>PVJD01000024.1:0-600000 GCA_004026545.1 Mormoops blainvillei | reverse complement strand
GGAGTTTTGATCTGTTCTTTCATTTGGACCATATTTCTTTGGGTGTACCTATAACGTTGTAAGGGGTGGAGCCTTAGGTATTTGCCAGGCTGGAGCAACCTACACCCCTTAGTCGTGGTGCTGTATGTGGACGAGGGGTCAGAGAGGGAACAATGCCAGTTGATCGACTCTCACCCCACTTCAAGACACTGGCAGTTTCTCTTACTGCCACAACCCCCACAGTTTTCTACAGCCAGAGGATCTGAGGCCTTATCTTGCCTTTGCTGGAACCCTGCCTTGTGTGGTCTGTCTCACTCCCCAGTCGTTCCTTCTGGTTTATCCACACATGGTTGTGGGATCGTCCCATCTGCCAGCCACTGCAGCTGCTGGGTCCGCCAGCCACTGCCTTACTGAGCATCCTCTTCTCCCTGGCTGCCTGTCTCTACCCCAGCTGCCCATCTCCACCACTCCCACCAGTCTGGATGAAAGCTTCTTTTTTAACTCTTTGGTTGTCAGACTTCCATTCAGTTCAATTTAGTGGCAGTTCTGGTTGTTTTTAGTTTTTAAATTGGTTGTTTCCTTCTTTTGGTTGTGTGAGGCGGAGAAGCATATCTACCTACACCTCCATCTTGGCCAGAACTCTTATATTTAATTGCATTTATTGGTGTGACATTGGTTAATAAAATTATATAGGTTTCAGGTATACAACTCTACAATACATCATCTGTATATTGTATTGTATGTTTACCACCAGAAACCAAGCCTCTTTCAGTCACCATTTATCCCAACTTTACCATCTTCTATCTCCTTTCACCTCCTTTTCCCTCTGGCAACACCATGCTATAGTCTGTGTCAATGAGCCTTTTTCTTTTTTTTTTTTCCTCCCATGCTTAATCCCTTCACATTTTCACCTAGTCTCCAACTCCCTTTCTTCTGACAGCTTATTAGTCTCTTCTCTGTATCTATGAGTCTTGTCTCCACTTTGTTGTTTTGTTCTTTAGATTTTACATACAACCGAAATCATATGGTACTTGTCTTTCTCTGACTGGCTCATTTCCCTTAGCGTAATACTTTCCAGGTATATCCACACTGTCAAAAAAGATAAGATTTCGTACTTTTTTACAACTGAATAATTTCATTGTGTAAATGGATCACAGCTTTTTTATCCACTTATCCACTGCTAGACACTTGGGCTGCTTCTAAATCTTAGGTATTGTGAATAATGCTGTGGCCTACATAGCAGTGCATATATTCTTTCAAATTAGTGTTTCTGGGTTTTTTTGGATATATTCCCAGAAGGGGAATTGCTGGGTCATAAGGCAATTACATTTTTAATATTTTTGAGGTAACTCCATACTGCTTTCCACAGTGACTGCAGCAGCCTGCATTCCTACCAGCAGTGCACAAGGGTTCCCTTTTCTCCAGTCTTTACCAACACTATTGTTTGTTGATTTATTGATGATCGCCATCCTGACAGGTGTGAGGTGATATTTTGTGGGTTTTATTTGCATTTCTCTGATGATTAGTGACATTGAGCTTCTTTCCATATGACTATGGGCCCTCTGTATGTCCTCTTTGGAGAAGAGCCTGTTCAGGTCTTTTGCCCATTTTTAAATTGGATTGTTTGTTTTTTAGTGTTAAGTTGTAAAATTTCTTTATGTATTTTGGATATGAACCCTTTATCAGATGTATCATTAGTGAATATGTTCTTCCATTCAGTGGGTTGTCTTTTCATTTTGTTGATGGTTTTCTTTTATATGCAAAAGCTTTAGTTTGATGTAGTTTCATTTGTTTATTTTTTCTTTTGTTTCCATTGCTTGAGCTGATATATCGGAGCAGTATCGCTATGAGAAATGTCCAAGATTTTACTGCCCATGTTTTTTTCTAGGATATTTATGGTTTCAAGTCTGACATTTAAGTCTTTAATTTATTTTGAGTTCATTTTTGTGTTTGATGTAAGAAGGTTAGTTTCATAGGTCTGCACATATCTGTCCAATTTTCTCAATACTACTGAATAGACTATCTTGAACCTATTGTTGTTTTTTGCCTCCTTTGTCCAATACTGATTGATTATAAAGGTGTGGATTTATTTCTGAGTACTCTGTTCTCTTGATCAGTGTGTCTGTTTTTATGCCAGTACCATGGTATTTTGATTACTATAACCTTGTAGTATAGCTTGATATCAGGTAGCATTATTCCTCAAACTTTGTTCTTCTTTCTCAGGGTTATTGTGGCTACTTGGGGTCTTTTGTGGTTTCATATAAATTTTTGGAATATTTGTTCTAGTTCTATGGAACACAGCATTGGTATCTTGGTAGGAATTGCATTGACTCTGTAGATTGTTTTGGGTAGTATGGACATTTTAATGATATTAATGCTTCTTATCCATGAACACAGTATATGCTTCCATTTATTTCTGTTTTCTTCAGTTTCTTACTTAAATGTCTTATAGTTCTTTTCAAGTACAGGTCTTTTATATCCTTGGTTAAATTTATTCCTAGGTATTTTATTTATTTTTGAAACACTTGTAAATGGGATTGTTTTCTTAGTTTCCCTTTCATTATTGGTATGGAAAAATGCAACAGAGCCCTACCCAGGTGGCTCAGTTGATTGGAACATTGTCCCGTATATCAAAAGATTGCAAGTTCAATCTCCAGTCAGAGCACATACCTAAGCTGTGGGTTTGATCCCCTGTCAGGGTGCCTACGGGAGGCAACTGATTAATGTTTCCCTCTCTGTCTTTGTCTGTCTCTCTGTCTCTCTTTCTCTTCCTCTCTAAAATCAATAAACATGTCCTTTGTTTAGGATTCTTTAAAAATGTAACTGATTTCTGGATATTTATTTTGTATCCTGCTACTTTACTGAATTCATTTATCAGTTCTAGTTGCTTTTTTTGTTGGAACCTGTAGGGCTCTCTATATGCAGTATCATTTAATCAGCAAATAATGACAGTTTTACTTTTCCATTCCAATTCGAATGCCTTTTATTTCTTGTCTGTTTGCTATGGCTAGGACTTAACAGCACTATGTTGAATAACTGTGCTGAAAACAGACTTTCATGTCTCGTTCCTTATCTTAAGGGAAGTAATTTCAGTTTTAGCCCATTGAGTATGATGTTGGCTGCGGATTTGTCATGTGTGGCCTTTATTACATTGAGGTATGTTCCCTCTATTCCCATTTTGCTTAGAGTTTTTAATCATAAATGGGTGCTGGATTTTATCAAATGATGTTTAAAATTTATTGATATTATCCTGTGGTTTTTATCCTTAATTTTGTTTACATCGTGTATCACGTTTATTGATTTTCAGATATTGTACCAACCTTGCATTCCCAGAGTAAATCCCACTTGATCATTGTGCATGACCTTCTTAATATATTGATGTATCTGGTTTGCTCATGTTTTGTTGGGAATTTTTGCATCTATGTTCATCAGGAATATTGGCCTATAATTTTCTTTCTTTGTAGTGTCTTTTTCTGGTTTTAGAATTAGGATAATGCTGGACTCATAAAGTTAGCTTGGGAGTCTTCCCTCCTCTTAAATTTTTTTGAATAGTTTGAGAAAGATAGGTGTTAGTTCTTCTTTAAATGTTTGCTAAAATTTACCTGTGAAACTATTTGGTCCAGGACTTTTGTTTTTTGGGAGCTAGTTCACAGTGTTTTCATACAATCCTTCGTATTTCTTTGGTGTCATTTGTTACTTCTCTCATTTCTCTCATGGTGTCATTTGTTACTTCTTTCATTTCTGAATTTATTTATTTGGTACTCCTCTCTTATTTTCTTGATGAGTGTGTTTAAAAGTTTGTCAATCTTGTTTATCTTTTCAAAGATCCAGCTCTTGGTTTCATTGGTCTTTGGTATTGTTTTTCAGACTCTGTGTTGTTCATTCCTGCTCTGATCTTTATTATTTCCTTCCTTCGACTCACTTTGGGCTTTGTTGTTCTTTTGTTTCAGTTTCTTTAAGTGTAAAGTTTGATTGTTTATTTGAGATTTTTCTTGTTTCTGAGGTACAACTGTAATGCTGTGAATTTCCTTGTTTGGACGGCTCTTTCACTGCGCCCTTTGCATTTCCCGCCCCTTCCTCCCCAGAGGCACAAACCCCAGGCTCTCTGCAGGCAGCTCTAGCCCTCTCTGCCCTCTCTTTGACAGAGCCCAGCATGAATGACTGTGAACAAGATTTTGGCTTTGGCTTTTTAAGAGGGTGC
This sequence comes from Mormoops blainvillei, assembly GCA_004026545.1. Lineage (NCBI taxonomy): Eukaryota > Metazoa > Chordata > Mammalia > Chiroptera > Mormoopidae > Mormoops > Mormoops blainvillei. Next base: position 595,820 of record PVJD01000024.1, on the reverse strand, counting down.
CTGTGTCTTCACCCTCTCCCGGGTAGACAGAATCTCCGCTGTTTTTCACAGCTGGATGTTATTTGGGTGTCCCTTGCCAGCTCTGGTGCTCTGGGATAGGGACCCCAGCTTCAGGTTTAGGCCACACATTCTCAGGAGAATCCTCCCCTGCAGCTGAGATACTCCTCTGGAACCTCAGCTGCTGCCCATGTGAGCAGAGCCAACCCTGTTCACGTCTCCACAATTTTTACCAGTCTCAATGTGGCTTCTTCTGTAAATTCTTTGTTATAAGACACATCTTCAGCTAGTCTTCAGTTGATTATTCAAGCTGATTATTCTATATTTTAGTTGTAATTTCAGTTTGTTCCAGGAGGAATTGAGTGTAGCTTTTACCTACTCCACCACCATCTTCCCACCTTGATTCAGTCTAAAACGTTGTATGTTTCAATGTCTTATTGCAATATCTTCATTTCAACGTCTTCATTATGTATGATAAATTTAAATATTTCTTTTCTAGTCATGATTTTTGATCTGTTAGTGTTCAAATGCAGCCCTGCTTTGTAAATTTTTTTTTACTTTTATCAGTTGTTCCAAATCATTGCTATTTTCTGCCAGTAAGATGTTATCATACATATACCTTCAATTATTGATGCTTTTCCTACCAATTTGCACTCCTTGGTCCTCTGAATATAGCCCAGTTTTCTATGTATGTTCTGCATACAGACTAAACAAATAGGGAGATAAAATGCACCATTGCCTGACACTTCACCTGTAAGAAACCATTCTGCCTCTCCATATTCTGTCCTGGCAGTGGTTTCCTGTCCACGGTACAGGTTATGCATCAGGACAATAAAGTGCTGAGGCACGCCCATCTGTTTTGGAACAAGCCCTAGCTTTTCATGCTCCATGCAGTCAAGGCCTTACTCTAGTCTGTAATATACAGTCTAACTTTTTCTGAAATTCTCTGTAGCACTGCAATATCCAGTGGATGCTGGCAATCAGATATCAAATATCTTTTCCTTTTCTAAACCTGGCTTGAACATCCAGTATTTCTTGCTTCATGTTAGGTAGGAAGCCTGTGTTGCATCACCCTGAGGATCACTGTACTTGTTCGGTAAATTAGAACATTGATCCTATACTTACTGCACGCCTTGGCATCTCCTTTTTTTCCCCCCTTTTATTTGTTTATTTGTTTTTTGTTTGTTTAGGTTTTGGGTTTGGCTTTACTTTTCTTCATTCAGACTACTTTTTAAATTTGCCTTCTTAGGTATTGAATATTTTTGTATGACCGTACAAATATTCTTGAACTTTGTTCTATGATGCAGTTAAAATACTTGGAAGTGGTCTAATTCTTTTATGTTTTTAAGATTTGTTTTTTTTTCTTTCATTCATATATTTTTATTGTTCTTCAAGTACGGAATTCCACTGCTGGGATTTTACCCTAAGAACTCAGAAACACCAATTCAAAAGAACCTATGCACCCCAATGTTCATAGCAGCACAATTTACAATAGCCAAGTGTTGGAAGCAACCTAAGTGCCCATCAGTAAATGAGTGGATCAAAAAACTGTGGTACATTTACACAATGGAATACTATGCAGCAGAAAGAAAGGAGCTCCTACCCTTCTCGACAGCATGGATGCAACTGGAGAGCATTATACTAAGTGAAATAAGCCAGGCGGTGAAAGACAGATACCATGTGATCTCACCTATAAGTGGAACTTAATCAACAAAACATACAAGGAAGCAAAATATAACCAGAGATATTAAAATAAAGGCATCTCTTTTCTTGAAGATTGCGATGTATGTTGAATGTTTCCAGCCTATAGGCCATTATTTTTTCATATTTGCTGACATGTTCTTTTTAGGACTTTTGACAGATTCGGTCTCCATGATTGAAATAATTTTATTGGTCTCCTGTGCATCCTTTGTGATTTGTTTCTTCCCAATACTTTCAGGGCAGCTTTTACCTCACTTTCTAGATTTAACAGGTTCTTCCTCATTGGAATATTCTTAAAAGGTGTCTATCATCCTTTGGGCTCTTCTATATAGATTTTCAGTATACTGTTTCCACCTTCCCTTTATTTTCTGTTGGTGAGATAATATTCTTCCTTGTTAGTCGTTCAGCATTGCTAGACTCTGTGCTACTTTTTTTAATGTATACTTTTTTTAAAGTATACGTTAAAACAAAGGCTGTAACAAGAGAGAAAGAAGGGTCCAGTAGTTTCACTGCTGGGTGTTCATCCAAAAATACCCAAAAACACTAAATCAAAAAGACATGCAGCATATGTTCATGCAGCCTTATTTACAATAGCCAAGATATGGAAGCAATTCAGGTATTCATCAATAGATGAACGGATAAAGAAGTGGTACATATATGCAATAGAATGACACAGCCATACAAAGAATGAAATCTTGCCACCTACAACAGGGGTGGGCCTAGATGTTATTGTGCTGAGTGAAATAAGTCAGACAGAAAAAAATAATGCCATATGATTTCACTTATATGTGGACTCTAAAAAAGAAAATAAATGAATAAGCAGAACAGAAACAGACTCATAGATAACAGAGAACATTTTCACAACTGCCAGATGGGAGGGGCATGGGGCGATGGGTAAAAAAGATGAAGGGATTAAAGAAGTACAAATTGGGACTTCTGACCAAGATGGAGGCATAGGTAGATACTCTTTGTTTTCTCACACAACCAAAAGAAGGACAACAACAAACTTAAAAACAAAAAATATCCAGAACTGCCAGAAAATCGAACTGTATGGAAGTTCGACAATCAAGGAGTTAAAGAAGAAACATTCATTCAGGCGAGGAGGAGGGACGGAGACAGGCAGCCGGGGCTGAGAGGACACCCGGCGAGACTGCAGCTGGTGGATCCGGGCAAGCAAGGCAGCGGCTGACGGACAGGGCGGTCCCACAGAAACAGGCGGTCCCTGGTTTGTGTGTGGATAAACCAGGAGGAACAACTTGGGGAGGGGAGACCATGTAACCCAGAGTTCCAGAGCAGGAAAAAAAAGCCTCAAAACCTGTACCAGTAAAAACCTGTGGGGTTTGTGGAGGCAGGAGAAACTGCCAGTCTCACAGGAGAGTTTGAGAGACACAGGGTCCTGGAATGTACACAAACTCACTCACCTGGAAATCAGCACCAGAAGGCCCCAATTTGCTCGTGGGTAGTAGGGGAAGTGACTGAAAGCTGGCCAAGAGCCAAACAAGCAGCATTGTTCCCTCTCCGACACTTCCCCACATACAGCACCACAAGGCAGTGGCATGGATTGCCCCACCCTGGCGAATACATAAGGCTCCACCCCTCACAACGTAATACGCACACCAAGACAAAAAACAACAACAACAACAACAACAACAAAACATATATGGCCCAAAGGAAAGAACAGATCAAAGCTCCAAAAATAGAAGTAAGCCATGAAGAGATAGCCAACCTATAGATACAGAGTTCAAAACACTGGTAATCTGGATGCTCACAGAAATGGTTGAGTATGGTCACAAAATAGAGGAAAAAGTGAAGGCTATGCTAAGTGAAATAAAGAAAAATATACAGGGAACCAACAGTGAAGGGAAGGAAACCAGGACTCAAATCAAAAATTTGGAGCAGAAAGAAGCAATAAACATTCAACCAGAACAGAATGAAGAAACAAGAATTTTTTAAAATGAGGAGATGCTTAGGAACCTCCGGGACAACTTTAAATGTTCCAACATTGGAATCATAGGGGTGCCAGTAGGAGAAGAGGAAGAGCAAGAAATGGAAAACTTATTTGAAAAAGTAATGAAGGAGAACTTCCCCAATCTGGCAAAGGAAATAGACTTCTAGGAAGCCCAGGAAGCTTAGAGAGTCCCAAAGAAGCTGGACAAAGGAAGCACACACCAAGGCACATCATCATTACATTAGCCAAGATTAAAGATAAGGCGAGAATCTTCAAAGCAGCACAAGGAGACAGTTACCCACAAAGGAGTTCACATAAGGCTATCAGCTGATTTCTCCAAGGAAACCTTACAGGCAAGAAGGGGCTGGAAAGAAGTATTCAAAGTCATGAGAGGCAAGGGCCTATATCCAAGATTATACTATCCAGCAAAGCTATCATTTAGAATGGGAGGGCAAATAAAGTGCTCTCCAGATAAAGTAAACTTAAAGGAGTTCATCATCTCCAAGCCCTTATTATATGAAATGTTAAAGGGACTTATCTAAGAAAAAGAAGATGATCAAAATTATGAACAGAAAATGACAGCAAACTCACAACTATCAACAACTGAACTAAAAAAACAAAAACAAACCAAGTAAACAACTAGAACAGGAAAAGAATCACAGAAATGGAGATCACATAGAGGGTTATCAGTGGGGAGGGGCAAGGTGGAGAATGGGGGAAGAGGTACAGGGAATAAGAAGCATAAATGGTAGGTACAAAATAGACAAGGGGAGGTTAAGAATAGTATAGGAAAGGGAGAAACCAAAGAACTTATATGTACGATCCAGGGACATGAACTGAGGGGAGCAATTCATATGGGCGGGGGGGTGGGGGGTGCAGGGCGGAGGGGAATTAAAGGGAGAAAATAATGGGATCACTGCAATAGCATAGTCAATAAAATATATTTTTAAAAAAACTACAAATTGGTAGTTACACAGTTGTCACAGGAATATAAAGTAAAACAGATATACAGTAAATATAGTCAATAATATTGTAATAACTATGGTTTCAGATGGGGACTAAATTCGTAGGGTGATCAATTTGTAAGTAATGTAATATCTAATTACTGGGTTGTACACTTGAAACTGATAATAATGTATGTCAACTGTAATTGAAAAATTAAAAAATATTTAAAATATGAAGAAAGAAAATGAACAGCCTGATTAAAAAATAGACCAAAAATCTAAACAGACACCACCAAAGATTTGCAAATGGTAAAAAAGTATACAAAACGATGCTCAACATCATGTCATTAGGGAATTGCAATGAAAAAAATAAGCTATGTTCAGTGTTCTGTCACATCTAACTTTTGTCTCTCACCTGTCTTTAACAATTTTTAATGTTTCTACTGTCATCTGTCTTGATTTTTCTTTCCTTTTTCCTTTTTTTCCTTTTTCCTTCTGGCTTTGTCTTTTCACACTCCTCCCTAATAATATTTTTAGTTTCAGTTCACGGTTCTTCTGGTTCTCAATCAATTAACTTTACGGTGCAAATCTATTTTTTTACGTGGACTTAAAATCCATCGGGAACAGATTTATGTTATATTTGAGCACTGTGACACTTTTAGTGCTCTTCTTCAGCTTTCCTTTAATGTTTGATATGAACAGTACTTGCGGTCAGCACCACAATCAGCTCCTGGTCTTGTTTGGCAGAGAGAATAGTTTCTCCATCTCCTGCTTCCAATTACATAGTTTATTTGATTTTTTATATTGGCCTTCTGGTGATGTCCATGTGTACAGTTCAGTTGTTTGAAAGATGTGTTATGTGACTGACGAGTTGTTGGCTTTGCAGAAATACACAAGCTGATCTCTTTCCTCATTTGTACATTATTTTTACTTTTGTGTTCTAATCACCTATAATTATCAGCATGTCTTGTTTTGGTGTATTGTCAATTTCTTCTTGGACACTTGCATAAAAGCTTTCAGTTTTATTAGCCTGTGTAGTGGGAGCATAGACTGAAATGGTGGTTATGTTAATAGGTTTTCCTAGAATTCTGATGTATTATTCGGTCAGACCTTGCGTTGCTGTTCCTGTCTGCCTGTGCTACATCTTGACTCAGTATTAAAGCTATTTCATTTCTTCTGAGATAATTTTGTCTTTCTTTAAGTTCATCCCTGGATTTTTCTTTTTGTTTCAGTTGAAAAGCTTGAAAGAAGTTAGGCCTTATTCATCAGTTTGTTATGAAATTCTTCTCTTTGAAAATTTTTTACTCATTTTTATGCAAATACTTTTTTCAATTTATTTATGCTTTAGGAGATAATAGTTCTCTTAACAATTGTAGAAGAGTTAAAATATATATTTTTTTATTTAATTCATTAGAAAGAAAGATAAATAAATAAAGCTTTATTCCAAATGACTTTCCATTTTTAAATTCCAGCTTCATTTTGACTGGTATGCCATTCTAGGGAATTTAATGGTGAGCAGAAACAGTCAAGACCCCTCCCCCTGTGATGCTTACACACTAGTATGTGAGGGGGTAGGATAGTAGTTTTGGTTTTTTCCTTTAGACTCTGGCTTATAGTAGATTTCAGAATTTTTTAACTGTGCATTCTTTTTTTTAAATCTGCATTTTGAGGTGAATAATGCAGTATGTGAAGAGAAGATATGAAGGAGCATCTGCGCGGTAACGCTGACAGGATACACTGCTTGCACTGTTGCTAAGCATGTAAATGATGCAGCTGCTCTGGAAAACATCATGGAGGTTTCTCAAAAGATTAAAAATAGAAGTAGCAAATGACTCATCAGTTCGACTCCTGGGGTTTATCCAAAGAGAATGAAAACACTCAGATATATGCTCTCCTGTGTTCATTGCAACATTATTTATAATAGCCAAGATATGGAAACAAACTAAGTATCCATCGATGGAAAAAGAAAAAATCCTGCCATTTGAGACAACGTGGATGGAACCTGAAGACATTATGCTAAGTGAAATAAATTCAGAGAAAGTCACACACTTAATATCTCACTCATATGTGGAATCTTAAAAAAGAAAAAAAATGAACTCATAGATACAGAGAACAGCTTGTTTGTTGCCAGAGGCAGGGTGGGGGTGGTGGGCGGTGGGCAAAATGGTTGAAAGTGGTCAAAAGATATAGACTCCTGGTTATAAAATAAAAAGTCATAAGGGTGTTATGTACAGCATGGTGACTATAGGTAATAATACTCTATTGTAGATTTGAAAGTTACTAAGAGAGTAGATCTTAAAAATTCTTATCACAAGAAGTATATTTATAACTGTGTGGTGATGGTTGTTAACTAGACTTACTGTGATGATCATTGCATAATACGTTTATCAAATCTTTGTACTGTACATCTGAAACTAATAAATGTTATATGTCAGTTATATCTCAAAAAAAAAAGAAACGCACGACACCACCCCCAGTAGGCTGTCTCTAATCAATGAGACAGACTACAACAAGTGTTGGGTAGGGCGTGGAGCAATTGGAGCCCTCATTAACTGCTGGTGACAATGTGAAATGGTGCAGCAACATTGAAAAACAGTATGGCAGTTCCTCCAAATGTCAAACATAGTGTTACCAAATGATTCTGCTCCTAGGTACATATCCAAGAGAAATAAATACATGATATGTGAAAGAAGCCAGTCACAAAAGGACACATAGTATATGATTTTACTTGTATTAAATGTCCAGAATAGGTAACTGCATAGAGACAGACAGTATTCTAGGGTCTGTTAGGGTGGGAATAGGAAGATGGAAAATACCTACTGCTAACAGGTACAGAATTTCTTTTTGGGATGATGAAATGTTCTGTATGAGATGGTAGTGATGATTGGCATAAAGCTGTGAGTACACTAAAAACCACAGAGTCCTAAACTTTAGAAGGCTGAATTTTATGGTATTAAATTTTATCACAATAAATTGTTATTTAAAAATAATAAAATAGCTCCATATTGTGCTTTCTTTGCTGTGAAAGGTTGTGGGTCAGACCCTTTTTCCTGTTTTATCTTAGGGCTGCTGTGTGAACTTCACTGACAGGCCCATATGGCGTGAGTTTAATAGTCTGAGTTAGGACTCTGGTTAGCAGTTGCTTAAGTTCCCTAAATACTTTGCCTGTGCATAGACAAGGCTGCAGCTTCTGCTTAGGGAATACTCAGGACTGGGCAGTAACGGAGGCCAGTCACTCGCTCACCCCGGAGAGCGGATTTTCCAGGTGAACGCTGAGGTCATTCACCAGGTGGCAGGGAAGCTGTCCTCATTGTGCCTGGCTGTATCGGCTGTTAATGCACCAGTGACAAATACTTGCAGCCTATTTAGGTGATTTGAGCATTAGATAAATTTGTTTATTGTGCTCATAAATAATGTAAGAAAAAAGCATATCCGTTATATTTATTTTTAAAGAAAATGTTAAAAGTGCAAAATATTGAATTACCCCTTAACACCCTCTTCCTAGAAATTGCACAGTTCAATATACATTAACAACTAGCAGTATTCAGGATGCTTCATAATTTAAAAATATGTGTATATGTAATATGCTAAAAATTCGTTGTATTTTAATTTAAAATAAAAATAAAACAATCCTTTTTAAAATCAATTGTTCTAATGTACATGTTCTCAAACTTCTCTGTATGTAAAATCAGCAGGGACTTACTACAAATGTGCATTTCTTAGGCCCTCGCTCCCAGGACTGGTTCAGTCTCCATTTTTAGGAACACCCCAGATGACTTTGAAGAGCAGGGGTTTTCTCTTTGAGAAACACAGCCCTAGGGACTTCAGCCTAGAATTAGGACGTGGTAGGTGTGGTTATAGTGTTCTTCATTTTACCGTAGATACTTATTTCTTAAGGTATTTTCCAGCCATTTGGTGTTGGAAATAGATACTGTGCACACTTTTATTCTATTAGAAAATATTTTCTCACAAACATAACTTTTCTAAGTGTGTGAAATTGTAAAAAACCTGTTACCCCTGATAGCATCTTTGTTGCTATTACCCTTAATGTAGCACTGCCTTCCGCTCTTTCCAGATTTCTTTTGACTTGGCTGAATATACTGCAGATGTTGATGGAGTTGGCACTTTACGGCTCCTGGATGCGGTTAAGACCTGTGGCCTTATCAACTCTGTGAAGTTTTATCAGGCCTCAACAAGTGAACTTTATGGGAAAGTGCAAGAAATACCCCAGAAGGAGACCACTCCCTTTTATCCTCGGTCACCATATGGTGAGAACACCGGCACGCAGCCTTGCACACGTGCCGCTTGCTCTATGGGTGTCGGTGTGCATGTGTTTCTGCTTTAATTCTGTTCATGTCTCATGGCTGAAGTCATTTGGGTGTGAGATTAACATTAAGATCGACTAAAGTGACTAGACTTGTTGAGAAGCATACTTTTACACATTGCTCACTATAAATATTTGCTGCCATTGCCTCCAGGGTGAAATTACCACCTCACCTCACCAATTCATGTCCATTCAACCCTTTCATGCAGATCGCTTTGAAAGGAAAATCACTTTGAAAGGAAAGGAAATTTTTTTCTGAAATGTTGCGCTGAAGTGATAAGGTTTCATGTTTTTTATCTCCCTGATGAAAGTCTCCTGGAGTTCAAACTCTTAAAAAAAACAAAAAAAATCAACAAGAACAAAAACTTTCTATTACATTTTATATATTTGTAAAAAGAATATTTTCATGACTATGAAAGACTTGAGAGATAAAATTTCTAAGCAGCTAGAATATTAAGATCCCATAGTTTTCATTTTCTAATTCCTTAATACTAAGAAAAGGGAATAAAATCTAAGAACTTTCAGTTGGTATATGGCACATACTATAGTTGAAATTGGATTGTGAAAGAAAGAACCATGGGTATTACAAAAGTAAGATATTCTTAAATATTTCCTTGTATACCTGATTAACTGGCAAAAGAATGTTTATTTTGTCTTTGGCTATTGACTTATTTTTTTCTGTCTTGATATATTACAGATTATAATTTTTGCAAGTTGTTACTTCTTTAAGATGAGTGAAAAATCACTGCTTTTTAATAATAAGACACTGTCTTTTATTTGCTTTTTAAAAATTATTTCAACAGGGGCAGCCAAACTGTATGCCTACTGGATTGTAGTGAACTTCCGTGAGGCGTATAATCTCTTCGCGGTGAATGGCATTCTCTTCAACCACGAGAGCCCGAGAAGAGGTTAGTAAATATATTAATGGAAAAGAGAATCTCAGACTTTAACAAAACAACAAAAAGTTGCAGTTATATTCTGTATTTGTACTATATAGACTGGAAATTTTCACATTTTAACTATTATGGATGTCAGAAGTGGTAAATGATGAAAATATACCTTTAATTACTTAGGCTTTTTAGGGTTTTTTTCCCAACATAAAAAAGCAAACATTATTCCAATTTTACCATTTTCATGGGTAGATCTTATCAAGCACCTTTTTAATCCAAGTTTTAGGAAGTTTCGTATGGATGCAAAGGAACACGTAGTAAGCTAATACTTGTTTCTGGAAGTCACTGTTTTTTATGCAGATTTAACTTGTAGAATCTATATATATAATTTTACTTTGAATCAGTTTGATGTTCAGTAGGTTTTTTTTCTTTTTTTGGTATTTCATTTAAACAGGCATCTAGAAGTCACTATGCTCCTACAGTATATTTTAAAATACATTTGAAATCACTTCTTTTTTTTTGAAAGAATACATTCCAAAATAATGATTAAAAAATGCTTAGTAAACACATAAACAACACAAGTACTAGGTACTATATGTAACTGTATGTGCTGTTTTGTTAGACGGCTGGCAGTGCAGTAGGCTTGCTCACACCAGCCTCCCCACAGATACGTGAGTAATACACTGTGCTGCCACATCAGTAGGTGACAGGAGTTTTTCAGCTCCATTACAGTCTTATGGGACCATTGTGTATGTGGTCTGTCATGGACCGAAACATCAACAATGTCTTGTGAAAAAGTCACTTTGATGATTTAGTACTATGATAGTAAAGATATTTTTGAATAATTCTAAGAGCATTGCATTATCAGCCCATTTCAGTAAGAGGGAAAGAGCATGGGAGAATAGGAAAACCTGGATACTCAAATGGATACTGACATTAGTTGAGTGATCTAGACAGGACCCACAACCACGTGGTCCACAACCTCCGTTACAATGTGTTATACCAAACTATGATCATCATCTGTTACGACAGTTCAGGTGAGAAGCACTGGAGTATTTTGGTTGACTCATTTATCAACCATCACAGGAAGAAACTATTAGTAAATTTCTATTTATGCAGACCCCAAGGATTTATATCCCAGAAGAACAGGTGAGGGTCAAAGTCTCCTCCTTTGGTCAATCTAGAGTTAGACTCCTGGCTAAAATATAGATTCCACATTTCATAGGATGTTTCAGAGGAAGTGAGTCAGAATGGTGACCTGTTGTATGAAGAATGCTATCCAGACCAGGAAGAGTTTAGATGGAGAAGAAAGGACTAACTAAGCATTCCCAAAGCATACTGTTTTGTCAGCTGCTCCAGAAAAGAGGCGTGAACAAAGGTGGGAGGCAGATATATGCTCACCTCTGAGTTTCAAACAGTAGAATGACTGTCTCCTGAGCAAACAAGAAATTTCCAGAAGGACTGGGTACCACAACATTGAAAATACTGAAAAAGGAATCCTTATCGTAAAAAAATTGACCTCAAAAGCCTTCTAATTTCATGTAAGGAAGTACTGGTCATCCTGTGCATTCGATGAACACATATTCTGTGAAATAAACTAAGGGCTCTACAAATATAAGCAAGTAAAATGAAAAGAATTGTAGAAATAACAATCTCATAAAAAGAGGAATCTCTGCTTTGGATTGCTGAGCTAGAGTTAATACATATGAACTCTAATTATAATGGGTAAATATGGGCAATGACATATGGAATAAAATTTTAGGGGCACACCCTGACTGGTGTGGCTCAGCAACCTGGGAACCAAAGGGTTGCAGGTTCGATTCCAGGTCTAGGATACATCCCTGGGTTGCAGGACAGGTCCCCAGTAGGGGGCATTCAAGAGGCAACCACACTTTGATGTTTCTCTCTCTTTCTCCCTCCCTTCCGCTCTCTAAAAATAAATAAATAAAATCTTAAAAAAAAAAGTTTTAGGAGCCCAATAACCCAGTGGGGAAGTAGAACAAACTCCAGTGTGAATAGAGGGTGGAGCAAAAGCAGGCTCACAGCTGTATGTGAAACAAGAGTTTGTTCTTGTATTATTATTTATTTATTATTGTATTATTTTCAATATGAACAACTGTAAACCTGCTTTTGCCCCACCCTGCATATTGATCCTCAGTATCCTAATGAAGTTCGGTGTTACATATTTAAGCTAAATTCACTTAGATTCTAATTTATGCACATATATTGATATGCTCTCAATAACCTCTCAGCAAACATGAAGTCAGAGGTACAGCTATTCCTAGCTAGTAAGGGTGACTAATTGGAGAAGTTGCTGAGTGCTAGCATTTCCCTGTGCTCTTTATCGCTCTACTACTAGGTGTAAGGCATTTTTTAAAAAGACATCCCATAATTCTAAGTATTCTTGGTACTGCTTTTCTAAAGAAGGTAAATTCCCTTTTTCCAAAAAGGACATCTTTTTTTAAAGGGGGTCATCAGTCATGGAGCATTTTGTTCTCAAGTTCTGGGAATACAGTGGACTGAATTAATTTCTGTCATCTTTGGCCGTAGGTGCCCCTCCCCTGGCTTCCAACATCTTATACTGAGAATGAATATCAGGTTTTTGGTTTTGGGGTTTGTTTTTTTTTTTTTACAAAAAAAAAATATTTGTATTGTCTTGTTGTCTGTACTTATTTGTCCTTGAGACTGTTAGAAACATACTAGTGGTCTTCTGTTCCAAACACTGACTTTTAAATAAGAAATTGTTTATTCCTGTTGTTTCTTATTTACTGAAGCATGATAAATCTTTATAAAACATGCATACTTTTTACAATTTAAAAACTATCTGTACAATCTAAGAATTTTTGTTATATTTCACTGTCAGACTTTTAGTTTGAGAATAAATGAGATGTTCACTGTTATAAGTTGTTTCATGCCCAACAACTGGTAATGCTTTCAACTTTCTCAGTGAAATTTTATGTGATTATATAGCCACATAATTAAGCCAAGTAATGAAAAAAATTTCAAGTGACAGGTTTATTAAAGGTATCTCTAGTGTCAGTACATTTTTATTTTGTAATTGTTTAAGTTAAAAATTCTCATGATGTGTCCTGGCTGGCATGGCTCAGTGGATTGAGTGCCGGCCTGCGAACCAAAGGATCACCAGTTCAATTCCTGGTCAGGGCACATACCTGGGTTGTGGACCAGGTCCCCAGTAGGGGGCACATGAGAGACAGTCACACACTGATGTTTCTCACCTCTTTCTCCTTCGTTTCCCCTCTCTCTAAAAATAAATAAATAAATAATCTTTAAAAAAATTTCCCATGATGTGCTATGAAAGCATAAAAGCCTGGTCTGTCTTCTGTTGCTCAAAAGGAAAACACCAAGCAGCCAGTATCATTTTTCAAATTAATATTATGGGTCTGGGTGTTCTGAGTAGGGAAAAAAGAAAAAAGGAGAAGTTAATGATTTTTGCTTACAGTATTTGGTATAGGGGATGCTCAAGAAATCTGTTCAAATGGTGGTCCTTACCTCTTTAGTCGCAAACATGTTTATATGCATCGTTTGGATTTCTGTGCTTTTCTCTCCTTAACCTTTCCACCTGCAAAAAATAAGAACAAGTCCATGTTTTGGATCAAGTTAGGATGGCAAAAAGCATTCTTAGTTATAGAAAGAAAAGATAAACTTAAATGTACCCCCCATAGGCCTCAATTTGCATATTTGATAATGAGAACTATTTTGTTTTTCTTTGTTGATATTAATCACTTTGTTTTTTTTATTTATTTTAAAATTAGTACATTTTTTATTTAAAAGAAAAGTAAACAGTAGATGAGGTGTAAGAAGAAAAGTAAAAGTTCTTTTCCTCTCACTGACTCCCAGTTCTGTCCTCAGGCCCCTGTTAACATTCCTGCAGATATGTTCCAGGTATCTTTATTGTAAACATAGAAATATGATTATTCTGTACATAATCTACTTTTAGGGCTTTTGTTAAATGCTTATTAAATACTTAACCTTGTAGTGTATACCACTTTGTTTTATTATCTATCTGGAAATCAATGATAGCGCATTTTTATTTCATTTATATAACTAAATAATGAAAAATTATAGAGGTTATATGTGGAAATGACATAATATTTGATAAGATATGTGATACAGCATTTTCTGAAACTTGAAAATTAATTTTGATATTAGATTATGACAATAATGTTGTTTTGTCACAATTAATTGTTATTTTCTGAGGAGATTCTTTGCCAGACTGAGAATTCCTTAATGGTTGAACTCTTAAATCTTCTGCATCTAATACAGTGTCTATCTGCTAGTAAGTATTGAATAAATATTTATCAATGAGTAAATGAGTGAATATCTCATGTTTCAGTAAAACTTTTACTGACTTGAAAGTTAGGCAGTCTGAATTAAAAACCAGTAAGAATTTTTAGGGTAGTTTTAAATAAATGTTTTTTTTTAAATTTTATGCATATAGTAATTGAAGGAAAACTATTTTAAGTAAAGATTCAGCCTGATACACTTTAATAAATAGATAAAATTTATTAATAATCTTATTTTGTATATGTATAATTGCTGTAGTACTTTGAATTCATTTTCTTAAGTCAGATGAGCCTCAATCCCCTTTTGCCCCGCTATCACAGGAAGCAAACACTTCTTTTATAGATGGTGCAGTGGTAAACCTCAATCTAGTCTAAAGTATATACTCACAAATGCCCAATTAGTAGAGCCCAAATTGATGCAGCTCTTTCAGTACATGTGCTTTTTCTCTAACAAAAAATAATTGACAGTGCCCCTTTTGACTCATGAAAAATATCCCATGAGAATTTCTGACTTTGAAAAGTATGGAAGAAGTATTTTTTAATATAAAGATATTCTAAACCAGAAGTTAACAAACTATGGCTAATGGGCCAAATCCAGCCCATCGACCTATTTTTCTAAATAAAGTTTTATTGGAGTGCAGCCATACCCATTTGTTTACAGAGCGTCTATGACTGCTTTCACAGCAGAGTCCTGTGGCCTTCAAAGCCTAACACATTTACTCTCGAGCCCTCTAAGAAAACATTTACTGGCCCCAGCTGTAGAGTAGTTAGAGCCTCAAAATCAAAAAACTTTCAGCTGGACTTAACATGGGTTTTTCCCAAGCTTGCAAGATAGTGTTATAAAAAGATTTTCAATAAATATTAAAGTCAAAGAGAATCAATAGTCAGCCCATCCATAAACAGAGTTCCTGAAGCATTTTGGGCAGTTGGGGTTCAGTTGTGTGTACTGAAATACTGAGGTGTGGAGCCAGGTAAACTAGTAACTGACCAAAAGTCTGTAGCATAGTTCATCACAGCAGCTCTCATTCCTCACTTTGACTGTTATATGTCTTTTCTCCATTCCAGTCCTTTGCAATTTTCTTTTTAAGATACTTACTTTGTTATGTTAAGAGAAGTTTATAATACTTTTTTATAAAAATTATAAAGATAGTCCAGATCACCTGCGGTTATAATGTCGACCATCTTAGAGTTAACATTTGGAAATCAGTGATCTGAGGAAGAAATCTATTGATCAGGGGACTTAGTCTCTGTTATCCTTAGTCAACCATCTATTAACCATTCTTTCAAATAAGGCAGGATGACTGATACGCTTATGCTGTAGGTTTGTTTTATATAAAATGGTAAAAGTACTAAAATTAACTGCAAATTAATAATAAGAGGTAAAAATTTAGAATTATATGCCCATAAAAGACATGACCATGTATGTGTCATATGTTCTGTGAATAACTGCTACTATGTGTCATATAATATTTACAGATATTAACAAAATACTTTTATTCATAAGCACTCAACTTTTTAAAATAAAAAATGTACTATTCCTTTTTCTTTTCCTTTTCTTAAAAATCCTCACCCGAGGATGTTTATTGATTTTAGAGAGAAAGAAGGGGGAAAGGGGGAGGGGAGCAGAGAGGGAGAGAGAGAGAAACATTGGTGTGAGAGAGAAACATAAATCTATTGCCTCCTGTCCGTGCCCAGATGGGGGATAGAACCCACAATCTAGGTGTGTGCCCTGACCAGGAATCGAACCCACAACCTTTTGGTGTATGGGACCATGCTCCAACCAACTGAGCCACCTGGACAGGTCTATTCTTTATTTTTTTCTTCTTAATTAAAAGAGAAGTTGCTTTATGAATAAATGTCACAAACATATATGTATCTGAGTTTTCCTCTCATGTTTTCTCCAAATTCTTTATCTGACTTTTTCAGTTACATAACTTTGAATGAGCATAAATACAGCTTTCTGTTTGCCACAAATGTGACAATCATGACACCTTTCTGTTGGAAATACAGACTTATATGTTCTCTATTTAGGAAATAAAGTGTATTTATTGTCATATACAAAATGTAATATACACAAAACTTTGCTTTTGTTGCTAAGTTTCTTCGAAAGGCTAATCAAGGCTGTAATGGCTTAAAGCTGTTAACTATGTAAATTAAACTATGGGGAAAATACTGAAACATTTTTAAATTACTTTAAAGTAGCTTGTAAATCAGGATATTAAAGTTTCTTTTCAAATATATTGTTTATTAGTAATAAAATCTCTTAAATTTAAGATTATTCTATAAACCAGAATATTAAAAGCAAGCCTATTACTAAAGCTAACAGTAAGATTTCTAACTCTGATTTTTTATTACTTTAGAAGATAATATAACAGGAATACCTATTATTAATCACCTGGATAATTAAACCATTTTGCTAATTATGTTTTATTTTTATGTCAGTAGATTAGTTTGGCATGCCACAAATACAAACTTGCTGAACTTTAAAAAATTATAAATAGCATAAATATTATTGTAAATAAAATTATATATTGCAAGTTAAGAAACATTTTGCATGATCATTAAGAGAGAACAAAAAGAGATAGCTCACCTAGTTTCAGCAGATAGAAAAATCAAATAGTTAAAATAAACTTGACTTGATTTTCTCTTTGAAAGCTATAGTACATAATATTGAGCTTTTTGTTTTCTTGCAATGTGACTTTTTCATTTTCAGTACGAGTGTAGAATGAGTGTCTTAGGTCCCTATAGTTAGGGAATGAGAGACTTCCCAGAGCGTCTGCCCTTGAGGAGACAGGCCACACCAGGAGTGTCCTTTGTGAAAGTTCCCTGCTGCCTGGTGTTGGCCGGTGAGGCTCAAGTGTCTCCTGGTCCATTCACAAGTGGGGGTTGTTTACTTTGACTCTCACATGGGTGCCACTGGTTTTGGAGAAGGATAAAGTTAAGAGTTCCAGCCTTTTTATGAGGAGGATATTTTTCTTATGTTGACTTATTGTAATGTGTCATTAGGTAAGTCTGGACAATATAGTAACTGCTACTTTCATAATCAGCTGAAGAAGTGAAGTTTGGCTAAGTGAACCTACCTCATTGTTACTGGTTTACTAGAAGTGATTCACATGCAGTGATTAGCTTCGTCCCCTAGATACCTTTAGCCTAAGTAAGAAGTTCATAGTTTGTGTTAGCAGTGTTATTTCTTCTATCCTCCTCCCGCTCTTTCCCTTCCCCTCCCTGTAGTTTTCATTCCTCTCTTCCTTTCTACCTCTCCAGTCCCCCTCCTGTCCCTTCTTCGCCTCCTTCCCGCTTCTCTCCCTCTTCCTTCTCCACCTCATGCTGCCCCTTCTTCTTCGGTGTTTAAGAATAGAACATTTCCTCAGTTCTGTATGAAGTATTATCCCTTTGCATAGGTATTTTCCTTTTCATTCTCCTTCCATCTTCCACCCCTAAATCATGCTCTCTTCAGTGTGTGAGATGTAACTATGCTACCTTCTCTGGGACCATGGACCCTTCTAGAGAGACTTCATCAGTGCTTTCTTCCTTCAGGAGCTCTTCGGTTACTGGACTCCCTGTTTTCTCTGGAATTCTGAGAGAGCTTAGTGAATACCACCAAGAGGCTGGCGCATGCATGTGCTTAATTTATTTTGAATTTCTTTCTTAGTCAAGAAAAACTTTTTATAATTTCCCAACTGAAGGAATAAGAGTAGTTTGGCAATTGTCATCAACATCATCATCATCATTACAACAGTGAAAAATATCCCCATGAGCTGTTTTTGCTGCAGTTGACATAGTGATTTAATACTCTGAAGGTACTTTTAGAGATATTCTAACTTATTTCAATTACACTTTGTTATGTGTATATAAATATGTATATATACTTTTATCTTTCTAACTTTTAATTTAAAATGTATATTGTAATAAAAATATATAGCTAATATTCTTTCTTTGGAAGAGCTTTTAGGAAATAGACAGCATCCACCTGTATGTATTCTGAGCAAGTACCCTTGGAATTTATAAGATAGAAAGAAATTTAAAGATCATTCCATTTACCCTGACCGGAGTGGCTCAGTTGGTTGGGTCTCATCCTGTGAAGCCAAAGGTCACCAGTTCAATTCCCGGTCAGGGAACAAGCCTGGGTTGTTGGTCTGAGCCCCAGTTGGGTGTGCAAGAGGCAACCGATTGATGTTTCTCTCACATATTGATGTTTCTTTCCCTCTCATTCTCTCTCCTTTCCCTTCTCTCTAAAATAATTAAACAAAATCTTTTAATAATTTAAAAAAAGATCATTCCATCCCACTTATTTTGCCTATGAAGAAACTGATGCAGTTGAGTTGTCCAGGGTTACAAAACTAACAGATATCAACACTGAGACAGAAATAATCCAGGGGAAGGGCAGAATGACACAAACCTTCATATTTGTAGAATTAGCATACAAATGAATTTTAGAGGTGAAACTGGAACAATTCTACCTCCTTTAGGCAGAGCTGGTTACTTATACCGTGGAATGAAGCAAGTTAAGTTGGAAATCTATCTCAATTGCTCTTATCTTTTGTAAAAGATATTACTTAGTTTGATTAAAGGCAATATTTTTCAGATGTTTAGCAGAAGTAATCACAATAAAGCATTAGATTTATAATGTTAAAATATAAATGCGGTATGAAACAAATAACTTCAGTATGACCAAGAAGTTGACAATGAAGAGAAATAGAATTAATACAAAATACATTGAAAACCATGTGACAATAAGAAGTTACAAAGTACTTTAAATGTACCCATAATTAACAGTTTAAGACTACCACAAATGGATGGTGCACTACTGTTGTTTAGATATTGAACCATTTTGAAATGACACAGCACCTTTCTCTAAATATGGGCTTCATAAGAAATCATATATATCAGTCTAAACACAGTATTCACCTGACTGAGAGAATCTGATGTTTTAAGGTTCATGAACTTGCGGTTTTGAATTTTAGACTTGAGCTTTTTTTCTAGCTGCCAAGTGTTTTGCTTCTTAAAATATTTAACTATATTTATTATCATAAATTAATCTTTGTAATTTTAAAATTATATGTAAAAATTGTCATAGTAAAATTTTGAATAATTTTCTTTGTTTTTCTATAGATTATTCTTTATTCATTCATTGCTTTAAAGATAAGATTAATATACCGGAGGATCGCGGTTCTCAACAGGGGGGTTGAGCAGTGAGGATGAAGAGGGCATCACTTTGCTCCCAGAGGACGTGTGAGAGTATCAGGAGATATTTTTACTTCTGATTATCACAACTGGAGATGAGGGGTGGGGGCAGCCGCGGTTGCTCCTGAACACCCTATAATGCACAGAAGAGCCCGACAGGAAAGAATTACCCAGCCCAAAATGTCACAGGGCTGAGGGTGAAAACCCTGCTGTAGAATTTCACCTTCAGATGTTCTCACCAACTCTAGATGAATGTCATCTGCAAGACTAGGGTCTTCTCTTTTTTTACGTATCACTTTTACTTTGTAGTAAGTCCTTCATAGAGTTTTCCAAATACTTACCTAAACACAAGAGGAAAGCATTCTGATTTAAATATATCCATGTGAAACTATTTAGGCCCTAAGTATTCTGATCAAGTTCAGGTCAAACCCAAGTTGGGGAAGCCCAGACAAGAGGGTTCTTATTTCGGGGCTCTCCTAATCATTTGGACAGTTCTCACTTCAGTGACTCACTGATCTGTAGAACCAAGTCCAGGTGGGCCCATGACTCCCTCTTCACATCCAAAATAAATGAGCATAATTATCTTTTGTTATAAATTATAACAAGAACAAAGCTTCCCTTTGGAAATAAGTTGTGGAGTCCATGTTTTGGCTCTGCTATAAGATAACCATTAAAATGGATTCAAAATCACCTTTCAGTGCATCGGATTACAGTAATATTAATGTTAGAGGCTCAATTTTTTGAGTATTTTGAAGAAATAATTCAAATTCACATATTTTAATGCTTTAGAGCATAATAGAAGTCATGATATAAATTAAATAACTGGACTCTGGCCAAGAGGGAGGCATAGGTAGATACACTTTGCTTCTTCACACAACCAAAGGAAGGATAACAACCAATTTAAACAAACAAACAAACAAAAAACAGAACTGCCAGAAAATCAAACTGTATGGAAGTCTGACAACCAAGGAGTTAAAGAAGAAACATTCATCCAGACTGGGAGGAGGGGCGGAGTAGGGCAGCCAGGTTGAAGAGGAGGCACAGCAAGACGGTGGCAGCTAAAGGACCTGACGGGCGAGGCAGGGGTTTGCGTACTGGAATAGCCCACATTCATGTGCGGTAAACAGAGAGGAACAACTGGGGAGAGCGAGACAGACTGCACAATCCAGGGTTCCAGAGCGGGAAACTAAAGCCTCATAACCTCTGGCAGTAAAAACCTGTGGGGGTTGGGGTGTTGGCAGAAACTCCCAGCCTCACAGGAGAGTTCATTGGAGAGACCCACGAGGTCCTAGAACATACACGACGCCACTCTCCTGGGAACCAACACCAAAAGGGCCCAGTTTGCTTGTGGGGAAGGGGGGGAAGTGATTGAAAATGGGGCAAGAGCCAAGCAAGTGGCATTTTTCCTTCTCTGACCCCTCCCCCACATACAGGGCCACAATGCAGCAAAGAGGGTTCCCTAAGGCGCCTCCCCATACAACCTAACAGGTGTGTAAGACAAAGAAATATGGCCCAAATGAAAGAACAGATCAAAACTCCAGAAAAAGAACTAAGCTGCAAGGAGATAGCCTATCAGATGTAGAGTTCAAAACACTGGTTATCAGGATGCTCACAGAAATAATTCAGTATGGCTGGAAAATAGAGGAAAAAATGAAGGCGATGCAAAGTGAAATAAAGAAAAATACACAGGGAACCAACAGTGAAGGGAAGAAGCAGGACTCAAATCAGTGATTTGGAACAGAAGGAAGAAATAAACATTCAGCCAGAACAGAATAATGGAACAAGAATTCAAAAAAACGAGATACTTAGGAACCTCCAGGACAACTTTAAACATCCTAACATCTGAATCATAGTGGTGCCAGAAGGAAAAGAGGAAGAACAAGAAATTAAAAACTTACTTGAAAAAATAAAGAAGGAAAACTTCCCCGATTTGGCAAAGGAAATGGACCTCCATCCCAAAGAAATTGGACCCAAGGAAGCACACACCAAGACACATGATAAATACATTACCCAGGATTAAAAATAAGGAGAGAATCTTAAAAGGGGCAAGAGAGAAGGGGACAGTTACCTACAAAGGAGTTCCCATAAGACTCTCAGCTGATTTCTCCAAAAAAACATTACAGGCAAGAAGGACTGGAAAGAAGCATTCAAAGTCATGAAAGGGAAGAACCTACATCTAAGGTCACTCTATCCAGCAAAGCTATCACTTAGAATGGAAGGAGAGATAAGTGCTTCCCAGAAAAAGTAAAGTTAAAGGAGTTCATCATCACCAAGCCCTTATTATATGGAATGGTAGAGGGACTTATCTAAGAAAAAGAAGATCAAAACTATGAACACTAAAATGACAACAAACTGACAACTAGCAACAACTGAACCTAAAAACAAAACCAAGAACAAACTAAGGAAACAATTAGAACAGGAACAGAATCACAGAAATGGAGATCACATGGAGGTCTATCAGCAGGGAGAGGGGAGGAGAATTGGGGAAAATATACAGGGAGTAAGAAGCATAAATGGTGGGCACAAAATAGATGGGGGAGGTTAAGAATAGTATAGGAAAGGGAGAAGTCAAAGGAGTTATATGTAACTATATGTCCCATGGACATGAACTAAGGTGGGAGAATGCTGGTGGGGGGTGGGATACAGGGCAGAGGGGTATAAAGGAGAGAAAAAATGGGACAACTGTAATAGCATAATCTATAAAATATGCTTAAAAATTTAAATAACCGTAATTTGTTTTTATTTAATACCAATAAGCAGAAAATACTCTTTTCCCTCCACCTCTTTCTCCTTCTCTCCCTCTTTTTGCCTCCCTGTGTATGTGCACGTGTGTGTGTAAGTACTCTTACAAATTACTAAATTAGTATTTGCTAATCTGAGTAGCAAATTCAAATCATGCTGCTACACCAGTGTGAAGAAACAAGGAAACAAGTATCAATCAGCCCAATATTTTATTTGTATTTATATCTATTGTAAAGGTACCTTGTGGTTTTTTTGTTTTGTGTGTGTTAATGTGTGTTTTGGGGGAGTGAGCATCATAGTCTTAATTTATTGGAAAAAAACTTAACTGGGGAATGAAGTAGTCTCATTATAGTTCAGCAGAGCATTACACGTTTTACACAGTACCATTTTATCTGTGTGTAAAGGGTTACATTATTGGACACTCACCTTGGTCCCACCAGGTTCTAGATGGCTTTTCTGGTTGGGTACAAAGTGACATCATCTGGTTTGTAGACTGTGATGCTTCACAGATGACACGTACACTTGGAGATCACAGAGCTGTCAGCATATATCATTCTTTGTGGAGAGTCAAGGTGTAATTGCTTAAACACAAAAGACTTTTGAAGCAATACTTGGTCTCATTGAGGTGGTTATTACCAGTAAACAAAGTTTTTTCCCCACCCACCAAGGTGAGGCTTTTGGGATTGTTAAAAAATTTTTTAACGTTTGGTAATTTCTGTTGTATTTACGTTTGAAACCAAACTGACGACTGCCTGGTCTCACATAGCACAGCTCCCATACTGTACACAGGCAGTTACACAGGAATTAAGGGTGTGTTAAGCCACTCAGAGCAGACCTGGATGATTCAGCTTGGCCCTGTTAACTTACTCGGGCCTCAGTTTCCTCTTCTGCATTGATAATAATGCCTACTTGCCAGTTGCATGATTAGG
The DNA here is from genome assembly GCA_004026545.1 of Mormoops blainvillei. NCBI lineage: Eukaryota > Metazoa > Chordata > Mammalia > Chiroptera > Mormoopidae > Mormoops > Mormoops blainvillei. The sequence continues at coordinate 572,857 of PVJD01000024.1, read as the reverse complement.
ATCACAGACAATACACTTTCGTAAAGGCAATATCAGAGAGCATATGTAAAAAAAAAAATACAGTGCCTGGTAGATTTTGAACATTTGTTTCCTTTTCCCTCCTCTTTTATTCCCTCTTCCTGTATTTCAGTGTTGAATCCAAGAGTACTAGTTTTTTTCCTTGTCCCTTTCTAAGGTGAAAGACTGTTGGAGTCCTGTTTGTGGGACTGTGGTGGCTCCTGTTGTGAGATTAGGACACTGAGAAATGTGAATCCAGGCTGGCCTGCCAATTAGTGATGGTTCTAAACTGAAAGCTGAGAATATATTAATGGTGTTCACAGATGAATTAGAGTTGTCACTGAGACATCCATGAATTGCAAAAAGAAAAAAATGTAAGTAGTAATGGGGAATTGCTGGATTCACAGGAAAACCATTTGCAAATGAGGTTCTGGCAGTTAAGCCAGCGAACATTTTTAAATTAGGGAAGGCAAAAAAGGATGATGATGAATAGGGAAGGGTATTGATAGACACCGAAGGTCTTTGAAAGACCCTTGGGAAAATTAATGAAACCTTCAAGTATTTTGAAAACTGATTCAGATATTTTTATTAATGGTCCTATAAGAATCTTATGTTACATATACAATGTTATTTTGTCAAAATAATTACAAACCAGAACACAAAGTCACTTTACTTTTTGGGAAAAAAACACATAAGTACAATTATAATTTAACTTTTATTAATTATAAGATAAATTGTAATTTTTTTCAAAATGGTATTTCCCCAAAAAAATTTAGTCTGAGTCAAAACTTACTTTTTCAGTATTTATTATGGAATTTTGTCCCCCTTTTTAATTGGTTCAGGTTCAGGTGAGGATACAGAAGTATTCAGCTGCTTGGATTCAATCCAGTTTCCATCACTTACTAAATGAATGACTCGCAGAATTTCTCAGTCTCTCTGAACTTGTTTTCTGATCTGTAAAATGAGATAACAGCCCTCACTTAGGGTTGTTGTGCATGTTATAACCACTGCAACTGCTAATGTATCTGGAGAAGGAGCATTAATTTGTGCCATGTCACAATTTAAAATGTAATAATTACTAAAAGGACTAATAAAAAGGAAAATTAATAAAGGGATAGACAACTTATCTTCCCAAGCAAGTTAAAAAGGTGAGCTTTCAGAGTTTGGAATGTGATAATTAAGGTAGATAAGGTATGCTAAAATAATTCACAGAATATTGAACACAAAGTATTGGTAAGAATAATGTTCTGCACTCCTCTTGTTTGTGGGATATTTAATTTACAGAGTTCATTTAAAGACTAAACTCAGAGCAGAAAAGAGTGTTCTACATGGAAGATTTAAAACCCATTTTATCTGCCCTGGTTGGTGTGGCTCAGTGGATTGAGCACCATCCTGTGAACCAAAGGGTCACCAGTTCGATTCCCAGTCAAGGCACATCCCTGGGTTGTGGGCCAGGTCCCCAGTTGGGGGCCCATGAGAGGCAACTGCGCATGGTTGTTTACCTCTCTCTTTCTCCCTCCCTTTCTCTAAAAATGAATAAGTAAAATCTTTAAAAAATCCACTTTAATCTGCTATGCTCACCCTTTGCAGGGGGAAAAAGAAACTTATTCTGTAAGAAAATACCGGTTACAAAGAAAGAAAAAGAAGATAACAAAAGAGCCACAGCACTCCAGGCCCACAGGCAGCAGCATTCTGGCAGACTCAGTGGAGGAACCAAAGCCTTGCATAAAAACCCGCTGTTAATGACTTAGTGCTTGAAGGCCTTTGGCCAGTGCACAGGCTTTTACCAAAATATAATGAGGGCAGACAAATCTGCAAGGGTCACAGTGAAGAGAATCTGCCTGGACCAGAGCAGTTCCTTAGGTTAAGATCTTTGCATGTGTGTGTTGGGGAGTAAGAGGGCATTGGACATTTTTACCAAAATTGCTGAATACCCTTTTTAGTTTGTTAGACAATTGCAAATACACTTACAGCAAGTATAGTGTAAGCTTAGCCTGCACTAAGATGAGGTGGATTGGCAACTTTTTGATGTTCAGACACTTAACCAGGTGTGAGAATGGAGAGATGTTATAAAATGAGGGCAGTATATGAATATAAGCTTTTTTTTTTCCTTAGAAATTTGTGAGACTAGGAACCAAGGGATGCAAGAGATAGTCCTTTGGGGATAAGATGATAAAGTGAGACCATGAGTTAGGAAGGAGGCATCTCCCCAGATTTCATTTGTGAAGCACAATTCATTGAAGGAGGTGCATTACCCTTAGAACCTCAGGACCTGAGCAGCTCTGAACTCCGGGAGTACAGGAGCCCTTGCGGCAATTTAGAGTTCTCATGGAGAATACTGGTGACTGTGGGTCCTCCCTAAAGTAGTTCAGTGCTAGGAGGTTGAGAATTTTAGACAACTTTTCTTAAGAATTTTTAACATTTCCCAGGAGCTCCTAGAATTATTTCAGAATCAGCAGATAGGGGTATTGAGTCAGCAAAAGTTGGACCCTAATGCTACTTCTGACCTCCTTTGTAGTTACAGGCTGATGGGATCCTGGAGCATCAAGTTAACCTAAATACATTTCATAAGTTCTACGTGGATCTTGTTAAAATTTGGGCTCAACCACTCACCACATTCTTTGTCTTCTTGATACCGTCCTGGTTTAATGAACACTTCCAGGTAGTATACAGACATTCGTGGTTTGGACAGACCCTTAATGATGGGTAGAGTGTAAGTTACCAGAGCAAGCAAAAATTTATCTTAAAGAAGGCTTATTATTACCAGAATAGCAGATCATTACAACAGAACTTCTTAAACGTCTAGTAAGTTTTAGGTTTCTTAAGAAGTGCTAAAGCAGGATGTACATGAGGATAAGTAGCCCATAATGAGATGCAATTAAGGAAGTGAAAATACAATCTGATCACAAAGAAACGTTTCCTGGCCATGAGAAAGGTAGGTATGCAGCATAATTTTATCAATGAAATAAAGGAAGCCCCAGTGCCCACAAGATGTTAAAGAAAGCTGTGTTGAAGTACACAGGAAACAGCTCTGGCCCAGGTGCCTCTTAAAATCCTAACAATGAATTCGTACAAAGAGCAAAACTTTTTTCTGAGGAAGAGGAGTGAGTTTCTCAGAAGAACACTGATTGATTTCACTGGAGACAGACAAAATGAGTATTGTTAAGAGCCTTAGCGCTGATACACGTTCTTGTAGGTAGCCATGGACTATACGCTCTCAGAAGTTTGTGACAGACATTTCGTCTGAAGTGCTAGACATTTGGGAATGTTTCCTAAACAATTCAAAGGGAATTATTCCTTTTAGGAGGCAAATATAAGGCAGGGAAATGAAAATATTAAAAAACTAATATAATCTACTCTTTTACACCCAGCACTATAATGAGCTAATATACCATATATGAAAAAAATGACATCCCCCTCTAACAGGTCAACAGGAGACCTTGGTAGACACAGCTGAATACTGCTATGTTAATTAAGACTGACAGTTATGGAAACGAAATGCTTTTCCTAGAAAGGATTTGGTGGTGGAGGATTCTAGGAGTTGGACGCTCCCCATGAGGTGCACGTCAGACCTGGATGGCACATCCACCAGGAGGAAGGACTCCTGAGAGTAGTTACTGTTCACTTTGAAGCCTTACCTATTTGGCATCCAAGGTGGCTGCCCTGCCACAGGTCCATTCCTCCAGCTGATGGGACAAACACACCCTGTGGCCACTTGCCCCATGGCCTCTGACACTAGCTTAATATTTTTAGCATATTGCCTTTTTTCCTGGGCTGATTTCTGAGTCTTCTAAGACTGGAATCTTTAAGCACAAATCATTCTTGAGAAGTATGAAGGACTCCTGAGCTAATAGCTTCCATTTTTTAAAAAGTTATTAACATGCCAGTGTTACTAATAATGCTAAGAAACGTAGCAGCTAATACTTGCTTAGCCCTTACTTTGTGCAGGGTACTCTGTTTTTGATCCATTTCTTTTAATTCCCACAACAGAACTTTTAAGAAGGTATGACTATATCCGTTTTGTAGGTGAGGAGACAAAAATTCAAAGAGATTCAATTACCTTCCCATCAAAACTGAAAGCACAGGACATGAACCCACGCAGCTTGACTCTAGAGTCCCTGGATTTATACTTCACATTATGCTGGCTCCTAAGGCTGCCTGTCTCTTCAGTCACACTTTATTCGCTTTATCATGCAAAGATGCTACTTTTTCTCCCATCTTGAAATAAATTCCTCTCAATCTCACCTCCTTCTCTACTGTACGAGTATAGCAGAAGTCCTGAAGGAAGTTGTCTGTACACCTCTTTAAAATCTCTTCTCCGTTCGCTCTTGAACCCTCTCACCCAGCGGACGTTTTGTCCACTTTTCTCTAAAGCACTCTGAACAGGGTCACCGGTCACCTTGACAGTGTCATAAATAGTTGTCATTTTTCCATCTGTCCTCTGTCTTCCTCCCTAACTGGCAGAGCATTGATTAACAGCTTCCTAGTTATACAATTTCCAGACTTAAGATTCTTCCTCACTCTTGTTTTCCTTCAGCCTCACTGCTTTCTCCTTTTTGGTCATCGTTGCTGCTTCTTCCTCACCTGTTTGACTTCTAAACGTCAGTGGATTCAGTTCTTGAACCATTTCCGTTTTCATGCTCACTTTCCTCTCTTGGTGGTCTTAACCGGCCTCAGAAATTGAAATACCACCTTCACATCAATATTTCCCAAATGTGTGTTTTTCACCTACACCCTCCTGGGGAGGCCGGGCTCATATATTCACTTTGACTTTAGAGGAATACTCACCCTGTCTCATCATGGCTTAAACATTTCATGCTTATTAGCTCCCTGATATTTGGTCAGTGTATCAAATAGACTCAAAATAACACACTGTATCTGCGGGTAAGGTTAACACTTATATAAATTTGTTTTAATTTTGTGGGACTTTGTCTTTGTTAGGGTGGATTTGTTTGACTAAGGCAGCGGTTCTCAAGGAGGGCAGTTTGTCTCCCCAACTAAAATTTGGCAAGGTCTGGAGACATTTTTGTTTGTCATGACTGGAGAGGAGGATGCTATTAGCATCTAATGGGTAAAAAGCCAAGGGTACTGCTAAACACTCCGATGCACAGGACAGTATCCAAGAAAAAAGGAATTATCTAGACTAAAATGTCAATAATGTCCAGGTTGAGTAACCTGAAATGAGGATTTATGAATTTGAATGATCTATCCTCGGCAGAAAAGGAATTGAGCATTTGACGCAAATAATAAAGTAGTTTGAACCTTTCTCTTTAAAACACATATTTGTGAATAGTTGCCAGAAGTTGGTAGCTATTCCTAACAAATGCACATTGTGAATGGCCCTCTTGTAAGCCTGAGACTCCTTCAAGCCTGCCTGTTGGATTTTGAGTACCTGCAGTTAAGTAGTGTTGCTCTTGGCAGGACTTGGTGAGCAAATGAGGTATGAGCTCTCTGATCTCAGTAGTCTGCTCAGTCAGCCATGACCTTCCCAGTGTCTCTTCTTTCTACACCCTGTCCGCACTAAGCCATGGCCCAGGCAGTTCTCAGTGGGGTGGCCAGAGATTACCACAGGGGGAAAATGCAGGGCCCCAAGGCAGAGGTTCATGTGGGGTTCAGGGTAATTGGAATGATTTCTGTTTTCCAATGAATATTGTCCAAACTGTCGTTGTAATTTAATGCCAAAAGACCTTTAAATCAAAAGCCTTTGGATGAAGTACTGGGAAATGGAGTAGAATTTTTATTAGAGAAGTTGTGGTTACTTCAAATATTATTTGGGTTCGAAGGGGGATAAATTTTACATACATGTATGTGCTCACACACATAATTGTATGTACATGTATACATACCAACAATACAATTTGCCACATGCCAGAGCTACTTTGCTTCTTAGAAGTTTGACAGTATAATTACAGGGCCATAATGAAATATATGTCTGAAAAAGAAGTGACTTTGTTCAATGTGATAAGCAGAAGAATTGTCTCTAGTAGGACTTATTATATCTCTTTCAGTGTTCCTTCCTTTAGTTTCACTTGATCATCATAAGATGTCCAATGTTGCATTTTGTATTTAAAAAATAAGATTCTATTGAAGTATAATATGTTGTGGTAAGTTGTGATTTAACAGATGAGCTAATTCTTTCATTTCAATAAGTGTGCAACTATACATGTCTTAAAGCTTAATGCTGGTTATTTAAGGTATATGTTTTGTAAATTTTGTCAGTTCTCCATTTCCTTCAATTTTTGGTTTAGAAGATATTTGATTTTGGAATAGCGTGTTGGTATACTTTATGATATTATAGTAGAAGGTTCAAAACAAGAGATACGTGCGCACACGCATGCGCGCACACACATTGATGTGAGAGTTAGACACAAGGCCAGAGCCAGGAAATTGGGGATTTAGCTTTAGTTCTGTATCTGAACCAGCCCTTGTTTGCTGACGCCGAAATGGCCTCACAGCAGGTCTTCATCATCCATCCTCACAGGTAGTGAGGCCCAGGGGAGAACCATAGAGACAAGATGGTGTGTTCCATAGTTTCATAAGGAAAAGAAGTGTAGTTTTCCTTGTATACAAAAGAAAATTATTATAAATAATTGTATTTGAGCCAGATAAATATTGTGAGCCAAATAATGAGACAAATTTCAGGTTTATTCATATATTTTTATAAACACATATTCATTATACAAACTTCATGGAAAATAAAACATAAAAATCAAAATTTTCGGGATGTTTAACATGAAAATAAAAAACTTGTAAAGGGTAGCATAGTTATTAACATATATTCAGATGTGCAGAGCAAAACTTGTTTTCTAAATCTGTCTTCATCTTCTCTCCCACTGGTAGCTGGGGACCACTATGGACACCAAAATGGTATCAAGTCCTCACTTAATGTCAGGACTCCATTTCCTTCAATTTTTGGTTTAGAAGATATTTGATTTTGGAATAGCGTGTTGGTATACTTTATGATATTATAGTAGAAAGTTCAAAACAAGGGATACATGTTTTTAAAGGCCTTTAGGCACTATCCTGCCTCTGTAATTAGAAGGCTCAGGTTTTGGCTACAGACAGCAACAAAGTAGAAGAGCGTAACTGTATTAATCTGGGGACCGTGAAAGTATGAAATGTCACCCGGGTATCTCCCAGCTTCCATCAGAAACAAATGCAGACCCCTTCAGGAGGACACCATTCTTCTCAGAGATATCCTCTGGTCTCTGGCAGAGAAAGATTAGTAAGTATGAACCATTAGTGTCACCAAATGCACAAGGGAACAAACATTAGTCAGAGTCATCAGAAATAACAAGGAATTAGTCCCTCGAGATCTTTAAATATTGGACTTATTAAATTCAGACTATAAAATTAGTAAGGAATATTTAAATTTAAAACATGATACATCATAATAAGTAAGCAACAACAGAACATAAAAATTTCCAGGCAAATTTGAAAAAAAATTTTAGATATAAAAAATTATTAAAATAATTTAACATCTGCCTTAAATATTAGACTACTGAGGGAAAATTAGATGGATCTAAGTAAGTTATTCAGAATATGCAAAGAAGGATAAAAAGATGAAAATTGTTAATAGAGGGAGAGAGAGTCTAATATTCTTTCCCAGAAGGAAATAGAGAAAATAGAGTGAAGAAGAGGTAATTTTTGAAGACGGCTGTTAAGAAACTTCCAGGCCTGGTGAAGGAGACACATATACAGAATCACCGTGCACACAAAGCAGAAAATCATATGTAGACATGTGGAACTGAAACTTCAGGATACCGAAGACAAAAAGAACATCTTTACACAAACGAGGAGGAAAAAATAACCCACAGTGCCATGACAGTTGGCCTCAGTGGACAGCAACAAAAGGAAACCTGAAAAGAAGATAGAACAGTATTTTCAGCATGCTAAGATAAAATTATTTTCAACCTGGAATTGTAAAACTAGGAAAACTCTCAAATATGAGCCATACGATTTATCTGTGTTAAAGAAACTTCTAAAGAATTTATTTCAAGAAGAAAGGAAATTATGTTAGAGGAAAGATTCAAGAAGGAATGGTGAAAAATGAAATTGGTAAATACAGGACTATACACAGCGTTTCTAGTCTAACATTACAAATAGGTGTGAAGAAAGACACTCAGTGAGCTGTTTCTATTAACTGCAACAAACTTGCAGAGCTGAAATAGAGACGAAATTTATTTTAGTAACTGAATCAAACTTGCAGCATTTAAATAGAAATAAAACTTATTTTATCACCTTTAATTTAATCTTTTACATTTGGAGACTCTATTTGACTATTGTGCTCATAAAAGATATAATTGCCCCTAAGGTGATATTTAAATAATATAATGCTTGATTCATATTTTATCATATTTTCTCAACTGCTCTAATCCTTGATCTTTATAGTGGGCTGTGTGGTGGCCCCGAAGAAATAGGTCCACATCCTGTTTCCCAGAATTTGTGAATGTGACTGTATTTGGAAAAAGGGCCTTTGCAGACTTAACTAAGTTAAGGATTTGGGGATAAAGAGAGTATCCCGAATTACCAGGGCGTACTCTAAATCCAGTGACAAGTGTTCTTATAGGAAACAGAAGAGGTGGCGACACAGACACACAAAGCAGAAGGAATCGAACCTGTAACCTTTTGGTGTACAGGATGACACTCAAATCAACTGAACCACCTGACCAGTGCTAATCCTTACTGTTTTAAAAGATTTATCACAGTAAAAATATCCAAGACAGTATAAACATTTATAACTAATAGAAGTACTTTACAATGATATAGTATTTTGCAGCCTCTTAATGGTATCTCATTGGATTCTTAGTATGGATTATTATCCTATTTTATTGATAAGGCAACTAAAAAGTTGAAACACTTGGTTAAGATAATAGCACTGCCCTGGCTGGTGTGGCCCAGTGGATTGAGCACCAGCCTGTGAACCAAACGGCAGCCGGTTCGATTCTCAGTCAGGGCACGTACCTGGCTTCTGGGCCAAGTCCCCCAGTTGGGAGCACGTGAGAGGCAACTGATTAGTGTTTCTCTCCCTCTCTTTCTCCCTCCCCCCTCTCTAAAAATAAATAAATAAAATCTTTTTTAAAAAGATAATAAAAGTAATGGAATTATTAATTACTCACATAGTGTATAGCCCTGTTTCCAATATTCTGTCTGATTGACCTTACCCATTGCTCGGATTGGATGTTAAAGCTGAAGCCTGTTTTCACGTCCTGATGTGGCATCATTAGGTTCTACTCCCAGTACAGATCCCTTAGTGCCCACCTATGACCTATGCTCCGTAACTCCCCCTTCACCTGGGCACTTCTTGGAGACTCAGCTTTGAATTTAAATACATAATAATAATATTTTGTTCATATTTACTATATAGCTGAAACAAATTCTGTTCTTTTTATTCTATCAATACTCATGGTCTCAATCTTTGAACTAATATTTGGACTAAAACCCTTCTTAATTGATCGTCTCCTTATGAATATACATTTATGTGGGTACTCTTATTTTTCTTAGATTAACAAGTTTGCATTGAAAAAGTAACCTGTGCTGTATCAGTCTGCCTGCCTGCCTTTGGCTGTTTATTTAGATTTGTTCTCTGTCTCAGAAATTTAAAATCAGAGAATTAAGAAACTTAGTCATAAAAGAACTAAGAGATCAACTTTTCATTGAGACTTAATTATAGGGGCCATTTACGTTGTAATATAATAATTATAATTAACAGCTAACACTTATTTAGAACTTTCCAATCATATTACCTAGATGTTCTCACTTAAATATAAAAACTACATGGCAAGTATGTTATTATTTTTATTTCACAAACAAGGACATGTTGATATTAATTCCTTATATGTCTGTAGTGATTTATATTCTACAGTGTGGTTTTAGGTATGTTAGTGTACCTCTGAATTTGGTGTGTTAAGTATTACTTTATTGGTAGTTTACAGAGGAAACTGTAACTTCAGAGTTATTAAATGGTTTATGCTAATAACTAACAGTTGGACTTCTGTCAGTTCATTAGCTAGCTATTCATTTCTTGGTCTTCTTCATAGCTAGACTCTTCTGGTTTAAGGCTCTTAGAAACCAAGCATGTATTTAAAATAATTATGGGAGTTCTACTACCCACATGTGTTCTAATGCCCAACCACTTAAGCAATCCAGTCTAAAGGGAGGGATACCCCCTGCATTGCACTGTGAGTTAGTGAAAACAGCATGAGGTGGGGCAAGATAGGGGTCAGGTTTGGCTATTTGTCCTGACCATGGGCAGTCAGTCAGCTTCTCTTTGCTTCTCTTTCTTCACCTGCACATTTGGGATGGCTGGACAAAGTGACCTCTGAGGTCTTAGCCCTCATGTATAATAATTTTATATAGTTCTCCTAGGAGAGAACTTTATAAGGAGTAAAAATGAAGAGTGAAAATTTAAAAAAAAAATATTTGAAGCCTCTCCTAAGAATTACCTAGTAAAGCATATGGTAGCAATAATAATTTTTAAAGTTAATCTTAAAATGAAAGTAAGAACAGTTACATTATGAAATCAAAGAGACTAGATCTTAGAAACAAATTTAACAAAAGAAGGACAAAACATACTCTCTGGAAACTACTCAACTTTACTGATAAAAATTTTAAAAGACCTAAATAAATGGAAAGACATCCTGTGTTTGTCACTTGGAAGATATGATATTGTTAAAAGAGCAATCCATCTACAGATTCAACGCAATCTCTTATCGAAAGAAAAGAAAACCCAGTTGACTTTTTTGCAGAAATTAATAAGCTGATCGCAAAATTCGTATGGAAATTTAAGGGAGTAAAAATAGCTAAAACATTCTTTAAAAAAAACAAAGTCAGAAGACTTACACTTCTTGATTTTAAAACTTAATGTTAAGCTATAGTAATCAAGAATTTGTGGTTCTGTCATAAGGATAAATACATAGATCAATAGAATAGAACAGATGTGAGAAATAAACTCACTTATTTACAGTTAATTGATTTTCAAAAGCTGTCAAGGCAGTTCAAAGGGAGAAAGAATAGCCTTTTCAACAGTGTTAAGACAACTGTACATACATATGCAAATGAATGAAAGACCTAAATGTAAGAACAAAATCAATACCATTTATTTAAAAATATAGGAGAAAATCTTCATGATCTTGGGCTAGGTGTAACCCTCTTAGATACGACACCAAAAGCTCATACTACCAAAAAGAAAAAAAAAGACAAATTGAACTTCTTTAAAATTGAAAAACAAGCCTTTTGTGCATCAGAGACAACCTCAAGAAAATGAAAATATAGCCAATACAAGAGAGAAGATATTTGTAAATTATATATCTTGGATAAAGGACTTGGATCCAGAATACCATATTTTGCTGTGTATAATGCACACTTTTTTGCCCAAATTTTTGAGAGAAAAATAAGGATGCTTCTTTTACATGGGTAGTACCTAAAATACCTTGTGTCTGTTTGTGTGTTTTGTAATTATTTGTTACATAAAATTTCTTGTACCATAATATGTTCAAAAATAAATGCTAAAATTCCTTCAAAATACAAAAAAACAAGTATCTAAATATACATAAATGAATAATTGAATTAAAAAATTAAAATGACAGATTTTTTTCCTAAATGTTTGGGCCAAATGTGGGTGCACATTATACACAGCAAAAATACTGTGGTATATAAAGAACTCTTACAACTTGAATAATAAAAAGACAAGGAACACAATTTAAAAATTGGCAAAGGATCTGGATAGACATTTTTCCGAAGAAGATAAACCAGTGGCCAACAAGCACATGAAAGTATAGATGCTTAATATCATTAGTCATCAGAGAAATCAAATCAAAATCATTATGAGATATCATTCAATACCCACGAGGATAACCATTGCCTAAAAGATAAGCCATAACAAGTGTGGGAGAGGATGTGGAGAATTAAGAACCCCAGTTCACTGCTGGTGAGAATGTGAAATGGTACAGACACCTTGGAGAACAGTGTGGCAGTTCCTCAATAGACTAATCAGAGTTGCCTGGTGATCCTGTAATTCCACCATTAGATATAAAACCAAGAGAAATGAAACCGTCCAAACAAAAACTTGTCCATGAATGTTTATAAGAGCATTATTCACAATAGCCAAAAGATGGAAACTACCCAAATGTCCATGTATTGATAAGTGAATAGGTAAAATGTGCCATATTCACATAATAGAATATTATTCAGCCATAAAGAAGTAATAAAGTACTCATTTATGTTGTAGTATAGATGAACCTTGAAAATATTATGCTAAGTGAGAGAAGCCAGTTACACAAGGCCACAAATTATTCCATTCATATGAAGTGTTCAGACTAGGCAAATCTATAGTGACAAAAAGTAGATTATTGGTTGCCTAAAGCAGGAGGATTGGGGGAAAATGAATGACTGCTAAACAATATGGGGTATCTTCTTCGGGTGATGAAAGTGTTCCTGGATTGACTGTAGTAATGACCGCACCATGTCTGGGTGTACTAAAACCCACTGAATTTTACACTTTAAGTGGATGAATTGTATGGTATGTGAATTGTATCTTAATACAGCTGTTAAAAATAATGACATTAAAAAATAAATTTAAAGAACTAGAAATTTCAAATACATGTGACTAGTCATCCAAGATAACTTTTGGATCCAGATTAAGAAAGACTCCATAAATCCTAGCAAGCCGTTATAAATTCTGGTAAGGTGAGAACCTGGCTTCATAGTCGCATTGACATTGAGTCGAACCCTATTTTAGAATGTCCACTTCACATAGCTTCTCTGAATCTCAGCTTCTTCATCTACAAAATATGGGTAATAACATTCTTAGCTGTGGGTTGCCCTGAAAAATGAGTGTCTGCATCTTAAAAGGTTAGTGTGGTGTTAAAAGCAATGGCCGTCGTCAGGTATTCCATGCTGTGGTCATCACTAGGTTGTATACAGCAAGAGCATAAAGAGAAAGGCCTGCTGAAAGGCTCCTCCCTATTTTTGCATGTGCTGTTCCTTCTACAGGGATCACTGGCCCTGTCTCGCAACTTAATCCCTGCATGACCTCACTAAGAGTCTCATTCAGGCTTCTTTTTTGGTAGGTGTCTTCTGACCACACGCAGCAGTGGTGTTACAGGCCCTGACTGTTTCTGTCTTTGCAAAGCTGTTATTTCCTTTCTGGCAGCACTGATTTGTCTATCTTACCCTCTCTGTGCTGCTTGAGAGTAGGGACTGTGGCTTCACTCCTGGATCCCCCAGCTTAGTGCTCAGTGTTTGGTAGGTGCCTAGTTAATACTGATTGAAAGCATGAACGGTGAGATCATAGGGCCTAAGTACATTGTTTGAATTTCTTAGGCTTCCATTTGATAAATAGACTAATCTGAACTACTTTGTGTTGGGAACTCCTTCTAATGATTTGGCATCACAAATTTATCTAGTTTGCTTCGGGATGATAATATAGTCCATCCATTAAATTAGGAAGGTAGAGCCCTGACCGGTTGGCTCAGTTAATTGGGTGTCATCCTGTACACCAAATGGTTGTGGGTTCAATCCCCAGTCAGGGAACATATCTAGGTTTTGAGGTTCTATCCCCGGTTAGGATGTATACAGGAGACAACCAATCTATTTCTCTTTCTCTCTCCCTCTCTCTCTCTCCCTGTCTCTCTCTCCCTCTCTTCCCCTGGCCCTCTCCCTCTCTCTCATCCCCACCCTCACCCCTCCCTCCTTACTGTCTCTCTAAAATCAATATCCTGGGGTGAGGATTAAAAAAAAATTTACAAGTCAATAGGAAATAAATATTGCTATTTGGTAATAGATTGGAAAGGATTACACCTCATATTTCTTCATATTGAAAGGTTCTTTTTTGAATCAGGAGCTCTGTGTGTTTTATAAACTACTGTGGAAAGTTGAAACTTGGCTTTCTTAAAGTACTCTCAGAACTGCTAAGAGAAACTGAAAATGTGGATTTCCATCGAAGTCCCATTGTCATTTTTAATGACTTGGCATTGGTTTAAATGTATATGCTATGTTTGTGTAGTAAGTGAACCTAGTATATGTTTGAACTTGCACTGGGCCATATTCTTGCCAAAGTTTAGAAAACCTATTTAGAAAAATTCCCCTTATTCCTGTGCCAGTTTCTCTAGAAGCCAGAAGTTTTCATCACAACATTCACCTTCCTGCTTCATCTGCAAAGGAACAAAGATAAAGTTATTGATAAATTATGATAGTAATCTATCTAAACTGAGTGAAACCATTATTGACTAGTTCATATAGGTGTTATTACCTTGAAAATTTGGCGTTATGTGGTGTTTTTGTGATAACTTTACCTAGATACAAGGGCATGGATACAGTCATCTCAGCGGTGTCTTCTAATTTTGTCCTTTTGTGTGTGTGTGTGATCTTTTAAAAGTAGATAGAGGTTTACATTAAGGACCAGAGAACATTAAAACAAGTTCATTACTTTCTTAAATATATGACACCATTGATTCATTCATTTCGAAATATTAACAAAAAATTCAGGAGCCCATTCCTGTAGATAATTGTAAGCTAGCACTGTAGTAAGTGTAGTACGGAAACACTTTTGATTTAAAATTGTGTATTTTATCATTGGATGGCTATGCAAATCTCTAAATATAAGTGATCTCCCCTTGTTGATAACTCATATGCATTCCTTGTTTGTGACTTTTAACTAGTTATATGCCCTGTAAGTTAAGTTACTCTCCTCTCCTTCCCCTTAGGAGCCCCCAAATAGCTTTATTAATAGGAATATATGATGTTTATGTTCTTAAAAAATCAGGGTGGTCTTAGATGTCTGTCTTCCATTCTAGCACTTCCCTTTATACAACCCTTTTGAATTTTCTGTTTAAAAACTGGCATTAAGATAGCTTTTCCTTGGCCTAATGCCTGGGTCGCATATTGCAGCAACAAATTAGGAATGTTAAGACATAAGTCCCCCAAAGAAAAATGTTTGTTATGAAAGTAGAGCTGATGTGACACTTAGAATTAGGGCTTCTTAACTTGTCTAAATGACAGTTAATGATCTTTTTCTTTTTCTTTTCTTTCTTTTTTTTATCTTAAATTATTATTTTAAAGAGGAGGGGGGAAAAAAGAATGAAAGGAATGCCCAGAGGCTGAGGTTGGGTTTAGTTCACCAAACTGTTAGATGTCCAATATGCTCTACTGATAATATATCTTTTGTCTCTTTTTTAGGAGCTAATTTTGTTACTCGAAAAATTAGCCGGTCAGTAGCTAAGATTTACCTTGGACAACTGGAATGTTTTAGCTTGGGAAATCTGGATGCCAAACGAGATTGGGGCCATGCCAAGGACTATGTAGAGGTAGGAACTAACTCATGTTCTTAAAAATTCCTGTATCAGTTGGTGTTTTTAAATGCCAGGCCTCAGTGGTAAAGGTGGTAGCATATAAAATTTTGCTAATGCAGATATGTTTAAGCTCATACTGCTTTCAACTTAAGACCCTTTGATTCAGTAGTACATGTAGATTATACTGAATGTTACTTGAATGAGGGAGCTTTTTTAAAAAAATGTGTCGTTCATTGTTTTGGATGATGTATGAAAAAAATGTTTGAATGATGTTCTTCACTTTTTAAAGATTTTGTTTCAGCTCCTCACTTTTTGCACCTTCTCCCTCCTCCCTGCCCAATACACATGTAACTAACTCTGAAATAATTTTTTGGTATAAAGGTACTAGTTCTCAGATCTTCAAGAAATACTGCCTAATTTCAGTTTGTATGATCTAAGACCTTCACATTTATATTATCCTACTAAATTACTCTGAGTGATATTCTTATAGAGGTTTTGATTTCTGCTGCTTAAGAGTGTGTTTATTGCCCTGTACATTTCTCAAAGTGTGGCCTTTCATGCCCGTGTACTTTGTCCATTAAATACAGAGATAGAGATGTTGATGCTATTACAGAATAATGGATATAGTTAAAGGGAAATTTAAATTTTTACCCTTGAGATTTATATACTAACACATTACATTGTGGTTTGAGTTACATATACATATTTCTCTTTAAATAAATTGTTACATTTTACCTTGCCCTAATTAGTACACTTTCAGATATCTATGGTGGTTCTGTGTCCAGACATGAATGAGCAGGTTGGTGACATTGTCTTTTTCCCCGGAGCCCGCTTGTCCTTGTTTAGGTGCTTACACATTTCCTGTGCTCAGGAGACTATTTCTGCCCTTCATGATTCCTCTCTGAGAAACTGGATCTGGCTTCCTTGTTCAATGATTCGAAAAGAAACTTGAATGTTTACAAAAGCAAGCAAGCAAGTAGTTCGTGTGCTTACACGGAGGTTAGTGTAGGCATTTGTTATTATTTATTTTTATAACAATTAAAAATGTTGTGTACTTGAACAGCTATCACTGATTTATATTATGGACAAAAAAAATTGTTCTGATTTTAAATTTTGAACATCACAACATTAAATATGTTCAATATTTAATATTTAAATTTAAAAATTAAAAAATACTTAAATATGCTCTTCTGAGCTTTAATTAAAAAGAAGTATTTGATGACCTTACTCAGATATATTTTAAGAATGTTACATTAAAAAACAGATGAGGCCACTCAGAAATTATAAGAAAGTGGGAGAACAGAGATGTTAGCAGAAGCTGAAATTTTCTTTTGTGTAACCTAAATGGCCTTACCTACTTAAAAATATGACGCAAGTTTTATAAAAATAAGTATATTATTTCTTTAATAATGTTTTGATGTATATAGCCTTCTAGTGATCTGAATATATTTAGAGTTTTACAGAAGGTTATTTTGATGTCCCTCTTTATCCAAACTCTTGTGTTCTGAATTCAGGAACTAAATAGATCCAGTTTCATTCTATTTTATTTTATATTGTTGCACTGGGATAAAGAAAAAGTTTGTATTGGAACTCAGAAATAGATTTTGATAGGGAGAGAAACATATCAAAATGTTATTAAGGCTTATTACTGGTTATGTTTATCTTTATACTTCTATATTTTCCATATATTTGAAATAAATATGTATAAACTTTTAAAATCAGGAAGCAAAATAAATGACACTTTAAAAGTAGACCAAAGTACCTACCAAAAATTCATGAGACTGTTAAATAAATACATAAGTAATGAGAAAATCTTCTGTGAGCCTAGTGGACCTGGAAGAAGGACCCTGCTATCACTTCATTCCCAGAATGCCATGGCTATCACTGTTTCTGGATATAGCTCAAACCTTGGTCCAAAGGGCCCACATTTGTATTTGTTTAAAATAAAAATACTTTAGAAATGTTATGGCTCAGAGACGTCAAAAAGTTCTCCTCAAATGATATCATTTTGGAGATTACTTGACAAGATGGTGTCAGTACAGCATACCTAGAAGCAAGAACTTTCATGTAAGAGCAAGATGTTCCGGCCTTTTAGTAAAATACAAAATTTCAAATTTTACAGAGAGACACACATACAAAATTAAGTCATTCTCAGTGGCATTCAAGACCTGATATGTTCCACAATACAAGTAGGTTTTCATATTAAATATCCCTTTGGAGTTCTGACAGTAACACATGTAAGAAGCATTTATAGTTATCTTTTATGGGTGCTTGATTTCTAAAAAAGTATTAAGTAAGACGTCATAGTTTACCATCTCCATTTTAAGAAATACTGCCATCCCTTACATTTTTAATGTATTAAAATAAGATTATTTCACCGAGTTAAGACTAAAAGTAAATATTGCCAAAATTAAAATTAAAACGTCTGAGAATACAAAAGGGAAGCATTGTTTGTTTAAAATAGACCTGCATCCTGGAACTCTAATTGGCTTCAGAATGAGGCAGCCTTGCTAAGCACAGATCAAACAACTTGTACTATCATCTCACTTGTACACATTGCAATTGTATACTCCCTTTCTTTACACACAAACATATTGTATTGGTAAATCTTTAGATTTAGTGACTTATACTTCTTTAGTTATGGTTGAATTTCCGTGATGAAGAGCTGAGAGTGTTTGACAAACAGGGCGTAGGTTGTCCTAGCTGTGTCAGTGATTTGCTCCCCAGCGGTAGACAGGTTTTGTATCTAAATTTACCCATCTATAAAAAGGACATAATAACAACCCTGTAAAAAATTAGCATTAATGTGCTGTACATAACATGATTAGTATCTACCTCTGCCTTGTAAACATTTTTGCAACAATTTATACAAAGCCACTTCCTGTTGCTGAGTCAGGATCATTAACATACATTTATAGCCTTGGTTCCTAGATCAAAATGATTTTTTAATTATTTGAGTGGATAAGAGGTATTTCAGTTTGAAATGCAGAATATAAAAACTATATTAAATTATATTGTATTTCAGAATAAACAAATTATATGCAGTTATATCTTTTCCAGTATTTTATTATAAACCATTTAAACATGCAGAATAGTTAAATGACTTTTACCACAAACATCCATATATTCACCAACCAGATTTTATAACTAACATTTTTGTTACATTTTGAGAAAAAAAATTAGTATTTAAAAATTGCTGTATTGCTAATGGCTCAGAGCCATAAATACTCAATTTACACAAACACAGATTATCAAGAATTTGCATTTCTTGTGGGATATAGTCAGTCGATTGACAGTTCAAACGTTTAAAATGTTTTTATCTTTTTATATAATTGTGATACCGTACAACCTGTTTTGATGCCTGCCTCCCTCCATGTACACTGAAGCGGCTCCGCATATTCATGAGAACACAGTGGGGGCCACGTAACATATTCAAGTTAACTCTTATCGGCATTGTACCAGTAGTGCCTGAAAACTTTTCTGGGTGACATCGTTCCTTCTACACATCTGTTGAGTACTTATCATGGTCATTGTTCTAGCTACTAGAAATAACAGTCTTCTAAACTTTGTCCAAAACCAAGTAGCCCTGAAAAATGCTATGTTGCACAAAGGTAAGCAAATTTCTTTATTGTAAGACTGACTTCTCAAAACTTTTGATATATAAGTGTGTATTATGGCCTGCTAAGGTTAATAAAAGATTTCTAAAACTTATTTAACCTTTCTGCCATTTTAATAAAAAATAAGTATTGACATCTAGCAGTATAGAGTTGGGAAATGGCACCGTATTTTTAAATAAAATTAATGGCAACCATTTGGTTAACAAGGTCCCACCGAGATTCCACCTTGAGAAAACTAGGTGAAACACAACTGTAGCCAGAAAATATTGATAAGGACGGGGCTGGAAGTATCTTTAAGCATTTACTGCTAACAAGATGGTCCCTTGCTCTTGGGATGCACAGGTAATCAAGTGACCTAAGCCTGGGCCCCGTCTGGCGCTCAGTGAAAACTCATTGCTGCCAACAGCAGCCATACAGGTGCCCCTGAGGAGTTCTGATGCAGCCCCGGGGACGTTCAAATTATTGGGTGAGGATGGAGATTCATGAATTTTAATGTCACATTCATCCTCTTACAAGTTTTTCTTTCTTCCTCTCTTTTCTCTTTCTTGTTTTTTTTTGGGGGGGGGTAGGGCAGGGGTCAGGAGCACAAATTAATAATGAAAAGCAACTTTTAGAAATGAAAATAATAATTACCAAATGTTGGGCATTTATTATGTGCCAGAAACTTTACTAAGGACTTTATCTACATTGTCTTATGTAACATGTACAACAATCCTGACAGGTAGAGTATATATTTATTCTACGGAAGAAGGGACCAAGGGTAGGAGAGGTCAGATAACATATTCACCCCAAACCATGACCAGCTGAAATAAATGAAGCCAGAACTCCAACCCTGGCCCAATACCTAAGGCACACTAATAACCACTCACTTTTAGTGAAGGTAGGGGAATTGGGACATTAGCAATGGGATCTGGATAACTTCCCATTTTGCAGTGGGACAGAAAATTAAGCTTCTCTCACTTTTCTCTTTCTACCATATACAGTCCATGGGGAAAGACAAATATCTGGAAGAGACTGGCTGAGACAACCATCAGATCTCTCTGAACCCATTGTATTGGCTGTATGAGGCAACAAGTCAAAGGGCGTATTGGGGAAAATGGGTGGTTAGGTGGCTCTCTCTGTCTGTCCATTGGCTTTTAAATAAGTTAACTTTAATTCCAGCTTTCAGTCCTCAGCTGATAACAGAGACCTTGGGGGAAATAGGGAACCTCTGGCAGTGGGGAATAGACTGTTGACAGAGTTGGGGAGAACTGACCTTTATTTCTCAGTCCTCTCTCTTCTAGTCACATGTAGTCTGCTGTTAGCATTTTGCATCCTGTGATAATTCACACAAATTTGGAAGGAAATGTTTAAATGTAAACATTTGTGATTTTATTTAAGAGAAAGCATGGTTATTGCAACTTCAGCAACAAACCTTTTCTTTTTCATATTCAGGAGACCAGTTTGATTTCTTATTGCGTTTGAGTTCTCGAAAGTATTAATGGTACCAGAATCCATTCTTCAGTGAGGCCTCACTTAACAGAAAGGAAGAAAGTCATCATTGCCTATTTCCTCTGATCGGATATTAATCCCCTAGGGTGGTCATGCTTCCAATTCCCAGAAACTGTAGGCCCTGTTTAAATTGATATTTTAATAAATGAAGCCTGCACAATCCATATTTCTAGGGTGGAGTATTCATCAAACTTCCATCCACAGATAATTTAGAAACATGGAGGTGGGTGCATTTTTAGATCATGCTTTCAGTTAGGTGAATTTTAAAAATATAAACGTGAGCATCTGATGTTAAATTATAAAAGTGGTTCTAGGCAACTTTATGTAAGTATATGTATGTGAAGAGAGAATGAAAATGAGTACAGAATGGAGTTGCATATTCAGTAGATACAGTGCCTGTGGAAACGGATTATGAAACTGTGTAAATGCCATTTATTTTCTAATGACTGGCAATTAACCACATTAAGGGAGAAGCCTGTGCCCCGCCCTTTACTCATCCCCTTTGAAGCCCAGTGTCATCATCCTGTTGTGGATCATGCAGTGACTGCTTGCACCGAAGAAAGTGTGGCTCTGTTTCTGAAAACAGAAGTCCTTGGAAAACAGTGTAAAAAGCTTTTTTTTTTCTCTTAGATTATTATGCTCATTCACTTACATTTGAAGTGTACCATATGATTCCTTAAGCTTTCTCCTTCCACCCCCAGCTAAATTGGCTATTTAATTTTAATAACAAGACTATACACATGATACAGGTGTAATTACCTCATAAAATATGACGTCACCTAAATTTAGTGATGATTTTGCCTATAGTGTATATATATACATATGTGTGTGTGTGTATATGTATATATATATATATAAAATTCTTCATTTGTACCTTAATGTAGCCTGGAAAGGACCCCCGAAAAAGGTATTTGCAGTTAAGGTAGTACTTCTCTTATTTTCATTTAACCTGTGCCCATGAACACCCAGAAAATAATGTCTGTGTCTTGTCGAAATCCTCATTTTTTAAATTCATTCTAAATTATTTTTTGGCTTTATCCTACTTCTTAATGCTTTGTTGCAAGAAATTACATACTAAAATTACGTGTTTTGTCCTCACAGAACCTTGGCCCTGGGGCTCTGCTCTGCAGCTCTCTCAGACCGCTTGAGTGCTCACTGCTGCTATCTCTGGAGCCCAGGCTCTAGGTTCCCAGGCCTGACCCTGTGGTCCCTTTAACACAAACATGTGTTAATTTTCCTTTGCTTCCAAAACCACAAAGCAAAAAACCTTTTCCAAATAGAATGTTCCCTAAACCAAAGGCACACATTTTATTTTTCACTCCTTTTACTCCGTGCAAGAAACATCTGCTTATTTTCTGCCCTGGAATCATTGCAGGGAAATCTCAAAGATTCTCCTCATTCTTTCTTTTAGACAAAGAAAAAAGTTTGATGCCTTCTGTGAGTGCTGGGTTATTTGCATTTGTAAAATCTGTTGTTTCTTTTTCTACCTATAGACTTTAGTCTTAAAGCAGGGATAACCAAGGCTTTGTAGAGAAGTTAGTTCTGAACTTGGGGAGAGCTCTCTGATGGGCACTGTGACCTGCCGCACTGATCATCTGCTCACCAGGGCAGTCAGCGGCTGTGAGACCAAGAGACAGACACTTGCAGGAGAAGGCAATCTTTGGACTCTTGTTTGGAATAGATAATGTGCAGGAATAAAATGTTTGATACTTTGACTTGCTAGTTAACTGGCTTTAAAATAGGTCATTGACTTTGTTTCTTGTTTTTTGCTCTGTGCCTTTTTGTAGTTAAAGAATATTCAAAAGCCACTATTCCTTTGGTAACCAAATTTCCAAAGTGTTTCCCATGTAGCTTTTAGAGTTGCTCCAGAAACTGTGAAATTAACATGCATGCAAGCTAAACGTGCTTCAGTGGATGAATTTAGGGTACTATTAAGTGAAGATCCCCTTTTCATTTTAGAAAAGAGAAAAATAGACTTGGGCTTCCACTAAGCCCAGTTAATTCACAAGTGCAGTTTTACAGCAGCAGAATTGTATAAAGGTGCAATTGATAAACCACTTGTGAAATTGTCTTTTCATTGTTGATTTAAGCCTTACATGAAATTATTAGTAAAGGTCCTAAAGAAAGAGATGAAATTCCTTCTTAGTATAGCTTCCCCAGCTACCTCTTAGAGTTACAGAAAATGTTTGAGGTCACTTTTGCTAAGTTTCGTCATTATAAATAGAGTGGTTAGGCCTAAATCATCATTGCCCATTACTTCCTGCACAACTAAGTAGACTGAGATCTGCGAGAAAAAAATCACTGCTCCACAGACGCAGAATGTGATGTGGTTCGTGATCTTGTGCCCGTCTCTCTCAGAGAAACTCTTTGAAGGCAGAGACCGGATATTTTTCCTCTTTTACTGTGTGTCTCCCAACATGCCTGGAAGAGAACAAGTCCCCGGTAAATACCTAAATCTAATAAGATCTCCTTATCTGAACATTTCTTTATAAAATTTATAAAAATGAGTATTTGATAAATTTATAAAAAGTATATGAAATATATGCATATAGTCATATATGAATATGTGAAATGCATTTTATTTCTCTTACTATTAAAAGATTGTTTTTCTACCTAGCATAAAACATTTCTCACTGAATATGTTACCAAGTTTCGGTTTTAGTTGTGATGGATTTACTTGATTCCAGCAAAATGTTTTCAAGCAGTATTCTGTCTTATTGCATGTGGACCATAAAGGAAAGCTGAAAAGTGGCCCTATATTTTCATACTGTGCTAAGTTACCCAACTATAGATTCTAGTATTAGTAGACTTTACTATTTTTAAAAGGAAGCTCTCTGAGCGCATGGAAAAAATAGAAAGAATGATACACTTGCCCTGATATATAAAACAAAAATCTAGAAATCGCAAAACTAGCATTAGTTTAGAAGAGCAGATGTCCCTCAGTGTGACTGATAACATTGACATCTGCTCATTCAGAAATGTCTTATTTGTGTGATCATCACTTCCCCCAGTTTCTAAGAGTCTCATTTGATAGAGAATTGTCTAGAATAGAGCAAGATTTCCATGACAGATTTATTGTCCTGGAAAACTTATACTCATCCATGTCTTCCCCCCTCTCTATCCTCTTCCCAGCCTGTATCGCCTCTACTACCACACACACACACACACAAACATACACACAACTTAAGAGCTGGTTATTTTCTAATAGTAATGGTCATTTTTTTTCTTAATTACATGTAAAAGCGAACTTAAAGACTCTTAGAGTTATTTCATAGTAGTTGTAGAAAATCTGTGCAAGCTCTGCAGTTGGAAGAAAAAAGAAACATTCTGCAGTATCTTTTTGGGTCTCTGAGTGTGTCATTTCATTTCCTCCTCTAGCTGCACATTAGCCACAGGTTCACAACATAGATCCCTGTTCCCAGGTCCACCCTCCAGCTCTTACTAATGAAGTGGAGAGGTGTGCTTCAGCCCCAGGGCTGTTGGTGTGTGGGTTACCTGGGTGGAGCCTAGGGGAGGCAGGTTGCATTCCTGCAAGGTGATGGTGGCCCTTGCCTCTTGCTCATTTTGTAACCACATCCACACAATACAGACACTCACCTGGGTGTGGCCATTGCATCGCTCCCCTTTTCATTAGTGCAAAGGCAAAGAGCAGGTTCCCAAGAGCTTCATAGTTTCTTTTTTTTTCCTATAATGTCTCTTTTAGGTTAAAAATTACTTGCTGATTTTCATTGCATCTTAAATTTCAAGTCTGAAAACAAAATGCAAAGCTTTCACCAGGTCTTTTTTTAAACCCCTGAAGGTTATCCTTTTGTGTTTGTGTTTGCTTTATCACTTACATCTTTGATTCTCCCAACAAATTTCAAACCATGGTTATGAGAGCAGGAATTATTGTTTGCATTTTCCATATGAAAAAGCTGGCTTTGAAAAGAGAAACTCTGGCCTGAAGTCCTGGCTTTGTAGCGAACAGTTGGTTCTAGCCCCACCCCACTTCCTCTTCAATGCAACCCCTTGCTGTGATACAGCACAAGGTTTCTGGATTGTTTGTAGGTATATTCAGTCATTCTCGTGAGATTTTAAAGCCATTTTTTTTCACTGACTTTAAATGGTAATCATTTAAGAAGGACCATTACCTCTCATTAGGAATCCCAAATAAACTGGTAGTTTTACTAATGGCCTTCTGGAATCTCTACTCACCCTTTGAAACAAAAAGCACAACCATGAGAAACTGAATTAGAAACTGTAAAACATTTGAAGAGCCAAAAGTTAAAAAGCCAGGTCATATATCCTAAGTAGGAGACTTCCTCTGAAGTATAAATTTAATAGTTGTACAATCATATAATTTGAAGAAGATATCATTCTGTACAAGAAATACAGGTTTAACAGAAATCATTTCATTTGATGCTTATCTTCAAAAAACTGAAGAAGTTTGAAGAAGTGGCATAGGTGATTTAAATTCCATTGCCTTTTGTCAGTGGCAGCTGAGAGCTTCATTGTAGTTAACTATCTGCAAGAGCCGCTGGGAAACCAAAGCCACATTCATGGCTGGGCCAAATGAGTCATCTATTAAATTAGCCCTAATGAATGACTGGTTTGCTTGTTTAATTATGCGTGATATAGGGCTCTGGGATGTTAGAAGCCTAGTGGAGCTCAAAGAAATTGGATTGGCTTAGCTAAGCATTTCAGTAGGATTTCCTAACTCACCATACACCGACATTCCTTCCCTTCCTCTTTTTCTCTCCTTCTCCCCTCCCCTGTGTCCCCGCCCCTCCTTTCCTCCTCCTCTCTCTTCTAGAAATCTCTCTCTCTCTCTCTCTCTCTCCCCCCCTCCCTCCCCCACCTCTCAGTGGGTGGTGGACAGCATCAAAAACTCTTACTTCAGAGTGTTAACAGTGTCTTGAGTATTAACCACCTGGTTTTGCACGATGGAGACACTCTTAAAGTGTGATAAACCGCTGGTGGTACACCCCCTTACTTGACATGTGCTGTGTAAACAGCATTGTGTTGTGAATAGGTGGCTACTGGGCTGCCTCTCACTTTCCTACAGCTGTTTTCCATATGCAATGGAATAGTGAAAACATCATGACAATAAAGGGCTTAATTAAACCATGATTATCACATGTTTGTGTTAAAATATTTAGTGACAGTTTTTGTACCAGCAAGAATTCTAAGATCTTCAGGTACAGCTAACCTTTCCATTTTTGTTAGTGTTTGAGAGGTATGTCAGTGTAAGAACATCCAAACCTGTAAGAATCTTATGAGTGTATTTGAGCCAAACTGATGACAGTTGCCAGGAAGCGAAACCTTAAGGAGTTGAGAAAATGCTCCC
Organism: Mormoops blainvillei; assembly: GCA_004026545.1. NCBI lineage: Eukaryota > Metazoa > Chordata > Mammalia > Chiroptera > Mormoopidae > Mormoops > Mormoops blainvillei. The sequence continues at coordinate 547,136 of PVJD01000024.1, read as the reverse complement.
GGGGGATGGCAGTTTTGCACCCTATTTTATACATTACAATCAAAAGAGGAGGCCTAAGGAGGTTACAAGAAATCCATTGGTAAAAGATTAGGGATGCGGGAGAAGCAAAACAGGGAAGCCTCTGGGATTGGATAAAAGGTAAAATGCAACCTGTACACAGGTTAGTACAGGACCGTTGGTAGTCAACAATTAGCATGATAACAATAGCAAGGAGAGGATTTGTGGTCTCTCCCAGGTGTGGCTGCCTGAGCTTTGGGGTCCAGAGAAAGGAAATTCGACATTCCAAAGATATGTTATTTTAGATGCAAAAAGGCAACACGCAGGCTCAGTTCAGGTAAAGACTGACCTTTGTTAGGGAAAAACCAGCCTCAGACATGACTACTCTTAGTTAGAAAGTTTTTAATTTCAGACCATCCTCTGTGGTTACTTCAGGTCTCTGAGTCTGTGAGGCCGCCACGCAGGCCTCCCCTGAGCCTGTCAGGGTTAGTGTGTGGCCCCGTTTCTCCCACAGGTAGCAGCTAGCCAGCCTGTCTGAATAACTGAGACATCACAGCCTGCAGGACGGCCCCCTTTTCCTTTTTGAACTATTCTAATTGTCATTTGTTGTTGTTTTTTTTACAGAAAAGGTCTTTTCTGAATCTGAAATACCATTAATTAAAATATACTTTTGGCTTTTATTTCCAAGTTTAAGACCTTACTGAGCACTGAAATATATAAACTATTTGACACTCTTTTCAAACTTACTTTCACAGTAGTCTAGTCAAATAGATGCTATTTTCCCTTCCCTCCCCCAAAGACAAAAACATAAAAATAAGACTTGGAGACATAAAAGAACTTAGTCTCAGATCAGGCCTCTGTGCTGTGCATTTATCTGTCAGCCCTTCACTGAGAGCCTGCTCCATGTCCTGCACTTTGATGAGCTAGCTCTCTCTGCCTTCCACACTGTATTTCATCTTACCTCTCCGTAGAAACTGTCACTGTCTCCCCTGCAGAACAAAGGCTGGTGATTGGAGCACTACATTCAGGATCCTTGCCAGTGCCCCTCACTTCCCTCTTAAGCTTCATCTAGCCAAGCCGTCTGCTCCAGGCACACCTGAGTGTGCTCTTGCTCGGTGCATGGCTTTCACTGGGTCTTTGGACTAAACCAACGTTGCCCCTGCTCATTTCTCTTCTCAGAATTCTGCTCCGCCCCTGGCACCCACCTGAGCTGCATCCTCCTTGTACCTTCCTCCCCAGCCACTTAACCAGAAGAATTGACCATTTCCCTTGTAACTCTGTAGCCCTTTGTTCCCATCCCTTCATGTCTCTGCCAGAGTGTTTATCCCAGTTTGGCTGGGAAGCCTCTCTCTGTGTCTGACCCCCTTTTGTAACGCCCGGTGCCCTTCAGAACACCTGAAACTTTGGGATACTTGGCATGCGTTTCTTAGCTTCACTGATTTATTTAACTTAAAAACTGAAGGCAACTTTATATTATTATCCTATCCAGCCCCTTTATCTAGCAGGTGAAGCAGTTAATTATTCGGAGATATTTACTGACTTAAAGTAAAACAGGTAGTTCAGAGTCTGAGCTTAACTCCAATTTTCATGGTCTTTGCACTGTAACATCCATCAGATCACATGACCAATGAAAGTGCTACAGGATGCGTTTTGCCACAGCTGTGGAGATGAGTCATCTAGGTGGTTCATGCCTCAGTTGGGAATTACACTCAGCTGCAAGTGACAGAGAACCTGCCTACTAGGAGCTACTTTTTACTTACCACCGGATGCCCCTTGGATAGGTGCAGGCCACTGTGTGATTCATAGATGCTAGGACCAAGTCTCTGATTATTCCTTCTCTCATGACCCCAGGGTGGCGGCTGCCACCAGCTGCAGCCCCGACACCACACAGTCCCAGCCGTCCTGTGCCGTTGCCCGAATGCTTGTATCAGGGAAGAGAAGCCTGCAAATCTCTGGGTGACCAGCACTAGCGTTTCGTTAGCCCCAGCCGTGGCCCATGGCCACTCTGCTCTATAGCGGGGGGGTATCATGAGGCTAGGTTTTTGGCTTCTCAGACTCTCTAATCAAGGAAAACAAGAGAATGGGTGCTACAGGACACAGATGCTTACATCCAAGTGCATGTTTGCAGACCTATGGTCGTGCACTGGCCACAGTTAGTGAGGGAGGGACTGAGTGGACCCAGAGCCTGAGGCGCTTCTCGCTGCCTCCCCGCCCCGGAATGTTGTGTTCATGTGGTCCCACCCACATTCGGACTTCTCATGATCCCGAACAACCACGTTAATTGGATATGCAAGAAGTCAGAGTATAGAATGTAATTACTTTAGGCTCTCTATTTAAAAGGTCACTTTTTAAAGTTTTTATGATAATTCATAGGTGCTCAGTCTAACACAAATCATAAGCTGTTGTTTCCCAAAAGGCTGCCTCACTGCCTGTTTAAGGATTGCTAGTAGATTTTCTCCCTGTCGGGAAAATCATTCAAATCTATGGTGTGGATGTACTATTTTATTTTACCTTCCTTTTCCTTCCCCCTACATCCATTTACTGGTGTAGATGGAAGCATAATGCACAATTATGCTTGTCTCATTTACATAAAGGGACCATACGCTTGCCTCCTGTTAGCTTTCTGTTTTACCATATCTACATATTTGTGTTTGACCTATTAGGGCTTTTTTGGTTTTATAAAGGAAAAAAAGTGCTTCCGTCCACAGAACCACCCGGCCTGTTCCCTGCTCCTCGGCAGCCACACGCGTGTGCTGGCAGGGCCAGGCCCGTGGTTTTCCGAGCGGCGCCTTTACACTGGTGGTCTTAGAATTCAACTGGAGTAATGGAAAAGTTACACTGTAGGCTTCTTTCAAGTCTAAAGTTTCCAAGGTGAAAAAATTGCATATTATTGTCATTTTTGACATAGAATTTAGCCTTTAAAAACAATTACACCATTTTATTTTTTGAGGAAGCAAAGTTGATTTTAAAATATCTTTCAGATAGTGGGCTACCAACTTTTCATGCCAGCAAACTGAGGTGACTGAGAATGTAATCAAGACATGTTACAACAGACAAGTTTTCTTAAAGGGCCAATTAATAACAACTAGGGGTTTTTTTTCTTTATTTTAATTGAGATGCAGTTGACTTATAACATTGTATTAGTTTCAGGTATATAGCATATTTGTATACATTGTAGAATGACCACCACCATAAGTCTAGGTAATATCCATAACCATATATAGTTAACCAAAATGTTTTCTTGACATGAGAACTTTTAAGATTTACTCTCTTTGTAACTTTCAAATACACAATACAGTTTTATTTACTATGGTCACCGTGCTGTACATTACCCAGAACCTTTTTATTTTATAACTGGACATTTCTGCCTCTTGACCACCTTCACTCGTTTCACCTACCCTTCACCCCTTGCCTCTGGCAACCACCAGTGGGTTTTCTGTGTCCGTGAGCTGGAGGGGCAAGGGAGTTAGTTGTTGTTTTAGATTCTACATATAAGAGAGAACATACAGCCTCTGTCTTTCTGTCTGATTTATTTCACTTATAATGTCCCCAAGGTCCATTGGTGTCACAAATGGCCAGATTTCATTCTTTTTTTGTGGCTGAATAATATTCCATCATGTATATATAATAATGTGTTTTCTTAAAAAAATCAAATAACAATTAATAGTAAAGGATGAAATTAACAATGAATAATATCAGTAAGCAAATTTTACAACTGAAGGACCCTCTATGTTCAGTTCCTCTTTAGTATGACGGAGGTAAGCTCGACCCTGCTTTGGACAGGCGGTTTGTAATGCATGCTGCCTCAGCCTTTCAGCACACTCGGGAGATCCACTGGGCATTATTGCATGTAGTTTCATAAAGTTATGTGCATGAGGAGGTGAAATTCTGTATTTTTATGTTGTAACATTTCACAAAATTAAAAAGTTTTTCTAACCAAAATGTACACTTACTTTACATTTTCTAAAATGCTACTTTTTAATGTAACATTGTTTTTAGAATCAAAACAAGTCAAAGGTTTTTTGGAATCAAAGGTTTTCACTTGTCCGGGTGCCCCCACCCCTTTCCTTCCACCCATGCATATCCTCAGCATATGGGCAGTTACATGGTAGGTGAGATACACAGACTGTGCAGGGAGGGAGACCCCATGGCATTTTTTTCCGTTCTTTTTCATAGGTGTCATGTTGATTAACAAGTAGGTACTATATTTGACAAATGTTACAATAATAAATTTAAAGTACTTAACCTAATTTGCCTAAGCACATAGGAAGGACTCTAAGAAGTTAGAGCTCTCTCCAAAATTCTTAATTAGGTCACTTCTTTTTGTGGTTCATAATGATAGGCGCTACAATAAGAGGACTACGAAATCTCTGATTCTTCCCATAAGTTCGAAAATGTTACCTCAGACTTACTATTTCTTATGATGGGCTTAGAGACATTAAAAGAAGCTCTGCAGCAGGGAGTTCAGCTCCTTGTGCTGCTTCCCCCACAGACCAGTCTGTGGTACCTCCAAGGCCTCGCCAAGCCTGCATTTTGCTTTAAGGTGTGCAGAGTTGAAGGGAATGCTTTCTTTTCTTTTCTTTCTTTCTTTTTTTTTTTTTAATTTTAAGAGGAAGAGAAAAGTTAAAAATTGAGACTAGTAAAAGTTCATAAGGATCATTTAAATCCTTAAAGGTTCGATTTATGTTGCAAGTCAGTATGGTCTTTAAGGTCAGCCCTGAGTCTGGGACAAATCTGAGATTTTTAACACAGGACCCCTGATTCTTGGATTTCTGCTCTCACCTTTAGTTTTTTAAAAATATGAAGAAACAGGATGCTACACACCATTTGCATACATGTGTAACTCTGTGTGAGGAAATGCCCATGACAAACTGCAAACTGCTCCATATCTATTTGGTAGCCTTTGATCTGAGAAGCAAACAGCTCATGGTTTTGATTGCCAGGTGTCTGTTTGAGGGTCAGAGTGGTGATCAGAAGCGGAAAGAAATATGGCTGAATGGAGTGACTAACTTTCCATGACCTACTGGCTCCTTTCTGGATGGTGCTTTGAGCTGGGATGATGACATTAAAATGATACAGTCTTTATTGAGTTTATCTCATAGCCCAAATTACATGCATCTCACAGGCAATATTATATTTTAATAAATATTCTTTACCAAAAGAAATTCAGAGCAAAACTGGTCAATAGTCATAAATTACATGCAAAGAGAAACCTTAGGTAAAATTTTTAAGTGAAAAAAATATAAGAAAAGGAATGTGTAAAAAATGGTATAGCTCAGTTATTGATCAGGTATTTTCTCTAGTATAAACATACATCATATTATTTATAACTATGCATTGATTTATTTAAATTTTTGTTTATTTGTGTCTTTTTAAGATGTACATCCCCGCAGAGCCCAACCTGGCTCACAGGAAAGAAGGCTTTCCTATTAGTGCTATGACAACCTTGCTTTGCAATAGTGAACATATCATTGACATTTGCTTTGTGAAGTTATTGGCCTATTTATTGGAAAAATAAATACACTATGTTCTATAAGAAAAGTGTTCACCTGTTTTAGTTAAAAGACCCCTTTCAAGGTAGAACATTCCTAGGAGAGCACATATTACTTCCCTTACTGTTCATCATTGTACGGTCTAAAGTGGTATCCAGTCTCAGATTTCTTAAACAAGACGTCTTTTAAAAATATTTTTAGAAAATTATCTCTATTTGTAGGTAGGTTACAGTATATAGCTTTGTACCAGGTTTGTTCTTGTTCATTTGCTCAAATTGTACTATAATTCCACTTTGAAAATTGGTACACAGGACTACGTGGCCCATGCTTTGGGAGAACTCATGTCTGTGTTTGTGTGGGAGCAGCTGAAGTGAGTGTAGATGCACATCAGACGCAGACACACATGCACACATGCACCAACCTATACACAGTCACCTTCCCTTAGAAGCCTGCAGTCAAATGGCACAGAAACCATATAGGCAAAAACAGAAAATAATGGTGAAGGTGAGCTTGCAGGTACAGACATATGGACATGCTACCCTCAACCTCATCTCCCTGTTCACAAACTGACAGAGAAAATGATGGATCCCGGCAGCACGTGAGCCAATAGCTTTTCCATGTGTCTAAGCAGTGACACTCAGTGGTCAGGCAGAGGGACACATGCCATCTGACTTCTGCCTTCTTGAAGAATCGGGTCTGCCATGCGTGGAGAGAACTCAGCAACAGGTCCTCTGCCCCTTCCTGCATCAGGCGTCATCGGGTGGATGACTGGCTAGTGAGAAGGACCTTGCAGCCTGTGTGTTCAGTAGCCTTGGACTCACAGACAAGAGGAAATATTCTTTCCAGACTCCTTCACCCCAATCGTTCCTGCGTTCCCTGCTCTCCAGTCCAGAATGCTACCGGGAGCCCCTGGGGTGCAGACCCAGGACACCTGTATTTGACAGGTCTTGTGAATGAGCAGCATGTCTCACTTGGACCTCCACAACCTCCCAAGAGTCTCAAAATCTCTTTGAGAAACTAGAATTTCATAGAGATATGGAAACAGTTTGATTTCCAAAATCAGAAAATAGAGGTATTCATATATCTTTGACTTCAGGTTTAAGAAAAGACCGTAAATTTTAGAATATGCTGGCTTCGATGACCAAAAATAAATAAATTTCATTGTGTAGTTGTTGATTTCAACTCTACTTATTTAATTTACAGCAATTAGTGTTTTGGTATGGCCTAAATCTTACCTAAGAATCTCAGGGATTCTTTGGATTTCAAAGCGCAAGGCTCACCCTTTAGTTGGAACTCACCTACCAAACTCTTACACACCATCCCTCGAAACTGGCCATTGACCATTTGCAGAAATCCACAAGATGGTTTCTCTACACACGCATGTTGTAATGAAGCCAGCTCTGATATATGATGGAACTTCTGTGAGGTGCTGCTTACCTAACAGTGCTGTTTATCAACTCAAACCTCAGGTGTAATAGTTATATTAATCTTTGTCACAAGTGTCACTCATTCAGTAGTTTTTGCTAGGTAGAATTTATTGTATCTTTAGGAACAGCTTTGTGTGTGGCTCTGTGAAGAAAAAGAAAATGAATACCTTCCCTTTCCGTGTACGATGAACTATACTCACAGATACCTGGGCATTTCTTCTCAGACTCCTGCGCACTTGCTCACAGACATCACTTTAGGGTCATTTTCACGTACCAACATGCACAGCATAAACCAGTATATAGACCACTACACAGATGAACATGGATACCTTTTCTTCCTCTGTCCCCGTCTCCTCACGTACAGGCCCTGTGTCTAATACGGTAAAAGCTTTATGAGTGTTTCCTCTGCTTCTCGAAACAGCCATGCAGAATAAGTGCCTTTGTCCCCATTTTGCCAGTGAAGAAAAGAAGGCTCAGCTTGGTTGGGCATTTTGCGTAGTGGCTATCGTGGAGTTGAATATATGTGTCACCTGTGCCAAAGCTTACGATTTCCCACTCTGAGGCCATGCCACCTCTCTCTACCTCTTATGGCCTTATCCCCTTCCCTCTTCTTTCTTTTGATACTCATTTTTCCTACCATTATCTCTCTTCAGGGAACTTAACTTTGCCTCTACTGATTTTTGACAGTTCTCCTTTTTCACCCATATTTCCTTTTGACACTAGGCAGGACCGTGCACTCAGGCTGTTGCCCTCCAGGGAGGAAGGAGGGCTTAGTCAGCAATCAGAGACTCTGTGGTAGAAGCTCCTGTTCTCTCTTTTCTGGGCGATAGGCCAGGACAGTTGAAGCTGTAGAGAAGCATCAGCTGGATTCTCCTCTGTGCACCCTCAGGTGGCACGTGGGGCCACCATGTTGATGTGGCTGTGCTCCGTGAGCTGGCAGTGAGCACAGTACACATAAAAGCCTAGACCAGGAAAAGGTATCGCTGATAGCCTTCCAATGACAGAAACAAATTCATTAGTTAAGTTTACTAACTCTTTTGTCTTTGTTTAATCAAATAACTGTTCCTTCTTTTGACTTATTCTGTATGCCTGAAAAAAATAAGCATGGGAAACCTACCCTTATTTAATCAGCCAAAAGATGTTTGGTGTTGCTGAGGAGGAATGACATCCTGGAAGATTTTCCTGCCAGCTAGAAAAGGGGGGCTTGCCTCGGCCACAGTTCCCTGCATGCAAATGAGGGCTCTCATTAACACAGTGCCCCACTGGGAGCTGTCCCTTCCCTGCTCCAATCAGCCGACTCTTTCAGGAACGCTATCTCCAGGATAGCGTTTATTTTGTTTTGTACTATATTATGCTATTTAAATCTTACATTTTTTAAAAATGGCTTTCTCAGAGGCTGTTCTGAACCGTTTGTCCTGCAGCCCTCAGAAGTTGGAGGTCCTGTCCTGACATCACGTGTTCTGCAGTCAACAGCGCCTTTCTGTTCTGAGCTTGCCCTCCTCCCCAGAGCTGAAATAAATCAAAGTTAGTTGAGACTCAGTCGCAATAAATCAAGACCTGTCCAGGACTGGAGCCTGCCCAGTCAAAATGTCATAGCTTGGCTTTCACTGAGGATTAATTAAAGGCCTGATATAAAGCCCAGATGTGCTTCAGGAGAGTAGTAAGCTGCCTAGTGGCTGTGTCTCCCCAGGTTTCTGCCCACCCAAGAATATGCTGAAGGAGGATGGGAAAGGCATCCAAGGTTGGGAGGACACGGAGGGGGAGGGAGGCTCCCATCAGCGCATTTGAGTGGACTTTATCTAGTTTGAAAGGAAAAGAACGAGTTTTGCAACGTGGAAAAAATTCTGTCAGGCTGTGTGTATATGGTATTTAAATAGAGGGAACATACAGTAGCACACACGTTTTAATTGAGGAGACAAAAGAAAACCAAATAAAGGAGCTTTCATTGTAAAAAAGTATTGTAACAAAATTCATGCCTGGTTCACACTGAGCTTGTAAATTTGTTAGAGCAAAGAGGCTGTTCAGGTAAATCTTTTGAGGTGTTTTTATTCACAGAAAGCTGAGTTAGATGGAGATAGCTTTTGAATTAGCATTTACCCCAAGTTCTTCCTTTAGTTCTGCATGATTCCACATACCCACCCTAAAAAGAGCCCTTGATTAAATTACCATCGAACAGATCATATGGAAGTGAATATGTACCATGAGCTAATTTTCCATATATACAAACAAAATGCTGCATTTGAAAAAGAAAATAAGATATAACTTAATTTAAAACCATACAATAGTTGCCATGTTTTTGTGGGACTTTAAATTTAATATTTACCACTGGGGAGATTTGATTATAAATTAAAAAACAAAAAAAGACACCATTAAAGACTGGTAATACATCAACAACCTTTTCCTGTGGTAATATGTATACTTTCCTTACTGAATCAGCTATTTACTGAATCAGCTACTTTCCTTACTGAAAATCAGCTATTTAGAAACTTTATAAACAAAACAAAGTGAATCGTTTGATTGCTGTATAATCTATAATAGATAATTGGTTCTAATAATTAGAATACTTTGATAGGAAAAAGTGAGGTTCTTTGTGAGAGCTTGCTATTTTTACAGCATATCTTTCGATTAACATTAAGCTTTTATCAATGGAAAATTTAGCTTTTACCAGAACGGCGGATTTCCTATCAATACTAGATTGATATTTACATTCTGGACCTGAAAATTTTGTTTTTTATGAACTTAAATAATGAAACAGCATATATAAAAAAACAGATTTTAGAGAAACATTGTGGTTTCAACTAACGTAATCCGAATGCTTTTATATCTACTATTTGACCCACATATTTAAATATATAACCATATCTAGTTATGTGGATTTTTTTGTCTACTGAGCTTTTAATAGCCACATTATGTGTGATCATATATAGCTTCTTAGTATTTTTTATCCTATAGCCTGAAGTAGTCATTTTATCCTATATCTTGTAGCTGAAGTAGTCATTTAAATAGACTTTTTAGCATTCCTCTGCAATTTCTCAGAAGTAACCATTTCATTTATTTTCCAGATGATGGGGTAACATATTTCTGTTGAGATTACTGAGGATTAATAGATCATTTGGGGTTGTTAATAGCAACATATTATTGGATTTAAGGCCTTCCTGAAGGACACTTTACTTCTTTCAATCAGTTACCTAGAAAAAGACAATTCACTGCAAACTTACATTTTTATTAGCTCAAGATAATTGATCTCTCAGGAAGATTGCTATTTCATGCTTTATTGCTTAGTCCAAAAGTAACCTTCATATTTACTATTGCTTTTTATTCCGTGCTTAAATTTTCCTGATGAAAATTTTGTGAGGTTGAAAGGCCCAAGGTGAGTGTGTCTCTAGAGTGAAGATTGGGCTTTAAAAGTCAGGAAATTTAGTGAAACAAACCTTCCCTATTGCCTATTTTAAATACTCTTGCATATTCAACTCACTGTACAGACTACAGACTCTAATTACATGCTTCTAGAACTTTGAGCCAATTGGCAATTGGTATATGACATAGCATGTGCTATTGTAAAGAAACTCCCACCCCCACCCCCAATGTTCTGCTCTGTTAGGCTATTTTTTATATTTCAATTTGGAGTATTTTTATCATTAAATAAAATTGTACTCTTTTATCTTTGGCCTGTAATCTCAGCACCCACAGTATGCCTTCTCCCTTATCTGGCTTCTCAGTTCACACAGCCTCCAGTGATTTATTACTTAGTTGTTTATGTGTCTGTCTATCCAGGCAGATTACACATTCCTCAAGGGCAAGAATGGTGTGTTTCACTTGGTTTCTTTAGTGTCTAACTCAGTAATAAGCACATTAGGATGAGGGAAATGGCCTGGGAAGGAAAAAAAGGTTACAGCATAACCTAACGCTCTTTCTGGTATAGTAGTGTGTTATTATAGCATATTGGCCTAAATGAGTTGCCTGAAACATTCTTTAAATGATATCATCCAGAAGCACTTTCTTGAAGTTAGGCAGCCTACATTTCAGTCTGTAACATTTTAGACTAGAAGTACACTTAGAAAATGATCCAATTAGATGTGGAAATCAACACCAAGAAAAGTCAATGCTTTATCCAGTGTTGTACAGCCAGAACTAAAAAAAAAATTTTTTTTTAAAAGACAGCTCAGTTTCTTTGGCTACTGTTTTTTACTTTCCACTACTATCTCATATTGTCACATTATTTTAAAGATTGGTAGAAGTTGACCATAAAACTTCATGATTACTTTCTGAAAATACATCTAGCCATATATTTATAATATGTGTACATTTTCATTGGTATATCATACTTCAATATGTTATTTCAAAAACATGATTTATGAAAGTTGACATTGTACTTACTAGCATGGATTCTTCATGAACATGTTTAATGATAATAAAGGCTTAACATTTAAAGTTGAGGGGGTTGTTATAAAAATATGGATTTGACTGCTGCTCTGTGTTACATGCTACAGTATCAGACAGCTTTTTCCTTTATGGACTGTTGGCAGTGTTCATTGTAGACTCCACATGATAAAGGCATTAGATTTTTAGATTTTAGCAGTTACCTACTGCATCTGCTCAGGAACCGCCTCCACTTGGGTGGTTGTCACCACATGTTAGATGCCCTGAGGAGGAGGTCACCCCTACAACTGCGCTTTCCACTCGTCATTCCCACCCCCACTTCCCACTTGCCCAGGGGGAAGCCGCCCTCACTGTTGTGGGGGCTCGAGCCACTACTTTGGCACAGATGGGACTCCAGGCTCCTCAGAGCCCTCTTTCCTAGGAAGGGGACAGCTCGTGAGTAAATAAAGTGACCCAAACCTTACATGCTCACCAAAAATGTGTGGATGGCTATGTGAACTCTCTCGGGGACTAACCCCAGGGCATCCTGTCACGGGCAACTATGTCCCCTGTGCCCAGCTTCTCCGCTGCTGCCAGACCCCAGCCGATGCTGTCTTCATTCAAGGTTAGGTCGTGTTTACAAATAGTCTGAGCTAAGGTTCTACTGAAACCTTCGGAGATTGTTTTTTAGCTTTAAAATTTAATGTATTTTATAGTAAACCTATTAAAACTTAGGCCTTTTCCATCATTTCCTGGAATGACCCTAGCATTTTCTTTTCTCTCTTGGTTGCATGAAGCCTTGGTACTGAGCCTCCTTAGTGAAGCTCTTCTCTCTTTCATGGAGGCCACTCTTTGAAAATCTCTTGGATCACTTTTATTCCGCTTTGCCACATTGAAAATTGTCAACACTACTCTCTTTACTTGCTGTCCCGATGCACAGAAACAGCAGTTTTAAAGTCCCTCCCAGTCATAAAGTCAGGTATTGCTAATTATTCCAGTTCATCAGCATCGGAACAAAGCATTCAGGAAAAAAATAACACTGGCAACATTTAAACCTGACACTGTATTGTTCGTAAGAGATGTCTGACCAGCTCCATAGACAGGGTAGATGGAGAAAGAAGGAAGGGAAAGGAAAGAAGGGAGAAAAGAAACTTTCCTTCTAATTGTGTTTTCCCACTGCCACTTCTAGTCTTCCTAAGAAAAAGGAGCAGTCGTAAAGAAAACGACGGTTCATTAAGCGCTTTTATAGACATTATCTCAGTTCTTTTCTTTCATGGCATGTACCACAATCATAATTAATTGACTAATTATGTAATCCCTGGTGATCTCTCTCCTCTGTTGTTAGCTTCTTTCAGGCAGGGCCCTGTCTGTCCAGTCCACTCCTAAATGCCCAGCCACCGGCCACTCTGTGGCCCATGACAGGCTAGCCATAGTATTTATTAAATGCATGGATGCTGAGATTTGATTCTCACAGCACCTGCACTTTGTGTGAATCCCCTAGGATATCCTGATCCGCCAGTCTAAGAACCCATTTGCAGGCCCGCACTGCATCTTGTTCTTTATTTTGAAACTCACAGAACCCGTACCATTAGTTATCAGCCTTCCTTGCTAGACTGATAGGCTTGGCCTGTGTGTGATTCTTGATCGCCAGGTCCCCAGGGCCTAGTGCAGCACTGAGCACATGTTGACGCTTAGTCAATGTTTGTTGAATGAACAAATAAGTAAACTATTGTTTTGCCCAGTTTATAGAAAAGGAAGTTTGCACGTTAGAGAGTGAATGGGTTGAGTGGGACCACTTGATGTGTGGCGGGGCCTCACTAGCTGTTCGTCTGACTTTATGTCCTGTACTTTTCCATTGCACCAGCCTGACTCATTAGTGTGAAATCCACCTCATGGCTGCTCTCTGAAAATGACCGTCTCAACAACCTGAGGAGAACAGCTGCAGCCTAGAGGAGGGGGATCTGAAATTAAAGTTTAGCAGTAATGGCTGATGCCTTCCTCATGTGCTTCAGGGACAGACAAGTCCAAGTTTGCCTGATCAGGCTGACATGCTGCTCTGAGTTGCCCCCAAGAAGACTGAGGCGCCCCTCACCTTAGGACTTCCACTCGGGAATTCCCGAAGAAAACACCCCTCAAGGAGATTTAGGGCAGTCACTTCTTTTCTCCCTAGGGTGAAACTGTTGTGCATAGGTGAAATATTCAGGCACATGTGCCCACACCCAAAAGTCCATCTATATTAGAAAAAAGATTTCTTCTTGAAAATTCCTGAGGGGATTCTGCTCCCTGACTGTAATAAACCCTCATGATCAATAAATGTCACCTGCTGAAAACAGTCACAAGGCTGACCGGGGCTCCTTTGGGAGTAAGGGGACTTCTATTAACCTGCCATGTGGACACACACTGCCCCGCTGCTGGAGCCCTCAGGCGGTAGTCGTCCATGCATTCATTCGTTTACCAAAAACTTAACTGATGGTGAAGTTTCTGTGCTATAAAAAATGATTCCCGCCCTCAGTTGCTTAGCATCCAGGAGGATAGTTGATGGCATCAGTACAGAGACTGAACTAGGTAAGTTTCTAAAACATCCTGTCATTCACATTTTTTAAAAAATAATAATTCCGAAGGCTTCTCTTCTTTAGTTGGTTTTGCTGTGGACAGAAGCAAGGGAAAAGGCCTTGAGGCTCCCCTGGTGGGGCAGGGTCTGCTGTCCCGTGTGCACCGTTAGCAGAAAACGGGGCAGCAGGGGGCATGTTGTCCTGGGTGGGCAGGGGGCGATCTTGGTATGAATCCAGCCTGCACAAAGTACCAGATATCCTTGAATTTTAAGAAGCTTCTCTGGTGAAAGGGATCATTCAGTATTAGGTCAAGAACACTGGTCCTGAGACAGTGCCTGGCCAGGCACACGAGTTAGCCAGTGCTCTTTCATCATGAAGCCTGAGGTTGTCATATGACAGCACTCTCTCTCCACATCTGCATTTAAACTTCAAAAAAATCTTTCTTTTTATGCTATGAGAATTATTTGTATAGACTTGGAACTGTGTCCAGGGAGAGAGAGTAGAAAAGCTGCAACGATTTGATTTATAAAAAGGCATGTATACTTCTACACTTAGGGGGTAGAAGTTCATTTTACAAAAGAACTCCCCACAGGGTGCTTTGATATTGTGTGATCTCCCAGTACAGCAAAAATATAAAGCAGTACCTATTTGACTTTTACACATTTCGAAAGCACACATCCTTGCTTCTTTCTCTTTCTGTGCTTCATACAATGTCAGACTTTTGTGGAATTTAAATGACCACATTCTGATGTAAAAACATCCAGTTGCCTAAGAAAGCATCATGCCATAGAAATTGCTTACCAAACATGTTTTGCAATACAGTAGTTGGCAGAAGGTACCCCACTTCAGTAATTAGGGGCACACTGCCCTAAAAAGACTCCAGTGTCACTGTGATATGAAGCCTTCTGTGAACCTGTAACTCATCTGTACTTCTCACCACGCTGACACCATAAGCTGCGCTGGCTTCATAGCGCACTGTATGGCCATGACCCTGCTTCTGCAGCAGTACAAATGACCCTGTTTGCTAAAACTCTGTGGTCCTCCTGAACCTTTGCCTCTCAGAAGTGTGCTGTAACATTTGTCATTTTTGTCTTGCAAAAAAAAATTCAGCTAAATTCTCACAATGATATAGCTGGGAAGGGAGCCTCATTCTAACAACCTTAAGACACCTCCAAATGAATTTATGAAAATTTATATTTCTTTAAAGCTCATCAGAAGATACACATTAAGGATACAAAATTGAGACCATAAAAGAAGTTTTAGTTGTTATTTATGGTAAATGTCATGCTATGTTTATAAGTACAGATCAATTTATATGTACAGTAATCAGTCTAGTCTTGTTTATACATAATTTTTTAGATGAGTGATTTTGATAAATCACAGTAGTTCAAAGTCCACACGTATATACTCACTTCCTTTATAAAAAGTAATTTCGTCAGTAACACAGGTACATTGTAAATGATTCAAAAACTTTCCATTCATGTTTGCCAGTTTACAACTTTGTTTTTTCTAAGACTTCCATTTTTAATACTGGTATTTGGTTTTACTTTTTTTTTTTAAAACTAGAGCACATTTTCTTCATAGTATTCTGAATATAATACAATTACCCTTAAGCTTTGTTTCTAAGCACTTTAATCATATCTGTAATACCTAAAACTTTTAATATAGATAAGTATGCATGAAGTCAAGCCACATTAAAGTCATATGCCATTTTAAACAAAATACATATAAAATACATATAATTTTTGTGAGAGTTCTAAACATGAAGCAATCAAGCCAAATAGAAAGATTTCTTCATGAAATCACCTTTCTTGGTGTTGTCAACTTTGCATTTTTTATAAGTCTTTAAATACCTTTTTAATGTGTACTAAATGTGGCATAAATATTTTCTCTAGTGCCAAAAAATTCAAGCTCAGTTTAAAAATTAAGCTATGAAAACCGTTTCTTAGTTTCTTTCTTACTTTTGGTACGTGAATTCATGTGGAAAGGCTTTCAAATTTTAATGTAGGCAAGTTATAGAAAGAGCGGTAAAGAACGTGTGTTTGCCTGTTTCTGCCCAGATTATTTTCATGGGCATTTTAAATGCAATAATATTTTTAAAAACATTACTAAAATTGACCTAAATTTTTTTCCAATATATAATATCATCTATTCTGTGGATAAAATTGTTTAGCGACTTTGATACAATGTTTAATCTGTAATTATATGGACCTGTGGGACTTTGGGTAGTCCTAGTCAGCATTGATTTAAAGAATATTTTCTGGAGTTTCTCTCACACCCATCCCTTTCATCATGGCTCACTTCAGGAGAGCTTTGGCCTCTTTTCAGATGTCGATGTCTTCTGAATTCTCGGATAAACTGAAAAGGTTTCAGATCATGGGTTCTCTGTGTAGTCTGCCACTGAGTCCTGGCCTGCTTTACCTCCTCCACAGTCCATGAAGCTCTTACCATAAGATTTTGGGGGCCTACCTACTTTCATGGGGTGCATGTTCAAATGGACCTTGAATCCATGGCACATCTATGATTCGTGACCAAATAATCTAAGATTTTCAATGGGGAGTTATGCACGCAGACCTCTGGGTACATCAGACTTATAAAGTAGGCTTGGGTAGGCTAGCTGTGTCAAATTGGGATTTTGGTGATGGTTCTGAAACTGATTGACACACACCGCCTACTCAGGGCACTGGTTCCCTGGTCTGTATAATGAAGCCCACACTCCTTGGTCTGATCTGCGAGGCCTTGAATGGCCTGCTCCAGCTTCACTTCCAGCCTTCCACTCTGGTTCCCAGCAGGGGTCGTCCACGAAAACATCCTGTCCCCATGGTAAAAGGGCTTTCCCTGTTTTAGGCTGTGTGGCAAGACACCAGCACCGCTCTCTACTTTGTAACGCTCATGTCCGCTTGTATGCTTCATCTACCCTACTGGCTTTGGTTACAAAGCAAGTCTCATGTGCCTCTGTAGTGCCTATTAGGGTTGTGTGCACAGTTGATCCTCAGTCAGGTTTGGTGAGTGAACACCTACATTCTCTTGTTAGCCTTAGTTAATCGTCTATTGGTGGTATATGATCGGAATTGCCCTCAAGTGTTTATGAAATGATAAGCAGTCCCTTCATGGTAGGGTTGCCAGATTTAGCAAATAGAATTTTTGGAATCCAGTTAGTTTAATTGTAGGTAAATAGCAATTTTTAATATAAGTGTGCCCCAAATACTGCATGTGAATAATTATACTAGGAAATTATTCATTGTTTATATGAAATTCAAATTTAACTGGATGTCTTGCATTTATCCGGCATTCCTGCTTTGAGGCCTTGGCTAAAATAACACCAGGGCTACTTCTGCCCTCCAAAAATGTCATCCCTGCATCTGGCCATAGACTTCAGATTTCTGACATTTCCTTAAGGTACATATAATCATGGCAGAAGTCAAACCCGTTTGTTCAAAGGTAACTACTTAACAAAAACTAATGACCAGGTATCCCTATCCATCAAATGCCCTGCACTGAGTGCTATGCCAGTCACACGTAGGGCACAGCAGATGTAGTGCCTGGCCTCTTGGTGAGAGGGCACTTCCTAGGGGACAGGTACTCGGTCAGACAGCAGAGGCACAGTGATGAGCCACAGCGAGCCCCTGAAGGGATGGTGCGGCCTGTCCTTGGGCAGCCTGATCCAGGCTTCATATACCAGAGTGGGATCTGCGTCAAGATCTTTCAAGCACAACCTTGCGTTTCGAGGCCTGTTGGTACAGCTCATTTGAGGTGGTAGAAGAAATCCGTCGCAGCTCATGTAAAAAGCTGATGATGGCCCAAGTTAAGGCAAGAGACAGATTTGTGGGTCATTTCAGTGGGAATGAAGTTAAAGTCCAGAATTATTGAAGTAATTCAGATTCCTTTTATCCCGGGTTATTTATTCCCTTCATCCCCTTGTTGCTTTGAGAGCAACCCCTAAGTCCTCATCTTCCACCACTAACCTCCCAGAGCCTCCCAATCACCCGTCAGACTATCACCAGTCAAACCGAGAGTGCCACGTCCATGGACACTTCCTAGCATTTCCTTACTTGTCTGCCTTTGACTCCTTTCTTCCATGCATTCTTCTCTTCCCTTCTCTCTCTTGTTCCCCCTTCTTTCGTCTTTCCTTCCAGAAGTATATCTCAAGCCACTATTATGCGTAAGCTCTGTTCCCAGCATTTGGGGCACCGTGGTGAATAAGCCACCAAGGTTGCTGCTTTCAGTGACCTTACACTTTAATGAGAGGAGACTTGCACTCAGATGAAGGACTGTCCCAGGAATTCAAAGCGTAATGCTGTGATGGGATGGCTGAGGTCCTGTCCGAAGATGTGCCAGTTAACCTGAGAGTTGGACAATGAGACAGAGCCAGCAAAGCAGAGAGCCAGTGCGATCACTGTTGAGAGAGACAACAGCAGCTACAGAAGCCCTGAAGCAGGCATGGATTTGACTCATTTGAGGAACAGAAAGCCATAGTTCCTGGGACAAAGTATGAAGGGAGTGATATAGGTCATGTAAGGACAATGTGAGAAGATGGCTTGGCTATCTCCAAGCCAAAGAAAGAGGTCTCACCACAAACCATCCCTGATGACATCTTAATCTTAGACTCCTGGCACCCAAAATCATAAGAAAATGAATGTCTGATGTTTAAGCCATCCAGTCTGTGGAATTTTGTTATGGCAGCCCTAGAAAATTAATATCTTGTCCTGCCCACTTTCCTTTCACAAAGCGCAGCCCATGGCTTCACCCAGCATTGTATACTGAGAACTTAATGCCTCTCACTAGTGCAGACCTCCGCCCACCGCCCTACTCCTTCCAAATCTACCACCTCTGTTCATGTGGCTATCATATATGTAGTTGCCCTTACCAAAAACTGGGAAATCAGCCTAGACGTCTTTCCGCTTCATCCTCCCCCAATCCTGCAATGAGACTCAGAGCCCTGTTTCTTTTACTTCCAAAGATTTCAGTCAAATTCCTGTCTCCATATTCATTCCTATGGCAGTCACCGAAATTTGGAATTTTGTTTGCCTTTACCTAGAAAAGGGATCCTAACCTGCCGTCCACAGTTTAGGTACTTGATGGCACTTGTGATCGTAGATCACACTTTTATGGCATACAACGTCTGTACCACCATCCAGAATATCTGAACCACATTATCCCCTTGTACAAGTGTTCTCGCAATGAAACCCAAATTTGTTACAACTACATGCAACATACCAACACCTTACAATGTCACTCTGCCTCTCTGTGTCACAGTTTCTCTTGCCATTCACACCCCTCTCTCCTCACAGCACCGACCCATTTACCATTCTGTGAAGTTCTCGTGTTTTCCCATCCCTTTATACTGTTGTACATGCTGTTTTCTCACTTGAAATTCCCTCCACCTGCACCCCATCTAGTCACTCTTATATCTACTAAAATGTTAAGCTACTTAACAAGAGGACCATGTCCTTTCATCCTGTTATCCACATTGATTGGCTTTTAGTAGTTGCCCCATGAATTTTGTTGAGTAAATAAAGGAATGTGTCCTAAGGGCCTTTATTTGCTCAGTGGTTTTTGAAAGGGGATGATTTTGTCCCCCAGAGAACATTTGGTTAATGTCTGGAGACATGTTTGATTATCATATTCAGTGAGCTAAAGCCAGGAAATCTGCTAAACGTTGTACCATGCATAGGACAACAAAGAATTATCCAGGCCAAAATGTCAATAGTGTCGATTCTGAGAAACTGCCATAGTGTCTGTACCTCAGGGAGCTATGCTTTCTAGCCAAGCTCCCTGTTCCCACAGCTCTGCTTGTGCCTTTGTTGTGTCTGTTAGGAAATTACTCTCTGATCATGGCTTTACTGTTCCATACCCTCTCTCGGTTGTGCTCCTTGAGCCTGGGAATCTCTGTGCCTTTACTTCCTGCCCTGTCTCTCAGTAAATAATAATTGAATAGAAGAATGAATGAAGAAAAACGAATGGTAGAAGATGCTAATGCAAATTTTGCCCCTCACCCCGGCTGGTGTGGCTCATTTGGTTGGAGTGTCGTCCAGTACACCAGACTGTTGTGGGTTAGAGTCCTGGTCAGGGCACATACCTGGGTTGCGGGTCACCTCTTTAGTGCATGGCTAATGGAAGGCAGGCTTAGCTGGGCAGAAGTCGAAAAGGATGACAGGAAAGCCAGGCACCACTCTCAGACACTTCTAAACACACACCCCATGGAAAAAAATTACTCCCAAAATCAAACTGTGCCCCAATAATGTCCTGTAAGGATTCCTAGGACCTCAGTGACCTTTGAACAGATTCATAGTGTTCCACTTTCAAATGAGGGTGCATATAAATTAATTCTGGAATTTACCAAATTTATTAATAATTCTCAGAGCCTGATGGAGAGGAAAGAATGTCTTTTGTTTGGCATTTATTTCAAGGGGATGTGATTTTTTTAAAATGTTTTTTAAATTGTTAATAAATAAAATTATCCTAATCAGCAAATATCTTTTGAATGGCCATTGCTGTGATCCCACTATCGGGAGGCACGGAGGACATATTTGAGAGGACTATAAAACATAATCCCCGAACTCCGAGGAGTTCAGATTATTTTGCATAAAAATTTCATTTTTGAAATATGACTTTTTTTTTAACTTGGTATATGTTTATTCTTTTACTAGTGTCAACAAAAGTTTTTTCACCAATTTGGGGGGTGGTGAGGGGAGAGATTATGTTTCATGAAAACAGCTCAATCATGATACAGCTCAGCTGGCCCCAGGCAGGGCGGCCTGGACAAGGAGGCCTGGGTGTTAACTGCTCCAGGGTAATAGCTCAGCTCCAGTGTTGCAGCTCCCGTGGACATTGCAGTTCCAGGAGGGGAAACACAGCCTTTGATGGAAATTGAATGAGTGCCTCGCTGAGACAGAGTTGGAGCTGGCTTATATAGAGAAGAGCCTCTCCCCACTCCCCACCCTCGCCCACAATGGGTTCATTCTCGTGCAGATGAGGACTCCAGATCCTCACAGTTTGAGTGGTTCAAAAAGCACTGTCCTGATTGGTTGGAATGGAGCTGCTCTGGGTGGGCTCTCCTTGGTTGGCAAATATGGGAATGAGGCTATTGCTGGGCATCTCTGATTGGAGGCCAAAGACTCCGTCCCATTGGTGAAATTGCAGTCCTAAGACCTCTCTTATGAAGGTCAATTCAGCCAACAGGAGTACACTGCGGGAGGCTTGGCAGCCCAGTGTGTGGCCTCTTGCTCAAATGCAGCGAAGCTGAGGAAACTCTGCAAACAATGGCTGTTAGACTCCCGTATGAATTTGAGCCCAAATACCCATGAGGAGTCCTTTTTGGCAGATATATCCTTCTCGAGGTTAACACTAGGTATCTCATCATGGAAATAAAAGAATAGGTATAACATCTTTCTACATAGTAAGAGAAAGATTTAGGTCAAAATGAGATCAACGTGTTTTCACTTTCAAACTAAAGAAAACCCTCATCAGTATTTAAGATATTTAATATCATTATCCATCCTATTTTGTTAATGTTTTAATATTCAAATTAGCTAGTTATTTAAGGAGGAAAAAATTTCACAACCAGTTAATTTTAATAGAAAAATATTAATATATACCTCTAAAATCCCTTTGCTTGTAACTATGCTGTCCTTCTTCCAACTGGAATTCCCCATGGCTTTTCTCAGAGTAGTAGTAAATCAGATTAGAAGTGAGTAAAATATTATCGCAGTCAATTAAAGCATTAGGCTTATAAATTGATCAATAATTTTTCAAAAACATGATACGTCATGATTTCTTTTCATGATTTCATTGAAGAAAATGTGATAACTAAGATGAAAATACATGTTTATTTTTGTGTCAGGTGTTCCGTGATTAGTTAATTAAATATTTCCATTGGTTAGGCTGACCTCTTGTCTTTCATCTGCATATTGATTTTCATCCTTCTGCGCCTCCATCCTTCTGTCTGCAGTCAGGAGAAACCAGTCTCCTCAGCTCCTTTCAGGCTCTGTCTTACCTAATTTGGGAGCACCTTCTTTGCATAGACGTCTCTTTGGAGAGGAGTATCAGTTAGCTGAACCCAAAGGTCTCAGGTTTGTATAAGGATTCAGGGCAGGTCAAATATTTTTCAGTATATTTTCTAAAGGGTTGCTTGAGCTAATTTAATTTCTTATATTCATTAATTTCTCTCCTTCCATCTCCACTCCCCTCTGAATAAACGGTCCTTCACATGAATCCAATTTAGCTTCAATGCACCTTATTCACACTGCCTTTTATTGCAAGCCACATTCCAGCCAGCTGTAAGATTGCCCGGCTGCCTCAGGTTTCCCGATTTAGCTCTGGAAATGATTTCAACATGGCAAAAACTTTTCACTGGCCAATTTGGAAAACAGGATTCAATTTGTGAAGAAAACCCAGAATGGCAACCGAAAATGAAAAAGAGCATGGAGAAGGTTGGGACAGAGGAGACAATCAGAGAAAGGAGAAGAGCGGCCCTTGTAATTCTCTTCCTGGCGCGCCCTCCTTCCCCCTGCCAAGGCCTGCCTCCATTTTCTTAAATTGAGGTAGAATGGGGAGGAGCTGTGGAGGTAGGGTTGGGGGGTGCTAAAGCTGAAAATCAGTGTTTAGCCTTGCACTTTTGTCACTCTCCTTGGGGCTTTTCTTCTTGGCTTTGCTTTCATTGCAGTACTGGTATAAACAAGGGGCTAGTGTGGAACTAACTCTCCAGCAGCTGGAGGAAAATGGGCAGCGGTGGCCAGGAGGAGGTTTAGAGCCCAGGCAGAATCACATGTCTTATCTGGGAGTGGCCTGTATGAAGGGCAGACAGTTTGCAGCTGTGAGTGAGAATGCATGTCTAATCAAAGTAGGCCAAGGCATTAAATGTTCACATTTACACGGCAGGGGGTAAAAAAATAGTGACGCTTCCCTTTTACAAACACCATTGAACTTAAAGCTACCTTGCTCCGTTTGAGTCTTATCTCTTAGATCCAAAAGTTATTTTTAAGTGATTCATATGGGTTGTTAAAAGGTTAATTAAAAGTGGATTTATCGTGGTCTTTGGTAAAAGTCATGTTATTGAAATGCACACAGGCAGATTGTAGATACCAAAGGCCGATAGATTTCAAATCTAGGGAGGATGTACTTCTAGGAACCTAGGTAAAAGTTGTGTGTGTGTCCTTGCTTTTTTCCTCTTTGGGTATATACTTCAGTCTCTCCCAAGAGAAAAGAAATACTGTATGTAAATATAAGCACAGTTTAATTATAAATTATTTATATCTTTACTGTGTTGCTTCTGTTATATGTAATTCGTGTTATCAAGATAAGCAAGCTTATTATTTGTAGTGGTTTGTTTGTTTTGTAGAGAACACTAAATTTTGAGTAAGTTCAAAAGCCTAATACCTTCAGAAGTTAACCACTGACATAACAATTGTTATATCACTTAGACATAGCTCCTCGTTGATAGTTGGTTAAACGTGGGGAGTTCTTTGGATTCACTAGCCATTTCAGCATCTAGGAAAGCTATTGATGTAGTCCTATAACCTCTTACACTCTTACTATCCCCCAGCTTTTGGGATCCGCACCTCTGTCACCCTAGCCCAGAGATTCTCAAACTTCTAGTATGTATAAGAGTGATGTGAAGGTTTTGTTAAAACACAAATTTTTTAGGCCCTGCCCCCAGAGTTTCTCATACAGTAGGTCTGAGTAGGTCCCCAAAATACACATATTTAACAGCCCCCCAGTAAGCCTTCTACTGCTCTTCTTGGCACCACCATCGGAGAGTATAGTCCTAGCTGTTAACCTACATCCTGACCCCAAAATAGGAAAACGTTTTTAAAAATTGGGACTTCTGGAGATCTAATGTACAGCATGGTGACTGTAGTTAATACTGTTTTATATACTTGAAATTTGCTAAAAGCAGAGAGCTCATAAGTGTTCTCACCATGAAGAAAATAAAATAAACAAGAAGAAAATGGTAACTCTGTGAGGTGATAAATGTGTTAATTATCTTGTTTGTGAAGATCATTTAACCATGTATAGATATATCAAAATATCAAGTTCCGTACCTTAAGTGTATACAGTTTTGTCATTTATACCTCAATAAAGCTAAAAAAAATTGTCTGACTAAATTAGCTCAAATATTTATACGAAGTTGATCATTTCTTTAAAATATTTTGGAAGTTTTCTAATCATGCAGTACTGACTGCTCCTAACATTTTTTCAAATTAGCAAATCCACTCTAGAAGTTCCAGGATTAGGATAAGGGTAGGAGTGAGCCTTGTTCCAGCTCAGCCATTCATAGCTCCAGTTTATTCCGTATTCCAGACCATTAGACTCCTCTCTTTTGATTGCGAAAGGTATGATAGGTTGCACTTAGAACAGCTCAGTCTGCCAGATAAGATATGGATTTATATCGTAACTATCCTGAAGCCAACAGTAATGAGCATTTGCCTTAGGACAATGTCACTGAGAATGTAAAGGAAAGAATGAATGAAAGTAACTTGTAGAAGTGGAAATCACATGGCTTGATATTTGTGCGTAGGTGACAAAGGAAAGAACCAGCGATGACTCTACCAATCAGACCAGGAGAATTGATGGCAGTTCTATCTTTTTTTGTTTTTAATATTGGAAGTTGGCTTTGGAATCAGCAACTTATGGCCAAGGTGGAGGTGTGGATAGATATACTTTGCCTCCTTGCACAACCAAAAGAAAGACAACAGCAAATTAAAAAAAAAAGAGAGAGAGAGAACTGCCAGAAAATCGAGCTGTATGGAAATTCAGTAACTAAGAAGTTAAAGAAGAAACATTCATCCAGACTGGCAGGAGGGGCGGAGATGGAGAAGGGAAGCTGGAGTGCAAGGGATGTGGCAAGGCAGCAGCTGGTAGTCCACATTTACATGTGGATAAACCAGGAGAAACAACAGGGGAGCAAGATGGACCGTGCAACCCAGGGTTCCAGTGTGGGAAACTAAAGCCTCAGAACCTTTGGCTGTCAAAACCTGTGGTAGTTGTGGCAGTGGGAGAAACTTCCAGCTTCACAGGAGAGTTTCATTTGAAAGACTGACAGGGTCCCAGAACACACACAAACCCACCCCCCAGGAACCAGCACTGAAAGGGGCCATTTTGTTTGTGGGTAGTGGGGGAAGTGGCTAAAAGCCACTGAGAGCTGACTAAGTGGCACTGTTCCCTCTTGGAACGCTCCCCCAAATACAGCGCCACAAAGCAGCACGTGGGTCGCCCTGCCCTGGCAGATAGCTAAGGCTCTGCCCCTTACAACATAAACAGGTGTGCCAGAGATAAAAAAAATGGCCCAAATGAAAGAACACATCAAAGCTTCAAAACTAGAACGAAGCAGTGAAGAGATAGTCGACCTAACAGATGCAGAGTTCAAAACACTGGTAATCTGGATGATCACAGAAATGGTGGAGTATGGTCACAAAATAGAGGAAAAAGTGATGGCTATGCAAAGTGAAATAAAGAAAAATACACAGGGAACCAACAGTGAAGGGAAGGAAACTGGGACTCAGATCAACAATTTGGAGCAGAAAAAAGAAATAAATATTCAACCAGGACAGAATGAAGAAACAAGAATTCAAAAAAATGAGGAGAGGCTTAGGTACCTCCGGGACTTCAAACATTCCAACATTGGAATCACAGGGGTGCCAGAAGGAGAAGAGGATGAGCAAGAAATGGAAAACTTACTTGAACAAATAACGAAGGAGAGCTTCCCCAATCTGGCAAAGGAAATAGACTTCCAGGAAGTCCAGGAAGCTCAGAGAGTCCCAAAGAAGTTGGGCCCAAGGAAGCACACACCAAGGCACATCATCATTACATTAGCCAAGGTTAAAGATAAGGAGAGAATCTTCAAAGCAGCAAGAGAAGAGGAGAGAGTCACCTACAAAGGAGTTCCCATAAGACTCTCAGCTGATTTCTCAAAAGAGACCTTGAAGGCAAGAAGGGGCTGGAAAGAAGTATTCAAAGTCATGAAAGGCAAGGACCTACATCCAAGGTTACTCTACCCAGCAAAGCTATCATTTAGAATGCAAGGGCAGATAAAGTGCTTCCCAGATAAGGTCAAGTTAAAGGATTTCATCATCACCAAGCCCTTATTATAGGAAATGTATGTTACCTAACAAAAAGGAGATTAAAACTGTGTACAGCAAAATGACAACAAAGTGACAATTAACAACTGAACCTAAAACAAGAACAAATTAAGCCAACAACTAGAACAGGAACAGAATCACAGAAATGGAGATCACATGGAGAGTTATCAGCTGGGATGGGTGGGGGCAGAAAGGGAGAAAAGGTACAGGGAATAAGAAAGCATAAATGCTAGGTACAAAATAGACCGGGGGAGGTTAAGAATAGTATAGGAAATGGAGGAGCCAAAGAACTTAAATGTACAATACATGAACATGAACTAAGGAGCCGGGGTAGATGGTCATAGGAAGGGGATGCAGGGCGGAGGGAAATAAAGGGGAGAAAAAATGGGACAACTGTAATAGCATAATCAATAAAGTATACTTAAAAATCAATCAATCAAATAGAGCCAAGTTTATAGGTAATATTTACTCATGTGCACATAATTAATTGCGATATAGTTAAGCCTAAGGAAAAAAGAAGTTGGCCTTGGGATAGAAAATAAAGCTTGATTTCTGAAATATTAGCCCATACATTCATAGTCAGTTGGCTTTCAATAGGGTACCAAGACAATTCAGTGGACAGGGATGAGGATCCCAATAAGAATGAGCTCTACTGATTTAATCGTTTATTCAAAATAAATCCTAAAGCTCATATGATAAAGTTAACCATCTGCTAAAAGAGTCAAATCTAATCTCTTAATGTAACACCTAAACAGTACTTTTTCTGTTTGCAAAATTTAGTCATTTTTCCCTCAGTCATTGGTGTTGATAAATGTAATAAAATAAGTGTTGTTTTTGTCATTGAGTTTGATTTTTTAAAAGTGTAATTAATTGAAATGTAGTAGATAAAGTATGATGTGAAATGGTCACTGTTCACTGCAAAACTCCAAGGTCAGAATGAGATGCACTAGTAAGTGACCCTAAGAGCGCAGTTCTTATTTAGGATCGTGTTAACAAAGTGGTTATCAAATTTGTAGCCCACTGTAAATGAACTCTCTTAACTGTAAAAAGCCTACATGCGTTCACAACAGCGTTTCTAATTGATCTTTGCATTTCCATCTCTGATATGTGATGAAGTTATTTGATTTATTGCAAAATAAAATCTGCCATTTCTGGTCATCCTTTTTCTATTGATATTTTAGTGCTTGTTAAAGTCAAATTCCAACAGAATTACACAACTGAGAAAAAGTGATCTGTTGGGCCTTAAATGTATATACATGATGAATTTCTGATGGAGATTGAACTTGATGGCAGTATGTTAAGTTCTTGAAGTTGAAAATTAATGTTATATTTTTAGGGGACAGTCTTGGCATTGGTTTTACCTTTTGGGAGGAGTGAATGAGGACTGTTATAACTTTGCTTCTTTTCTCAGACGAATGACCTGGCAGGATATTTTTTATAAATTATGAAAACATTCACTTTGAATAGCATGCTGTGATTCCCAGATAAGTCAGTTTGGTTCATCCTGTACTTCTTACTTCTGCAGAAAGAAGTAATCTTATTTCTGCAAACAGCAGTAATCAAAGCAGTGTGAGAATCAAACGTAGTCTCATTTGTCAGTTCAGCCCTCTCCTCTGTTTTGAAGTGTGGAACAAAAGGAAAAGTGTGGCCCCTCTTCCTGAGGCTAGATGGCTGTGCAGCGCCCCAGGCTGGCCTGCCAGTGGAGTGGTTCAAACAAAGTCTGTGGGCTTCATTTTCCAGGCCAGAGGACATGTGTCTTAGGGAATGGCAGGTGGGCGATAACATTGGAGGATGGAAAGGACGGAAACACTGGAGGGGAAATAGGCGGTCCCCAGACTGGTAAGATGGACTGTATTTGCCCTTCTGACGCCAAGCGAACCTCAGAGGCCAAGGAACAGTCCTAATATTGCCTCATCCCTTTTCACTGTGATCTTTCTAAACTAAAAACACAAGGGTGTTTTTAACATATGAAAACACTGCTTTGTTCCTTTACCTTTGTAGTCTCCAGCCAGTGTCAGTTTAGATATGTTCCATGATTTCTTCTACTCTTCCTTGGTATGAGAAAGTGACATAAAGTTCAGATTAAGCACTTGACTCTTTAGTTGGATTTGCAGACACATTAATTTGATATATGACGAAGATAAACAAACAGAAAGAGAATGAGTGGGAGAATCCACTTATTCTAAGATAGTTTTTCTTTTCCTACTTCAAAATGAAAAATAATTATATTTATCTCTGTAGCATGGAGATAACTAGGCTGTAAATTAATTTCCATGCAGGCTTTTCTAATAAATTACAGAGTTTCACTCTTTTCCAGAATCAGAAGTCCAATATGGCGTTTCTGGGTCAAGTGCTCTGGGCCTTCTGACCCTATTTCTTTATAACAAGGGCTTTATCCCCTTAAATCCATAAATTATTTGAAACATTCTTTTAACTTCTCAGAGGAGAGGTGCCAGCTTGCTTAAGTATTTCCTGTTTTATCAGAATTCTATATTCATTTTTCACTTGTTTCCATCCTAGCTTCCTCCTATGTTAAACGAGCATTTCAAAATTTAACATTGAGTAGAGAGCTTACAGATAAATGATAGAACTCTGTGGCTTAAGTAGATAAATCTTGGGCCACTACCAGAAGGTAAATAACTAACTTCTATTCAAGTAGTTGAGAAGCGATCAGCTGTAAGGTCAAGCAGCTCAGGGCACTGTCGCCTAATCTCTACTTTTTAATGAATAAATCATTGCTAACCGGTGCTTTCGCAATTTAACTCCTTTTTTAAACATACTGCTGATGAGTTATGCCCCTAAAAAACAAGTTAGGTCCCCTAAGGGCCAGAAGGGGACTGGGAACGTTTACAAATGAGCATTACACTAATGTGAACCAATGGATTATTCGCATTCCACTGCTTCAGTTATCACTTAGCTGGCTGCAGGCTCTGACGGTAAGCCTGTGGACTGCATTATGTTGGCCTCAAATATAAATGCTAATGTCCGATTTTTTCGCATTCTCCACCATATTTGGTAAATTGTGCTAGTTTAGTCCCCTAAGGGCTGCCAAGAGTCTTGTTGGCAAAAATGCCACTTTGGCCAAGACATAACTGACCACCAGTCCTATTTGTAGGCTTTCCCTGGTTTAATGCCACATCATTTCCTCCCCAGGGCTCTGGAGTTTGTATCTTTTATTAAATGTGATGATTTAAGTTATACGAGGTCTGTCCAGGAAGTATCCAGCCACGCAATATGAAAAATAGAGGCATTTATTGAAGATCCAAGAAACATTGTACATAGGACAGTAACACCTCAGCCCCTTCAAAGTAGGCTCTGGGGACTATGCACAGTTCTCTCAATCGCCATCAGCTTCCCCCGTCGTATTTTCTTGAATCTCATTGATAGTCTCAAATCTCTACCCTTTCAAAGGTGATTTTAGTTTAGGGAAAAGCCAGAAATCACAGGGCACCAAATCTGGGCTGTATGGGGACTGAGTCACCTGGGTGATTTGATGTTTCGCCAAAAAGCTCTGCACAAGACATGACACGTGAGTGGGCTCATTGTTGTGATGAAGTTGCCAATCCCCAGTTGCCCACAGTTGCGGCCTTCTGAATCATCCGAATAGTTTCCGTGGAAGAATGTTCAAGCTTCACGCAAAATTTGATGCAGGTTCGTTGCTGTACTCGCTCAGTCATTTTGAATGCCATGGCCACGTAGTACACCTGCTCACTCAACAGCGTCTACGACCCGCACCCCCTAACACTAGTACAGTGACATTGTCATTTTTCACACATGCACATTCCAGTCCACTCTCCTTGGCTGCCAGGTTACATCAATGTTGCACAAATTGGTCTCGTTATATTAACAAAGACTGGACTTTTTCTGGACAGACCTTGCATATAAATTGTCCTCCTATATTATGTTTTTCTTTGCAGTGTTTTGATCTTTGGATAATTCTCATAAGGAAGTTCTCAGCTGTGTAAGTTTAGTGAATTGTTGTATTGATCTGATTTTCACATTGATATTTGATTGGGTACTTGGAACCAGTTTGTGAGAAAACTAAGATACAGGGGGTAGGAGGACAAAGACTTAAGTAATTCTGGTTCTCACATGTAGGTGGATCAGGCTTCTTTCTTAAACTGAAGCTCTTGCTCTAATTATAATTCCATTATATCAACAAATCTTTGCTAGTTGAAAATTGTATACTAATTTTTATGAAGGTGGCCATGTTCTATCCATCAATTCTAAATGAAATGGAAGTAGAACTAGGTAATAAATTTTGTAATAATTGAAGAATATTTTGTTTTGAATAAATGAACATAAAATAATGTACTTGAGTCTTAATTTTTTTTGGCTAATAAGGAAACATATAAGGTCAAAATTCCTTTTTGGTATATTTTATATTTAAATTAAATGAACAGTAAAATTTAAATGTTAATATTTTAATGCTGAAACTTTTTAATTATTTGACTTATACCAAATAATTTGTAAGTATTACATAGGAAGAAAAGTGTCAGGTACCAGGGTGCTGACTTTCAGTTCCATCTGTAATCCTTAATCTGTGTGTCTATGCAAGTTAAAGACTCACCTAAATTCTCTCAGTAAGACAGAGTTACAGAGTAGATAGATAATATATCCGAGGGCCCTTCTAGCTTTCAAATTTTATTTTGTAATATATGTAGAAAGATCTTGTTATCACTTAAATTAGTCTTTAAGATACTTAATTTGTGTTAATTTTTCTTCTTCCTTTTTTTTTTTAACTAACTTCTAAAATCCATTGACCAATATGTTAAAAAGTAGATCAATGGACAATTGTGATTAATTCCATAAAATCGTATTTTTAATAAATTAAGGTCTGATGTATGCATTTGTTTTAATGTCACAAAATATGTGTAAAAAAGTGATCCTTTTCTCTAGGTAATGGCTTGTACTACTACTGCCAGCATAGCTCCCATGTTATGATCTACTCTGTACCAGGCTAAATGACATACACTGTTTCATCTAATCCTCACAGCAATATGCTTGATTGGTAGTATTAGCTTTGTTTCACAGATGAAAAAACTGGAGCAAAACCCCAAGGAATATAACTAAAGACAAGGGAACTCAGAGTTAGATAATCCATGCTTTTTTCTATTACATCAAGTTGTCTTACCCTTATAACTTCATTTTTTAGCATCATCAGATAATGAATTCACGAGCCAAAGAATTTAAAGATCCTATCTGTAGCCATGTTAGTGCTTATTTTTAAAAATCAGCAACTAAAATTGTGTTAGGATTCCCTTGGTCACTAACTCTCTCTGATTGTATGTTGTTACCTGCCAGATATTGCTAATGGTGTTGAGTTTAAGATTGAATTTTAGATATTTTTCTTCCTCCTAAGTTTTTATGTAGAGCTTCTTCCTTTCATTATTTTCTTCTCTTCTTTTTAAAGATCCTAAATTATAAGTATTCTAATTGCAAAATCCAGAATTTTTTAGTCAATTTGTCATTCTATTCTAAGAGCAGCCAAAGAGCACTTCTGATTATACTTTGGTTTATTTCATCCCAGTCTTTTACTTATATTTAGTATATGTATATATTCATATGTACACACACATATGTGTATGCTTAACTAAAAGGGATGATTTTAATTATAACCAATATTTGTATTGCTACTATCGTATCTCCATTTTAAAAAGCCATTTAAAGTAATTCTGTTTGGTCAACTTCATGTGCAGTACCATGCATACATTTTCTCTGCCTCCAGAGGGATTAAAGGCTGTAAAGAATTCTCAGATGCCTGCTCCCTGGTCAGTATGCTTAGTTGAGACAGCATAAATTGTACGTTCTAGTTTGAAAATGCTACACTATGTTTTTAAGCCGATGCTTCCCTTGGTTGATTTAGAAAAGAAGTTCTTGGTAAAAAAAAAATACCAAAATATACCTAATTATATGCAAGTTTGAAAGAGACAAAAGATAATAATTTTGATTATCTTTTGTGGGTGAAGTTTCCTTGACACAGGACCTTATCTGGGAAAAGAGTTGAACTTTTTGTGTAGCTCCAAGAGTTGGAATCACATACCTCTTCCTCCCAGCACTCTCTTTCTTGGAAGTTATGTCAGCCTCCTACTTAAATTCTTGCCAGATCCCTTTCTGACTGTTGGTCTACTTGCCAGATCTTAAGTGATGTCTTTTGCTTCATCCCGCTGTGTATCTTGCAGGAAAACAGATGCTGTGGATCATTTGAGTAATCTGAATCCTATTATTTCCAGAAACTCAGTAGGATTTCTGAGGATGGAAGTTGGAGCCCTCCAGCTGAAACATTGAGAATGCGAGATGAGAGGTTCACTGAAAAACAGAACAGGCAATTTTTTTGTGGATCCATTAGTCTCGTTTATGTGGTCCCTGTTTTTATCCCATCTTTGCAGTTTTAAGATGCACTCATTATTTCTTCAGACTCCCTTCTTTTGGCTGTGTCAATATTGCCCTTGCAAGGCTACATGGCAGAGAGTTATAGTGATGTCCTTGCAGGGTTTACATAGAATCACTTTACTTCAACCAGTATTCAAACTTCTTTTCCTAGAAAGTAAGCCATCGTATTTTCAGTCTCAGTTGTTTAGTTTGTTTGTTTTTTAATCACTTAATGAGCTTTAAAAATATTTGGCCTTGTCAGTTTGATTTTTGGGGCAGCCTTGGCTGCAAATAGATTAAGATGTAGCCATAGAATATTGTCACTCCTCCTTTGGTGTCATCTTTTATTCGTTTCTTCTGTGTCCTGGGTGTACGTCCTAAGTTTATTGTCCATATCACTTGTTCCAGTTCTGTGGGAAAAGCCTGCTTTTCTAATGTGTTTGGTCTGTTTGACTTCTCTATGCCACCCTTTTCCTCTTGCCTGTTTTGTTTCTTTTTTAAATAGATGGTTTTCTTCTTCACCAAGAACAAAAAAATACCTATTTCTAAAATTTCCTCTTTTCTATCTATGAAATATACTTCAGGAATTATTTTACCTTTGGTTCAATCTAATATTTTCAAGATATCTTTTTTTTTCCATCCTTGATTTCTACTATTATAGGTCATCAACA
This sequence comes from Mormoops blainvillei, assembly GCA_004026545.1. Taxonomy (NCBI): domain Eukaryota; kingdom Metazoa; phylum Chordata; class Mammalia; order Chiroptera; family Mormoopidae; genus Mormoops; species Mormoops blainvillei. The sequence continues at coordinate 514,186 of PVJD01000024.1, read as the reverse complement.
ATTCAGTGTTCACCAGAATACAGATAGAGCCCTTGTCAGAGGTGGGCAGTGTTTGAGATTTCCCAATGGATGCGGTGCATGGTTTCTGCTGCTGAAAGTTATCTTAATTCTTATGACTGTCTATGTATATTAATGGCATTTGGCTGGAATTGGGGAAACACTGAAGCCACTCTATTGCTTCCTATCTCTGCGCTGACAGATATCATGTAAGTGTGCACTTTGTCGTTACCCTGGCAGAAATAACTCTAGCCGCTCTTTGGACATTAACCCAGAGAACTGATATCTACAGCAGTGCACTTGTAGTAAGACGTGACACAAGGGTTCTAAGCAGCATTGGACAAAGCAACAGTAGTGAGTCCCAACTTAACCCAGTTAAGTTTTTGAAATTTTCTCATAACAGTATAATGCTCTTGCACATTTTCCTTCCCTTCCTTTTTACTCTTATTGCCTCCCTACCACTGGCAATACAAACTCTGTTTAAGAAACTACATCATCACTGATTGTTATTCACTCTCCCACATGTCAACTCAAGTATTTGTTGAATAATAAAACCAGTCCCCTGTCTCTCTCCTCATATTTATCAAAGCGCTGTCCTCATCTCAAATGTGTAATTGGGTCATTACGTCCTTGTAGCAAAATGAGTAGTGCCTCCCCAGCCCCTTTAAATACAACACCAGGGTCAACAGTGTTGTCACCTAAAAAGACTCTACTGCTGATGCCTGTTGCATCTTGCCATCCCTCGGAACATTCTCCTATGCCTCGTGCACAATATCGAGATAAGAACTCAGTTCACAAAGATCGTTCTTAGTGGCGTCTTAGAAATACAATGCGTTTGTAAAGTGACCAACTAAAGCCGTCTGTTCTGGGCTAGACCTGGTAAGCTAATAAATTGATCTGTCAGAATGTCCGCTATTAAGCCATACTTTTTCTGCTGCTTAACACAAAGAAGTAAGAATGAGAGAAAACCTATAGTGAAAGAAACTTCGCTATATTAGCACAACAGAAAAAAAAAAGGTAATATGCTGAGAAATAAGAATAAATTTTTCTATTCAAGAAATATTTAGTTTTTTATTTAACATAAAAGTGCCTATACTGGCTCATAATTATGAGATCACTTGAAATTCACTCACCCAGCCAGCTTGCTTCGTTAGCAGATCAATATCCAAATTGCCCAAAGTATGCATTTCAAAGATTTCTGAGAATTCTGAGAAATTCTACCACCTTCCTTGATAGCCTGTAGTTAGTAGTTTGTCCGTCTTTTAGTCAAGTAGTTCTCACATATCTAAATATTTTTCTGCTTTGTACTCAATACCTATTTTAATAGAAAATAACCAGTTACTTATTTTCTTTTTGGTGTTTATAACTAAAGTTTAGAAACAATTCTTGAATTCCTTTTCCCCCTTTTTCTTCGTTCACAACTTTTTATAATTATTTAGCAAATATTTCCTGAATACCTGCCTTTTATTGAGAATTTATTGACTTGCACTAGGGATGGATGATAAGATGAATACGACACAGCCTGGGACCTCCCAGGACCCACTGTGTAACAAAGAAATATGCTCACTGGAATCAATTACAGTAACTGGTAGTGAGTGTGATGACAGCTCTGTGCCCAGATATACTTAGAAAAAGTTAGGGCTGTTTCAAACCCCACTTTCTATCATTTACTTTCTTGAATTCATGTCTGTTGGGGAAATATTCACCTTTTTAAGAGTCTTTTAAGTTTTATTCAATAGTGTTATTTTCCATATAGCTAATCATTTACCTGATTCCCTACTAGATTCTGCAGAAAGCACATTGGGTTCATTTATACTTCAGTTCATATTTCTAGGGATTAAATCATATCCGTTAAGAGCATTACCATGCACATTGGCATTTTCATCTTAACATTTCACAATTCTGTAAGTGTAACTTCTTTTTACACACAGAGTTCTGCGTGGCCGGTAGAAACGTTAGAGCCTAGCCCCACAGGACTAGCTGTCGTATGCCTACATCTGTACACCCAGAGCACACCTGTAGAGTCAAGAATTCCCCAGTGGTTGGGGGTTATATTTTTGAGGGTAAAGACCTCAAATCATCCCTTAGAATATCTGTAGTTATGAAAATGGAGGGACGTCCCTGAGGAATAAGCTAATGTAGATTGCTTGGCATAGCTAACCTAAGGACTTTTTAAAAAGATAACATTTCTGCATACAGTTTTGTGTTACAGGTCCTGGGAAGTAGATCTAGCCAGTCACGTGGTCAGGTGAGCTGGAATGTGTGGATAGGTGTGGCCAACCTCTAAATTATGAAAGCTTTCTTCAAAGAACAAAAGTATTTTGCTTATAGATCTTACAGCGTGTGTAAATTTACTCCGCAAAGGAAGCATCCCTCAAAAAGGTGGAATTCCTCTAAACCCCACAACCTGGGATATACTTAGTGAAGTTTTGTCATGCAAGGTGGCAAGTGAAAGAATGTACCTGCCAACCATTTTAGTCTTTTAAATCTCTCTCGATATATTACAAATGACCCATTTTGGATGTGTCTTAATTGCATTTTCCCCTCCAAAATGTGCTTTTCTTCAGAGTATCCAAGTCTAAAGAGGATAATGGGGGACTTGACAAAAGAAGGTGTGCCTTTCAATCCTTACCATTTTTTAGACCCCTTAAATTCTTCCCATCAAAATAGTTCTGCTGAACGTCTGGGTGTGTGCTGCGCACTGAGACCACTGTCCTGTGGGCCTGTGAGACTTAAGAAAAGTTACGTGAATGCAATTTCTCCCACTGCAGTGGTGGAGGTGACTATCAGTTCCAGCAGTGTGACTTTTCTGAGGTGACCCTGGAGAGGAAAGAAAAGATCAACATGTTAGAAACCAGAACTTGAGGTCACACTTTTCTGTTACTCTGAGGAGAACCTGGGTTCTGATACAAAGTGGTAGCAGAAAGTTGTATTATACTGGCATTTTAGCTGTAACTATTGATTGCCCAGGGCATTTTTTTCTGTAAGATCGCTTTCTCCTGTCTGGTCCACTGTGGGAAGAGGTAAGGATGCTCAGAGAACCTCTGTACATACGAGAACTATCTTATTTTTCACTATAAATCAAAAAGGAAGGGAAGAGTTTGATTTCATGGTATAGTCTAAGTAAGTTTATTGAACAAACAGAGTTGTCAATAATGATACCTAACACTTATATTGTATGTCAGAGTTTTCAGAAAACCCTCCTATGAGTAATCTCATTTAATCACTGTTCACAGTAGTACCAGTTATCGTTACTGTTCCCATGTTCAGTGAAGGAGATAAAGACCACAGGAGTTCAGGAGTCATCCGAAAGCGAGGCAGGAATCTGCCCGCCTCCACTCTCTGCCAGCCTGCCATCTCACATAGCCTCCCCGAAACCTGGGCATAGGTTAGTTGATTTAACAAATCATCACATTTATTTTCAGAGTCTGTTTATTATACCATGAGGGTTACATCCTTTAGTTAAATACTATATAAATCAGTAAATGATCTTTTTTATGTTTCACATTAAAACCTGTTTTTTTCTCATTACCTTCAGCTCCTGAGCATAACAGAAAACACAGATCATATCTTTAGTCTTATTTCAAATTATCTTTATTTTTAATGAAGATATAATAGAAGACTACATAGGGTTATTTTGCGTACATATTTTAAAACATGAAATTAATGTGTTATTCTTATTCTGAGCAAATTTTACTTTGCTAAAAGTTGACTTTGGTGTATTTGGCAAATAGAAATTGTGAAAATATTTGGCAACACTACAAGGAAAAAACCTACTTAGAACATCTTGTGATACAGTACAGTGATTTTAAGAATAGTAGTAAAGATTCTATATTCTGAAAATTTCTTAGGATTTCTAATCCATCTATGTAATTCTGGTGTTTAGAGGTTTCGAGACAGTAATAGAGTCCCATGGAATTTATTTCGTGTATGTGTATATGTGTGTGCACACATGCGTTTGTGTGTTGTGTTAATTAAATGTCTAAAATCTTTATAATGCATCTTGTGGCATTTATATACATTTAAAAGCCTCCTTAATTCCTGCACTCAGAGATCGTGTTGGCATATATCCTTCCCGTCTGTGTGTATGTTTTTTGTATGTGTATATAAATAGAAAAAGACTGGAAAATGAAATATATTTAGTTAAATAAAAAGTATTCAAATATTTTCCATAACTAAAATCTGAATGAAAAACATCAGAATTAATGTTCTTGTAAATGAGTTCAAATTCATTAGTCTGAAATAATTTTTGAGTACAACATTTTTGGGTATTCTTACACTATTTTACAGTTTTGTATGCTTTTTATTTTGAATTATATATGCCCAAGAATAGGTAACCTCAAATATGAGGCAGTTTCATATTTTCCAAAGAGAAGAAATAAAAAAATATTCTAAACCACTTAAGAATATGGGCAAAATGGTCAAATGATTATAAATGTTTAATTTACTAAATTTAAGTACATATGCATATTTTAAATAGCACAAAGATATTTAGAAATACTGGCTTTTTTCTACTCATATTTTATAAAATGATTTTATTCAATATTCTCAGACGCATATTTGACACCTTTTTGAGTCATCTGTTTTCAGGGCTTTTGAATCTGTTGCTGGTGCTGCCATGGGAATGTCTATTCCAAGCCACAAGTCTCCAGTGAATAGCTTTTTTACCTCTTTTTTTAAAAACAGATTTTTTTCACAAGACTCCTTGAAGCATCGAAACTAGGATTGATTGGTGTTATTTGAAACTAATGTTTTTCCTCTCGCTCTACCACCCCAACACTGCACTTAGTTGTTCAAAATAATACAATTGAGAGACTGCCCCATAATAATCAGGATATTGTTAGGGATCAAATATAAGGTGATTCCAGTTTTGCTGAGAGATGTTGGAAGTGAGACTTGAAAATTTAAAGCACAAGTATAAAAAAAAAACAAACCTACCTCTCCTCTGTTCTTTCTCTGTCACCTCTTGCATGTCTTCCGTTAAGCTTTTCTACATAACCAAAATAACAAACCTGAAATTCTATCAGGCCGATGTGAAAAACTAGAGTCAATACCAGAGTGACTCCTAGCATTGGTAGCTGGGGTGCTGTCCTCTGGGGCGGCACACTTCTGTGCCCTGTGGGAGACAGTGGCTACCCCTCCCCTTGTTTGTCTACCTGCGCCTCCTTTGAGCTGTAATTACAGCGTGGCTTTAATACAGCCGTGGTCGTTGCGGACTAGGAAAGCACAATCAATTGATTGTTTTGTGTGAATAAAGTGAGTGTATGGTGTAAGAGGATTTAATGAGTCCTTGTGGTTGCTGGTACTTTGGAAGAGGTTGACACTTGCCGTTTCTTAGTAAACCGTGGCCCCTCCAAACAAGGTGGGGTGTTGTGTTTTCCTGCTGTCGCCAGCTTCTCTTATCAGTTCAGTTTGCCTCTTTTACCAGGCGGCCCTTGCTGAGGTACTTGAAACCTCAGATAAAGAGGGAGGACCTTTCTCACTTAAAAACAAGCATACTGCTTTGGTGTTCAGGTCTCTCAGCTTATTACATAGTAAACTTCAGCCTCTGTCTCTCAGTCCTCAGTTTTTTCCTGCTTGTTTCTTCGGGCGCTGTCTGAACATTGGGTGCGTCAGCTGATAAATCATTTCTAAGTGTCTAAACTTGTGCCATGCTGTGTTTCCAAGGGAGAAGTGGCCCCAGTGTAGGTGTCCCTCTGGGACTTTGTTGATTAAAATTCCTTCATTGAAGAGTGGAGTGTGGCACTGCATTCTTCTTCCACGGGTGGGCAGAATGGCTGGTAGTGGAATTAAGGATGTGGATGTTGATCCAGCCCAAGTGAAAAGTGTTTTAAGGACAAGTGTTGGGAGGAAGTCAAAATGCAAAACACCCTCTGACACACACAGTTAGTGCCGTAATAAATAATAAGCATCCTTAGGGCTTACAGAGATAACCCTTTTCACTTCCAAAGCATCTTACTAACATTTAGGTAATTTTCCCAACACCCCTGCAAGACAGATTATTTTCAGTTTTCCTGTAAAGAAACTGAGACAGAATAAGTGATTTGCCTAAAGGTACCATGGCTACCCCTCACTGTGTAAGTGTCTCTCTGTCTGTCCTCTGCTGTGAAATAACTCACCCAGACCCATAAAACTGTGGGGATTTCAGCAGTTCCCTGAAACTTGTGTGATGCAAGAATTTAATGGCACTTGTTGCTCTTACACATGCTGTGCTGCCTGATTCTGCAGCACTGGGGCCGCTTACAACAGCCAAGCCAGACAGAAAACACGCAAACAGCTGCTGGGGGCTGGGGGCCGGCCATTCAGAGGCCGCGTGTAACAGAATAGGCTGCCAAATTCTTGGCTGCCATATGTGCTGTGTAATACTTGTCATCCCAAGTGAGTCATTAAAAGGTTTCCCCTTAATGGGGCTTTGAAGTGCTGGGACAGCTTGAGCGCATCTATAAATTGCCACAAACAGCCCTCTAACTGAGTTAGCTAATTGCTTGCTCTTTGACTTATTAGGATCAACTGAGTTAAATAATTTGTCACATGTATGGCTCATAATAAATAATGTGACTAGCCAGTTTCTGAGCTGTTTGGGTGATATATTGTACCCCTTTTGGATGCTGTCAATGTAGCTAGCAAATGTGGGCTATTTTATGCATGGAACTATCATGTCCTTGCAAAAAGTGTCTGACAGACTCTTCTCACAAATGAATGTGCGTCTTTTTCAGCCTATCCATAATGCATTCATCATCATTTTTCTTGATCAGTAGTCATAAATATCACACATGCAAGTCATAGGCAAAGGGATATAAATATTATTATCATCATCATTAATATGATTGAATTATTACAGTATCCCTGGTGGCTGTCCTCAGTCAGCTCAGCACAGCCCCCAGGCCAGCATGCACACTGTCGGCAGGCATTTGGCTGGGTGCTGTGGGCTCTGCCACGGGCACCGTTGTCCACTGTTAGAAGACTGAGGGTAGGAACGGGAAGAGATAGGATTATGGGTGAGGAAGACATTAATTTGTAAAAGGGGATCTGGGAAGATAATTGTCCTGTCCCCGGAGAGGGGGTATGATTTGCTAGCTAGTTATAATTAAGTACTTCATTTGCTCAGTAAATAAATAATCTGTTGCCTTGAAGGTGCTCACTGCATCGCACAGAAGAACAGTGTTGCCAGCACATCTGGGCTGTCTGACTTTGATATCAATATCATATATTTGTTCCCATTCAAAAAAGAAAAGGGGCAAATGGCTTGACATGTTGTTAGTCTTAGTCTGGATTACGTTTTTGTAGAAATTACAAAATGACTAATAAGAAAAGAATTGAGCTGTTTGTAACTATTTTTTTTAATCCTTAGAAGAATTGGCTTTCCTTAGTTATTTGCAGCAGCATCTTAGAACAGCAGTTTTATTATATTTAGCGTGGAACAAGTAAATCTGATGAGGATAGTTAATGCTCTTTTATAAAATTGGTAGATTAGTTCTCTCATGATTTTATGAGGAAGTAATTCTGTAATAGAGAAGGATGGGAAAAGTCTACCTGACGAAAGTTTTCTTTTAGCTTTTTATTTCATGAAATGTCATTTATAATTCATTTATTTGTCTGTACTCCTGAAAAGACTCAGTTGAAATAATAATAGCCTTAACTAACAGTTTTATGGCAATTTTAAAAATTAAAATATTGCATTCTCTTTACATGTTACTTCAAAATTAATGTTCTTCTGCCATTTTCTGTAATAACCTATTCTTTTTCTTTGTTCGAATATATTTACTTAGGGTTTTAATATCTCTATGCTTGCACATTATCACTGAGACAACAGGCAATAAAAATGCCAGAAAGTCTCAAACAGCAAGGCCAAGATGTCACAAACAAACCCCAGCTGGAGGGTTTTCCTTCTTGCTCTTCGTTTTCCCCCCCACCCCTTTCCTGGCCACCCTTTCTTAAGCCATGGTACTTGGTAATTCTCCTTTGGGTGTTTATGGTGTAATTAGGTAAAGGCTAAAGTGTGTCTGTGAGGGGTTGTTAGGGGATAGGGACATGGGTAGCTGTACTCAGCTTGGAGATGACAGGCTTTTACTCTCTCAGAGCGGGAAGCCACTCTGGGTTCATTTCGTATGCAAGATAGTGAGTGTCTGTGGCCGACCCTGACCTTTATTTATCCAGCATGTGTAACGGGAGATGCTTTCAGTCCCCTGAGCCCTACTCATGCTTATTTTTGCTGACAAAAATTAATTGGCTGGTGCAATCCCTAAGTATATCATGCCTACCTTCTCTGAGAAGTGCTATAGAAAAGAGAAACTATGAATGTGGGTTAATTTAACTAATAGTATGTGTTTTACATTTGTTTTGAATACTATTCCTAAATGACTTGTTAAACTTCATAGGTGTGTCTTGGTTGTAATGAAAATAATGATTCCATTAAAAGAAGTATGTGTAAGGAAGAGTGTATTGAGAGATATTTATCTTAAGGTAACTGGCACTGGAATGTATTTTCTCCTCTTAATAGACAAAATGTGCTGAGCTTGCACACACACAGCCAAGCTGAGGTATCACAAGCAAAAAGCTACAGTGATGACTGGGCTTGGATTGGTTTGCAGCTGCGCTATGTGTACGTGTGTGTGTGTGCTGAGGACAGGGAGAAAGATTAAGAGTATGTATTGACTGGTGTAAATATATATTCTGCTTTTAAGAGCTGAGTGCATAATCACCACCGAAAGTACACACCGGATGAAGTGTCCATCCTGAGCTCTTCTCAGCTGTGTACAATGGAAGGTGTGCCCTGGCTTTCTTTGTCTTCGTCCATTGACAAAGCGCTGGCTACAAAATGCACTGCTGTATACAGATCTGTCTTACCAGTGAGAGGGTTGCCATTTGGCACTGAGGAGCAAGAAAGGACTGAAAGAAACCAGCATCGATTTCACTGCTTCTTCATGAAGAAAAACCACTAGAAAGTGACCACTGAATTAAACTTCTCAAGTGCCAGATGTGGCATGTTGGCAGAAACACAGCAGTATGTGGCTGTTTGTCATGACCTTCTTCTCCCCTCTGCCTAGCAAAGCAGGCACCAGGTGTGACCTGTCCCTCCTTACCTGTGAGAGAGTAGACACCACTTATTCTGGGTGCAACTGGTGGCAGATAAGCTTAATCAGAGACCACCTCAATCCATAGCACCTACCCTGTGGCAGAACATTTTCCAGAGCCCCAAGGCCAAATAGCTGCTATCTCCTGTGCTCACGATGGCAGCACAGCCAGAGGAAGAGCAGGCAGGAGCTGAGGGAAGACGCCAGCAGTCCTTCGCAGGTGTGCTCCAGCTCCAGACGATGAGAGGGGAAGCAGCCCACTAAATGTCCCAAGAGCAAAGTTGTCTCTTTTCCTGCAGTGTGGTTTCCGGACATTGGGCTATGTGATTTCTTTTTCTGCAGTTCCTCAGCTTTTTAATGCTTTGACATTAAAATTTATTTTCTGCCTCTAAGCTTTCTACTACCTATTTACCTCCCCTGCTGAAAAGCAGGGATAAGATGGTCCCAGATTTTTCAGTATTCCTAACCATGTCAGAAATGTCACTGCATGAACATCCAAATGCTGTGGTTCTCACACGTATCAGCAATTCAGAATACGCACATACCAGACATTCACCAGGGAGCAAGGCCTTGACAGTCCTCCAGCTTCTGCCAAGAGAGTATGAAATCATTGCTGTTAAAAGAATGACACCTTGCCGCCCTCTTCTTTGCTGTATAAGCCTTGTATCTGCTTCATACTGGATGACCATGGAGAAACTACATAAACGATTTCTCCCCCACTCGAATGGCCTGCCCAGTGTTACAGTTTATTACATAAATACCTTTGCGTTTTATATAGGGCTGCTATTTAAAACAACAGCAACAACAACAAAAGACAAAAACCAAAGAAATACGTCAGCATCTGCAAAGAAAGACATCTTCAAAGACATTTCCCCTTGTGTTACTCAGTATACACGCATGAGAATCCATGTATTTTGACCAGAGAAAAGCAACCCTGAACAATTAGTATTTGCCTTTTATTCAAACAGCATGAACTATAAAACCCAGCAGGTCTCCCTTCTTGCTTCAGTTGTTTTATCTGCTTAGAGACTGAGAAAAGCTTCATGTTTATATGCTTTCCTCCCACTACCACAATATGGCTTCAGATCTCCATTTTAATGTTTCTTTTCATGTTATAATTTCAGTTGTCAATACTCACAGTATAAGGTATCTTAAATCACTTTAGAAGGAAAGTAGATATAAATTATGAGAATGATTAATTTAATTTAAAATGAACATTTTAAAGCTTCGGATGTACTTAATCTCCTCCTGAATTATTTTTTCAGTTTTATTGAGATATAATTGACACACAGTAATGTATAAGTTTAAGATGTTCAGCATAATGACATTACTCACATTTATTGGAAAATGATTAACACAATAAATTTAATTAACATCTATTATCTCACATAGATACCAAAAAAAGAAAATTTTTTCCTTGTGATCTGCTCTGTTAGCAACTTTTAAATATACCATAGTGCACTGTTAACTACAGTCATCATGTTTCATATCACTTCCCCAGTATTTATTTATATATCTTATAACTGGAAGTTTGTTCCTTTGTACTTCTGATTTCAAGTACCATACAAATAGTGCTTTATAAGAGTCTCAGTTATCCAGCCATGTTACCTGAATATTAAGTATCTGGGTACACAATCATATGTAAGATATTCTGTACCCTCTAGAGTTACTAAACATTTATGTGTAACCCTCATAGCAGAGTGTAGGGAGAAAGCCCTCAACTTAATTTAGAGATTTAGGAATGAATCCCAACTCTGCTACTTTTGACACCTCTGAGATAAATTTCATCATCTGTAAAATTCTTTAACTCACAGTGTCTTAAAAAATTATTAAATGAAGTAAGGAATGTAAAAATGCCTACCTCAGTGCTCTGCAAAATAATGTTCTTAATTTCCTTCCATCCTGTTGCCTGGGTTCAAGGTAATCTTGAGATGAAGTATACTCAGGTTATGAAACTAAGTGCATTCAACTCAATTTATTGCTGTCTCCTTTGGGTCATCTGTACATTCTCCCCATTGTCACCTCATCAGTATAGAAAAGTATTTCCCAGGTTACCTGATTACCCATTTAGAATAAACTGGTGAATAAATTTATGGGCAAAGATCTACCGATTTTAAAAAAGGCTTTGGGCGAAATAAAATTTACATTTAGGACCCTGCCTTCCGAGAACTCTGTCTCACTGGGGAGAAAATACCTACCCAGAGGCATGTGGAGATACCTACAATAACAAGGGCTCATTGGTGACAGTGTCTCTGCCCGCTCCACACATTCTGCCTTCTTTTGTCAGTATTTCTGAAGGTGTGTTTTCTTCATAATTCTTCTCATGGTGAATTCTATTATGATTTGTTTTATTTAGAATTTTCTTTTGATTTACTTATTTTTACTAAACATCTTAAAGTCATACTTAGTAATAATTCAAAATTACTCAAGCAATAGAGGGATATTTCCTCATATCTGTATTCTTCAAGATGTATGTCTACTTGTCTCTAGAGATCTTTGTGGTGGGGACCTTGCGTAATGTTTAGGGGAGGCTCTCAGATTTTCATTGTTAGTAAGTTAGTTGGTGAGTGTTAGTGTTCTGGTGGTCTGAGTGCACAGTGTTGAAAAATCCAGAGATTTATCAAAATTATTTCTGTGTATATTCGCCCACAAACTGTATCGAATCTCTCTCAGACATAACTTTATTGTTATTTTTTAAAACTCGTATCTAATTACTTGTATCACCCAGTAATAGTATCAATAAAATAAGTCTTCATTAACATTGAAGGGAAGAAAAAAGCCCTTTTCTTATAGAAAACATGTAAAGATTATTTTATGAGACGTATTTAACCCCTTTTAAAGTAATCTGTATTTTTACCCTATTAGCCTGACCTTCATGAAAATGCAATATGTGAATATTTTAACTTTAAAAATTGTCAACAGTTTACATCTCTTTTAAGTTCAAAGTAGTTTTTCTCTGTATTAAAGAATTGACCAGAACCAATATCATCAGAAGAGAATGCATAGACTTTATAAAATTATTATAAGTGAATTGAGAAATGTGGCTGAATATATCCATGCAATTTGTCAGAAGCATAATTTTGCATAAACTGAAACACAACACTTACCCTTGGTTAACTTTTTTGTTGTTAATTAAAAAGTTAATAAAACTATCAATGTATTATAAACTAAAAAATATATTTGTTATCTTTTGATGAGTGTGATGTGCTGGATGGTTTTTCTTCCCGAAAATGACCTAGGCAGACCACGTCAGCCATGCAGCAAGGGCTGCCCACGCGGACCCAGGGCTGCCCTGGGAGCTCCTGGGCAGAGCGTGTACCACAGCGGGCTCCCCACTCTTGATTGAGGACGACAGTGCTGTAGTTTGGCTCAGAGCTCTTAACCAAACACAGCTCTTTGCTTTGCCTTTTCAAAACTTAAGAACAAACCCGTATCTATTATAGTAAGTAATTTAAAAAAACCAAAAAACAGATCTTTTCTTTGTTGTGGTCTCAGAAGGTTTTATTCGTTGAACTTCAGTAAGCAAGTCAGAGTGACACACTGAACTGACTGCTGGTGAGGAACAGACTGAGGCCTGCCCTTTAATAAATAGAAAACCAAACTATTAGCAGTAGAATTAGCTCATACTCACTGCTAACTACCTGCTTTCTGTATGGCACTCAGTAGCTCCAGCCACTTAACGTTTTTAAGCCCTTTTTCTCCTCTGTAATATAAACTCTGTGAAGCTCAGGCTTTTTTAAAGCATATACCCTTCACTAAGGAAGCTTGATACAATAAAATCTTTGTTCTCCGCAGCATTGCAGATTCATATATGTATATATACACATGCACTGTCTAATATTTATCTGGTCTGGAATAAGCATTAATCTTTAATTACTGTATAAACATTTTAAACAGGTGTGGAATAACTGCACTCTCAAAAATGCAGTGTTTATCTCCTCACTGCCTGATGGCATTGGCCCCGCTGCCTGATGGCTTTCACCTCCCTGGGCTTGAGGTGGAAATGGAGAGGCAGTGGGTAAAGGGCAAAGAAATGCCCCAAATCCCACATGAATCAGAAATTTCCAGTTATAAATTATGCACCACCATAACATCCTTTACCACAGTTTGTGAGCCAGGAATTGAGTTTGAGGTAGTTTATAGCAGAAAAATGTGTTTTTCTGTATGGTGGGGGTGGTAGTGAAGGGGGTAAGGGGTTGTGTATATATCCATGCCTTTTTTTTTCTTCCTGTGGACTGTACACTCTCAGCCGCCTTTTCTCAGGGCTGTGCACGGAGCCCGTGGTGTGAGGAGATATAAAGCAGCATTTTTCTAACTGCCTTTGAAAACAATGAGGGCTCTGTTAACAAGAGCCCAAACCTCTGCAGACAGCCTCGCTGGTTGGAATGACTGGTGGAGACCAGGTTCAAAGCCATTGGTCTCCAAGTGCTTTAATTCAGCATTATTTTTGCTTCTGTAACCTCTTTTTTTTTTTTCTTTTTCTTTTCTTTTTTTTTTTTTTTTTAACTTAAATCTTCTGAGGTCTCCTTGTTTGGTAGTAGAGAACTGAGCAGTGACTTTTTATAATTAGATTAAAGTTAATCAAATGAAGGCTTGGATATTTTAAAATGTCATTTAATCTCCTCCTCCTCTTCCCCCCTGGATTTTATCACTCTACCTAAATTTATTGTAAAATTTCACCTCATTTTTGCCTAGTTCCAGGTTTTCCAGTTTGAAAACTTAGAGGGTAACAGGTATTTTTGCTCATCTTTGTTTTTCCTTGAAGTAAACACAACTCAATTGTGTACTAGACATGATGCCAAATAGTTGTGACCTTCCTACTACTTTTTCTATTATTACAAATCTACCAGTTGGAGAGTAAAAAAGGAGATATACAATAAAAGTTTCTACAATCAAGGACAAAACAGGGAAGAAAAGGTTATAAGGAAACCTTCAGTTGAGAAAAATTTTTTACAGAAGGCATTTTATGACTGTGGTAAGTGCTGACTGATTAATTTAGGACATTTTGGTCGATTTAATATGATAATGGTATAGAGAAAGAGGTATCGAAGTGTGGAACTGATGAACACCGATGATGGGGTTTGTCAGCCTTTCAGTCCAAAATTTATATCCTCAGTGTTATGTTTTGCAAATGGAATTTGAAAACAGGGCAAAGGAAATAGTTCAAAAATATTTCCTACATCCAACATCATTGTAAACTCTCAATGCCGTATGAAATTTGACTTTATTTAGAATCCTTCTGTGCATTTGACCTGGGGAGGAGGCAAAAGAGTGAGGCATCAGAAGTTTGCCTCTTAGCAAGTGTACTTTCTGCTCAGATGACTGGGAGATCGGGTTTCCAATTTGTTAGGCTGAAGGCAATGGGGTGATGTGCTGATGTGTCTGGTTCTGATTTTTGAGTGGTGTTAAAAAGGTCAAGGTTCACATTTTTTCCATTTTATCCTGAGTTCATCACGAGCCAATCTGCCTCTACCACATTTAGTAAACACTACTAAATGGATGAAGACCAGGGATGGGGATCATAAATTTGTTTCCACCCCTGGGTATTTGCTATATAAAAAGGAAAATTCATGTCATTGTAGACTGATCCATTGCTTCATAATTTTGACTAGTAGCCCGATAATTAAAGTGTTTATTTATAGTAAAAATAAATAATCTACTATTTCTAATCTTTGAAAATAAGTTGAAATCTGTTTTATCAATTCATTTGTTCTTTGTCACGGTGCTTTAAATTTATACTTCTATTTTTAAAAGTGCGGTTAGGAACTACATTATGCAAAAATATATGATATTGAAATTACCTATCTTTTCTTCTAACATAGAAGTTAATAATGTCTTTCCAAATCCCTGCTTTGAAACATTAATCAAAGTATTGTTCCTATGTAGTAATACCAAAAATAATAAGAAAAATTTATATAAATAAGTCTGATATCTATGGTTTATCTTCTAGGGATTGTTTTTCAACTCTTATTTAATAGGAAATAGTCCATTACTTATTTTTGTAAAAAGTGACATAAAATTTTTATAAATAAAATGTTATGACCTACCCCTCTCAGATAATTTAATTTTTGAATCGAACATGACTACTTTTTGTCCCGCTGGTTAATTGGCTAATTTGTTTGAAATCAGTTAATGTCCTTTTAAAAGCGGTACACTAACTAGAAAACATCATCAAACCTGTTCCTTTATTTTATGATAATTTTAAAGGTTAGTGCTTTATGCTGCTAAAGTGCACCAGTATAAAGGAATGTATGTATATGTGAGGTATTTCCACGGTAGTGATAAATACGGGGGTTGGCAAAAGTAGGATTACAATTGTGAGTACACGAAACAGTTTATTTTTGTATTATTATTCATTAATTGCATTATTTATTTATAGTATTTCCATATGAAGTAAGTCTACTTTTGCTGACCCTGTATATACTGTACAATAGTGGCAAAGAAGAAGAGGTTTATAGATTATCAAACTATAATCTATGGTTCGCACTTTTTAGACATATATATTAAGATGTTCTTATGAGCTGAAGCAAACATGTAAACATGTCTACATTTTTAAGAATCAATTTAATTTATGATTTTAAAGAAGCTTCTAAGTGGCAAAATATTTAAATTACTACTAATAAAATAGCCCATTTTCATGCTGTATAAGTTTTCTTTAAGAAAAAAAAAGCTATTTCAGACACTTTGGGAAATTTAGGGGTATTGAATAGGATATTTCCCCTCCCTCACTTAATTATATTGCAAAACACACACACACACACACACAATGTTTTCCTGTGTTTAGAGGTACTATTTAAAGAATTAATATGTGGACACATTACATAATACTTTAAAGTTTTATAGCCAAGCATTTGTGGGTGCTGTTTCCAGTTCACTCTCCCTTCACACAAAAATGTGCTAAAACAAATAGGACAAATATACCGTCAAAGGTAAAATCCTAAAACATGTTCTCTTTTTACTTGTTAGAATTTTTCCTGTGTTGAGTTTTTCTCAATATGTTAAAAGCAACCGATGGTTGTGCATGATTATGATACCATAGAAGAGCCCGTTGAGATCCCAGCGACATGTTTTACAGTCACACAGGTGATAAAGGTTGCTGAAGCAACAGATAACAGGCAGAACGTTTTGAATTTAATGTCTAAAATCACATTTTCTAGAAAATATTTCTCTCTGTTCTGCAGAATCAAAAAACAAGCATCATTTCTTACATGTTAAAAAGCAGAGTGATGTAATTAGCTTCTAAGCAGTTACTACTTGTAATAAGTTATCTATAACTTCAATCTTTAGCTTCGCTAACTTCACGGGCATTTTTTTTTTCTTCTCAGTGCTTTGCATAAGTTGTTTATGAAGGTTTTTATTTGGAAGAGAGAATGCAACTCAGAAAGACTTTTTCTTAACAATGTTATAAACATTGTATGCATAAGAATTATCTCTTCCCCAATAAATTTCATGTTATGCCCATTATTTTAGCCCAAAGAAAAGTATCGCTCAGTGATGCAAAGTAACAAAACCACAATTTTTTACGTAGGAAAATATTGGATGAATAAAATGCTTGACATTGTCAAGTTAATCTGACATTGTCGTCACCCATGATCTTGTTGGGTGCAAATGGTAGAGACTAATCAGCACAAACTATGACAGGTTGTGGAAATATATAAATCGAATACTTTTTTAATGAGATTTTCATATTTTTTAACCTCGTTCTAGCTAATGCAGAAAACTTTACGGAGATACACATTTGGTATATTCAGCACATTCTTTTTAATAGTTTGGTGTCCTGTACTCAGCACTTAATACAGCAGTGGTGTGTGTGGCTAATATACTTTCATGGTGTTCTTCTGGAAGCCTGAAGCTGTGACAGCAGGACTCTTTGTTTCCTCCTATTGTCTCCTGTTCAAGGTGTATATATGTAAAGGGAGAACCACTACTTTAGTTTGAAATATTAAACAAAATAAATTTTATATCTGTTTCAGTGTCAGCCTCTAAAATAAATAAGTGAGCTTAACTCATCAAACAAAGCATTATTTTTATTGGTCTGTTTTAGGCAGAATGAGAATTCCTAGTGTAGAAGTACCTGTTCTTTCCTGTTCAAGATATTTTCTGTAAATCCCAGTTAAATACTCAGAGGTTTAAAGTGTTACTAAAACTTAGATTGTTGGGAAAGTGGTTGAAGCAAATGTTTTCTCTGAAACTCTTTTATTGTTTTAAGTTTTGTATAATATCTTTGTTCTGGTCTTACACTTACTGAATTATACCTGCTTTTCAATTTGAATTTTAACAAACATAATTTTCAGTATAATATATAAAGTATAGTTTGTCTTTGTTATCTAGACTAACTTTTCAAAAGACAAGTCAGATGGGACCGAGCGTGTTTATCGGCCCCTAGACTCATCTGGGGTCAGGGACTGAAGTGCACCTGTTCAGGTTCTCTCACACCAGCTTCTGCGAGAGGAGGCCCATGGCAGTAACTCCGAGGGCAAGTGGAGTACCGGATTACTCTCAGCCATTTAGGCGATTTCCCTGCAACCTGTAGGCACCTCTTTGTTTTATCACTATTTTAGGGGAGAAATTCTACTTTTAGCCACTGACATCTCTGCTTTATGCCCTGAAATCAGAGGAATTGGATCGCTCTATTTAGTGCTAGCAATCCAGCCCTGTAGGCTGCTGTTTTCACAGGATTCAGGCTCTCTTGATTGCCCTCTAAAAAGCAGGATGGGACCCGGGGATGCTTACCCCACTGGCTACGTCCCTGAGGTAGACTAAGCTGACTGGCCTTCCCTGGCTCCTGCTTCTTGCTCCCTGTGACTGGGATGATATCGTTGCCTTAGAATGGGATAACATTCTGAGCCTTCTTAGCATCAGCTTTTTGAGATTATTCAACCTTTCAGCTCCTACGGTTTCTGAACGATGCAAGGCTGACTTGCTGGCCACCAGAGAGAAGTGAACAGAGAATGACCCTTTTGGTGACTAAGGTTAAAGAATCAACGTCATTTAGTGGTAATTTTAAATATTGCTTAGAAACCACTTTACTATCTTTTGACCTAAAGCAGAAACCTTGAAAGCTACATTTTCACATTTGAGACACTGTTATTTAATAGAGGAAATAGAAATCATCTATAGTGTCCCAGAGGTCAAAATAACATCTTACAAGAAAGATTTTAACAACCAGGGTTATTAATAATGACAAGGGCTAACTCAGGTGCAGGGGAAACATTAATCTCCTAGTTCTAGAACCCTTGATTCTCAGTATATTTGTTTATTATGCATTTTTTTTGTTTTATGTAAGTATGTTTTATCATTTCCCATTTTCATACATAGCGTGTTTCCTCCTCGAACAAGCATTACCTCAATATATGAATGATGAACCCAGATCTTCAGAGATGTCAGTCTATTGCTAGCGCCCTTCAAATATTGAGGGTGCCTCCACCTTGTGTGCATTTTACCCTGCAGGTAAATGGTAAAACCTTTCTCCGATGATCTACTAAAAAGCAGACGTCTTCTTTAGTTTAACAGTACACTAACTGGAAGACGAAGAAAAGAGAGATCTTGTTTTTCCAAGTTATGTTCTAGAGATTTCATTGCCCCGATGATGGGCTCTGGGCCCAGGTGTGTAATTGCGAGTGTGCTGCTAGCTGATGGCAGCAAGCACGGCGGGTGCAGAAGGACACCTTGCCCCGGTGGTGCGACTGTAAGAAAGGCTGGAAGGTTCGGGTTCTTACCTCCTTCCCATCAGTGTTTGGTGCTTGTGTAGTTCAGCAAGTTATAGACCTTAACTTATTTAACCTTCTGAAAATATCATTGGATTTTACTTTCCTAATCAAGTTCCTAAAAATCCAAACCTGTGGACCAGGCCTTGTCTTTCACAGATGACAACATAAGATGTTAGTTTCTTCCCACCCCTTTTTTGGACAATATACGTATAATTAGTGAAAAATATCAGCTGGGGTTTTTTTTTTGAGTCAGGGTCATTGAGGTATAACTCATACAGTTAAACTTACCCTTTTTGGTCTATAGTTCTTTGTTTTTTAAAACTAAATTAATCATGTGATCATTACCATTATCAAGATACAAAACAGCCCATCACCCCCTACATTTCCATTTCTCTTTGTAGTCAGTTTCCTCTCCTTCCCTGAACCTTAACCCCCTGTAATCGCCCTGTTTTCTGACCTATAGTCTTTTCTTTTCCCGAATGCCATATAAATGTAATTACACAGCAGGTACATTTCAGAGTCTAGTTTCTTTTACTTAGCATATGCATTTGAGATTCGTCCCTGTTGTTATAATAGTAGTTTGTTCCTTTTTTATTGCTGAGTAATTGTATGGATTAACTTTTTTTTTTCTTTTTTTGCTGTGCTGAGAATTTTTAAAATGTTTAATTAAAGTAGAGTTGGCAAGAAATATGATGTTAGTTTCAGCGTAGTGGTTCCACATTTATATACCTTTTAATGTGATCACCATAATTAGCTTAGTAGCCATCTGTCACTGTGCAAAGTTATTACGATATTATTGGCTGCATTCTCTGCACAGCACACTATATCTCTGGGGCTTATTTTATTTTATAACTGGAAGTCTGCCCCTGTTATTCCTCTACATCTTTTTTAACCATACCCCTCCCTTCTGTAGTTATGAGTCTGTTTCTGTTTTTTGCTTGCTTTGTTGTTATAGATTCCACATATAAGTGAAATCAAACAGTATTTGTCTGCATTTGACTTATTTCACTTAGAAAATACCTCTAGGTCCATCCATGTTGTCACAAATGGCAAGATTTCCTTTTTTTTTTTTTTTAAATACATACAACACACCTTCTTTATCCATTCATCCACTGATTGACACTTAGGTTGCTTCCATATCTCAATTACTGTAAATAATGCTGCAATGAATATAGGAGTGCATATATCTTTTCAAGTTAGTATTTACATTTTCCTTGGATAAATACCCAGAAGTGGGACTGTTGGATCATACAGTAGTTCTGTTTTTAATTTTTTGAAGAGTTTCCATACTGTTTCCATAGTAGCTACAACAATTTGCTGTCCCACCAACAGTGTACCAGGGTTACCTCTTTTCTACACCCTCACCAACACTTGTTATTTGTTGACTATAGTAGCCACTCTGACAGGTGTAAGTTGATATTTCATTGTGGTTTTGATTTGTTTTTCCCTGATGATCAGTGACATTGAGCATCTTTTTAACTGTGTGTTGACCATCTGTGTGTCCTCTTTAGAGAAATGTCTATTCAGGTCCTCTGCCCATTTTTTAATTAGAGTTTTTTATATTGACTTACATGAACTACTTAGATATTTAATATTAACCCCTTATTGGATATATCATTTACCAGTATCTTCTCCCATTCAGTAGGTTGCCTCTTCATTTTGTGGGTGGTTTCCTATGCTGTGCAGAAGCTTGTTAGTTTGATTTATTCTCATGCGTTTATTTTTGCTTTTGTTGCCCTTGCCTGAGGAGCTATATCCAAAAAGGTATTGCTAAGACCGATGTCAGAGGTTACTGCCTATGTTTTCTTCTAGGAGTTTTATGGTATCGGGTCTTACATTAAGTCTCTAATCCATTTATTAAAGTTTATTTTTGTATATGAAGTAAGAAAGTGGTAGAGCTTGTTTTTTCTTTTGCATGTCTCTGTCCAATTTTCCTAACACCATTTATTGAAGAGACCATCTTTATCCCGTTGTATACTCTTACCTCCTTTGTTGTTGATTAATTGGTCCTATAGCCTAGGGTTTACTTCTGGGCTATTTCGTTCCGTTGATCTGTGTGTCTGTTTTTGCGCCAGTTTTGATTATTATAGCTTTGCAGTATATAGTTTGAAAGCACGGAGCTTGAAACCTCTAACTTTGTTTTTTCTCAAGATTGCTTTTGCTAACTACTTTTTAACTAAAAAAGAATTACTGAACTTCCTCATAATGTTTTAGTTATATATCAATAATTTATTTTTAATTCATGTATTTCTTTTTGTAACATTACTATGTTTGGGTTTTTGTTTGTTTGTTTTTTTTCATTGTCATTTGCCTAACTGGTATCTCTTTCTTACTAGAATATGAGGCCTAGATGACATGGGGAACGTGACAGTTTTCTGGTCAATATAGGTCAATCTGTGTTAGGCTTGTAGTCCAATCATAAGAAACAGGATTTTCTAATCTTTTAATGTGTACTTAAAACATGCTATTTTTTAAAATAAGGATTGCGTATATTTGAAGGCATTTGATAGGTAAATTACGATGTCCGTTCTTTGGATACACTTAAGTGTTACGATTTATCGTCCCAATGTGACTTTTGTGGAGGCTGTAGGAATCCCCTGGGCAGTGCGCCTGATTTTGCAGAAGAGAATTTCAGGGAGTGCAGGAGCCACTCAGCCATCTAGTTGGTAAGAGGGCAGGGACAGTGAACTCTGAACACTTTCCAACCCTCCCTCAGAGGGTTGTGGTCTTTTGACAGACCATTAGAAACAAAGCTTTAGGATCATTTTTTCTTAGCTAAAAGCAAAAACAAAAAGACAAGAATTCGAAGTTCAATATCATGACGAGGCATAAACTAGCTAAGACAGTTAGATTCATTCCATTGCACTTTTGTGGCCAGTATGGTTGAAATTTTGCAATTTTACACCAAATTGAATCTGTTTTATTAATTTTTTTTATACAGCATACTATAGCCTAGCCTAATTTAACCTTCTGCCTAAAAAAAAAATTTATTTTTCTCTGTCATGAGATGCATTTTAGTAGTTAGTTTATAGATTGCCATTCTATTAGCAGGGACATTTGAAGAAAGCATTTCATCAACAGAACTGAAACTGCACAGGGATTCTAGTTGAATTTCTGTTTTCTGATTAGGTATGTCAGTATCTACATTCTATGTCTGAATGTAAAAAAAGAAAAAGAAAAAAGTACACATACAATATGTTAGTCAATAAATCACTGCCAGGGCCTAGATTGAGTTGCTGTTTTTATACAAGTCTGAGGACAAAATTTATAAAGTATAAACCAGTAGGACAAAAATGTGTCTCCTCAGACTTGAGAATCTGACCACAGTGTTGATTTCGTCTTAGTTTTATGTTAAAAAAAAAATAAAAAGCAGCAAAATGTGGCTTACTTTTTCTCCTTTAATGTAGTCTGCCAACACTTGTAAATGATCTAAAGCCATTAAAATTCTCTTTTAAAAAGTTGAATAGACTTTAACCTCCCATGTAGACAGTAAGAAAAAAGGAATAAAAATCATCTTTGTTGAATTCTTACAAGATCAATTGATAATCTTTAATATTAATGACACCAGGAAGGTCTACAGAAATGTTAAAAAGGTCTCTTTAAACTTGTGAGTGAGAGTGATAGTGGAAATTAAAGCACTGACTCTGGGTGTTGGAAATAAACATTTTAATTTACTCTTCTTTTTTCTCCATTATGTTTCTTTTTCTGTTTTTATTTCTATTCATTAATATATAATGCATTCCTCAGCAAAAATAACAACCAAAGAAAGTAATTGGAATACGTAAAATGTAAACCAAATACTAGTGTGAAGTAGTAGAAAAAACGAAATGGAAATCTAGTGACAAGCAAAGCATTGTTATTGAAAGGTTTTGGAAAAAAGCCTCTTTCACGTTGCTGGCCCAGCTAGGAAGTTTGGTCCCTGGTACAAAGCCATACAGCTGCACACAATATAAAGGAAGGTTAACAGCATATTTGGTGCGTTTATAACTTCCCTGGGGCATTTTAACAGTAAAAATAGTGATTGTTAACCCAGTCCATCTGAACTTAAATATGAGCTTACTTTGCAAGAAATGAGGGGTAACGTCTAAACACTTTTCTCTAGGTTTCACTATTGTTTGAAGATTTTACATTATGGCTCTTTTTTTCTGTTTTTATATGTTTTGTTCAATGTCCTGAGATATTTGGAGTCATAAGCTAATAAGATAAGAGACTCCCAACTCTCAGCTCTAGAACTTGACTCTTATGTAATGTGACCTAGATCTTCATAAATATAGACACTTCACTGTTATATGGTATGACATGTTCATAAATACAACACAAGTTTGTGACGGATGTGACAGCAGTTTATCTTAAAGTTAATCTGATGAATTTTCCAAGATGATGATTATAGATGGATGCCCCAGTGTATTTTGCTTGCAGTCACAGAAATGCAGTTCCTAACAGTGCAACATGTAGACTGTCAAAATGGTTGCAGCCATATTTATAATTTAATAAACAAAACCAAGAAGTTTGCCCACAGACCACAGCTCAGTCTTGCTATAAAATATGATGGATAATTGAAGTGCTTTTTTTTATATCCCCAGTAATGCAAGAAAAAGTAGAGACATCTGTCTTCTCAAGGTTTCAGGGCATTTGCATTCTGCTTGATAGTTCTCGGACTCGCAAACAGGAAGCCGACATAATACGCCTTATGAGGCCATTCCTCATAAAAAGAAGTTTAGGAACACTTTCCAGATTAGCCCCCACTGTGACCCTAAATCAAGATCCTGTTAGCCAGAACCAAACCACCATTTTCAAAGCGTTAGTTCAAGACACTGGTATGGACATCCTCAGCCCAAATCCAGCATAAACACACTGCAGTCGGCTTTCTCTGTGTCCCCAGGCCTTATTCATTGTTCATGAATATTGGAAGCTGTGTGAGTAATCCTCTGCTTCCCATTTTGATGCTGAAACTAAACTGAGCACATAGGGACTGTCAAGTGATTTTTTTGAAATGTGAAAACAGCAATACCAAGTTGCATTCACTGCAGTGAGTGTCATGTGTGTGTTTTCCTCCATACACTTTCTAAGACCTGGTCATTTTCATACTTTTCACTTGGTAATGAGGTCAGTATTTTCTAACACAAAAGTCTCCGGCTAGAGGACAGATCCACATCCCGAGCACTGGGGCCGCCGTGTGCGTACACGGTAGGTTTGCTCCCTTCGGAAAGCATCGTGAACTCTGGAGTCAAAATGCGTTAGCATGTGGTACAACTAACTGTATGCGTTGTGGAACTGATTTAATCAGTTTACTTTCTTAGATTGTTATGTCGCTCACCTCCAAGACAGACATAAGGAATGAGTTTGTCCACTTCCACATGCCTGTGTCAGCAGCGAAGTGGCTGCTCACAAGGGTGAGATACATAGGAAGGAATATCAAAGCTGCTCGGCCTAATAAGGAGCTATTCTAAGCTAAGCTCTTTTAAGCTAGCACTTGGATCCAGGGTGGAGCCCCCTACATGTTGAACCCTGTTGTGAATAAGGGGCTATACTCTGTTGCGTTTTGCCCAAATGAGCTTCAGCTGTTCTGCCCTGGGCAGCACGCCAGCAGCCTGCCCTGAGCGAAGCTGAGCACCCCGTTGTGGAGTGAGTGGAGTCAGCTACCACTGCAGAACATTAGAATGAAACCGTGCAGATAGGTTAGCTCTCAGTCAATTGAAGAGCTAATATCTACACCAGTGGCAAAGTCTAGCACTCCATATGGTAGTTAATAATGTTTTTAGGGCCAGAAGGAATTTACTGATTTATGGAAGTAAAAGGAGAAAGTGTAGGTGCTGAGTTGTAAGTAGGAATAGGTAGAGGCAACCGCTAGCAGGTAGGTTAGAGCGCAGTTTTCTGTGATGTGGCATCGGGCCTCCATAAAGAAGCTTTTCATTTTCAGCAACTTATTCATCAGAATCAGGAGATGACAATAGTTTGGGTATTTTAAACGCACATCCACTACCTTTATCACTGTCACCACCACCAGCGAACATATCTGATCCTCACAAGCCATAGCCGGAAATACGAGACTTATCCCCTAAGGCAGTCAGTCTGTGCACTTACAGGCAGGTTTGGATTTCCCAGAAACATTCAAGTGTTTATTGCTCAGCTGCTCAGAACTCAGGAGGATGTTGAAACTATTGTGGAGAGATTTTGGAGCTGAGAGATAGATACACAGGCACACAAAGTCTGTATGGGTGTTTATAAATCCAGTCTTGCAACTCCAAATCTTGTTATAATATACATGCATGCATCTACGTACTCGTGTTGTAAGAGTATGTGTGTGTTATAGTAGCAGTAAGAGTAGTAGCAGAGTGAAAGAAATAGAATATATGATACAACACCTAAAATTTGTTGGAAAGGAAATTAAAATTCCATGTTAAGGTTTTAAACTTATGGAGGGTGATTTGTGTATGTTTTCCTGAAAATACTATTTCCCTGTCAGTCTGGTAGTTGGCCTTCTGCTATCACACTGTATTTTGGTTAACAGAAGTATTATTCTTCTAGCTTGCTCCAGTTGACTATTTTGCTTAATGTGTTATCCTTCAGTTCTTTTTTCTCTAATATTTAACGTTATTTGGCACTACTTCATGACAGCTATCAAGAAAACAGATACAGGACGTCATAGTACCATCCTGGCCATGGCATTTAGGAGAATGGTGTCAGCCATCTCTGAACTTGTGAGTTCTAGATTCTAGATTCTATAGTGGTCTGTGTCTATTCTGAAATAGAACTCTGTTTTGTTTAGTATTAACTACTAAATCTGCTCAGCTTCCAACTTCATGCTTTTTTACTCTTTAGTTAATAAGTGGACTTTCCTGTCAATGGTAAAAATAAGGAAGTACAGGAATCGAAATTTGAATTACCAAGATATATAACCTGATATTGATGATTTTAGCAAATGGATGGCAACTGGAGAAGATATTGACACTGATGGCTAAAAATGAAATCAGAGATTTCCTTTGAATGTATGTGGCCTGTGCTTTCCTTGTGTGCTTCCCAGAGTAGATCATCAAAGTACATTGAGCCCCTAGTATCTCTCCTGACACAAGGTGGGGAGATTGATTAATAGATAGATAAAATATGGGAGTTAGCATTTGTCATAGTGAGTACCTACTATAAATTGAGACATTTTGGGGGGGTTTTTTCAGACTGCGACACACTCCAGCCCAACAATACTTCCCCCTCTGTAATGAGAATGTAAAAAATAATAATAAGCACTGGTTTCTAGCATAGAGCCACTTATTTTCATCTTCCTTTTCTTTCTTTTTTTTTCTAATTATCTGGGCTTTGTAAAAAGTCATTCTTAGCAAGCGAGTATCATAAAGGAAATAGTCCAACATAATTAACATGAGATTTTGAAATATCTCCTCTTCTGTAAACTTAAAATGAAAGCACACAAATGAACATTTCAGGACAGGGAGGATAAGGTCATTTGCGAATGAGGCACCTCCTTACTGGAGCTCAAGCTTCCTAGGGGCAGCGAAACCAAGCTGTGGATAGCTTCTAAGAACCCAATGTACTCGCACTGAATGAGGATGGCGCTGCCACGAGGTTCTCGGAAATAACTTCTAGAATAGTTTCTCAGCCCCACCACTACTGACATTTTGGGCCATGTGATTTAATCTTCTCTGTTTAGTAGCATCCCTTGTTTCGAGACTCTAGTCGCATACACACCACTGCACATATTCCTAGACATTGCCAACTGTCTCTTGGGGGACAAAACCTTCCCCAGTTGAAAGCCATTGTTCTGTAAGGGTGGGCAGAGGTTAGGTGGTGCTGGAGGGCAGTGTTAACAGAAGATTTCAGAAGTTTGTCATGAGACTTACCATGTTCGGTTCTTAACAAGAGCAAAATCAGAGTTTTTAAAACTGAAATCGCGGTTTGGTACATGGTATTTTTGCCCTTGATTTCAGTGCAATAAAGTCACCAAGGTACAACTCAAGGTCACTGGCCTCATCCACACACACAGACATGTATTCATCTTTCTCTAAGTTTTTTTTTTTTTTGAAAAATTGGTGTACTTTAAATATAAGACTTTTTGAACAAGCACGTTTTCCAGTTTTACAGAATGAAATTGTTTCTGCTACCAAAGTTTACCTGGGTGTGAACTTTTACAACTGAAATATTAATCCTTGAAAAGAGATTTTTATAATGGAAATGCTGACACAACCTTAGCTGCCCTGCTTCAAATGGCATTATTATATTATTCCACTCTTGACCGTGTCTGTGTTCTGAAAACAGTGCTAGCATTGTCTGCCTCTGAATGGTGCTAAAGGACTGAGGAGGGGAAGGATTTGGCACTGATATCAGAGTGGGGGAAATAATTTAAAAGAAAAAAATACACCTTATGTGCATGACTCATTCATTCAACTCAGAGGATTTTCTAAAATGAATAACTAGGTTTGATCCACATAGGATCTGTGTGTTTCACCACCTGTAGTACATCAAACTTGATAGTGCCTCTGGTTACATCTTCCACTATCTAACTGAGTCCTGAACTGCTACAGTGATTTTTCAATTATGAGTATTCTCTTTAGTAAACTAATCACCTCAGTGTAGTCTAACTAATGTTTTAATTTCCTGGTAGGCTCTTGAGCTGTAAGCATAGCAGATGTGGACAGACTGAAAATGTTTTTTGTCTTATTTCATATACGTGGCTGTCCGGGTGTGTGCACACTCGCACTCACACACGTACACCTGTTCTCTCTTTGTGCCATCTTGAGAGAACTTTTTATGGAAAGACACAGTGCTTCGTGCTCGGCGTTGCCAGTGTTGCATGTCTTGCACACTTTTCAGAAGTTTCCGATGCGTACTTGGTTGGTGAGGAGGAAAGAAAAGAAATGGAAGGAATTCTAGCAAGACCCACCTGCATTTCCCCTTCCTGTCTTCAAGGACAGAAATGAGAACCTTCTCTAAGTGATAAACAGACTTCGAGGCACATGCCCACTTCCTACAGTTTTTCACCATTCCCAGGAGCAGAAAAAAAATAGTTGAGGATAGTTAATAACGAAAGTCAAGAGAAAAATTGAGACTGCGAGAGATAAAATGCAAAATAATGAAAGCATGGATTATGAGAAAAAAACATCCTTTAATGAAGGGAAAAGCTTGTAGAAAAACAACAGAGAAATATTACTTTTAAACTAGTTTGCTGTAGAGCACAGGGCAGAAGATATATCGCTGAGTTGAGAATGGAGAGGGTAGCAAAGTTTTTCCATTTTTGAGTTTATTCATTAAGCGAAAAGCTTCTATTATCGAATATGTACTTGAAATCTTTTTTACCAAAAGGAGCAGTAGTCCACTTAATTTATTGTTTTATTTTAAGTTTTTGGCACACATACTATACATCCTTGTCTATGCCTTCCTGCCTGGGCATTGTGACCCCACGGGGTACAGTGTGCCTTCCCGAGTCTTCATCAGCTGTTGCTGCTTCAACACGCGACAGCTTCGGAAGAGACATGGTCCAGAGCATCCACGGTGCCGCAGAAGACAGCGCATCCTGCTACCTAGAAACATGCCTTTCATGTCCCCCTCATTGCTTTCAAAGGGTCTGCGTGATTGTCAGTGGAGCTTCGTGGCCTCCTTCCCGTCTGCTGGCGATAAGAGCTGGAGACAGTTGGATGAGCTATGAGACAGTGCAGGTGATGATTGAACACGTGTGTCCGTGCATGCTCTATGCTGTCTGCAGAGTAGCCTACCATTTTGTTCTCATGTGAAAGTGTTAATCTCCCCAAATAGAAGGTGCTTGTACTGAATGAGAAACAGAAGAGGCACTTATGAGAGGGAGATCCCTATGTCACAGAAATGACAAACACGCTTGCCTCGAATTATCATTACAAGGATACAATGCTTAGGTAGTTCTCAAGGGCAGCTTTTCTTTCTATTTTTTTAATTATTATTTTCAGAAATACGGTGTTTTGTGGTAAACACTGGGGTAAGGGAAAGCTCCCTCACACTTCAATATTGGCGATCACTTTCTTGTTAGTTGGCCTGTGTTTATAGCCCTACAAACACATTCCCCTTATTAAATGCCTGTATTCTGCCATTCAGTGTGGGGTCTGCTGTACAATATGTGTGCTTTCAAACAATTAGATAGCAGCACAGGCAAGAAGTGAATTCCTGCCCTGAAGCTCCTAACTTTAATAAAGTATGTTATTTCCAGTAAACCCCTTAACACGAGTATAGTATTATTTATTGTTCACCAAATGTGTTTAAATATTTAAATGTTTAAATGACATCAGCAAGCCCCTAAAACTTATTTCCTGTTGCAATAAAATATATGTGTTTTCTCAGTCTTATACTAATACTCTGTACTTATAATACTTATATTCTATACTAATAATAATTAAAAGGTTAGAAGACAGACTTAATTATTAGCTGATCACTCAGCCTTTCCCCTCATTGTTTGGAACAAACATCTTTTTTTTCCCCTAAACATCTTAACTAGGCTGTTTTATGTTCCATTATTCTGTTTGGTTTTTAATCTAATGTGTAAGAAAGAGCATTGGATGGTGGGCACACCCCCTTCCCCAACCTCTCCAGTAAATCAAAGTCCTTAACCTTGGACAGCCTGCTTGATAGAGCATTTGCTGTTGTTTATAGTCTGTGATCCCTGGGATTGGCTTTCCATGTAATAATAAAGTACTAAAAATCTCAGAGAGTAGGATCCACTTGGGTGTTCTGCGGTTTGCATGGTGGTTGTTAGCTTCCTTCCCATAGCAGAGAAGGGAATTGGAGGGGAGCATCATAAAGAACAAGTTAGTGGGTTGCCAGCTGAGTACAGCCCTCCCTGTGAACAGGTTTGGGTAATAGCAATATTTCTAAAAGGGCAGGCGGTGACACTTAAGTGAGGTTGGTCCTAGGAAGCAGTTGCAGGTCTGGATCCAATAATATATCATTGACTGCGTCTGGAATAGATCGCCTGGATAAATTGAGTGAACTCTTACCCTGCTGGGAGCTTTTTTGCTGTGTGCTCTGTGCTTATTAGCCTCCTAGCCCCTACTTTGACCCTGTTCCCTTTTTAAATTAATGCATCTCCAATTCCCTAATCTAGACATTTTTTAAAAAATCTCCTGTTTCTTTGTTTTCACCCAATTTGAGGAAATAGCTGAGGAGTTTTTAACTGTTTACCCAGAGGCAAAATTAACAGGTGCATTCAGGGTTATTGTAAGACTCATCAAATACACTGAGGGCCTGGCCCAATTCCAGTTCTGATAAACAAGCCAGCATTGTAAATTAATTGAAAACTGACGAAGATAAAAAACATACTTAGAGGCCCAGATAAAAGTTTTACTGTGCGCGTGCAGAAGAGCCTGACTCCAGTGGGTGTTTTGACACACGTCCACTGTAATGAGTTCCTAATGAAGAGAACTTGGGTAATAGAAACTGAAGCTGAACCAAAAAGGGCCCCATTTTCAACATAGTCTGGGAATGTATTTACATCCGATAGCAGCTTGGCACAACTATTCAGAAGTTTGCCATCGGTTTGCTGCCAGCTTATGCCTTTATTTGGGGCAGAAGGCCCATGAGCTGGCATGTGTATGGATAAGGAGAAATAGGAAGAAAATGCACCAGCAGAAATAGGGTATCTCTGATAGTGTGCACTGGAACACATAAGGGTCATTGACAGGGAAACAAATGGTATTTTACATGCAGCGAATGTCTTCAGGTACAAAAGCTCTTTGAGACCTAACTTCCTTATTATGAAAAACAAACTTAATATTTTGCAAAGAACACCCACTTTTTCTGAGCAATCTGGCTTCTGAAAAGCGTTTTGAAAAGTTCTTTGTTAGATGGAGAAAAGGGATTGCAAAATTGTGCTGTAATGATACTGACGGCGTTGCTGTTTTCTAAAATATGACAAAGAGCTTCAATCTGAACTGCTGATTCCCTGGACATCCTAGGGTAGCTCTTGTGGTGTTCTCTTTTTGCCATGAGGAGATTATAATAAAATTTTAAGAAAGTCAAATTCAGGGAAAAGCTACAGCAACAGAAAAGCTACAGCAATTCTAGGGTTTGTTTTTAACAATAACAAAGTTATCTTACCCCATTTAAGCTGAGAACATTTACTGAATATACACAAGTTATTCACAAATAAGAACTCTGCATGTTCTTGTGCTTACAAACAAGTTAACAAACTTTGCTACATCTGGAGAGTAAAGGCAGGTACAGTGTTATTTTACCCTATGTTATCTTCTTTAAGAAAGATCATCCTATAATACATCCAGGTGCTGTATTCCTACTCCCCGGTATTGTTTATTCATCAGCACACGTGGCCTGGGGATGCATGAATGTGAAACTCTTTGAGCTACATGCTTCCAGTGATATTCCCTTATGAACACCCATTACCAGATATTTTTTCTTGAAATGTAACATTTTTCCATGTAGGTACTCGATAGGTATTAAGCATCTAGCTCAGCCTTTGGTGCTAGCACAAGTGCCTTATATGCAAAGGATGCGTACTAAATATTTGCTTAACAGTTCATTTAATCAAAGAGTGACTAAATCACAGCAAGAAAGAAACATACTTAGGACTTACGCTTACAAGTCTAAGCCAGTAGTTCTCAACCATTGTTGATTGTGTCCCCCAGAGAACATTCAGCAATGTCCAGAGAGAGCTTTTGTTGGGGACAAGGATGGGGCACAGCACTCCTGGCACCTCGTGGGTAGAGGCTATATACCCTACAGTGCACTGGACAAGGCCACAAGAAAATCACTCCAGCCCAAAATTTCAATAATACCACTACTGAAAAATTTCTGCTCTTACGTAAGAGAAAACATACACACACCCATCCCCACCTGCCAGCTGTCTTGGCTAGACTCTACGCACCCTCCTGGGTGATTCCTTCACTCCCAGAGTTTCTATAGCCTTAGAGACTGTCGTTCCAAATTTTGGTCTCCAGTGTAGACCTCTCCCTGCATCCTGCCCTGTACAGCCTGCTTTTGTAGACAATTCCATGCCTGTAATCAAAGGCTATCTCAAAATGGAATTCACAACCTTTCCTCCAATCATTTGCTTATAGTACTCTACTAGGCACATGGTTGGCACTCAGAAAATATTTTGGTAAGTGAAATTGCATAAATAACCCAAGGCAGAAAATTGTAAGTGTTATTAGAGGGTACCAGTATTGAAGGGAGCTCAGATAGAGTGCTTGCCACTTGAAGGGCAGTGAGGATTTGGAGTGGATTGAGGGGCAGAGGTCATCCATGGGCATGTTTTAAGGAAGGTACCATTTGTGCTGGGCATTGAAAGATATGTAGCAATACCTGCAATTCTGGGTAGATGAAGAGATGAAACAGATGAGAAAAGTATAGAAGCTGTGTGACCAGGGAGCGTACGGTAGAACACTCTGTTTGGAACATTGCATACTTAAAGGAAGCAGTAGATGATGTAAATGGAAAGTTAAGTTGGTGCCCAATCATAGAGAATTTAGCAAAGCTAAGAAGGCTGCACTTCACTGCGTAGGCATTTGGGAGCCATGAAGATTGAAAATTGATGAGATTTGAGGCAGATTTCAGGAAAATTAAACTAGCAGTGCCTGGACCACCCACTGCTTTCCACCTTGCATCCTTGAAGTCTCGATTTCAATGTCATTTCTTGAGAGAGTCTTCCTCAATTCCCAAGGCTTGGCTTAATGTCTATGCTACTCCCTTTCATAGTATCTTCTACTTGTTTTCTGTAAATCTAGTCACACTCTTTTTCTCCTTCCATAGTGCTGTCTTCCCCTGAGACCGTAAACTTGCAGGTCAGGGACCCTGCCTGTCTTAGTCTATACCAGAACACTCGGACCGGCACAAATCAGAATTTCAGCCCTGGTTGACAGAGACATTGCCTAGGCAAACACTGTAGAATTTATAACCCGATGAATAATAGGGCAAAGCAGAAGACCAATCAAGGATGACTTCAGGGTTCTAAGACCTCCTAACAGGGAGCATGTGGTTCGTAAGTAGGGGTAGGAAACAAATGGGTTGACACATGTTCAGCCACAGAGAAACTGAGTTCCATATTGCGTGTGCAGAGATGGAAGTGCTGGAGAGTGTTAGTGTGGAGAGATTTAGAAGGCCCAGGAAATGTGGACAAGGACTAAGGATATAGATTCAGATGCAAAGGTCAATTGTAGTATTGGTATTTAAAAACAGGGGACAAACTGGATAAGCTTTTGCCATTTTGATCTTTTGAACAGTGCCAAGAGTGGAAATTTCATCACTCTTCCTATTTTTTGCTATCTTTTGGATTTCTTCAGGAACCTTTCCCATCTTTCCAATAAAAGGTACAGAGTAATGCTTATTAACTACATCCAAAGAGCTAGGAATGATATCAGCTGCTTTTCTTCCCTTAGAGTTTTTCCCATGATAATCATTTGTTTTGCCAGAGCGTTTCCCTCCTTAGATCAGTTGAGTCAAAATTGATAAATCTGCTCTATCTTAAAAGATATGAGTTGTAAATGTTTTAAATTTTAAAACGTACCTGCCCATAGACAGGAACCTAGGGCTTTGCTCCTCTGAGAGTGTGACCTTGCTCCTGGCCACATCTCTAATTTTCCCTTACTCTCTTCACCCTTGTGCCCTGCCTTGCCAAGCCCCGGTTTTCCAAAATACAAGTTGCAAAGTTAACAGTTCAGTGGAGGAAACAAAGGTTTATAACCTAGAATTTCAAAAGATGTAGAGAATGTGTTCTTTCTCGAGATTCCCGCAAGCCTTCTAAACTCTGTTTCACCGTGCCTTCCAGACTCATAGTTTTCCCATCTTTCCTACTCTCTATGGAAGGAAACATATTCATCATGTTTTCATAAACTATGATTCACTTAAACCCCAGGTTGGAGTAGTTTTGTGTCTTTTTAATCGATTTTTAAAAATTTTAAAGATAAAAAGACATTAGAAGTCATGGTGCCTCGTCCCTTCCTCAACTCTCCATTCATATTATCAAGGAAGCCACAGGGCGAGTGGCTGTCCCACAAGCTCCCACTGCAGGCCTGGAGTCCAAACCTGCCCTGCCGTGTCATCATGCATGAATATTGCTATGAGCTGTTAGAAGGCGCCATGTGAACAGACAGTTCATAATCTAAGAAGCAGATAATAAAGACCCATCTTAAAACGTCTCAGTTATGTTAAAATCTATTTAATATTCATATGCAATGAAGTGGCTGGTTAATGAACAAAATTACAGGCCAGCATATTATTCTGCTATGATCTATATGCATTTTCTGAGAATTACGTATGTATGTATATAGGTGTTGTGTGTATATGTGTGTATATCTATATGCATCATGGATAGATGTTATGAGGAAAATCTAGATACAGTTTTCTTCCACTAAAAGCATACATAGGAGACTTCTGGTCCAGATGGCGGAGTAGGTAAATGCTGTGCTTGCCTCCTTTCGTGACCATATCAAAATTACAAGTCAATTCTAGAACAACCACCCTTGAGAATCACCTGAAGACTAGTTGAACAGAACTCATATGTAAGGATATAAACGGGAAGCCACATCAGACTGGTAGGAAGGGCGGAGAATGGACACAAGCTGGTTCCATACCAATGTGTGGCGGTTAAAACTCATAAAGGATATCTTGTCCTGGAGGTCTTCCCTGAGGAGTCAGGGGTCCCAGCCCCATACCCGGTTCCCCAGCATGAACCAACAGGGCCAGGAAGAAAAGCTCCAACAACATCTAGCTGTGAAATTCAGTGATGATTCCTTAAGAGTGAGACAGAGGGTTGCTGGAGACCCAGGAATCTTCCATGGGGCCCAAGCACAGACTCATTCACTCACAAACACTTACACTAAGCTCCAGAGAAGCTTAAAGCTCAAAAAGGATCAGAGACGTGCAGGAGGAAATGAATTGTCTGGCTTCAGGCTGAGGGCTGGAGGGACAGCTCTCTCTGTGACAGAAGTGCTAGCAGGTACCATTGTTGGTTTGTTGAACACCCCCCTCACCTAGCCTGCAGGTGCAGTTGAGAGCCAAATCTGAGTCTCCCATCATGATTCTCGGAGAGCCTGCCCCATCTAACTCATGCCCAGGCTCCAACATCTTTCGGCCACTGTTCCTCAAAAGGCGCAGATCTCAGGCCGCACTGCAGACTTTCTTAAAAATCTCTCAAAGGTTCACAAACCCCCAACAAGCAGCATCTGGCCTAGGTGTGCTCCATACCTTTAACTAAGGGGCCCCACACCAACACTAGTAGTGCCCACCTTGGTTTGCGACTTATCTTTTCCCAGACACCTCCAAGGCCAGCACAGGTGACAACCATCTTCAAATCACTTTGTAGCTCTTATCAGGTGACCCAAGGTTGGGCAAAGGTTGTGGCTGACTTGGGTCTGCACCGTAGCACCTCCTAAGAGACTCCAGAAACAATACATCCAGTGGTCAGCTTTAGACCACAAGAAAGCACCACTCAATTACCTCCACAAATAAAACACCCAAAGGGATACGGAGTCTAAGCAGGAATAAGAGCATTGCTAAAAAGAATCCCCCTTCCTGTGCTCAGCCCTTGCATAATAGCTCATCCTCTATAGACACAGTCATTCCTCTCAGCCAGTCAGTCTGAAGGTCAGTTCCTCCCACTGATGTCACAACAGCAATCAAGGCTCAACTACAATAGGAGGGTACACACAACCCACACAAGGGACACCCCTGGAACACCAGGCTCAGGTGACCAGGGAAACTGTGCCATAGGGCCCCACAGGACACCTACTATATAATGCAGGAGCTCCGAACCAGAGAGCTGGACTCATGTTCATGATATTCTGAAGAAACCACTCGGAGGACCAGCAGATGTGGACATGCCGTTTATTACTCATGTTACAGGGGTGTGCGCTGATCGGGGCAGATTGGTGTCAGAAAGACTGTGCCCCGCCTCCAGCTTTGGTGCTACTTATAAGGTTAGGAAGAGAGTAGCATGTGGAAATTCTACACTTTTGTGATAAACACGGGAGCCTTGAGACACAGGGACCTTAAGAGGGCTGGGGCATCCAGATATAGGCTGTTTTCCTCATTCCTCCGGCTACTGGCCATTCAGCCATCTGTTCTCTGAGGATGTGGAGGAGCCATGTCCTGAGTTACCCTACAGCCACTGCATAAGGGAAGCAGGTAAAATGAGCAAAGAAACATGCCCCAATTAAAGAACAGGACAAAAGTCCAGAAAAAGAACTAAACAAAAAAGACAAGCAATCTGCCACATGCAGAGTCTAAAACACTGATTATAATGGTGATCAGTGAATGTAGGGGAAGAACAGATGAACTCAGTGAGAATTTCAGCAAAGAAATAGGAAACATAAAAATGGAGAGAGAAAGCACAAAAAATGACCAGTCAGGAAGGACACATATAATAACTACAATCAAGGATATATTAGACAGAATCAATAATAGAGTAGATGAAGTGGAGAATCAAATCAGTGATTTGGAAAACGAGGGAGCAGAAAAGACCCAATCAAAACACCAAAAAGAAAAAAGAATTTTAATGAATAAGGATAGTTTAAGGAACATCTGGAACAACATCAAGCATACCAACTATTTTATCATGGGGGTTCTAAAAAGAGAAGAGAGAAAGCAAGAGATTTAAAACATATTTGAAGAAATAAAGACAGAAAACTTTTCTAACCTGGCAAAGGAAGTAGACATACAATTCTAGGAAGTGCAGAGTCCCAAACAAGATGAACCAAAAGAGACCCACATAGGTCACATCATATTAAAATGCCAAAATTTAAACACAAAGAGAATAGCAGCAAGAGCAAAGCAGTTAGTTACGTACAGGGGAGCTCACATGAGACAATTAGGTGATTTCTCAACAAAAACTTTTGCAGACCAGAAGATTGCCACTAAATATTCAAAGTGGTGAAAAGCAGGGAACTATGACCAAGATCACTCTATCCAGCAAAGGTATCATTTAGAGTCAAAGGAGAGATAAAGGGCTTCCCAGAGAAGAAAACAAGCTAAAGGAGTTCACACCACCAAACCAGTGTTACAAGAAATGTAAAAGGGACTTCCTGAGGGAGAAGAAGTAGGAGGAGAAGGAGAGGAAGGCAGGGGAGGATAGGGAGGAGAAGGAGGAGGAGAGGAAATATGATTAATAAAATGACAATAACTTCCTACCTATCAATTCTCACTTTAAATGTATATGTATTAAATGCTCCAACCAAAAGACATAGTGTGCCTGAACGGGTAAGAAAATAGGACCCATATGTATGGTGACTACAGGAGACCCACTTCAAATTGAAAGACATAGAAACTGAAAGTAAAGTGATAGAAAAAGATATTTTATGCAAATGGAAACAAAAAAAAAAAACTGGACTAACCATACTTTATCAGAGAAACTAGAATTTAAAACAAAGGCTATAACAACACACAAACGTCCATTTCATAATAATAAAGGGATCTGCCCTGGCTGGTGTAGCTCAGTGGATTGAGTGCTGGCCTGCAAACCAAAGGGTCACTGGTTTGATTCCTAGTCAGGGCACATGCCTGGGTTGTGGGCCAAGTCCCTGGTAGGGGGAGCGCGAGAGGCAATCGCACATTGATGTTTCTCTCCCTTTCTCCTTCCCTTCCCCTCTCTCTAAAAGATTCTTTTTAAATCTTTTAAAAATAATAATAATTAGGAGATCAACCCAACAAGAGGATATAACTCTTGTAAACATTTATGTACCCAAATAGGGGCACCTAAATATATTGACAGACATAAAGGGAGAGAGGGACAGTAATATAGTAATAGTAGGGGGTGTTAGCACCTCATTAACATCAATGGCTAGATCATCTAGACAGAAATGCAGCAAGGAAACAGCTGTCTTACACACTAGAACAGATGGATTTAATTGATATTTTTAGAGCTTTTCACACCAAAGCAGCAGAATATATATACTTTTCAAGTGCAGGCGGAAGATTTTCCATGATAGACCACATGTTAGGCCACGAAACAAGTCTCAAGAAATGTGAGGTCATACCAAACATCTTCTCTGATTACAATGATATGAAACAAGAAATCAATTACAAGAAAACTGAAAAACACAAGCGTGTGGAGGCTGTATAACATGCTATTAAACAATGAATGAATAAACAACAAAATAAAAGAAGAAATAAAAAATACCTTGAGAGAAATAAAATGAAACACAACAAACCAAATCCATGGGACACAGCCAAAGCAGACCTAAAAGGGAAATTCATGCAATTCAGGCCTCTTCAAGAAACAAGAAAAATCTCAAAGAATCTAACCTTACACCTAAAGGAACTAGAAAAAGAACACATGAAACCCAAAGTTAGTAGAAGAAAGGAAATAATAATCATTAGAATGGGAATAAATGAAATAGTGTCTCAAAAAACAATACAAAAGATCGATGAAACCAAGAGCAGGTTTTTTCGCAACATCAACAGGACTGATGAACACAGCCAGGGTCATCCAGAAAAAAAAAGGGGGACCTATATAAGTAATATCAGAAATGAGAGAGAAGTTTCAACTGTCACCATCAGAATACAAAAGATTATGAGAAAACACTACAAAATTATATGCCAACAAATTGAACAACCTGGAATAAATAAATAAGTTCCCAGAAACATACGCTCTTTCAGGACTCAGTGAAGAAAATCTGAACAGATCAAATCAGTAATCAAAAAACTCCCAACAAACAAATATCCTGGACCAGGTGGCTTCACAGGTGAATTTTACCAAACATTTGAAAAGGAATTAATACCTGTTCTCAAACTACTCCAAAAAATGGAAGAGGAAGGAAAACTCTCGAGCACATTTTAAAAAGCCAGCATTATCCTGATTTTAAAACCAAACACATACATTAGAAAAAAATGAATATTATAGGCCAATACCCCTGATAAACATAGATTTAAAAATCCTCAGTAAAATATTAGCAAACTGAATTCATCAATACACTAAAAAGATCATGCACCATGGTCAAGCGGGAATTATTCCTGGGTTACAAAGTTGGTTTACTGTCCATAAATAAACATGATACACCACATTAAAAAAATGAACATAAAACTTATGTGGTCATATGAGTAGATGCAGAAAAAGCATTTGAAAAATTCTAGCATCCATTTGTGATAAAACACTCAGCAAAACAGGAATAGATAGAACATACCTAAACATTATAAAGGCCACATATGACAGAGCCACAGATAACATCATACTCATTTGTGAAAATCTAAAAGTGTTTTCCTTAAGATCAGGAACAAGACAAGGATTCCACGTTCACCACTTTAATTCAATATAGTACTGGAAATCCTAGCCACAGCACTCCGACAAGAAAAGGGAAGAAAGGCATCCAGATTAGAAAGAAAGAAGTAAAACTTTCATTTTTTGCAATGACACGATACTATTGTGTTGACCAAAATGTTCATTTGATTATTTTTTCATAAGATGGCTGTAGTGGCACTGAGATGTCTTTAACTTCAATTAAAACAATTTTGTTAGATTGTACTGTGACAGCTGTCATATCAGCATGCACTTAAAGAAAGAACATCAGAATTGGTGAATTTGTGTGTAGCCATTTTAATATTGAAGTGGAAGAAAATATGAAACATTTTCAGCACATTATGCTTTATCATTTCAAGAAAGGTAGAAATGCAAAAAAAGACTTGTGCAGTGTATGGAGAAGGTGGTCTGACTGATTGAACACATCAAAGTGGTTTGTGAAGTTTTGTGCTGCAGATTTCTCACTGGACGATGCTCCGCGGTCGGGGAGACCAGATGAAGTTGATAGCGATCAAATTGAGACATTGATTGAGAACAATCAATATTATACCATTTAGGAAATAGCTGACATACTCAAAATATCCAAATCAATAAAGTTATTGGTGAAAATGAAAAATGTGTCTTTTATTTTATGGAAAAAACTAAACAAACTTTTTGGCTAACCCAATATAGAGAGAACCCTAAGGACTCCACCAAAAAACTACTAGAAACGCTAAATGAATTTAGCACAATAGCAGACTACAAAATAAATATTTAGAAAGCTGTTGCATTTTTAAACACCAATAAACTATCAGAAAGAGAAATTAACAAAATAATCCCTTTTACAATTGCATCAAAAAAAATATAAATGAAATACCTAGGAAAAAATTAGACCAAGGAGTTAAATGACCTATACTCAGAAAATTGTAAGATGTTAAAGAAGGAACTGAAGAAGATACAGATAAACAGAAGAATATACTGTGCTCGTGCATAGTAAGAATTAACATTGTTAAAACTGTCCATACTACCCAAAGCGACCTATAGATTCAGTGCAATTTTTTTCAAAATGCAAATGGCATTTTTCACAGAACTGGAACAAATAATCCTAAATTTTATATGGAACCAGAGAAGACCCCCTATAGACAAAGCAACCTGGAGAAAGAATGAAGTTGGAGGTTTCACACTACCTGGTATCAAACTATACTACAAGTTTATAGTAATCAAAACAGCCTGGTACTGGCATAAAAACAGACACATAGATCAGTGGGACAGGATAGAGAGCCAGAAATAACCCACGCCCATATGGCCAGTTAAACTGTGACAAAGGAGGCAAGAGTCTGCAATAGGGTAAAGGCAGTCTCTTCAAATAATGGAGTTGGGAAGACTGGACAGATACATGTGAAAAAAAAATGAAACTAGACCACTTTTTTACACCATATACAAGAATAAACTCAAAATGATTTTAAGACTTGAATGTAAGATCCAAAACCATAAAACTCCTGAAAGAGAACATAAGCAGTAAACTCTCTGACATTGCCCTTAATGATAAATATTTTGGATATGTCTCCTTGTACAAGAGAAATAAAAGAAAATACAAACAAATGGGACTACATCAAACTAAAGAAACCATCAACAAAACAAAAAGACAACCTACTGAATGAAAGAAGTTATTCACCAAGGATACATCCAATAATGGGTTAATATCCAAAATATATAATGAACCCATACAACTTCACACTTAAAAGACAAACGATCTAATTTAAAAATGGGCAGAGGATCTCAATACACATTTTTCCAGACGAGACACACAGATGGCCAATAGACATACAAAGAGATGCTCAGTGTCACTAATCATCAGAAAAATTGAAACTAAAACTATAATGAGTTACCACCTCACACCAGTCAGAATAGCTATCACCAAAAAAAATCAACAAACAACAGGTTTTGGTGAGGATTTGAAGAAAAGGGAACCCTTATGTACCTTACCCATTTGGTAAGATTGTAATTTTGTGTAGCCACTATTGAAAACAGTTGGAGGTTCCTCAAGAAATTAAAAATAAAAGCTGCCATATGACCCACCAACCCCAATTCTGGGTATTTGTCTGAAGGAATCCAAAACACTAATTCAAAAAGATGTACGCAGTATCATTTACAATAGCCAAGAGATGCAGGCAACCCAGGTGTGTATCGACGGATAATTAGATAAAGAAGTGGTACACATATACAGTGGAATATTAGCTCAGCCATTAAAAATGTAACTGCCATCTGAGACAACATGGATTAATGTAGAGGGTATTCTGCTAAGTGAAATAAGTCAAACAGAGAAAGACAAATACCATAGGATTTGGGGGACGGGTGAAGGTTTTGGAAGTACAAATTGGCAGTTACAAAATAGTCACTGGGATGTAAGTATAACATAGGTCAATATTGTAATAACTGTATATGTTGCCAAATGGGGCTAGACTTATTGCCAGGAATTACTTTGTAAGTTATATAAATGTCTAACCACTATGCTGTACATCTACAATATTGTATGCTGATACAGTATTGAATGTCAACTGTAGTTGAACTTTAACACAAAATTTAAGAAAAGCATAAATACAAACTTGAGCATGGAATAATAAACTGAGTATGAAATCCATCATGCTTTCTGCCATCAACTCAGTCTATGAACTTACATAAGCCACTTATTTTAAATATATAATATAGAAATCATTGGAGAATCAGATGATGAGACTTACAGATTACCTCAATCTCAGATGTAAAATTCTGTGTGACATGAAATAATCTGTCCTGCCATCATTTCAAATGGTTGTACTTTTTTTTTTTTGGTAACTAATTACATTCATACTTAATTTGAAGTAGAGCAAAATATTAAGAATACATATTGAAATGTATTTAACTCTAGCGGTATTTATTGAGTAGTACAATAAAACCTAAAGATTTCTTCTGAGGCCAGATTTCCATTTTATTTAAAGAGAACCACTTAATTTAGTCATTATCTATTCACATTAAGAAATATTTACGTTAAGATGACAAATGCAGTTCTTATTGGTTTTTTCTACTCAAATGAAGTTATCTGAGAGAGAAGTTAACTTGTTTATAAAAAAGTTTCCGTTCCATCTTGGGCTACATGTTATTTTGAAATGTAGTTTCATATAGCAATGCTCCCGTTAAGTTGCTGGGTAGATGTTGCACGTATATCCATTATCATTGCTGTCTTTTCCAACCAAGATATTTTATACAACAACAAAATCAAACTTTTTTCAAATCCCTCCAGAAAAAAAAAGTGTAGGTGGCTATATTTCTTGGTTCAAAGTTGATAACGTTTCTGATAGTGAAGGCCATCTGTCCATTACGTTTGGAAAATTCAAGCTATGTGTAAAATAATACCAAGCATTTTTAAGTTTTAAAATTTTAGTTAAATGTAAGAAGTATGGTATAGCGAGAATTTTAAGGTTTACTCTGAAATAAGTAAAAACTATTTGAGGCATGTTTGCTGTAATGTTAACTGGTTTTAAAGACCAACTTTGAATGTTCAACACATGGCTCCAGTACAATACATGAAATCCATGTAGCTTTCAGCAAAGACAAAAACTCTTTTTTTGATTTGGGAAAAATTCACTTTATTTGGAGGTTGTTGTCTTTCTGTTTGTTTGTTTTTCTTGTTATCTTCTTTTTACTTAGCCAATATACCAGACTTGGAAAAATATATGGTTTAAAGACAAACTTGCATTCAAACCCAGCTCTGCCACTTACCCAGTTTGTGGACTTTGCAGGTAGTAATCCATGCAAGTAGGATTATTGTGAGAATTAAATCTGTGGCATCTGTAAAGCAACTAACATGGTGCCCAGCACATGGCAGATATTCAAAATCATAGCTGTTGCTGTTGGAATTATCTGTATGCTCATATTGAAAGCAAAACCTATGAACAAGGTGAGAAAAGGTTGCTGAGAGTGAAAGTCTAAACAGAAAGCTGGTATGATAGCTTAGCAGCATTTCAGACAGTGAGAGTGGATACAGTGGCATCTGTTCTGCTCCCCACTCACTGTTGGGAAGGGCCCTGTGTGACGGGCTCAGCAGCGTCAGTGGCTGCCTTGTGCTCAGCAGGACAGGCTTCAGCCACACGGTCCTTGCACTGGAGAGCGCTGCTGCAGAGCTCTGGCGGTGATTCCGTTGCTTTCCCACCTTAAGTGTACACAGATACAGTTGTTTTGTTTTCTAACACAGGAGTCAGGAGACACAGAAGGGTTAACAGATGTCTCCTCTTCATTCGCCTGGTCATGCTCTGCTTTGTGTGTGAATGGACCCACCTGATTGAGGCCACACTTCCTGCCACTCTGACGGCTGCCCGCTTGGCTGTGGGCATTGGCACTGACACATTGGCATGTGGTTCGTAATCTATATCAGTCTACTCTCTGCCACCCAGGCAGAATGCAACCATGCAGGAGAGCTAGATATTTTCTTGTTAAAAAAATAAGTTTGATCTTCTGTATCTCATTGCAACCTTTGATGGCAGGGGACATTAGATAGTTGATCACCTCCCTCCCCCCCAAACCTCAAACCCCAAATTAGGATATTTTTAGCTTCAAATAACAGAAATTTTTAATCAAATTGGCCTTAACTGTCAGGAAACACAATGTTGCATATGACCTGACATTCAGAGGTGGGCTGGGCTTTACTATTGGCTTGCCCAGCATTGTCCAGGGCCCGGGCTGTGCCCATGCCACTGTGCACTGTGTGTACTTTCTCCCCAGGCGGGCCTCTGAGATATCTGTAGGCCAGCTGCCAATAGCAGTTAAGGCCACATTCTTCTCTATCTGAAGAAACAGGTGATGTCCCATGGTTTTCCCAGAAGTCCCCAGCACACCTGTCCCATCTCACTGGCCACTGTTGAGTCTTATGCCACTCACTGCTGAGCCCCGTGATAGTCAGGTAAATGGGATTGCGCTGGTTGTATTAGACTACAGCTGTCGTCAGCCTCCCTGAGGCACAAGGGTGAGAATAAAATACGAAAACCATACTGAGGTTCTCTGAGGAAGGGAGAAGGTACTCACTCAGGCCACTATAAGAAAGCCACCATGGGAGACTGCCTGGAGGTGGGGATCTTTGTCCTGAGTTTTAACAAAGAAGTAGAGTTAGAAGGGAAGGAAGAAATTTTTAAGTAGATGAACTAGCATGTGCAGAAATTTCAGAAGTCTGAAATAACATGTTTTTCTTTTAAGGGAGCCACAAGTATGTAACTATAGACATTCAGAGTAATGAAACATGAGCATGACCTGGAGGTTTTATATCACCCAAGCTTAAACGCCATTCTGAATTATAGGAATATCTAGACCAGATATGAGGAAGGTTCTGAATTAACACAATGGTAGAAAAAAATGAAGAGGAAGTGATTTTTAGAGAAATACTTAAGAAGTAAGGTTGCAGGATTACCTGGGTGGTCGGACATGAGGGAGTGATGGAACTGAACAAATCCTAGAACCTCCAGCCTCTGTGACCACCTGTGTCAGCATCATTTCTCATACTGCATCTCTCTCTCACTCTCTCTCTCTCTCTCTCCCCCCACCCGCCCCCATACAGACACACACAACACAGAGGCTGAAATTTCTATGGTAGTGACGTTGCATCAAAACTAGGAACGTACGAATTTTTCATTTGTTCTCTTTCCCATTCTGATATTAACAGCTTCCACCATCCCAATTTTATTCGTTTGAGGACACAAAAAAGTGATTTTTTAAGAAAAGAGATTTGGTGATTTCTTGTTTTCTTCCCCCTCACCCGAGGACATCTTTCCATTGATTTAAGAGAGAAAGGGAGAGAGACAGACAGA
Organism: Mormoops blainvillei; assembly: GCA_004026545.1. Lineage (NCBI taxonomy): Eukaryota > Metazoa > Chordata > Mammalia > Chiroptera > Mormoopidae > Mormoops > Mormoops blainvillei. The sequence continues at coordinate 469,380 of PVJD01000024.1, read as the reverse complement.
CAGACAGACATTGATGTGAGAGAGAAACATTGATTGGTTGTCTCCCGTAGTACACACCCTGACCAGGGATGAACCCGCAACCAGGGCATGTGACCTCACCGGGAATCAAACCCGCTACCCTTTGGAGTACGGAATGATATTATAATCAGGTGAGCCACACAGCCAGGGCAAGATTTGGTGATTTCTAATTAGCTGTGACACTGATCTTTAGAAAGACTATCTTTTCAAAAACATCAGTATTTGGTTACCAGCTACTAACGATTTGTTGTGTTCCATGTAAGTTTCATTTTGTAGTTAGAGTTTGGGGGAGGGAACATACTATTTTGAGTATCATGTACCTTACAAATGGCTGAAATATACTTAGTCAACCTCCTCCCTGCATACAGTTCACCTTCGAACTAAGACTGCAAATAAATTAAAAACAAGGAACCTTGAAATATTTTTGGGATGTTCTGAAAGCAAGGGATTATATGAGAGAGAGTCCCTTTGATTTTAGCACTTCCAGCACTTTGGCACTCCCTAAAGATAAATGCCCCGAGACTTGCTGGCCTTTTTCTTTTACTACTTAGGATTCGTTTTTTTTTAACTTCACCAAAACACTAGTAAACAAAACTTGAAAAACATTCCAGAGATTTTTAAACGTATAATGTGTTCAGTCTCTGATACTGAAATTCTGCATAGTACTTATCAATTTGTCAACCTTGGAGAACTACAAAAGAAGTTTGACTCATAAGTTGCAGTCTGCCATATTCATTTTTTGCACCACAGAGTAGCTGCATTGAGCAGCAGTACAGTCCACCACCTGCACAAAGTAAGTGGCTCCCAATCCCATCCTGTAAGCACCAAGCTGCTACTGAGGCATTTTACCCAAGCTGAACCCCACTGAGATTCCACAGAAGACCACACATCGTGGCTACTCTACAGATGGTTTTTAAGTCCAGCTGATTCACATGCCTTTTCCTTACAGAAAACAGGCTTCTGGATCAGCTGGACATCAGAGCCCAGAGTCCCCACTCAGTGTTACACTTGAAGTGCAGCTGACCCAGACTTTGGTTTCTTAAAGTAGCCAAAAGCTAGCATCTGGCCCTAATTTAGACTCAGCTTATGGGCTCCCCACTAGTAGCAAATAGTTCTCTCACTCTCTTTCCTCTCTGGATGGGACTGGGCTGAGGGAGGGATGGGGGGAGGGGCTCAGTGAGATGTACTGCTAGTTTTTTCTCTCTGACTCTCACTTCCAGTGACATTCTTCTTCCTACGTGCACGAACCTGTTTGACATTTCTGGTTGGCACATCTGCCTTGGTAAAGCTGTCGTTATGACTGCCATCTTTATTTCATACGCATTCAGAAATAGTTCTGGAGAACCCAGTACCTGCAGGCACATTGCAGTCACTCTGGAAGCATGGCGCTGGGGCAGGTAGAGGATGTGGGCAGTGCTGCCAGCCCTGAAGTGAAGGCCTGGCTGCACCTTCCAGGTGTGAGATTGTGAAATGTCTCAGAACAAAATCTATTTTATCTTTTAACATTTGGTATTTGCCTGATGAGGGCATTTCCTTCCCAATCCTTTATATTAAAATACATTTCTGAAATTCTGGCATCTGAAGAGCACTTCTTTTGTATATTATATGCTGTGGGAATTTTAAGCAAAAGTAGAAAAATTCAGTCCCTGCCTCATGGGTGCTGTTTTCATCCACGTGTCTGCCGCCTAGGAAGCTTGGGAGGAGTTTAAAAAGTACAGTTCCCAAATCATACCTCAATAAAGTTGATTTCAGACAAATGACCGAAACAGTTCCCAACATATTCCTTTCATTGTGAGCTGAAGATGAAATTGGTTCTAAAACATTCCCACAAAAGCTAAGAGCTACTAGTGCAAAAAAATAAAAATAAAAAAACACAGTCCACAACCACTCAGCCCGCTGCTCGCTTGTCACACTCGTCACTGAGACTCATGACTAGTAGCCCACCCTGCTTCTTCCAGAGGTAGCTTCTAGTGACAAATGCTTTCACCTTTTTCTCACAGAGCTCATTGTGAAACAACATGGTTTTACTTCCAGTTTCAGGGTGAAAATTACAACATCAGTTGGAATAGTATATCTGACTTGGAATCGACTAGAGTGGTTGAAATGATGGATCTGAGATATACTTGAAGGGATAATTGTACACAACCAGTTTAAAAGCTGGTAAATATTTGAGGGTCAGGGGTTAAATGTCAAAGCCACAGTGCTTGGGCTCAGCTCCATAAAGTATCAAGAATGACTGCTAATTAAATCCAGGGTATATTTCACCAAAGGGAAATAAATTTGACAGCTAACAAGCAATACTGGATTACCACCTTACAAAGGTTAGGGATCATGCTAGTAATTGTAGACGTTTTAGTTTTTAACCCAATAGTAATCTGGAGGATGATTGCTTACAGTTACAGGTTACCATTCTAAACAAAGTTAAGTCTTGTGAGTCAAAAATAAGTATTACCAAAAGGCATATATATCTGGGTCCCCTGGCTCACTTTTTGTTTAAAAATAAATGCCCTGTGGCTGTCATGTAGCAGATCCCTAAAATAAATCTACTCACAAGACTTTTTTATCTGAGTTGAAAATTTTTTCTCTGATTAATAATTACTAACCAGTGTAATAACCAACTATAAAATTAGATGAATTTCATTTCCAAACCAGTACAGCAAATTGAAAGTAGAAAAACGTCAGCTAAAGGTAGAGTATTCGCTTTCCTAGTCACGCTTTTATTGTTCTACTTAGATGATAAGATATTTTGCCTAAGTTCAGCATTCTTAGATGACCATGTAATTGGGATGCCCCACCTCAGAAAAGCTGTTTACCTTAAGATGAGATACACCTTATGAGCACTAAGCAAACAGAGTAATTGTAATACTTTAATAGCTGTGTTTACATGCAGATCTTGAGATTATTTCTGCATTAGGTGATTTATAGGGCTATATTAAGTAAATCACACTTGGAATGCTGCTGCAAAGGATGAGTCACAAAACGCTGCCATTTCCCCTTTCTCCTTTCAATAGAGCTCAAAGGAAAGAGACAGAAAAGGAATTCCTCAACTCCGTACACTAATCTTGATGTTAATCAAGAAATCATCCCATTTAAGTTAGCATTTCGGCTATTTTTGATGTTGATTTCTGTGGATATGTCTGTTTAAAGTAAAATTGCTTAACTCAAAATTTCACAGCATTAAATTTATGTAGAAAATAAAAATTGCCAAAGCCATTGAGAAAACCTCGTCATCCCTAATACTCCAGCTCCTCTGCAGGCTGAACTAATTACTGCCTAATCTTTACTTGAGGTTTTGGTTAAATCAATTAAGCCCTAGGAGTCATTCTATCAGGCTAGTGTTTGAGAGGACTGCACAGTAAACCTGATTCACCTTAATTAGACTTTTAAATTCAGAGCCCCATCTAAGTCTGGAGTCAAATGCTCTATTTTGAATCTCTCTGTATTCACTTAGTTGTAAGGATAAATTTTTTAATATGTCTGGCTCTAAGTAATTAGTTTGCAAATTTGTAATGTGAGATGTTGTAGGAGCAGAGTTTGGGAAGGAAAGCAAAGCCTCCTCCCTTTTCATTTTATTAGCTTTTCCTGTATCTGGAGACTTCCTGCAATGATAGAACATTCCTTTAAGTTCAGCTCGTGGGGGGTTTGCATCCATAGCATAAAAAAGCCTCCAGACAGGTACCTGACACTGACCTTCATGTACCTTTTGCCCTTTAAAAAAAAAAAAGTAATTCTATTTTTGGTCAAGCCTCTCAGAACCTTCTGTGGGCAGCCAGCTGAGCCCCGTGGAACCTGCGTTGTGTCTCTCCAGGCCTTCCGACTCCTCCTTCCCTGGGAGGCAGGCGTCTCCAGTGGCAGCCCTCCGTGCACGTCTTCCTCTCTGAGTGGTAGATGGTGAGCTGGAGATCCTGTTCAGACCTGTGGGAAAGTGCACAGAGCACCAGCTATTCATACCGTTCCTTTCCCACTCACTGGGAAAGGAACTCCCTACAGGAAGGTTTCATTAGCCTGAAAGAACATCGCTCCTTCGTTTTAACTCTTTAGTTCCTGTAGCAGTAAATCCACTGAGGGGCAGTATTCTCATTTCAGGTTTTGTAGTTCTTTCTTTAAAGAGTCATAATTGCTTTGTTTCCACAGATAATTTTTTAGTAACTTCCTTTACCAGACAAGGGTTAATCATAAATGCATTCTTCCTTCCCACAGAAAGTTCAGACTCTAGTAATGGGGTCTATCACACTAGTCAGCATTTTGAGCAATACCATTAAGCGTTATCTATGCAAACAGCAGATTAGGAAGCTAAAAGGTCACATAGTATTGGAATTTGAGTCCTCAATGAAATGTATTTGTTTACGTTTTTCCATTCTTCAAAGATGGTATTTGTCTGATTTTATGGTAACTTACTGTATGTTATGAAGAAATGACTGTGTCCTCCTCTCCATTGGAAAGAGCACTCTGTTTTCACCCACCTCCCTGCCTGCCCTTTTGTAAGTAGAGAAGAATCACCACTACAGTGACATACAGTGATAGTAAACATTTAACAATCTCTGCCATCCCAGGTTTATCTTCTCATCTAAACATGTGGTGAGCCCAGAGAGGTTAAGTGTCTTTTCCCTAAGGTGCAATATTTCTACACTTTTGAATTCAATTTAAATTTTATTTTTAAAGTCTTAAGATGACATATTTGAATATTCTGAAAATTAAACCTTGTATGAACATAATTGCAAGAGTTAGGGGAAATTCAACAAATGAAATATAAAGACTTCTACTTCCTGTAATGAGTTTTTAGCCTTTTCCCAAACTTTCTCTATTGTAAACTTAAAACAAAGTCTTATCAGCAAGTAACAGAGCGTAGCAGCTGGATATCATTAAATCCTCTGTCTAAGGCTATTCTTCTTCATTACCTTTTTCCTGTCAAGCTCTTGCTCTGCACAGAAAATGTAACTTTGTGATCGAGATTTATGTAACTCAGGTGTCTTCTGTTTTGAATGAAAGCTTGGCGGCAGAAGAAAGGAATTTGCAAGAGTCCATAGAATTCTATAAGAAGCAAAGGGAGAACTTGACAAAATTCAGTGAAGAAACACTGAACCGGTTCATCAACCACTTCACCCAATCTTCCTTTTTTAGATTATTTTCATAATAAGAATATTTGTCCACAAACTGAAATAGCTAGTAGATTTTATTCTACTAATGCTAGCAAATTAGTTATTTTAATCATAATGTACACAGCAGCACTCTCCAAATGCTTTCAGATTCAGTGAGATGTTTTTACTTAGCAACATAATGGAAAATACTGACATACCTATAACCATAAACACCAATTAGAACACACAACGCAGATTCCTTCCTGAGTTTAAGTGTAATGGCATAAAAACTAAGTTAGTGGTGATGTTGTAACACACACATCAGTCTGAGCTTTTAATTTGGTCTGTACCGGCTTTCATATGTCAAAATCTGAAGCTCAGTTTTAGCCATTTTTCTTTCAGTGATACCGGAGAACCACAGAGAAAAGAAGACTGTTTCTCTATTAAAGGTGCTAAGACACTAGAGCAGCAATTTTCAGCCGGTGTGCCACAAGAATTTTTAAAACATGCAACACCTGACTGTTTAGTCAAGGGCACTGACCTCTTTTCCCTTAGATTGTCAAATAAAAAAATGACAACAGTGAGCATAACAGTAGCCATCCCCTGTGAGTGAAACAAAATTATACCTATTTTTTCAGATGGGCAAAAATTTACAAGTTTTTGGTGTGCTACAAAATTTTATTAATTAGTTTATGTGTGCCATGAGGTGAACAAGGTTGAGAAATCGCTGCTCTAGAAAATCAAAATACATATTTAAGAAATAAAGCAAATGAAAAAAATCCCTGATGACCCTCTGGAACATTAAATTGATAGTCTGTTTTATCCTTGTTATAATACTTATTTTTTTTAAGTATTAAAAAATTGCATTACCGAATTGGTATCTTTAAGCATCATTGTAAACAGGTGCTGACTGGGTAGCTCAGTTGGTTAGAGCATTGTCCCGATACACCAAGGTTGCTGGTTCGATCCCTGGTCAGGGCACATACAAGACTTAACCAATGAATGCATAATTAAGTGGAACAACAAATCAATGTTTCTTTCTCTCTCCTTTCCTCTCTAAAATCAATGAAAAAAAAATTATTGTAATAAAAAAGCACCTACTACATGCTTCCTCACAATTAACTATTCGGTTGATATATACGCCCACCTACTGTACTTACTATTTGAATTAGAAAAACAAAAAATTCAAAGAACTTCTAAAATAGACACACCAAACCTAAAAAGACATGAATCTAAGTTAGCGAGTTAAATGTGAATATTACTTAGATTATTATTATTGTTATGTGACAGTGACATATCTCCTTTTATTTCACCTTTGTTTCACATTTTTTTCTGTAAAAGCAGGATAAAAATTCTCAGACTGTAACAACTCCCACAAAGAATGGAACTGAAAATTCCATTTAGGAATCTCACCCCCACTGCCGCAAGGACACAGAGTATAGAGTGCCGCCCTGGACTCAGCCAGCTTCAACATAGACCACCTCCAGCCTTTCCCCAGCTGTGGGCCCCTGTGTGTTCTGGCTGGCTAACTCCTCATATCCTTCAGCTGGTTTAGACGTCATGTCTTCAAGGGAAACATCCCTGACAGTTGTCCCCTATCCAACACTATGTTCTGTGCCCCTCCTGTGCCCATATCACATATCATCTCATCTTAGCACTTAACACTTGCTGTTATCCCCCATCTATCTCTGATTCTCTCTATCAGTGAAAGTTATATGCCAAAAGAACTTCCATCCTGTGTGTAACAGGTCATCTATCTACCAGAGTTCAGGAAGAGCTGTGTCATGTACTTGAGCCCCATCATCTCTTGGGAAATTGATAGTGTGATCTCATTCATTCCTCTTAGTAATTATATGAAATAGAAGAAGACCCCCTTCATATACACAAAGATACTGAGAAAAGTTGAAAAGAACTTGCCTGAGATCATACAAAGAGTAAATGGCAGAGTCTACATTTGAACTCAAATATTCCTGACTAAATCATCTGCTTGCTTAAATGATTAACAACTTTTTTTTGACTGACTTACCTAGGAACATCTAAACCCATGAAACTATTATTTTGACACCTGGTCGTGTAATGCTTTGGACTCATTTAGAGTTGTCTGCATGGCTTGTCTTTTTAATGACATTATAAGCCTCTAATGAACTCTGGTGATTTTTTAAAATCGCCTCCACCTGCTCCTGCTCCTACCTCCACTTGATACCTAGGCCATCCCAAGAGCTAAATATATAAGAGTAGCTTTTTAATAAATGCTTGTTGAAAATATAACAATTGAAAATAGGATACTGTATTGTTTACAACAAACAGATGACAAAATTCAATTTTGGCTGAAGCTCAAAGACCAAAAAGTTCATCCAAGTGATTAGATATATAGGGGGGCGGAAATCGCAGGTCTACAGATGTGACTGTGTGAAGCACAGAGTTAACAAAGCTACCGTAATAATCATAACCTGTGTGCCTTTTTCCTTACAGACAACTTTAAGCCTACTTTTGCCCACCCCTGTACTTAGAGCTACGGAACAAGATTTTAAAGTCCAAAAACACTTTATTTTTGTGTATTTATTTTCAGAGAGAGGAAGCCTATGTCCACCAACAGAGAACTAATTAATATCTAAATTAAAGCAGTTAAATAAACTATGATAGATCTATAATATGGCTTGCTTACAGCTGTAGAAAAGAGCAACAACATTCTCTATGAAACAGAAACACCGCTAAGTTATGTGAAGATGAAAAACAAAGATCTCAATAGCAGCGTGTACGCTGTAATATTAAAAAAGTGAGTGAGGGCCCTGGCTGGGTTGCTCAGTTGGTTGGAGTTTCATCCCATGCATCAAAGGGTTGCGGGTTCGATTCCCGGTCAGCACATGTGTATGGTAGACAACTTATCGATGTTTCTCTCTCAACCCCCCACCTTCCCCTCTCTTTCTAAAATCAATGAGCATGTCCTCAGGTGAGCATTTGTGGGGGGGAAAATGGTGGGCGAGGGGGATAGGAATATTACTATAGTTGCCTGGCCGGGGAAACAAGGGGAATGGTCAGAGGGAGTGTTCCGGGGCTCGCTGAAGACAATTCAGTAGATGCCTTGTTAATTTTTGAGATTTAACCATATGAATGCAATATCTGATTTTAATTCTGACATATTGCATATGATATAGCTTAAGAAATTGCTTTAAAGAAATTAATTGCTTAAGAAATTGCTGCTTTTCAATCCATTTTCTGTAAGAACAGAGTGTTCAAATTAAAAGTATACTAAAAATGAATGCTGATGGTTAAACTAAATTTCACAAAAGCACTGTAAATGAAAGGTTTTGTTGTGTTTTATTATTAAATGAAAGAGGGAGTTGCTGACTCTCCACACAGATGTCATGCACTCAGAAAAGATGGATCCCAACTGGGGCGAACAGACAGAAGATGTATCATGGTGCCTGTGACCCTCAGTGACCCCAGGAGCCCTGGGACCTCAGAGCAATTGCTCAGGGAAATGCTGCATTGTAGGTCTGGGTCTGTCCTGCCAGATGGAAATTAGTAACTTGAAATAGCCCAAAATTTTTTTTTCTACCACTGAGAACATTTTAAATGGAATCTCTTTTAGATTTAGATGTTTTTAAACCTTCGGTGGACCCTTAATCAGACTTGTATATCTAGCTAGGTTTTTTTTTTTGGTGGGGGGGTGTTGTTTGTTTGTTTTTGCTACTAGATGCATTAATATCAGCTGGTTTAATTTCAAAGCACACCAAATATTTTAACCTGCAAACCTGTGATGTTTCCCTCTTCAATTTTACCTACTAGATTTCAAAATATTAACTGTTTATAATTTCTTTAATTTTTAAATAAACTTTAGCCAAAACCTAAGCTTCTGTCTTGATGATTCAGTCGTGTTTGTGGATACAAGTCTTCATTGTTTAATGAGAGCAGGAATACTGGAATCGTTCTAAGGATTTGAATAAATGTACACATTGTGATTTTAAGGGGAACATATTTCCCATTTAGACATTGACTAGCAATTGAGAAAAGCTAACCAGCTACCTCTTAATTTACTTTATTTAATAAGCAGTTTGGGTTGCTGTTAATTTCTGCATCCATAAATTACCTTACTCTTGAATAATGAGGATTTTTCAACCCACTGCCCTGTCATCTGAAATTTGATTTTTAAACAACCTTGATTATAGTTTTCTACTTTGTTGGGAGAACTTGGTCATCCAAAATAAGAGTGAGGTGTGAAGTTTTGTTTCTGCACAGCAGATATGTCATGACTCTAAACATTTGTCTCTCAAGTAATTTACCGTTTAATTACATTGTGTTATTTTCCCTGAGGAAGGGGAGGAGAAGAGAAAGGAAGAAAACTGAAAAAAAAAAAAAAGTTTTAAAAATGTGTACTTGGTTCAGGATTTAAATTTCACCTTATAAAGTTTTTATTACAGTGTCCTCCTCTCATTGTGCTGTGAAACAGTGAATCACTCATGTTTGTCTCTGAGGACAAATGGTGTTCTCATGTTTTATCCTGACACCTCTGAGATGAACTTTCCATATGAAGAGAAGGGAGGACATTTGATGCTTCCAATGTTATTCTGGGGCCTCCCCTTTTCTGGGAGTCGCTGACACATGTAGTCTGGGCAGTGAAGCCCAGAGGGAGGTGACATTGGGCCAATTCTCCTGCTGACTAATGTGCCTGAGGATCCCTGCCATCCTTTGCCCACTTCCGATGTATTGGTTTTAAAGAAGGAGCCTTTCATATGCTCCACCGCTGCCTGTGCTGGGCAGAGGTCCAGTGGCGCCAATAATTTTCCGTCCTTTGTATGAGTGATCATAGGCCAACCTCAAGAAACTGACAGTGATTTCACTTAGTTCTGCTAATGATCTTCAGTAGCTGAAGACTTCCTTCCTTGTGTGGCCTGCGCATTTTGCTGTGTGAGTGTGTGATTTAGAAAGAGGCCACAGACACACAGCCTGATAAAATTCACTGTAGGCATCTCTCGTCCATGGCCAGCATTTTCATGGAGCTTGTCGGATCTGCGCTAGATGAAGTTAACTTTTGTATTAAAGGATTTCGGCAACTGTGCTTTCTAAAATGTGAAGACTCACTTTGTTCTTTTACTTACTGAATGTTCACAGTCAAGCTAACGATTCATGTGGCAGACTATTTTTAAGACCAGAGAATCTTTGGCTCTCTCTTACCTTACCTTTCTTTTCCACTTTTCCACTTTTTCATCTTGAATTTGCAGTGAGTTCTGGCAGCCAGGTTGTTTTTAGTATTATGTTCATGATAGGCAGAGGTCAATTTAGCACAAAAAAAGTCATCAGTACAACTGTAGGGTCAAATGCTACACAGAAAAATTAAACTCTGGGAGTTTTTTTACTCTACACCCTGGTCGTCACTTATCTCTAGCCAAACCATGTAACATGGTGGTTTTCATAGATTTACTACATTATATGAAGTTTTTTTCAAAACCTACTTCTCGTTATTTGTTCTAGGACCCAAACCATAAAGAAGCTCTTTGTTAGAATTATTATTATTATTATTATTTTTTACAAAAACTCTCAGAGATAGAAATGGTGAAAGTAAATATCACCAGAGCTGACCTGTGGCCCTTGTACCCTGGCCGCGGGAAGACCCTGTAGTCGATGATTAACATGGGCCTGACCTAGGCTTCCACGCATCATTCATCGCATTTTCAATATGCTAGTCTGCCCTCACAAATACCCCTAGAAGTGAGCTCTAACTGCTCAGATAAATTCCCTACAGGTACCTAAAGAGCTTTCAGGATTTAATCGAAATCCTGAAAAGGGTAGAAGCATCTTTGTGCAGATGAATCCTCAGAAAGCTGGAATAAAACACTTGAGTATATGGTGGTGACATGGTATTTAACAATATCTGTTTTTATTTTATTAAATTATGCTTCCCTAAAAACTGCATAACTGTATCGAAAATACTTAAATAAAGTGAAACTGGCATCTGTTTTATGTTTTCCAGTTTATAAAGACTTTTCCTTCACTCACCTCCATAAAGCAGGAATTACCATAATTCTTCATTTTACTGAAGAAACTGCTAAGCGGCATTGTTAAGTGACATTCAGTCATGGCCTTCTTGCTTATGTTGCCTGTCAGAAGTAGCAGAAGAGATACACCTCCTGATTTCTCCTTTGGTGTCAGAATAGGAGGGCTTTAACGTAATGTCAAGGAGGCCAGTGTGACCAGTGGAATGATTCAGAGGGAAGAAAGCCCTCTTAATTCCTCCCATCCTATAAGTTGGTTGTGCATTGGTAATTAATCAGGAAACAATTTTTTAAAGACCTTAACAGAATAACTCTGCTGGTTCACTCTGATTTGGAAATATTAAACCTGTATCTATATTAGCAAAAGACAGCCAACGTGATCACCGCATTTATGTTTGTGGAACTGTGTTTGAAGAATAATTTTTAAAATTATAATACTTTTGACAAATAACTTTCAAGATATGAGTAAAGGGGCTACATTTTCTTCAGAGATTGGGTAAATTTTCACATACCAGTGTAAAAGTTGAAGTATTCTCAAAGAGAATCTAACAGTTATCTCCGTTTGCTGTCTTTTTAGATGCCTTGGTACAGCGCAGGGGATTCAATTTTATATCAATTATCATACAACTTTAATATCTTAATAATAATTATGAAGGATTTCTTTCTGAACAGATGTCAGATATAGCTTATCATTCACTCACATTTAGGCAAATATAACTATATCAAAGTATATTTATTGTTGTTGTTTTACTAGAGAAGAGTTAAAGTGGAAAATACTCATTTTGTAAATTTTCCTTCTGTCTCCCTTTTTTTCTTCATTTTTAAACATACATTGAGTCCTGTGGTGCACCAAGCACTATGCTTGGTTATATGGAATACAGAGCTGAATAAACATATGCCTTTTTGTCAAGATATCTAGAGTCCAGCCCTGGCTGGTGTGGCTCAGGGGATTGAGCGCCAGACTGAAGCAAAGGGTCGCTGGTTTGATTCCCAGTCAGAGCACATGCCTGGGTTGCAGACCAGGTCCCCAGTGGTGGGCACATGAGAGGCAACCGCACGTTGATGTTTTTCTCTCTCTCCCATTCTCCCTACTTTCCCCTCTCTAAAAAAGTTAATTAATTAAATTAAATTAAAATTAAAAAAGAGATCTAGGGTCCAAAATACTGGTTCTCCATCAGGGGCAATGTCTGGAGAAATTTTTGGTTGTCACAACTGAGGGGATACTATTGACACCTAGTGGGTAGAAGCTGCTAAGCATCCTTCATTGCATAGGATAGCTCCCCACACCCCACCCCAAAGAGCTGTCTGATACAAATTGTCGTTAGTGTCCAGGTTGAGAAGCCCTGAGTAAGAGCAGCATTATTCAACAGGACTTTTCTGGTAATGAAGTTTATAGATGAAGTTTATATCTGCACAGTCCTGTGTGGCAGCCACTGGACACAGGTAGAATTTGAGCACTTGAACTGTGGCTAAGGTGACTGAGGAACTAGATTTTTAATTTTATTTAATTTTTATTAATTTAAATTTAAATTTAAAAGCTAGTTGTGGCTAGCGGCTACTATACTGGACAGTGCAAGCCTAAAAGAAGAAACTAGTGAACTAACCACGATTACAGCTCCATATAAGATAACCCTTAAAGCCAAGGCTCCTGAGAGGTATTATAGGAACACAGAAAACACAAATCTGAGTTAGATCAAGGCAAGAGTCCCTCTCTGGGAACACAGCTCACAGAAGGTGACTTGAGCTGAGTGTTAAAGAAGTAAAAAGTGCCACACATACCCACATGTAAAGTAACTTGAATATAAGATGATTTTTCCATTTACCTAATGAGAAGATTCACTGAAAAAAATGGGTTCAGGGGATAAAAAACTTTTCAGGGGAAAATATCTACTTGAAATATTTAATATTTTTCAGTTTAGTTATACAAATATTTAAAACCAGATATAGCTACATATTTACCCATAGATACACTCTCTCTCTCTCTCTCTCTCTCTCTATTTCTCTGTCTCTCTCTCTCTAATGTATTGTTTTTGCCAGTCTTACATTTTCTAATATTCTCACATTTTCCAGTTCTTCAGTTTCCTCTCTGGTATAGCTGCATCATCACTAGTGCCCCTGAGTTGTCTACAGATTCCCTCAGAACACACTGTCTCACTGCCATCCAAGCTGTTAGAGATAACTGCACTTTTAAAAGCTGTGTGCATAGCACTTTAAAAGTCTGCCCTTAGGAAATGTATTCTATGTTATAGGCACCCACTTGCATGACATTGGGTTAGCTTTTTTTCCTCCTTTTTCCTTTATATATTTTTGAAATCCATAAGATTTCCTAAGACCTCCTGTATTTCTTTTTAAGCCAGTCTTTAAAAGACTTGTTTTAAACATGTAACAGTTACAAAAATGAGGCCATACTTTCAGGAATACAAATGACATTTTCATTATTTTTACCTGCTTTGTTAAAAGTACTATCAGTTGACTTATATAATGGCATGTAGAAGTAATACCGAGTGAGGTCTTTCAAGCTATTGAATTTTCCTTAAAGAATACTTTGGCATTCTAAATAAACTAATTGAGAGAAGGTCCCATAATGGGAGAGGTAGGATTCCAGTTCAAGAATGTGGTATAGACGCGTGCCTTTGTTTCTGCTATGGCTTTCCCCATTGAACAGATAACCAAAGATAGTTATATACTCATAACATCAAAGAGAAGAGCCAATGAGAGATTTTACCTAATTTCCTTTTTTAAGTATATTTTATTGATTATGCTATTACAGTTGTCCCAGTTATTCCCCCTTTGCCTTGCTTCACCCAGCACCCCCTTCCCTCCAGCAACCCCCACCCCCTTAGTTCACATCCATGGGTCTTGCATGTAAGTTCTTTGGCTTCTCCTGTTCCTATACTATTCACCTCCCCCTGTCTATTTTATACCTACCAATTATGCTTCTTATTCCCTGCACCTTTCTCCCCCCACCCCCTCTCAGCTGATAGCCCTCCATGTGATCTCCATTTCTGTGATTCTGTTCTTGTTCTAGTTGTTTTCTTAGTTTGTTTTTGTTTTTTAGATTCAGTCATTGATAGTTGTGAGTTTATTGTTATTTTAGTGTTCATGATTTGATCTTCTTTTTCTTAAATAAGTCCTTTAACTTTTCATATAGTAATGACTTGGTGATGATAAACTCCTTTAGATTTAACCTTGTCTAGGAAGCAATTTATCTGCCCTTCCACTCCAAATGATAGCTTTGCTAGATAAAGGAATCTTGGATGTAGGTCCTAGCTTTTCATCACTTTGAATATTTCTTGCCAGTCCCTTCTTGCCTGCAATGTTTCTTTTGAGAAATCAGCTGACAGTCTTTTGGGAACTCCTTTTTAGGTAACTCTCTGCTTTTAAGATTATGTCTTTATCTTTAACCTTTGGCATCTTAATTATGATGTGTCTTGGCGTGGTCCTCTTTTCAGTCCAACTTGTTTGGGACTCTCTGTGCTTCCTGGACTTGTATGCCTCTTTCCTTCGCCAAATTAAGGAGGTCTTCTTTCATTATTTGTTCAAATAAGTCTTCAATTTCTTGCTCTTCCTCTTTCCCTTCTGGCATCCCTGTGATTTGGATATTGGCACTTTTGGAGATGTCCCACAGGCTTCTTATACTATCCTTGTTCTTTTGAATTCCCATTTCTTCAACCTGTTCTGGTTGAATGTTTATTTCTTCCTTATGTTCCAAATCATTGATTTGAATTCCAGCTTCCTTCCCTTCACTGTTCATTCCCTATGGATTTTTCTTTATTTCACTTAGTGTAGCCTTCATTTCTTCCCTTATGCCATACTCAAGGAGTTTTCTGAGCATCCTGATAACCAGTGTTTTGAACTCTGCAACTGATAGGACGGCTATTTCCATTTCATTTAGTTCTTTTTCTGGAGTTTTGTTCTGTTCTTTCATTTGGGCCATATTTCTTCACCCCCCTAACTTGGCAGTCTCCCTGTGTTTGTTCCTGTGTATTAGATAGAGCTGCTTTGACTCTGTGTCTTAGCACACCAGTTAAGTCATAAGGGGCAGAGCCTTAGATATTCTCCAGGGTGAGACAACTCACTTGACCACTTTGTGGCACTGTGTGTGTGTGGTGTGGGAGGTGGGGGTGAGAGAGGGAACAGTGCCATTGCCTGGCCTATGGAGGATTGCCCAGCACTTGCCCCATTTCCAGTTACTTCACCCACTTCCTGTATGTGACTGGCACCCTTCTATCTGCTCTCTGGTGATGATTCCCAGAGTGGGTGGGTTTGCCTACATTCTAGGACTGTGTGGGCCCTTTAAATGGACTCTCTTGAGAAACTGGCAGTTTCTTCCACTACCCCAGCTCCCACTGGGTTTTACAGCCAGCAGCTGTGGGGCTTTATCTTCCCAGCGCTGGAACCTTGGGCTACATGGTCTGGCCTTGGGCAGGAATCGCTCGCTTCCAAGGTATCCCTCCTGATTTTTATCTACCACACATGAACGTGGGACCACTTGTGCTGCCTCAGCTGCTTCTCCACACTGTGCTGTAATCTCTCTGCCCCAGTTCCCCAGCTCCACCCCTCTTATCTGTCTGCATGAATGTGGCTTATTTAAATCCTTGGCTGTTGAACTCCCATACAGTTTGATTTTCTGGCAGTTCTAGGTATGTTTTATTTTGAGGTTAGTTGTGATTCTTCTTGGGGGTGTACGAGGAAATAAAGTGTGTCTGCCTATGCCTCCACCTTGACCAGAAGTCTAACCTAATTTCTAAATACAGAACAGATCCAACAATGTTAAACAACTGAGCAAAACAGAAGATATTGTGATTTAAAATAACACTTTTCAAATTTTAACTTGCATGTGAATTGCTCTGACCTCTTCAGTGGGTCTTAGATGGGGCTGAGGTTTTGCATTTCTGACAAAGGTTCTCAGAGGACACAGATGACACTTCTCAAGGGCCTAGAAGCCATGAGGAGAGATCCTGTTTGCTCAGTAAATCTGCAAAATCTTTACATTAGGAGTTGACTCTTATACATCACTTATAGGACAGGGATTAACTAAGGATCTGGATATGAAATGCCTTTATATAACTGCTTTTACCCTGTAAATTAAGACACTTGTCTCTATAGTACCTGAATCGGCTCTCTGGGTAGAACCAGTATGGTTGAAGTAGTTTGGATTCCCAAAACTGAGTCTTCATTATGTTAGTCTTTAGGGGATCCTCAATATAATAGCTGACTTCCTTAGTCACTATAAAACAAAGCTCACCATTCGTTCAGCCTAGCTTCATATACAGACCAATCACTTGGCTTGCTCCTTTCCTCATTTCTACTCAGTATCCAAAGAGAGATTCAAGAAGATTATCTCTACAAAACAAGACTTGAATACGGGGTTGGGGGTGGGGGAAGAAAACGCATAGGGATAAATTCTCAGAAGTCTAATTTCTGACTAAAAGTCATAGGAGAAAATTTTCCAGAATTTTGAGAGAGCTACGAGCCTTTAGGTTGAAAGTGCCTGTGAAAGGCTGATCAAGATGAATGAAAAAGGCCCTCACGCTTATCATTGTGAAGTTCCAGAATAAAGAGATCTAAAACGCTTTCAGAGAGGATGATCAAGATGGCGGAGGAGTGAATGGAAGTCCCACTGACCTCCTCCCAGGACCAATCTGGAATTACAACTAAATTGTGGAAAAATCATCCAGAACAAACAACTGAACAATAGCGAGAGACAAGCCTTATAACCTCAGACAGACAGAAGAATCAGTTCAGCACAAGCCGACTGGTAAGGAGTGTGGCGGAGACACAAGAAGGCTGGCTGGGCACCCTCAGGCAGCAACCCCAGAGGGATATGCAGAACCTCAGCCCCATCTAAGACCCACTGAAGAGGTCAGAGCAATTCACATGCAAGTTAAAATTTGAAAAGTGTTATTTTAAATCACAATATCTTCTGTTTCGCTCAGTTGTTTAACATTGTTGAATCTGCTCTGTATTTAGAAATTAAGTGGACAGTTGGATCCCCCTGAGAAGAGTGGGGTCTAAACCTTAAGCAGGGACTCCAGACTACAGAACCAGAGGCCAAAAAGTACACTGATAACAGCCAGCTGCGAAAACCAGCAGGGCTGCTCTCTGCCACAGATGGGCGGCTGGAGACTGAAAAAACCATTTAAAGGGCCAACGCATGAATTTTCATCTGCAGCCACTTACCTGGGCTCTGGCAAAGACGGGGGCAGAGTTGGCTCGAGACACCTGAGGAGAGACTGGGGACGGAGACTTTGGGGAGAGAATTTAGAGAGTAGCCTCCGAGATCCTGGTGCTGAATCATCCCCCATAAGGCATCTGCCATCAAGCTCACACAGACCACTTCCCTCCAAGCATCAGCAACCTGAGGGGAAACGTTAGCCCCAATCCTAGGAGGGATTCTGCCCCACTCTAAGGTGTTAAAGTCTGACTGCTGAGCACAGTGTGACTGGATTAATAACTGAAGGAGACAGTCCCAGACAGTAGATCCTGGGGAGTCTCAAACGGGTCAACTGGGCTCAACATCTCACATCACCAGAGGCGGATCCAGAAAGAAAAAGCAGTGGTAAATACTAGAGGGTACCGAGACAAAATCCGCTGTGGTTTTCTCCATGATTTGTGATTTTTTTTTTTTTTACTACATAGCTTTTTAACATTTCATCTCTTGTCCATCAAGTTGGTGCATATTAAGTCACTAGATTTTATACTATAGTTTATTTCTCTCCTTTCTTATATACTCTTAATCTCTTTTCGCCCTTATTAATACTGGTTCATTTTGTGTTGATAGTAGGATTGCACAGGGGAGTTATTTTTGTGGTCCTGGGTTTGTTTCCTGGGCTTTGTGGTTTTGCTCCAGCAGCCAAATAATGGGAAGACAAAGAAACAACCCCCAATCGAAAGGAAAGGAGGAATCCCCAGAAAGACTACTAAATGACATACAGGCAAGTAAACTATCAGATATTGAGTTCAAAACAATGTTTATAAGGAAGCTTACTGAACTCAGTTAGCTCATGAGAATTACAAAAAACTACAGGGAAACTATGAGGAACTTACTGTGAACTACATGAGCATGAAAAAGGACATAGAAACTATCAACAAGAACCAAGAGGAAATGAAGAATACAATTTCTGAACTGAAGAACACAGTAGAAGGAATCCAAAGCAGGCTGGAGGAAGCAGAGGATCTATCTAATCAGCCAGCTGGAGGACATGGCAGAAAAAAACTCCCAGAAAGAACAAGAAAATGAATAAAGGCTATAAAAGAACAAAGAGAGGTTAAGGGAAATGTAGGATAACATAAAACATAATAGGAATACCAGAAGCAGAAGAAGAGGAGCAAGGAATAGAAAACGTGTTTGAAAAAGTAATGATGGAAAACTTCCCTAATTTGAGGAGAGAAAAGGTCCTTCAAGTCCAGAAAGAACAGAGGGTCCCAATCAAGAGGAAACCAAAGAGACCCACTCCAAGACACATCATGATTAAAATGGCAGATATCGAGGACAAAGAGAGAATCTTAAAAGCAGCAAGGGAGAAACAGGAAGCAACATACAAAGGAGCCCCGATAAGGTTAGCAGCTGACTTCTCCACAGAAACACCACAGGCCAGAAGGGAATGGCAAGAAATATTCCAAGTCATGAAAAGCAAAGGCCTGCAACCAAGACTACTCTACCCAGCAAGGCTCTCAATTAAAATGGAAGGTGAAATAAGGAGTTTCCCAGACAAAAGAAGGCTAAAAGAATACACCTCCACCAAACCAGCATTGCAAGATATGCTAAAGGGACTGCTTTAAAAAGAGGAAGAAAAAGAGTGAGAGAGAGAGGAACACAAGTACAAAGGGAAAAATGAATAAGTACCTATCAAGAATAATTTTAAATGTAAATTGATTAAATGCTCCAATTAAAAGACATAGAATAGCTGAATGGATAAGAAAACAGGACCCACACATATACTGCCTCCAAGAGACCCACCTCAAACCTAAGACCTACACAGACTGAAAGTAAGGGGTTGGAAAAAAGTATTCCAAGCAAATGGACAGGAAAAAAAAAGCCAGGGCAGCAATACTTATATCAGACAAAAGAGACTTCAAAACAAAGGCCACAAAAAGAGACCCAGAAGAACACTTCATAATACTCAAAGGAAGAATCCATCAAGAAGACATAAACATTGTAAACCTATATGCACCCAACATAGGAGCACCCAAAAATATAAGGAAAATTCAGGGGGAATTCAAGAAAGACATAGTCAGCAAATACTTACAGTAGGGGATTTTAATACCCCACTGTCAACAATGGATAGATCATCCAAACAAAATATCAACAAGGATATTTTGGCACCGAATGACACATTAAATCAAATGGACTTAACTGATATATAAAGAACCTTTCATCCCAAAGAAGCAAACTACACATTCTTTTCAAAGGCACATGGAAGATTTTCAGAGATAGACTACATCATAGGACACAAAACAAGCCTCAACAAATTTAAGAAAATTGAAATCATATCAAGCATTTTCCCAGACCAGAAGGGCTTAAAACTAGAAACCAACCTCAAGAAAAAAACTCAAAAATATTCAAACTCATGGAGACTGAGTAGCATGCTATTAAACAATGAATGGGTCAATAGTAAGATCAAAGAAGAAATCAAAAAGTTTCTGGAAACAAATGAAAATGAATATACAACAGTCCAAAACCTATGGAACACAGCAAAGGCAGTCCTGAGAGGAAAAATGATAGCAATACAGGCCTACCTAAAAAAGATAGAAAAATTTCAAATAAACAACATAACCCTACGTGTACAGAAACTGGAGAAACAACAAAGTCCAGAGTAAACAGAAGGGAGGAAATAATCAAGATCAGAGAAGAACTGAATGACGTAGAGACTAAAATAACAATTCAAAGGATCAATAAATCCAAGAATGGGTTCCTTGAGAAGATAAACAAAATCAACAAACCTTTAAGCAAACTCATCAAGAAGAAAAGGGAGAGGTTGCAAATAAATAAAATCAGAGGAGAAATTAAAACTAATACCACAGAAATACAAAAGTATTGTAAGAAATTACTACGAACAACTATATGTCAAGAAATTTGAAAACCTGGGTGAAATGGACAAATTTCTGGAAAAATATAATCTTCCAAAACTGAATCAAGAAGAAGCAGAAAGCCTGAACAGACTGATAACAGCTGGTGAAATTGAAGCAGTAATCAAATACCTCCAGGTACACAAAAGCTCTCGACCAGATGATTTCACAGCAGAATTTTACAAAGCATTTAAGGAAGAGCTAACCCCTGTCCTTCTCAGACTATTCCAAAAAATCCAAGAAGAAAGAAGACTCCCAAACTCTTTTTATGAGACCAGCATAATCCTAATCCCAAAACCAGATAAAGACACAACAAAGAAAGGAAACTATAGGCCAATATCTCTGATGAACATAGACGCTAAAATTCTCAACAAAATATTGGCAAACCGCATCCAGCAATACATTAAAAAGATTATCCACCATGATTAAGTGGAATTCATCCCAGGGATGCAAGGATGGTACAATATTTGCAAATCAATAAATATAATACATTAGATAAATGAAAGGAAAGACAAAAATCATATGATCATATCAATAGATGCTGAAAAAGCATTCGATGAGGTACAGTACCCATTTATGATAAAAACACTCAGCAGAGTGGGAATAAGGGGGGCATACCTCAACATAATAAAGGCTATATGTGAAAAACCTACATCCAACATTATTTTGAACAGGCAAAATGTAAAAGCTTTCCCACTGAGATTGGAACAAGTCAAGGATGTCCACTTTCATCACTTCTATTCAGCATAGTATTAGAAGTCCTAGCCACAGCCATCAGACAAGAAAAAGAAATAAAAGGCATCCAAATTGGAAAGGAGCAAGTAAAGAAGTCATTGTTTGCAGATGACATAATAGTGTACATAGAACACCCGGTAGACTCCACCAAAAAACTACTCGACCTAATAAGTGAATTTGGCAAAACAGCAGGATACAAATCAATATTCAGAAATCAAAGGCATTTTTGTATACCAACAGTGAAATGTCAAAATCAGAAATCAGGGAAAAAATCCCATTTACTATAGCAAGAAGAAAATAAAGTACTTAGGAATAAACTTAACCAAGGAGGTTAAAGACCTGTACTCAGAAAACTACACAACACCGGAGAAAGAAATTAAGGAAGACACAAATAAATGGAAGCAGATACCATTTTCATGGATTAGAAGAATTAATGTTATCAAAATGTCCATACTACCCAAAACAATTTATAGATCCAATGCAATCCCTATTAAGATAACAATGATATATTTCACGGATGCAGAAAATACATTTCAGAAATTTACATGGACTCATAAACGACATCAAATAGCTGCAGCAATTTTGAGAAAGAAGAACAAAGTAGGAGGGATCACAATACCTGATATCAAACTGTATTACAAGGCCATTGTAGTCAGAACAGTCTGGTACTGGCATAAGAACAGACACATAGATCAATGAAACACCACAGAGAGCCCAGAAATCAACCCATGTCTCTATGGTCAATTAATATTCTACAAAAGGGGCAGAAGCATAAAATGGAGTAAAAATAGCCTCTTCAAACAAATGGTTTTGGGAGATCTGGACAGCTACATGCAAAAAAATGAAATTCGACCACCAACTTATATCACACACAAAAATAAACTCAAGATGGATTGAGACCTAAATGTAAGTCATGACACCATAAAAGTTCTAGAGGAGAACATAGGCGGGAAAATCTCAGGTATTCAACATAGCAATATTTTCACCAACATGTCACCTAGAGCAAGGGACATAAAGGTAAGAATATACAAATGGGACTTCATCAAAATAAGAATCTTATGCATGGCTAAAGGAAACATCAGCAAAATGAAAAGGGAATCAACCATATGGGAAAATATATTTGCCAATGATACCTTGGACAAGAGTTTGATCTCCAAAATATATAAAGAACTCACGTGACTCCACTCTAGAGAGACAAACAATCCAATTAAAAAGTGGGCAAAGAACCTGAACAGACACTTCTCCAAGGAGGACATACAGAGGGCCCAGACACATATGAAAGGATGCTCAGCATCACTAACCATCAGAGAGATGCAAATTAAAACCACAAAGAGATACCACTTCACACCTGCCAGAATGGCCATCACAATCAAATTAACAAAGAGCAAGTGCTGTTGAGGGTGTAGAGAAAAGCAAACCCTAGTATAGTACACAGTTGGTGGGAATGCAGACTGGTGCAGCCACTGTGGAAAACAGTATGGAATTTCCTCAAAAACCTAAAAATGGAACTGCCTTTTGACCTGGCAATTCCACTGCTGGGATTATATCTTAAGAATCCTGAAACACCAATTCAAAAGAACCTGTGCGTCCCAATGTTCATAGCAGCACAATTTACAATAGCCAAAAATTGGAAGCAACCTAAGTGCCCAACAGTTAATGAGTGGATTAAAAAAACTGGTACATTTACACAGTGGAATACTACACAGCAGAAAGAATGAAAGAGCTACTACCCTTCGCAACTGCATGCATGGAACTAGAGAGCATTATGCCAAGCGGAATAAGCCAGCCAGTGAAAGACAGACAACATTTGATCTCACCTTTAAGTAGAACCTAATCAACAAAGTAAAGAAGCAAGTAAAATATAACCAGCAACACCGAAATAAAAAACAAACTGACTGTAACCAGAGGGGAGGAGGGAGAGGGATAACAGGGGAAAAGGATGGAAGGATCTTACATAAAGACCCATCAACAAAGAGAAATGGGGGAAGGATTGAGGGTGAGAGGTGCTGATTGGTGGGGCTGGTTAAAGTGGTGGCAGGAAAATATTGACAAAAACAATAGATAAGGGGAGGCTAAGAATAGTATAAGAAATTGAGAAGTCAAAGAACTAATATGTACAAGCCTTAAACATGAACTGAAGTGTGGGGATGATGGGATGGGGTTCGGGGTGGAGGGGATAAAGGTGAGAAAAAAAAAATGAGACAACTGTGATAGCATAACCAATAAAATATACCAAAATAAATGAATAAATAAAAAGCTTCTAAAAGAATAAATACAGTATACCTGCAACCACACAAGGATCAGACTTACACTGAAATTTCCTGTGAGCAATAGTAGATACTAAACAGGTGTTCAACAAGGCCTTAAGAATGTTGGGGAGAATTATTTTTAACCAAGTTTTCCTTATCCAGCCCCAATATCAATCAAGTAGGAAGGCTGAAATCAATTTGGAGACATCTTTCTCCTATACCCATAACTCCACAAAGCAAGAGAGAACTCAAAATGAGAAATGTATGATATAAAAAACAGTACATCTAATGAAAAGAGTCCCTGGTCTGGTGGCAGTTATTCATGCTTATTAAGTGTTCAGTACACATTAAAGTAGACTCAGTGAGTTTCAAGGAAAATGTCTTGAAATAGACTAGCATGAAACTCAAGTAGTAGATAAAATAAATGAATCAATGAAGGATCTAAAGGTTGCAGTGATGTTTTATTAGTGTCTAAATAAAAACTTGGACAAACAAAAAGCCAGAATAGTCATAGTCCAAATATGAAGCAAGCTAAAAGAGAATTCACTTTAATTTTTTTTTTTTTTAGAAAATTTTAAACATGTAAATTTAGGTAGTACAGCATAATGAACTAACAAGTACCCATCACTGGCTTCAACAATTTATCAACTTACAGTCAATCTTGTTTAATTTATACTTTTACCTATCTCTTTCATCTTGTATTATTTTGAAGCAAATCCCAGGTATGATATTTCATTTGATGTTAATGCTAGCAGAATTCTTGTCCTGAGACACAGGCTTCCTGTGCCAACCTGGAATGTTAGGAAAGGAAGTGTAATCATTTAGCTGGCTCTTCAGAGAGCACCATTTTCATGACTGTCGTAATGTAAAATTGATTTTTGATTTTCATTGTTTAGAATCAAACTATGGCAATGCCTGGACTACTTAATTAGGAAGAACAGAATAAAAATGTTTCTAACTTGACAGTGTGAAATTGGAAGGTGGAGGTGGAAGGTGAACCCAATACCTAGATTGTGGGTTCAATCCCTGGTCCAGACACCTACGATCCCTGGTCTGGGTGGGTACCTTCCTCTGTCCAGGTATGTATGAGAGGCAACCAATTGATGCTCTTTTCTTGCATCAGTGTCTCTCTCTCCCCTCCTCTCTGTTTAAAAGAAATGAAAAAATGTCTTTGGGTGAGGATTAAAACAAAAATTTTAAGAAGTAATTTGTGACATTAAATTAGTTTCACTAACATCTTTTAAATTTTACTACAAATCCCTAGGTCATTTACAGCTATTCTAATTGTATTAGTATGCTTAATCAATCACATTGATCCCTTTATTCATTTGATTGCTTTGAGTATGTAAGTCCTTCATGGAATTCTAAAAGCACCTTCATGAAGAACACATCCTCCATAAACCTACAAAGGTTAGATGACATCTACTTCCTCCTTTACTCAAGAAAATGTATCCAGGTGTGGGGATGGCCCTGAATATCCTCAAGTTTGGTTTTCTCATTATTTGCAAACTTAATGGTACTAGTAGTAACAGATTGCTAGTGAGTCATCCAAGAACCAATTTTATCCCATTAGAGGCATGGAACTCCTTGACCGAAAATGGTTGTTCTAAGGTACATTATTACATAGTTGTTTCAAAGGAGAGAGGTAAATTAATGCTTTATCTTCTTTTAGGGTATATGTTCAGGGATTATTAATACGGATATTTGGAGATTCCTCAGCTACTACGATGAGAGCCACAAAATTAAAAATTGAATGGCATTACTAATTGAGAACACTAGAATATTTTCTACTGATGAAATACTACTATTTGTAGCATTGAGTAGAAAAGGATAAGGCTTGCATATCCCCTTTCTATAATATAAAGAAAATGGAGGGGCATGAGCATAGGTAGTATAGACATTAAAAATGCAGGTTTAGGTAAGACAGTATCAATTCTAATAAAGTGTATTTTCTCATCAATCACCCAAAATTCTTTATGGATAGTTAAAGTTTACTAAGCATTTTTACCTATATCAGATCACTTGGTCCTCAGTCTGACTCTGTGAAGTAGCCATGGCAGGTGGTATTTACCCTAATTGTAGAAAAGGAAACTGAAATTCCAGTAGGCTAAGTGGCCAGCTTAGGACTACATGGTTAGTAAATGGCAGCACTAATATCAAATTCTTATCTTTTACCTTCTTACTTTCTTTTGTATATATTCTGTAGATATTTTCTTTATGGTTACCATGGGGATTATAATCAATACTCTAGAGTTACAACAATCTAATTTGAATTTATACCAAGTTAAATTCATTACAATTGTGTCAGCACACTTTTCTGTTATTGATGTCTGTCACAGATTACATCTGTAAATGTTACGTGCCCAGTAACACTGATTAACACTGATTTTTTATACACTTGCCTTTTAAAGAATTTCAAAAATAAAAGGTAGAGTTACAAACCAAAATTATAATAACACTAGCTTTTATAATAGCTATGCATTTACCTTTACTGGGGATCATTATGCATTCGTATGGCTTTCAGTTACTGTCTAGCTTCCTTTCATTTCAGCCCGAAGGATACCCATTTCTTTCAGGATGAGTCTAGTGGTAATGAACTTTCTTGGTTTTTGTTTACCTGGGAATGTCTTAATTTCTCACACATTTTTTAAAGGATGGTTTTACTGGGTATAGAATTTGTGGTTGACAGTGTTTTTCTTTCAGCACTTTGAATATATTAACCACTGATCCTTTGGGCTCCAAAGCTTCTGATGATAAGTTGGCTAATAATGTTTCTGAGGACCGATTATATCTGATGACCCTTCTCTCTTGCTGCTTTCAAGATTCCTTGCCTCTGTCTTTTGACAGTTTGATTACATGTCTTGGTACATCTGTTCAAGTTTATCCTACTTGTTCATTGAGCTCCTTGGATTTGTTGATTCATATCTTTTATCGAATTTGGGGCGTTTTCAGCCATTATTTCTTCAAATATTTTTTCTGTCCCTTTTCTTTTTGCTCCCTCTGAGGCTCCCACATGTATATGCTGGTCTGCTTAATGGTGTCCCACAAATCCTTTAGGTGCTGATCACTTTCCTGTATTATTTTCTCCCTGTTCCTCAGACACAATAATTTCATGTCTTATCTTCAAGTCTGCTGATTCTTATGCTTGCTCAAATCTTTTGAACCCTTCTGTTTCATTTTTCATTTCAATTATTTACTTTTCAGCTACAGTATTTCTTTGTTGTCCCTTTTTATAATTTCTATTTCTCTCTTTTTAATCCTTACCTGAGAATATATGTTTGTTGATTTTAGAGAGAGGAAGAGAGTAAAAGAGAGAGAGAAAATCATTGATATTAGAGAAACATCGATCAGCTGGCTCCCATATGAGCCCCAGCCAGGGATCAAACCTACGCTGTAGGTGTGCACTCTGACCAGAATCGACCTCGCAATCTTTTGGTATAGGGGACAACACTCCAACCAACTGAGCCACCCAGGCAGGACTCTCTCTCTCTTTATTAGTATTCTCATTTGGTCCCATGTCATTTTTTTCTTTGGCCCTTTGAGCTTCTTTTTTACAGTTGTTTAGTTTAATCAGTCTGAAATCTGGGCTGCCTCAGGTATATTTTCTGTCAGTATATTGTTAGTCACACTTTTCTGGTTTCTTTGGGTTTTTTTAATTCCTTGTGATTTTTTCATTGCTGTTGAAAACTGGATATTTGAGTCTCATAATATGTTAACTCTGGAAATTACACTGTCCTCCTTCCTAGGGTTTGCTGGGATTTTGTTTGTTTGTTTATTTACTGTTGAAAGTGTGACTATCAGGGATCATCCTAAAGTGAAGATAAGGTCTTTGCAGATTTTTTTCTGAACCTGCATTTTCCTTGGGAAAGCATGGTAGCTTTCTAAATTCCCTGTGCATGCAGTTATTTTTGAATATCAAAACAAAAACAGGTCCAGTCCCTTTAAATCCCCTAGAAGTTGTTTTAGCTGGTGGAGGTAGAAACAATGGCAGCAAATCATTATCTTTTGATAAAACTAATTTACAAGATTGTTAAAGTCAGAGATTCTGCCTTAAGATGCTTTTCCAAACATACGATATAGGGCCTTGAAGTTATTGTATATTCAATGGATATGTGTTAAATTATAATAAACAATAGCTCTGCAAATTCTTCATTTTATACATGTTAAGTTTCTAATGTGAAATGATTTCAGATAACAATGTGAAGTTTATACAGGCTTAGCTCATTCTTGATAAGACTTCAAAATTGAAAAGTAATCAGATATATGTAATTAAAGGCAGACTATTTTAACTTGCTTCATTAATTTGAAGTTTCATATCTATACTTTTTATAATATCTGTAGGAAGAATTTGCTTATTATACAGCTTAAGCAAAGTGAATATGATTCCTACCTATGACAAACTGGTAATCAGTTCACATAATTTTAGTAGCCTGTTTGCACAAAAACAATTTGCTAATGTAAATTTTATAGTTATATATAAATATAGAACTCATAGTCTCTCTACTTAGAAATCTACTACGATGCTCTAGTTGTTCAAATTAGATAGTCTTTACTTATTATTCAACTTTTAAGTTATTTGTCTGCTATTTTGCAAATCCATAGTTTTGTCACACATTCGGTCTAGTACATTTTTTAAAAATTTAAGGATATGTATGTTTTGCAAAATTGTTAGGTTTTCTGTATCTCCTATGAACATGTTCTCAGAGTCAGATATTTTGAAGGAAACTATACAAGTTGAACTTTATCAGGAATATTCTCATCTGATGCTTTGCTTTGGGACACGTAAAAATACAATTAGGCGTTGTGCCCTATGTGCAACTTTGAAAGTGTGACTGACTTCCACAAGGAGATTTATTTATTTGCAAGTAAAGTATTTAGATATTTTTTTCTAAAGTTTTTAAAAGCCCTCTGTGGTTCCTCTTTCCCCCTTCTCCTCCAGCTCTTTAATTTCTGGCACCCCAAAAAAAGTGAATCAGAAAAATAATCAAATATTTAGTAAGCACCTACAAATGCGGAAGGCACCGTGCTAGGCGCTCAGAGTGATTTAAATGTAATAATGCATGTCCCCAACATCTAAAATCATATTTGGGGTGTGATTAAAAAAAGAAAGAAAGAAAGAAAAACAAATGTACAGTATTAGAATCTAAAATAGAGGAGAGCAGAATCACTGCTTAGGAGTGAAGATGTTCAAATAATAGCTACAAAATATTGAACACTTTATCTCAAGCCTCTGAGTACGGAGAGTTCAGGCAGTTTAGAGAAGCCTGCTTGGGTAGTCTGTGCTGGACCTGGGGTTTGGAACTGATGCTACGTGCACATACTTGTTACTGCAAACACTGTGCCCTGCAGCAAGCCTCTTGGGAGAGACACAAAGAAGCAAGGTCACCAAGCATTTTGAGAGATGAGGGTTTAATAGTATATTTCCAGAACAGAGGGATCGGCAAGAGTTGTGGCACAAAGGCCTTAAAAAATAAGTGCTAATAGATTCAGAGACTGCGAATAGTTAATCATGGAAAGAAGAGCAGACGTAATAGACAACAAGGCTGTGGATGGAGGTGGGAAAAAATGCTGTGGAAGGCATAGAGTGTGTACCTGGATTCTTGGCTATGTGCACAGCCCAGGAGGCACATTCCCTGTTGCATGGAGAAGTATTGCATTTACATGGCTTATGACATGAGTTGTAGCCCCTTGATTTGTACATCAGTGGTCATCCTGGATAGGGAGACATTTAGGAGGCAAAATCATCACATATTCAAGGGTCATGACCTCATCGGGTGGCAGCGGAAACAAAGGAGAGCATCACATAGAAGCCTACGGACTCACATCTAATTGAAGTCGTTGGATGACAATGAAAAGAGGAAAGCCTGAGAGGGGTGGAATTTGGTAATATCATCATGAAATAGGGGACGTAGGAGAAGCAACTTTCTCAGGATATGGCAAATAATGAGAAGGGCTGGCGTTTGAATTATTGGTGATACTGCACTATTAGAAATGGTGTGGAAAGGGGGTTTTTAGTTTTTGTTTTGTCTTGTTTTTGGGTCATGAATCATTTTCAGTGAAAATTTTAGATTCTTAACAGAAGTGTACATAATTTTTCATACATTTAACATAATTTCAGGAGTTTAGTGGATCCCTGAAGTCCATCCATGAACCTTCTGTACCTAGGTTAAAGATCCTTACACCAGAAACTTAGATTTTTGAAGCCATGTTAGACGACTATACAGCAAAACAGCATGGAAAGGGCAAGGAAGGAAGATAAGGTCACAACTTTAGAAGTGCCTAAATTCGGGTGTCTGGATGTAGAGGAGGAGGGAGTGGGTAGGACAGGGAGGGAGAAGTACCTGGTGAGTACAGTTCTTAGAAACCGTAGAGGACTAACTCTTCAGAGAAGACGGCAGTCAGCTGTTTTAAGGTGATACAGTTAGGAAGGCAGTATCTGAAAAACTTCAAACTTGATGAATACAGTTTGATATTACTATTCCCGTTTTTTAAAAGGACTGTGTGAAAAGAGAGTGGGCTTTAAACTGCAAAGAGTAGGTACTGAGAAATTAGAGATAATATAGAATTTATTAATTTGATGTCAAATATGTAATAGGCATTTTTTCCCGGTAATATCTGACCCAATAGAAAAAGAATCAAACATTTAGTAGGGACTTACCATTCTGTGTTAGTTTCTAGAGGGTATTTAAATATAAAAATCCAGTAACTTTATATATATTTTACAAATAAATAAATTTCCTATAGAAATAACATTTTGCCAAATGTTTTACATACTTCTAGTATGCATGCCAAATCTTTTTAATGAGGTTTAAATTTTAAAAGTACAAAAAGTCACTTAAATTGAGAGGATGCCTAGAAAAAAGGAAATCCTGTGGTATAAATGACCCAAATATATAATTGCACATTGGAATAACTATGTTGAAATGTTTTCCTACCACATTTTGTATTTGGGGGGAAAACATGTTTACTTTTTCTTTCAGACTTCCCCTTATCAGGGTAATATTTAACTGTCGTATAGCACAAAAAATAAAAATACTTGTTAATTATAGATCATTTTAAGCGTATATTTTATTACATTATAAATAATTTGAAAAGTTAACGGTAATTAAGTAGTTAAAATATTAGAGAGGTGTTTTACTGAGGTAAAAATAGATCATTGTAATTTAACTTACTATCTAATATAAGAAAAAGCAAATGAAATATAAGTAAACCTCTAACATGCTTCTGCTTTTGATTTATTTGTGAATTCATCACGAAGTCTAAAACATAACAGATTATTCCGTTCCTCCTTTTCTCTCCCATCTATCTGAACTATTAAGTAATTTTCTAAGTAATTTTGCTTATCTATAAGCTAAAAGACATTTTTCTTGAATTAGCACATCACTGCATATTTTCATTCTATGATTCCTTTTTGCTCTTTGAGTTTGTCAAATTGTTACTGCTTTGGAGTTTTTATATAATTTTTCCCCTCTTTATTCTTAAGGAACTCTCTTCCTATGAAAATAATCAGAGTACTGTCATGAAGCCAGAAATATATGACCTAAAACTTACCCCAATACTTCTCAGAAGTATTAAGATGAGTTTCTTAATATGTTTGGGCTTTGCCAAAACATCACATACTTGAAAATACAGCTATGGTTTTTAATTTCCAAAAGCATTCACTTTCAATAATTTTGTAATATTAATAAATGGGAAACTGGGAATTGGGTCACATGCTGATTTTTCCATGCCCCCTTCAGCTCAGGTAATGTGTTGCATCATTTCATTATGCAGAACGCGGTGAACAAGAAATCACTTGTCATAGACGTGTTTCCTGGTAGTTTACACACCAGAAACTGAAATCTGAGAACAGTACTTAAAGGAAAACAAAAAGCTTTACAGTATTTTTTTTCTTTTCAGGAAAACACACAGAAGCTAATTTTAGCTTCTTGATCAAATTGACCCAGCCTTTAACCCTGGCAAACGTTACCACAGCACACTTCCAATAGACAATAGTTTGCATACCAGCACCACACTGGAAACAGATGTGCATGCAGAATTGGCCCTTTTTTCCCCTCTGAAGACTGAGCCTGCCACAGTAGTGAAAGTTAAAATGTGCTCCTTTCTAATTGGGGTAAAACTGGGTCTTCTTTCAAATTTCAAACTACAAGCTTTCCTGACTTCTCAAAATTTATTATGTCACAGTTATGTTTTATCCAGAGTTTCAAAATATCATTCACTAAAGAAACATCTCTTGGCTTCAGCATGATTTTTATCCTGAGGAAAAAAAAAAAAAAGAAAAATTGTTAGCAGCTGCGCTATTCATGAGTGATGGTTACACAGTTTATATATTAAAATATTTGGAATGCGAACAATTACCTCTTTTACTTTCTCACCAAGTCTCCTATACTTTATATAAATTGCGTTTTTATTACCAAAGAAATGTCCATCTCCCCCTCCTCCTCCCTGCAGCCCTGGCTTTGCCAGGCGGCTCACTGAAGCTCCAGCCCACCTGCAGCCAGCTGCCCACTGTCCCCCATCAGTGGCTTCTGGCCACAACTCAACTTTGGCCGCTAATGAAGCCTCCCACCTAGGAAGGAACCAGGAGAGTTGCCCCAGCTTAGGAGCATTTAGCATAGGCTGTTCTTGAGACCTCTAGGGGGACACACAAACTCCGAAATGCTAGAGACTTTCCCGTTTTTGCCAGGAGACAAGAAATAAATATCTGTGTTTCCTTGAGAAATGATAAAGAACATTTCCTGTCTTGTTTGCTGTAATAATTGCCTCTGCAAGACATCCTTTCACTTTGGGATAGCTATAACTGGCTGTAACGTATGTGTTCATGTAGAGAGTTTATGTATGTAAGACACAATGAGGTTACATTCTTTCAGTACTTTCCATAACTGGTTTTGTAAATTCCTGTTTGAAACATACTGGCTCTGTGACTTCACTGAAGTCACAAAGTAAGTTAATGACTGGAGTCTGAGCTCGAACCCCAGGGCCAGGTTTGGCACTTGTGCAGAACCACCTAGCGACTAGCCGCAGAGGGTTTTTAAGGCTCACAGACAGAGAAACCCTAATGGGCAATTTGTATCTGTAAAATGTGAATTTAGAGGAATGCAAGATTTTTTTAAAGCCATAGACTTTATGGTAGAGAGCATTATGTAAATGACGGTGCTTATCAGAAATTTAGAAATTAAATGAACTTACTCTTCAGTGCATAAGTAACTTATCCGCATCTTTAAAACACTCTTCTCTCTTAAATATAATCATGAACACCACTTATCCCTTCAGGTGAACTGTTTAAATTAAAACTGAAATAGAATTCTAAGAGACTGTAATACATCTATATGGCATTTCATTCAGTAAATACGTGTTAGACAGCTATAATAATAATTGCATATAAAATGTATTAAATGCAAAAAACATTCTAAATTGAATAAGGTACATAAGCAATTATTGGTCAGATATCTATAACAAAGTATTATTTCTTATATTTGCAAGCTAATAACCAATAGCTACATTTGGACTTTGTAGCGGGAATTTAAACTATTTTGCTGGAATTTTTGCTTGACTGCCAAAGGGGGAAAATTCTCACTGCATTTTGATTGTGAAATTCAGTACTTTTTATGTGTATGTTTTTATTACCAAGGAGTTCTTTATCCACATTTTATTTTTTTATAATAAAGTTTATGCCTCTTCTTTCGGTGTCACTTGCATAGCAGATAATTACCCTAACCTATTTTTCACCATTTTTAATTTATACTAAATTTGTTTTCAAGCTTGTTTCATTTCACTGATGCTCAGTCAAAGACAGATAGCTTATAAACTATAACAGCAGATTAAGAAATATGCAGTTTCATTAAATAACTGTTATATTACCCAGGGGCTTCTATCCAAGAGTTGTGTGTGATCTCTGTATTTATTGCTGTGCACATTACTAAAGCAAATACTCAAAACTGCACCAGTGGTTCCTGCTTAACATGAAGACTTCTGATTTGTAGTGTAGCATGCTATTTTATTTTCTTTAATGTTTTCATTATCACAATGGAACAATGAGATTAACCTTACCCCAAAAGCTTCTGCCTCTCATAATCTTATCTTTATGAGAAACCTAGCCCAAAGTTCAGATTTTAAAATGGATATAAAGAAATAGCTTTCAAGAAGCAGACCTCTTCCTGGAAACCTTCCTGATGTGACAAAGGTATAACCAGAACTTTTCACAAGAAATAATGAAATCCTTTGAAGAGATCTACCTTGAAATTATTAGAATAAGTACCTACTGAGTGCAAAGTATGACACTAGGACCTTACCTGCCTTAACTTTTACCATCTCTCAGTAACCCAGTAACATGAATAGTGTTCTCCCTAGTTTGAGGCAGAGAAGGGTGAAGTGACTTACCTTTAGCTATGTAAACCCCAGCTCCCTGCCTAAGTCCAAAATGCACTTACTTTGATGATCTAGTGTACGTGTATGTGTGTGCTAGATACACGATATGAGTTACGTACGTGATATAAATGTGTATGTGCATATGTATACAAGTGTGTGTGCTTGTACGAGTGTCCACAGCCCCCTCAGAGAAACCTTTCAGTCATAACAACAATCTGCCCTGTATATTCCCATTTTAAAAATTCATTAGCTATTCCTTTTCTCAGCTAATACACTTCGATTTACCCAGTTATGTTTCCCAGAAATGTAACAGATCCAGGAGATACATTCATTTTTGGTAATATTGGTATCCATTATTATATTTATACCAAAAGCATGTATTAATGCATTCCTATGCATTCAAACAATGTATTTATGTTCTCTAATCTTCTTTAGTTGATAGTTTTCTGATGGCTTAATGATTATGATGGATATTTTAAGACCAGCTCTATATTTTAGAAAACTAAACAGTGGATTCACTTCTTTTCCCTTTTGTTAGCTTTTTACAGCATTCTAATTTTTATTTCCTTTGCAGTTTGGGGTGGGGGCGGCGAGGGAGAAAGAGAAGGGAGACAAGAAAGGAAGGAGGGAAGCAAGGAAGTAAAGAAGAGGAAGGAAAAAAACCTATCATTTTATTATAGCCTCCTTTAGGAGTTAGGGCATAGGCTGCCTATTCTCCTGTTAACCAGGCTTTTAGCCCCTCTCCAAGGTGCAGCTCCTTTGATGTCTTGAGAGGGTCAGGGTGAATGGCATCAGGTTGTAAGCTCCCCAGAAAGCCAAGGCGCTCTTCTGACCTAGCTCCATCAAAGAGCTGTTTGCCCTCACAAGGACAGAAGCAATTAAATTGTTTGTTCTGCTACAAAGTAAATGGCCTACTGAGAACTTGTTTGTATTTTTATATGTTTTTACTGTTAATGTTTTCAGTGACCTATGTTATAAAGTAAACCATAACTACTTCTGTAAGCATGTTACAGTAGTAAAGCAAAACTGTATATCCCTAGATATTTATATCACTTCACTCAAAGCCTTGGAGTGAAACTTAAAAAAAAAAAAAGAAAAGATTTCTTCCCAAACATTTCAGTTAGAAACCCAGCTTCAGACCCTTGGCAGTCTTATGCACAGGCTTTCTCGCATGATTGTTGAATAACATGTTATTATACGTGGGGGAAGAATAGTTCTTTTGTTGGCTGCATTACATTTTGTGGTGAAATTGGAGAAAACAAATCATTAAGGAAGTCTATTTTGGTTCAAGACATTACACACTTATGACGAGTCTGTTTTTCAACCTTGCCAAGTTAAAAGAAACTGCAGACCCATTTGTATTGGAACAGGAAGTCATGTTCTAGATTGCAATCTATCAGTAGCATCGTGTGTGTGTGTGTGTGTGTGTGTGTACACATACATATATGAAGGGAAGGAAGGTATTAACTATGAGTTTGTAGACACCATATATACATATATATATACACACACACACTGCTATTTTTATGTATGGTCACTGCTAAATTACTAATAACTGATTTTCTAGATACTATGTTAGAAGAAGGGGAAAAAATTTGATGAAATGTTAAACTCTCATGACCCCATGCAGACCTGCACTTCTCTGGAAGTTTCCATGGACTTCCAAAACTCTATCACCACCTCTCCATTGAAATGCCCATTGAAGCAGCATCCTGTTGTGAATAAACAAAAAAAATCTTTAATGACTTAAAAATGTCTGTGTGTTGCAGTTAGCTTGAGTAGAGAAAGGGGTATGAAAAGAAAAACGCAAACTTTAAATCTCACTTGAAAAACCTTACTGATTTTTTTTACATAAGTGATGTTTGAAAGCATGTGGGCCATCACAAAGGAGAAAAACAAACAAAAATTCAGACTGTTTTCTCTTAGTTGTCCAAGAAACGGCCTTATTCACTGAGTAGAAAGAATGTTCCCTTTCAACTCCATGTTTAGAATTGTTGCCTGTGTCAGATACCTTTTCACCTGTGATCAGGAAGCTTGGGACCACAAGTAGACTTCATTTAGAATTTAATATCGAAAAGAAAGGCACTGAATTTTTCTACCATAACTATTTTTTCCAAATATAAAGAAGTTATCTAATATTTATTTTATGAAAGTATCACTTATTTTATATATGTTTGCATATAATAACTTGTTGGGTTAAAAAGGTTATTTATAAGGTGACTCATGCTCTAAACTTGCCTCATACTTAAGGTGAATTGGTGAATTTTTTAATTAAATGAATTGCTTTCTTTATTGCAGGCAATACATGCATTGGAAAAAAATTTTTTCTTAAATGTTCTAGTATTCCTGTAACTGAACAAAAATGGAGGGTCAGCTGACTGTTGCCACAAAAGCCAAACTCGAGAAGCAGGTGCTGTTGCAAAAGAAAAGAGGTTTATTCAGGTGCTGTACAACCTGGGAGAATGGTGGGCTCCCATCTCAAAGACCATCTCCATCCTCCTGCTTAAGCCTGCCGACCTTACAGGGACAGGGAGGGGAGAGCTTTTTTCCCATCCAGCTATGTTTCTAGCATTTGGCTCACTCAAGGCCTCATCTATTCATCTTTCTAGCTTTCAGCACGCTCAGGCCATATCCATTCATAACTGTAGCTTTCGACCCACTCAATGTATGAACCTCTCCCTGCTGCCATCTTGGACAGCGGGTGGAGACTCCCCTGGTGCTCCATTTTACCGTAACGATTCCTCCCTTCGAAACTCTGGACCCTTGTAATCTTATGAGGGTAAATGGACGAAGGTCTCATTCTTCTGCAGTTCCTGCTGGCAAAGGATGTAGTCTGACCTATCCCTGAGTCCAGAAATTCTTATTATCTAACGAAGGAAGGGAGGGGTGTCAGGAATGGAGGGGAGCCGTTACACGAGGGAGAAAGATTGGTGTCTCCAGAAGGCAGCACATACGGTGTCTTGAGGGTGGCACTACTGAACAATTGAAGCTGGCAGACTGCATGGTGTTGCAGATGGGCATTCAAAGTGAGACCCATTTTGAAGACAAACAAGCAAGTATTTAGTGAGATCAGAAACCAAAAGACTGAAGGATCCCCATGATCTAAACAGAAACAGTGGCTCACTCAACAGAATAAAGGTGCTGAGGACACCACTGCCTGGGAACACAATAAAATAAAAAGAAACATTGTCATTTGGCTTTGATAGGCACTATACCTTTCTGAAAGAGGAGCTCTAAATCCCTTCAGGTGCGCAGGTCCTGCTTTCTCTTGCAGTGTCAACAGCAGCAGAAAGATCCAAGTCCTCCTCAGGCAAGTGCCTACTTATTCCATATGCGGTGGATCCAAGACTCTTCCCATGAACTTTAGGGAAGAGTGTGTTGTCAGCAAGACATCCTAAGGCCCCAGACATTGCTCAGCTAACTACTGAACTCGAGGTTCAGGACCTCGAGTTTTCTGGGTCTTTAGTCAGACTCAGTCTCTCATCTAGGACGGCTGTAAGGGCTTATCAGACAAGTAGATGGACCTGCAATGAGCATACGTGTGCAAAAATGGAGTGTTTGCCTTATATACTGTACATATTGTTCAATTTTTTATTCATGTTCTAAATCTAATGGGGGTGTTCCTAAAACAGAAACTTGGAAGGGTCTCCCATAAACTGTTTCAAAAGGGCTTAATTTAGCCCTGTGGAGGTTCTGGCTGATCTGAGAGATACAAACTTTTTATTAAATATTGTTACATATATTGGGTGCATAGATTCCAGGTTCATGACCAGCTGTGCATTTGTACATGAGTATCGTTAAAACATAATTTTTAAGCAGTCAGTTTGGTTGTAATATGTGTTTCGTAAGGGTGTGTGATATTCAATAGTAAATTGTATCTTGAGACATACTGCAAACTCCGAAGTCAGTGTTGATGGATTTTTTTTTTTTTACATGAACTTGGCTGGAAAAATATATCAATTTGATAATCCAAGAGATGTTGAAGAACTTCTGCCAATGCTACTCGAGTCGCTTATCAAAATATTTTTGCAAGTTCCCTGGCTGGTGTAGCTCAGTGGACTGAGGGTCCAATCAAAGGGTCGCTAGTTTGATTCCCCAGTCAGGGCACATGCCTGGGTTGCGGGCCAGGTCCCCAGTAGCGGGCGCATGAGAGGCAACCAGACACTGATGTTTCTCTCTCTCTCCTCTCTCTCCCTTCCCCTCTGTCTAAAAATAAAATAAATAAAATTTAAAATATTTTTGCAAGTGTTGTGAAAAGTATTTATGCCTCGAGCATAGCAAAATTGTTTGAGATGACTGTTACAAATGTTTTACAAAGCCAACTAGTGAAGATTAATTAAAGACATTTTTTATTGTATTTTTTTAGCAATATCCATGTTTCCATTATTTGAAAAGAAAAATTTTTATTCTTTGTTTTTATATGTTTCTTTAATAATTTCTAGATTGTAACTGAAAATAAAAATCATGTATTTTATTATATAAATGTAATAAATGCAAATTTGCAGTGTTTGTATCTATTTATTTATTTATTTATTTTGCATCTCAGCACAGACTAGTAATGAACGTATCTCTCAGATACACACAGCCTACACTGTATTTTTTTTTACCGTGATCTCCACAGGGCTAAACCTGCTTTGGGGTGCTACCCTAATCTGGAGCAAGGCAATGGGAAGTGCCTGGTCCCATTTCAAGTGTGTTTCTTGGCATATTTTCACCAGGGTCTTTTTTATTGTGTAGTTCATTTTCTCAGTCTTTCCCATAGATTAAGGTCTCTAAGATGCATGTAGTTTCCATTGAGTCTATGGTGTCTGTCCTATCTTCTGGGAGATCCAACGTGAACAACAGTCCATTGTCACTTTAAAGGCTGTGAGGAAGTCCAAACATAAAAATTTTTTTCTCTGAATACAAGTTTTGCTACCTCAGTTGCCTTCTCAGTTCTACTGGGGTATTCCTCTGCCCGTCCAGAAAAAGTGTCCACAAAAACTAATAAAAATTTAAGGTTTCCTCTGGTTTTAGTCATCTATGTAAAGTCAACTTACCAATCTTCAAATGGGCATATCCTTTTATATTGTACTCCCTTTCCTTTGGGGCACATTCTGTCTTAGGATTGTTTATGGCACATATCTGACAGACTTGGATAATCCTCTGGATTGTCCTTTGTAAGTGAGGGTCCTTCGAGTGGCATCTAATATGGCCCATTAAAGCATCTGTTCCATAATGAGACTCTTCATGTAGGAATTTGAAGATGGGATACACTAGAGTTTCAGGGAGTAAGATCATTCCATGAGTGTTGATCTTACATATAAAGTTAGGGTCAGTATTAGAAAACCCCCATTCACGGGCTCATTTCTCATCTCACTCTGTGTGATGGGGTTTAAATTCTGAGAAGTCCAGGTGGAGAATCGAAGGCCAAAGAGGCAATGGCCCATGGGAGGCTTGTCTTGCTGCTTCGTCGGCAGCTTGGTGTCCCTAGTTTGTTTCAGAACTGGTCTGCTAGTGTCCTGGGCAA
The DNA here is from genome assembly GCA_004026545.1 of Mormoops blainvillei. Lineage (NCBI taxonomy): Eukaryota > Metazoa > Chordata > Mammalia > Chiroptera > Mormoopidae > Mormoops > Mormoops blainvillei. The sequence goes on along the minus strand of PVJD01000024.1, from coordinate 430,358 downwards.
TGCATCATGGCAATCTGGTTTGGTAGATTCACTGCCTCTAGCAGTTGTAAAATCTGTTTTCCATGTTTGATGTCCTTATTCCCTGAGGTTAAGAGCCGTCTTTTTTTCCCATATTGTCCCCTGGGCGTGGACTACCATGAAGACATATTCGGAGCCAGTGTAGTTGTTAACATTTCTTCCCTGGGACAGTTCTAAGGCTCTCGTTAGGGCTACCAGTTCACTCTTTTTTGCTGAGGTTCCAGCAAGGGCCTGGGCTTCTGTCACCCAGCTCATTGTCGACCACTCTCCATGAAGCTGCTCCCATCTATATAGAACTCCCAGTCAGGTACTGTCAGTGGCTGGTCCAATAGATCTGGTCTGATGGAATAAATTTGATCAGTGATTTCCGAGCAATCATGCTGGAGGTGTGAACCTTCCTCTGAATACAGAAGTAAGGTGGCCAGGTTTAAGGTAGTGGCAGTCTGTAAGGTCGCATTTGGGTTGTTTAATGAAATGGCATGGTATTTCCCCATGTACCCTGCCATCAGCCAATAACCCCTTTTTGGTTTTAATAGAGTTAGGACCTGGAGTGGTATAAATACCATAGTATCCTGCCCCAGCATGAATTCCTCTGCCTCCTGTAAGATGTCACAGGTGGCTGCTACTGCCTGGAGACATAGCGGCCATCCCTTTGTTCTGTGATCTAGTTTCTTTGGGAAATAGGCTATGGGTTGAAGGGTATTTTCCAGAGTCTGGGTTAGTACCCCCAGTCCGATTCCTTGCCTTTCATGAATGTATAATTTGAAAGGTTTCTGTAAATTGGGCAATCATAATGCAGGAGCCAAACAAGTTTTTCCTTCAAGGTGTCAAATGCCACCTGGTAGTCTCTTGTCCATTCTAATGATTCAGAGTCTAGGCCTTTCAAAGAACTGATTTTGCTAAATGCAAATTTGGCAGAAACCCGTAATCCCTAAGAATCCATGAACCTGCCTTCATTTCTCTGAGATTTTTATTGTAGCAGTGGCTTGTTTTTGATCAGCCATCAAGCTTCTAGTACCCAGTTTCAGTTGGAGTCCCAGGAATATCACCTCCTGTTTGCAAATCTGGGCCTTGTAAGGCAAACTTTATATCCTCTTTTTGCCAGATGAGTTGGGACTGTGATGGTGTTCAGCAAACAGTCCTCGTAAGTAGTACTAGTTATCAGTAAGCCATCCATGTATTGTAAAGGAACTCCCAGTTTCAACATCCCTTAAGTCTTTTGCTAGCATTTCCCCGAATACAGTCAGGGAATTCTTAAATTGTGACAACACCATCCAACACTATTGGAGCATGAGTTTAGTTCTAGGTCCTGGAATTCAAAGGCAAATAATAGTTGAGCCTGTTCATCTATTGGGATGCAGAAGAAAAGGTATCCTTCAAGTCTAGGACTGAAAACCATTTGCTAGCCCCAAGCACAGTGGTCAACAAAGTATAAGGGTTGGGAACCTTAAGATGAATGTCCTGGACAATGTCATTTATGGCCCTAAGATCCTATACAAATCAGTATTTGTCAGAGGCTTTCTGACTGGCAAAATGGGAGCAGTAAAAGGGAGACTGGCATGGCTGAATTAATCCTAATTTTAAGAACTTCTGAAATACTGGTTGAATTCTCTCTAAAGCTTCCTTTTTAGAGGGAATTTCTTCCATGGTATCTGTGCCCCTTCTTTTAGGTAAATTTTTATGGGTTGGATGTTAACTGCTCTACCAGGGGTTCCATTGGCCCAAATGGGTTGATCGATCTGCTCATAGATCTTAGGTGGGAAGAGTTCACCTCCCGGTCCTTTTGGACAAGTCAGGAGTACCTGGAGCTGGAGAGCATGTTCCAGCAGAATTTCTACTTCTAATTGCTGCTTCTCAGAGAAAAAGTTATTCGTACATGCAATTTACAAAGTAAATCTCAGCCGAGCAATGTAGTGGGGGCAGTCTGGAATGTAAAGAAAACTATGCATAAGTTTTTGATCCCCAAGCTGGCATTCTAGAGGTTGAAAGAATGCCTCTTTTTTTATTGTCTGGTCACTCTAATAACCATTACTACAGCTGAACTTTTCTTCGTTAGGTTTTTTGGGGGTTTTTGTCTTTTTTTTTTTATTGTTGTTCAAGTACAGTTGTCTCCATTGGTTATTTTCATATTTAGCACTTAGTATGTGGCTTCCTTTGTATCTACAAGGAAATCAATTAGCTTGTTCCCTGCTGTCAAGTGTACCCAGGGTTCCTGTGGGGAAATCGTAACAGATCAGGAGATGTCTAATCCGAGAGCCCCTGGGCAGCCTCATTCCTCATCAGACTTGTCATTCCTTTCTAACATTTCTAGGTGAGTGCCCCTATCCTCTTTATGTTTCTTTTTAAGTTCTGGGCAGTCCTTTCTCCGGTGGCCGTCCTCTTTGCAGTAGACATATTGATTGGCACCTAGTGGGCCTTTCCCTGTTCCTTTTAGATCCTGCCTCTCCTTCTGTTTCTAAGAAAATACTGGTCTGCTTTAATTTCCATTTTCCCGGGCATGGTAAATCTTAATGACTGTGTCCACCAGCTGGGACGGATTCATTCCCAACGCCTTGTCTAAATGTTGGAGCCTCCTTCTGATGTCCAGGGTACTTTGTCCCGTAAAAGTCGTGTATAGTATCCAGGCTATTGCTGGTGCCCGCGGGTCAGCGTCAGCTTGCTTTTGATAGGCCTAATAGATCCTTTCTAAAACTTCAGAAGGATTTTTGTTTGCTTTCTACTAAATGGCCTGTATTGTGTTCAGGCTCTTTTCGTTTAGGCACCTTTTTCTTAAGCCCTTCCAATATGCAGCTTTTATAATGTTCTAGGAAGGCTGGGTTCCCACCATTCAGGTCCCAGTTAGGCTCTGTCCAGGGAGTTGCACCAGCTGGGTTGGGAGCCCATTGGGATTCTCTTGGTGGAGATAATGAACCTCTTCATGAGCTTTATTTATAATTAGCTGCCATTTATCTGCTGTTAGCAGGATAGTAAGGAGAGCTTATACATCTGCACAGTTTGGAGGCTGAGAGGCCAAAACTGAGGTGATAAGATCTGCCATTTTCTGAGGATTCTCCCTGTATGAGGGGTTGGAATTCCTCCAATTCAAGAAGTCTGAATTGGAAAACAGAGTCTGGGCCCAGTGGTAGCCAGTGGGCTGACCCTTCCTCGTTTATTCTGCCTAGAGGGTATTGCCTCAAAGGGAATTGTCCTGCTCTGCATACGGATGTTCCCTGACCAAACTGAGTACCCTGCTGAGTCTTTTAGGGGGAGACCATTACTTCTTCATAAAGGGGTGGGACCATTGCCCTTCTTGGCCCTGTTTCAGGGGCATCTAGCAGCGGGAGCAGTGATGAGGGAAGTCTTCCTACTGCGAATCCCGCATCCCCTGGGTTCAGGGCACTGAAGAGACTCACTCCCTCATTTTCTTTTTTCTCCTTTGTCTTACCTTCAGAGAGGGGTTTTGAAGCCACTTCCCTTCTCTGCATCATTAAGTTGTTCCCTTTCCTTGCCAAATCCTTATTATGTAAAGACATAAATGCCTGGACATAGGGATTTCCTTCCATCTCCCTGACCAGTGGCAAAATAATTACAATTGCATGATAGTGTAGTAATTTAGGGAACCATTTAGGGGCTATTTTTTCCATAGTCTAAAGTACACATAGGTCAAGCAGTGTTACAACAGAAAACCGGTCCCTTCCTAGACATTGGATAACAGCTGCACATGGACCAGTCTGCTAAAAATTTGGCCCAGTGTGCTCCCTTCAGGAGTTGAAACAGAACAACACCTGATGGCACAAAATTATAAAATCAAAACTATATGACGGGACCCCACACAAAGTGGAAACAAATAAGCAAACTTTGAATCCACAGTTGCATTATTCCAAATGAGCACTCACAAGCAAGTCTTAGTATCTTATCTCCTGCCAACTGATACCACGAGCAGTTCTAACAGGAGCCTAATGGCACAAAGCCCCAGATGGTAGGGATAGAAGAGCCCTGATGTGCACGCTGGTTCAACTCACCCAGTTTTGGAGTCCATCCCCTTTCCAGACCCATTTCCTTTCACCAGCCAGGCATGTCAGGCACCTGACACCTTGAGCAGGAGTGCAGGGAAATTCCCTGAGACTGGGATATCCCCGCAGCCCCACTCTCGGGGTTGCAGCACAGGATATCTGAAAATTTCCTGCCTGTGTTTTCCTCTAGGACTTTTATGGTGCTACCGCTTATGTTTAAGCCCTTTATCCATTTTGAGTTTATTCTGGTGTATCATGTAAGTTGGTGGTTGAGTTTCATTTTTTTGCATGTAGCTGTCCAGATCTCCCAACACCATGTTTTGAAGAGGTTATTTTTACTCCATTTTATGCTCCTGCCCCCTTTGCTGAATATTAATGGACCATAGAGAAATGAGTTTATTCCTGGACTCTCTATTCTGTTCCATTGATCTATGTGTCTGTTCTTATGCTAGGACCAGACTATTTTGATTACAGTGGCCTTGTATTATAGTTTGATATTAGGTATTGTGATTCCTCCTGTATTGGTCTTCTTTCTCAAGGTTGCTGAGGCTATTGGGGGTCATTTTTGGTTCCATATAAATTTTTGAAATATTTGTTCTACATCTGTGAAATATATCATTGGTATTTTAATAGGGATTGTGTTGAATCTATAGATTGCATTCAGTAGTATGGACATTTTAATGATATTAATTCTTCCAGCCCATGAACACAGTGTATACTTCCATTTATTTGTGTCTTCCTTAGTTTCATTCTTCAGTGTTCTGTAGTTTTCCAAGTACTGGTCTTTTACCCCCTTGGTTAAGTTTATTCCTAGACACTTTAATACATCTCCACCAAACCAGCATTGCAAGGGATGCTAAAGGGACTGCTTTTAGAAGTTGAATAAAAAGAGAGAGAGAAAGAGTAAGAGAGAGAAAGGAACAGAGATACAAGGGGAAAAAGTGGCAATGAATAAGTACCTTAAATATAAATGGACTAAATGCTCCAATCAAAAGACACAGGGTAGCTGAATGGATAAGAAAACATGACCCGCTTATATGCTGTCTACAAGAGATCCACCTCAGAACAAAAGATCTACACAGACTGAAAGTGAAAGGATGAAAAAATATTCCAAACAAATGAACATGAAAAAAAGCCAGGTAGCAATACTTATATCATCAAAATAGATTTTAAAACAAAGGCTATAAAAAGGGACAAAGAAGGACACTATATAATACTTAAGGGAATAATCCATCAAAAAGATATAACCCTTGAAACATATATGCACCCAATATAGGAGCACCCAAATATATAAGGAAAATCTTGGAGGACTTCAAGACAGATGTCAACAGCAACACACCCGTAGTAGGGGATTCTCACACCACACTGTCAACAGTGGAAGATCTTCCAAGCAAAGAATCAACAAGGACATTGTGGCATTGAACAACACTGTAGATCAAATGGAATTAACTGACCTATAAAGAACCATTCACCTCAAGGAAGCAAAATACACATTCAAATGCACGTGGAACATTTTCAAAAATAGACCACATGATAAGACACAAAACAAGCCTCAACAAATTCAAGAAAGTCGAAATCATATTAAGCATCTTCTTGGATCGCAATGGCTTGAAACTAGAAATCAACCTCGAGGAAATAAAAGCATTCAAATTCATGGAGACTGAATAACATGCTATTAAATAATGAATGGGTTAACAATGAGATCATGGAAGAAATCAAAAAAGTTTCTGGAAACAGATGAAAATGAACACACAACAACCCAAAACCTATGGGACACAGCGAAGACAGTCCTGAGACGGAAATTAATAGCAGTGCAGGCCTACCTAAAAAAGGTAGAAAAATCTCATGCCTTTTTCTAATTTTTTAATTGATTTTAGAGAGAGAGATTGATTTCTTATTCCACTTATTTATGCATTCTCTGGTTGATTCATATTTGTGCCCTGACCAGGGACTAAACCTGCAAACTTGGCATCTCGGAATGATGCTCCAACCAACTGAACTACCCAGCTAGGGCTATCCTACAATTTTTATTGGAAACTGAAATATCCAGAAACTGAAGTCACAGGGAATTTTACAAAATCATAAAATAAATGCCAGTAGTTTAATTGGTTTTATATAAAGAAGTTTAGAGACTGAATTATGAAGCAGGGTTGTTTCATATACATGAACTTTGAATATATATAGACACACAGTCATTTGATGATTTTTTTATAAAGGCATTTAATATAAAATGCCTTTAAATTAAATCTGCTCATCTTCCACTTAAGTTTCTTAATCTATAGACACTAAGTGACTCTTTTATATTATTGAATCTTACATTATTTAAGTCTTTATAATATCTGACATGTTTAAATTCCACTTCCACCTCATGTGACACATTGACGAACTTACAGCATGCAGCTTGGGTGGTCTCGGAATGCTCCAAAGGCAGCTGCCCTGCCTTTTCCCTCTGGGTGCCCTTATCTTGGGTATTAATGTTGAAAACGTTGCAAGACTTTTCATAATGTTCCAATAGACTTTCTGGTCCCAAAATGTACCCTTTTTTTAGAAAGAAAAAGGGCCATTTTTGTCATAGTCCTTTGAAAGTGGGATGCTTTTTCCTTTTGTGAAAAATGTTCCTGTCTCTGCTACAAGCAGTCCTATGAATGAGGAGACTGAAAACCTACCCAATCATGATGCTACTACCTGAAAACCTTCTGGCAGCTACCATAGATTTAACCAGACTCTTATGCTAGCAATGATATTCTGATTTCATTTAAAATTATGCAGTTAACTTTTCTTTTTTCGATATGTGAGGATCTGCTGGAATAATGGAAACTCAAACAGGGCCAATAGGCCTCAGGTCGCTTGTGAGGACTAAAACTTCATTTTGAAGTATAGCACAGCTTGCTTATACTTATAATGCCAGATTTGCAAAATTTACTAATGTGATACAGTTATGTTTACACAGTTTATACATTTCTTTATGTGAAACTGGCTATTACTGTCTATATTACACAATGCATAGATTTTATTACCTTTCTAATAGTTCACTTTTCAATTATAAACAAGAGGATGAACAGGTCTGTATTTAGTTTACTTGAACGAAGAAAAATTTAAAAGTTTTTGTTTTAAATCATACATAAGAGCATACATTAGTAGAGAAAACCTCTGGAACTCTCTTTGTTTTCTCAACCATACATTATTAGCTATCTAGAACTAATTACTTCCAAGACACCTTCTAGGAATTATGGTTCTCTCTGTCTCCTGGGACATCACGTAAAGTTTTCAGATGAAAAAGGAAGCCCATAAGAGGTCTTTCTTTTTCTCAAGTCAAATGAAGTTAGGAATGACTTAGAAATAGTAGTTCCTAAAATAACTTCAAATTGGCTGTTGAGCTCTGGGTTTCCCTTCTGAACTTTCATTTAAAGAAATGTTTAAAATGATTTCTTTATCAATTAGTTTTTATTATTTTCCCAGATTCTTAAAAACATATATTGATACTGAGTATCTCTTTTTGGAAGCGTATAGTCACTGAGAATTATCAAACAGATAAAGCAAGGAAAGCTCGAGCAAAACAAGTTCTCTTGCCCCGTGTGCATTCTTTTTGCACTGGAGTCTAGGAACTTTACCTCAAACTGGAACTTTTTGTTTGTTTCAAAACAGATGCAAAACAGAGTCTGCCTCCCTCCCAGCAAGTCTGAGAATTCACAAGAGATCCCAGACCTAGCTGCCCACCCACACTAGCACTGCAGGGCCCTAGTGCCCTCACTTGTAGTGTCTGTGTTAGCCCACCTCGGTTTGGGGACGGGAAACCTGGTTGTCATCCTCCCCCTGCTCAGTGCCCCTGACCTGCCTTTCCTTCTTTATCTTTTCTTCTCCTCTCAGTGCCCCCCTTCCCCCAGTTTCTGTTGCTCCTCTCACCCCTCATCCTCTCCCCCTGCCCTTCCCTCCCCTTCCCTCTGCCCTTCTTCTTCTCCCTCATACCCTTCTACTGAATTTCCTGGAATATTCTGCAACTGCCAACACTGGGAATCCCTGGTTTTCTCTACGTTTCTCAATTCACCTTTAGCTACAGAAAGTCTTCAGTCCTCAATAAGCTATAATCTGGTCCCAATTTACTAACTCAAATCTCCCTTTTCACATTCTTTTCACATGAATCACCACTGGCACTGAACGTTTCCTTAACCCACTCTGCATTCAGTCTTGCATTCCCTTGCCCTTCCCATTCACCTTGCCTGGGCAACGCCTCTCCATTCTACTAGGTCCTCAACTAAAATTCTACCTCTATGAATTTTGCAGCAACACACCTTTTATCTCATTTATTTTTTTATTGATTTTCAAGAGTGGGGGATAAGGAGGGGGGAGAGAGAGAGAGAGAGGAACATTGATTTGTTGTTCCACTTATTTACATATTCATTGGTTGATTCTTGTGTGTGCCCAGACCAGAGATCAAACCCACAACCTTGGCGTACTGGGGCGAGCTCTAACCAGCTGAGCTACCCAGTCAGCACCTAAGCAGTACTCATTTTTTAAATTTATTCAAGGCATTTTTAATCACATACTATGTACCAAGTAGCACTGCAAGTTGTGAGGAACATAAATATCAATAAAACTTAGCTGATAATATTTACATGACCTGTTTGTCAAAATGTCTGTTCAGGGCAGTTCAAACTTCATCAAATTACACTGAGCATTAGAAAAGACCTCAAGACTGTATACTTAGATGGCTTCTATGAAACAGAACATATTCAGTGTGCAAAAAAATTTTCTGTAAGATGGCTCTAGTAGTGCTTAGTTGTCTTTAACTTCATCTGAAACAATTGCATTAGATTGTATTGTGACAGCTGTCATATCAGCGTGCATTTATAAAAAAACATCAAAATTGGCAAATTTTTATGTAGTCCTTTTAGTATTGAAGGTGGAAGAAAATACACAACATTTTCATCATATTACGCTTTATTATTTCAAGAAAGGTAGAAGCATAACTGAAATGCAAAAAGAGATTTGTGGACTGTACGAAGAAGGTGCTGTGACTGATGGTACATGTCAACAGTGGTTTCCGAGTTTCCCGCTGGAGGTGTCTCCCTGGCCGATACCCCACAGCCAGGCAGACCAGTTGAAGCAGACAGCGATCGAATCGAGACATTAATTGAGAACAGTCAACGTTACACTACGTGGGAGAGAGCCGACATAAAATCCCCAAATCAGTACCGTTATTGGTGAACGTGAAATATGTGTCTTTTATTTTACAGAAAAAAACCCTACAGAATTTTAGCCAACCCAATATTTTTCTTTGAAGAGGGTGGAAGTTTTAAAATTAGTTATTTCTCGTTTCCACCTAGTGGGACATGAGTGTTCACCCAGCAGAGCACTGTCTTTGCAGGCAGTCCAAGCAATCAAGAAAGCAAAAGATTTTAAAATCTATCCTTTTAACATGGGTCAAACTAATCAGCAAGATTCTTTTTCATGTTATCAGAATTTTCCTAGCACCATTACAGATAATTCTATGGAATATTGGAGGGGGAAAAAGACATAATAAGAAGAGGAGGACATCAAGACATGTAAAAAGCAAAACATCTCAGCGTGCACCTAAGCTTTCATTGGGAAGTGGACATCTTCCATTTCCACAGAAAATACTTGTATGTGTAAGAAGAATATAACCGAGTCTTTTCTGTTCTAGTTTTCATAATTAATTGCCACAAAGATAAATTTTTAGCTTCCAAGATTATTCTAAGAGTTAAAAATGTATGACTTTGATCATTAAAGGGTGTCGTAATAAAAGTAGCCACAGTGATGAAAGAATCATCTATCTAAATGCCAATCTGATCTTGTCCTGGCTTTGCTTGCCTGCAAGATGACATCCACTCTTCTCTTTGGTGGTGGAAATTCTTCGTGATTGCCAGTTCTTACCCTTGCCCCCATACCTCTCCTTATCTGTTCCCTGGACAGACCAGGCTCTTCATGCCCCTTTTATTCACCTCGTTTCACATGCCAGAGAAACTGTTTCTCCATCCTTACTGCCCCAATTTCCTCACACTTGTCTTGCCCAGCACAGCTTTTCCTGAGCCTTTGTTTCCCATCTCCAGCTGAGTTAGATACCCTTTGTCTGCACCATCCCATGCCTGGGACCCCTGTCAGCTCAGGGAGTGCGAATGTGATTGCCAATTCAACTATCTCCTTCTTCTCCCAACTGTAAGCGTCTGCTGGACTGTGTCTCCAGTGGATGGCAGGACTGTACCTTATTAATTTCAACCCCCGAGCCCCTGGCCTAGGGGCCAGGAGATAGCAACTGCTCAGTATTTGTTAGTTGCACAAATAAAAGAACTATTAACTACATTCGAAAATTGATGTTAGCTATTAAAAAATAACCTTCCAAGGTTTATCTTTGTGCCACTTGTTAGATATTAGTGTTTACCCTTTGATGCATTTAAATAAGGCTGTAAATATAAAATATATTTCAAGGTTAACCTATGTTTTGCCCTTCGAAGTCACCAGGTGATGGTTCAATTATTTTAATACGTTGCCCCTAACAGCATAATTGTTCCACGAATGATTTTTACATCACTTTCCTTCCATTCCTCTCTTCTCCTTTAAGAGTTACCACGATCTTTTCTTAGGGTTTCAGTATTCTTTCACTAGCCCTCTTCTTTGTCACTAGATTTTTAATTTACACATTTGGTTGGCTGGTTCCTGTTACTCGGCCTACAAATCTGTCCTATGTCATCTCCTTTGAGTAATTTATAACCTCCATAAAATGCCACGTAGAGGCACTTTTTTACATTTTTGAGTAATGGCGAGAAAGAATTGCCCTGGGAATCAAAAATCCAATGAGTCATAGATTATTTTGTTATTTATGACCAGAGAATGGTCATTGACAATATTTGGCAATTTTACAGCTATGAACCTAGGCTATTGTGCTTTAGAATGTAATTTATTAAGCAAATAAAACTCTTAACTGGTAATGGGTCCTGTTAAATCTGAGGGACCACGTGAGCTCCAGGCCAGTACAGCTGTGGAAGTTTCATAGTAGCCACATACATCTCAGATGTCTGGACACTAATATTTTACACTTACTTCATGGTTTTATTTATTCAGTTGCCTTTATATTCTTGATTGGATTCTGACCAACCATTTTGGTTTAAGAAGTCATCAGCTTTGAGTAGAGAAGGAGGAGCCTGGAGAAAATAAAATGAATTTATGTTGAAATAGCATAAATCCTTCCTTCATTAGCTATGACATTTAGTAAATTCAGGCTGTAAAGAAACACCAGATGTGTTCATGGAAAATACATCTTTGAAAAAGAAAAAGACAAGGACCTAAAACTTAATCAGAGGCACCTAAAGGAGAGGTAATACAGATACAGAAACAGATAGATATGTATATATTTTGTAATGTTGTCCTGAGATTAATTCCAGCCAGTCTCACCTTTTAATGTTTGGAGAAAATGATAATTTTGCAATTCTCAACCAAATAAACTGATCTTATTCTAAATTCGGTCACGTGCCACTTAACGATAGGGACTCTGAGAAATGCATCATTAGGTGATTTCTTCAGTGTGTGAACATTCTGGAGTGCACTTAGGCACACCTGGATGGTACGACCTATTGCTCCTAAGCTACAAGCCTGTAGACCACATTACTGGACCGAATACTGTAGGCAGTTGTAGCACAGTAGTAAGTACTTGTGTATCTAAACAGTTCTAAGCATAGAAAAGGTACCGGGAAAATATGGTAACAGAGAGATAGTGGTACACCTGTATAGGACACTTAACCGTGAACGAATGGAGCACGCAGGACTGGAAGTTGCTCTGGGCGAGCCAGTGAGTGAGCAGTGAGTGAACGTGGAGACCCAGGCTATTACATGACTATAGACTCTATAAACACTGTAGGTCTAGGCTATGCTAGACTTATAAAACAACGTGAGATCAAATCGAGCACAGAAGAAATGGTGGGATTAAGAGACAGTTAAATAGATGGATGAGACTGCTGTAGGCATAGGTGACACACTGTTTCTCAGGAAGCTTTTTATTTTAATAAATAGAAAAGAATACCCTCTAAAATAATGATAAAAAGTATAGTGAAGTAAACACATAAACCAGTAGCAGGGTCGTTATTGTCATTATTAAGTACTACATATGCTACATAATTGTACATGCTATACTTTTAAATGGCTGTGCATAATCGCCTGTGCTGTTCTTTTATACAGCTGGCAGCACAGTGGGCTTGTCTACAGCAGCATCACCACAGACACATCTGACGACATCCAAGATTAGAGAAATTCAATTATATACTTAACAGTATGCAACACCATCAAGAAGTTGGGTCTAAAGCCAAATTCCAAGTACTGATCAGTGAGAAAATTCTAAAAGTGTTTCTTCCATTTGAAAATAAGTGCTAGATGTCACATTTACCCTTCCATTCTATAAGTAATTAATTAAACCTCACCATGGTCATTGCCTCATACCTCTGTATAAAATAGAGATAGGCTAGGAGGACTTAAGTATGTATGGCAGAGGTGGCACTAATGAAAATAAGATTAGATGAAAATGAAACCAGTTATGTAACCTTTAGGGCTGCCCTTGAATATGGTCACACCTTGTCTAGGGCCTCCCTGCCATCTTGCACTGTTATAATTTCCCCTTTACGTTTTTCCCTCCCTGATTAAACACTGGGCGTCTTGCCATTTATTTTATCAACTGTGTGTGTACAATTCCTAACACAGGGTCAAGTACCAGAAACATACTTGAATGAATGTATATGTTACCTCCCTACTGATTGTTTTGTCCTGCTTCTCTGGACAAACTGTGGTGCTCAGTCAGAAGATTATTCGGCTCTTGGCTTTTCTTGATTAATTTTAGGAGTTCTGTATATAGTCTAGAAATGTATTTTCTCCCACTCTGTAGGTTGTGTTTTCACTTTCATAGTGATTTTTTTTTTTTTGGATGAGCAGTTTTTGCCAGCAAGTCCATTTTATCCTTTTTCTTTCATAGTCACTGCTTTTTCTGTCTTCCTTAAGAAATCTTTGCTTATCTTCATGGTTATGAAAATATTCTATATTTCTTCAGGCTTTAGATTTTTAGTTTTCATATTTAGGCCTGTTATCCATCTAAAATTAATTTTGCGTGTGGTGTGAGATAGGGGTGGAGATTTCTTCTTTTCTGTATGGATATCCAGGTACTTTAGAACTGGGGAAAAAAATCTTACTGAAAAAAAGACTTTCCCCCATTGAATTGCTTTTATTGATAACTTTGCTAAAAATTTGCTTTTGTGTCTTTGTTAAAAATGAAAATAACATAATTTTTTTAAATGCCTTCTTTTATCCGTAACTTCTTCCAGTGAATTTTAACCGAATTTGTGTTATGGTCATTGTCAAAACAGGAATGAAAAAGACACTTTCTACTCTCGTAGGGTTTACAGGCCATGAATCTATCGTTTGATCGAGATTAAAGAAGGGAGGGGATTGTATAGGAGAGTAAAAATCTGTCTTTACAAGCACGAGATCTCTGTCTATAAATCTCACTTCCTATAATCTGTTCTTTGAGTTTTAAAAATCAATATGTTGTGACCAAAGCAAAACAATGAAAGTACTGAAAATACTTTTCCAAGGCACACAAGTACCTCTGCTCCTGCCCCACCCTCACCCAATATGGCGATTCACCGGCCTCAGTGAAGACTAAATGTGCAGATTACGTTTGTATCATCGTGACTGAATATATCAGTACTTGACAAAGCTTGAGGGGCTGAACAATGAGATTGCTTTTTTTCTAAACCAGACAGCTACAGAGAGACTGTACAGTGGCTCTCAAGTTGAAGGGAGAACAATAGTTAGCTCATTTGTGAATTTAAGTGGTATTTATGGTCCTATTTTTGAACGATAACTATTGCTTAAAGAAAATCCTCTGCTTTAGTTATAGGTATCAGTGTGTGAAAACATCAGCAGGGCCTCTTTCCTGCTTTGAAATGTAAGAATCCTTAACTTCTTCCCGTGGCAAATTCAAATCCTTTATATATCATTGACAGACACTAATAGCTGTAGTGACCGAAGGCTTTAGCACCAAAAAATAAACTGGATGGAGTTGGAAACAATGTTTCCAAAGCCCTAATTTGTTAAATTTCAAATAGACCTGCCATACTCAGTTCTGAGTTAATGGTGTCTGCACTCCCAGTTTCTTTTGATGGTGGATGCAGCACCCCTGCCCGTATTCAGAGACTTTTTCTAAATCATCAATAATTACATTAGCAATATAATTCCTAATCCAAAAAAATATGCCTCTTGGATCTTAAACTTAAGGTCTCAATTTGTAAGAACAGAGTTCTAAATTTATAAGAACTTTGGTGGACTTTGATATTTTACGTAGCAAATTCTAAGACCTATTTCTTTAGTGGCAATAACGCTCATCCAAGCTTTGGAAGTTGATCTTTGAATTACTAAATACATTTTCAAAAGTAACAGATGAATTTGGACTTGGAGCAAAAGTTGGTTATCAAAATACATTTTTGCACACAGACGCCAATTACATATGTCTACATTTTCATATAAAGTGAAACTGCACAATAGATTAGTCCCAAAGTGAAAATCTAAATATCCTATACCAGAGCTTCTCAAACTATTTTAGTCTCAGAGCTTCACCCCACTCCTTTTTACATTTTTAAATTACTGAGCTTCTCAAACTACTTTTGCTAATGCAGGTTATTTCTATCAACATTTAACATATTATAAATTAAAACTGGTATTTAACAGATATTTATTAATTCTTTTAAAAATAATATTGTAGCAAAAATAACTCATTTTCATAAAAAAATAACTATTCCAAAAAAAAATAAGAGTGATATTTTTTCACATCTTAAAAAATCTCATTAATGTCTGGATTAATAGAAGACAACCAAGTTCTTTTATATACTCCAACAGCCTCTTGCAATATGTCAGGCAGTCTCTAGAGAGTTATCCACTCGGGAAAGAAAGAATGATGGCAAAGGTATAATGTTTTCATATTATTAGAAAAATAGTTTTGCCCTCAAGACCAAATGAAAAGTTCTCGTGGACCTCCCAAGGGTCCCCAGTTCATTCTTTGAGAACTGCATCCCTGTAACTGTTAGAATGCTTATGTGACAGCATTAGAGCAGTTTAAAATGGCATGTATGTGAATCCCTTTAAAACACAGAGAGATATTTTTAATAATATATGCTCCCCCAACTTAAAAAACAGTGTTATAATATTCAAATGTATATAGAATCCAGCAGGAAAAAATACTTTATTTTCAACACTTAATAAAATCAAACATCTTTTTAAAAAGATTTTATTTATTTGTTTGTAGAGAGGAGAAGGGAAGGAGAAAGAGAGGGAGACATCAATGCATGGTTGTCTATCGCACACCCTCTGCCAGAGACCTGGCCTGCAACCCAGGCATGTGCCCTGACTAGGAATCGAACCAGCGACCCTTTGGTTCACAGGCCGGCACTCAATCCACTGAGCCACACCAGCCAGTGCTAAAAATTAAACATCTTAAAGAGCAAAACTACTAAGTTACATTATGAAAATCTGAAAATATAAAGAGAGAACCGTAAGTTCTATGTGACAGAAAAGGGATCATCAGTTCCAAAAATGAGATAAAACAGGGAGGAAAGTTGACACTCTCTTAAAGACAGTAAGATGACTGTCTTAATTTGCCTTTGAAATAGAAAGCCTCTCAACTTCTTTAGAAGGTTGACTACAGGATACTTGTAGACCAATGTTTCCTAGAACAAAAACATTGATTTTGTTGAAGCACTTGGAAAAATAGTCCATTGAGATCCTAGAGTTCTGTACCAGGTACACTTTGGCAGAAATGACTTTAGCCTAGGAAATATTAAGGAGCAATATAGTTCAGCTGCCAGTGGAAATGAGCATGTGACTATCATGTTAGAGTTTTAGAAAAACATAAAATAGAATAAACACATTTCTGCCATGTTAAAAAAAAATGTCGATAAGGATTAGAAGTGAATTTCTAGTAGGTTTTCAGAATTTTCTGTTTAGTGGCTTTTTTCTCTAAAGTTTATTATATTAGTGAATTTCTGTCATTTCAAATGAAAGTGTATGCAATTTATGATAAATAAGAGACAAATGTGTTCTTTGGTGGCATGGGAACTGGTCAGCAAGTATAATCAACCGAGAGGACCAGCCAGCACTGAAGGTCTGATTCATTGGCAGAATTCATAAAGCAGCACTCTTCCCTTGAAATCCCAGAAGTAACGGAGAGAGAAGCAGAATGGCAGCAAAGCGTAGGTAGCAGAGGGCACAGTTACTGATGTGGGAGGGCCAGCCTCAGGGATGTGGAGGTGGTCGGGTGCAGCAGGCAGAGGCCCTCGCCAGGCAGAGCCGCCTGGAGCGGGGGCATCCGTGGCTCCACTGGGTCGTGATTTAAGACCGAAGGAGGGGAAGGTCATAGGATTACAGAAAGGCTTGTATTGGAACCAAGTTTGTGTGGGAAGGACCAGGTAGTCGGCTTGCACTGGCAAGCTAAGTAAAAGGTTCTTATTGTTCCTGCTTCTTTAGAGAAAATGGTTTTTACTTATCAAACTGACCATAAAACATTTAAAGAATGAAGACAATAAAGGAAATGACTGACAAAGTAACGGTCAAAGTCACATCTCAGACTTGTGTATTCCTTGTCATCTGTTTTGTTCTCGTAATGAATGGTCGAGTTACACTTTTCCTTTTATTGAAACCCCTAGGATTGTAGCCACTCTTTTAAACATGTACTAAAAATCAGACACTAAATTACACCTGTGAGCTTAAAGCAGCAAAAATAATTTACTGACCTTATTCACCCCTTCAGTTGCAACAAACTCTTTATATGTCTGTACCTCTAGTGTGGAGAGTTGGTTTCTGACTCTGAACCTCTCGCTCTCTCCACCTCATTTCCCCTCTGTGTAACCAAACACTTTTCAGCAACTGGAGGCCTAAACAATCTTGTTAACTTAAAAGTTTTCCTTCAGATTTATTGACCCAGCGGAGTTAAACGGGGTAAGTGTTGATCAACACCTCTCAGGTATTTCTTTAATTACTGCACTGGCATCTCCAGGGCCTCATAAAAGTTTGCAGTGTGAGTTAGAAATAAAGCGACTATTTTATTTATTTATTGATCTACCTACCTATTTATTTATTTATTTATTTAGGGGGAGGGGGAATTTGGGCTTTTCTAAAGGGAACAAGCCTCTACCTTTTGCCATAAATTGTAGTCGTAGCCTTGATAATGCTGTGGTTGAACAATAAGGCCTCCAGAGCAGCTTTTGCTGAAAGAGATTAAACTGTAAACTACACTATGAGTAAGGAGGGGCGGGAAGAAGAAAAAAATATTGTGGTTTTCATAAAACAGAAAAGAAATACATTGACTGGTGTTTACAGCCCAGAGACGTTTTTTGCCTTCTCAAGTACAAAACAGTCTTATTTTTAACCAGCCAAGCTTTTGCAAGAACGCCGTATCAATCCCACAGTTCTGTTCTTTGAAATAATTGCACCAAGCTGGTCCCAAACCAGCAGTAACTAAGTGAAAAGGAGGAGGGAGCATTTCTCAAACATACAGTGCCGATGAAATTTGCCATAACGCTATGAATTATGTCGGCTGCTGCCTGTATGAAGTTCCACATAATGGGAAAAAAGAATTTAACTAGATCTTAATTGAACATACAGCTACATAATATCCTTTTGTTTAGGCTCAAAAATGGATTTTTTTTTAAACCTCCTTATCAGTGCAGCTATTAAATATTGTGGCTCTCCAGCTATCAGTCTCCGATCAGCACAGTTAGTGCATTTTACCTTCCAAGGAAGTGCACTCTGAGCCAGCTGGAGCACGAGAGCTGTAGGAGCTGGAGAAAGACGTAATTGAAACAGGCGACTGCTTCAGCACAGACAGGAAATAAAAGGAAGACTGGCCCTCCAACGGATTAAATTAGATGTTTCAAATTCAGACAGTATCAGGAAAAAGAAGACTGATGTTAGGGGGAAAAAGGTAACAGTAAGTTCATTCAGCTGAGTACCCCCCTTCTCTCCTCATAACACATGTTTTTGCTGGAATCTCACCATGCTGCCTGTAGGGTAGAATCGCCCAGGCCTCTCTCCTGGCCAAACAACAGAGTAGCAGGTCCCTGTGTTAATGTCACACTATCCTTTCCCTCCTGCCTGCCCTCTCCCTTTCAGAGTCCTTTGGTATTCTATTTCCATAAATTAGGCGTGAAATTACGTTGGGCTGAGGATACATGATTTCAGCTGTTTTATACTTGGAAAGTAAAATCTTTTAGACCTAAAGCAAAAACATTTTTAAATATACTTCCTGCCTATTAGTTTGAGATATGCCTGTGATAGAAAATACTTGCTTTGTAGGAACTTTCTTTTTTTTCTTCGTAATCTCACAGAATTCTGCCTTGCCCTTCAGCTTGAGTCAAGTAACATTTATTGAGTACCAACTGTATACAAGGCCCTGGGCTAACTGGTGTCTGATATTGATACATTCATTAATGTATATACAATTCAGATTCTCAACTGAAGACTTGTATCAGTAGAATTTGTTTTGCACTGGAATAATTGACCGAAACTGTTGCAGCATTTTTCTCCCTTCCTTATGTGATTCTGTGTCTCGGTTTTTCTCTCAAAGCAAATGTGAACCTTCATTTAATGTAGTTTGCTTAAATATCCAAACCCAAAATTTGTCGTTAGCAGTGCCTGAGGTGTTGCTTTTTAAGGTCAGTGCCTATTTCTGCATTATAGTATCCGATGTCATTCATACGCAGGGAAAGGGGAGCATTAGATAAGGTGTTTTCTCTGAGCCACACACACAGAAAAACTCAAGCTAAAAATACTGTAGCTCTCCATTGTCCCCTCTTGACAGCTGATAAAGTTGAACATTATTAGTGTATAAAATTCCAACTTTAAAAAATTGAAAATGGCTTTGTTTTTCCTACACTATGGCTCTCTGTGTTTATAAACCACAGTCTTACAGAAATGTGGGGTTGCCCACCAGATCCAGGCCTCATTTGCTCAGGTATGCCCACTGTTTTAGCGTCTTAAATTAAGTCTTGGGAAAATTCCCATGCAGACATCTGCTTCATTTGCCCTGCCTCTCCAACAGGAGTGAGGTAGAGTGAGGAATGCATCCTGTGAGTGGGTTTTGCATGGGAAATGTTGTGGGTTGCTTCCACTGCAGCTGGACAGCTTTATATAGCTATAAACCTTTACTACTGTATTAAGGTTCTATTCAAAGGGTATGAATCTCTGATATTCATGGTCCAACAAAACTCTTACTAATTACTTATCTACTGAATAGCTACCAGGATTGGCAACTTGAACAATAATCTATGTACTTAGTATTCTCCAACAAGGGACCATTCTCATTCATATAAATAGAATGGGATTCATTTATAAAACTCAAAGGAACAAACTAGAAATGTATACCTGTGTCCCCCATAAAAGCCACTGTGCCTTAGCTTCCTCACCAAAAGCATATTTCTCCCTTCCTGAAAGACAATTTCAACATCTGCCTCGAAGAATGGGGATGCCTTACAGAGAACTTTGCATTCTGAGCTTTTGGGGCGGGCTGCGCCGACCTCTGGGTTTCATAGCCAGGGCTGAGAGTTTCCGAAGAGTGCCTGGAAGCAGACTATATCCTTGGCATGTACCTTTTCAGGAGCAGGGAGGAAGTGGTAGGTGCCTGCTGCCGAGATCTGTGACATCCATAGAGCCCTAAACCAGGATGTACCCTTTCAGGAATTGCTAGCCTCCAGAACTCTCTCCTGCAGCAGTTCTCCCCCAGAAGTTTACTCCCATACCTCAACATCTTCCCAAGTGACTCTTGGCTCTGTACTTGGAGGCCAGTCCCATGTCTGTGCATTCATATGCAAAATTACATCTATTTATTGCAGCTGTGTGACATGACTGTGTCCACTTAACCGGGTCCCAAGGAGCTGATGATAATTGTGCAATACTATAAAGAAATGAATGTCAGTAGGAACCATAAATGCATTGTGCTAACCTTCTACCGATGTCACCTCCTGAGACAGGATGATTTTATTTTCCACTTTTTAGAAGTGAGTAAACTGAAATTTAGAGAGTTTAAGGAATTTACCAAATCAATACAACTGGTATGTGGACTTGCTAGGATGCACGCCCAGAGTTCTCAGGATCAGAAGCCTCCTTATTTCCATGTATCACATTTCTTACACTAGACCTTATTTACTTTGAAAACCTAGTCAAGAGAACTTGTTGTTCAGAAGGAATGGTTTCCAGAAGACAGCCACCGGTGCATCAAGGGACCCTAGTTAAGGAAGGGAGGGAGGGCTGGGAAAGAGGTAACAACTGGCCCTGAGCAGGTGAACACCAGGCCATTTTACTCTGCTCTTCTAGGCTCCTGCTCTCTTTCCACACAGCAAAGTTCTGAATCTCTGAGACTCTCTGAGCTAGCTGTGATTTTAATTATTAAAGAAAAATTGGCACCGAGGTGTGAATGACCTACTAACCTAAACCTTGGACAGTTTGTTAATTCAAATAAATGTCTATTATAAATGTGTGGGAGGTGTTTGAAATAGTGGGTGGGTTTTCTTATCTGTTCAAAGAGGGAGGCCCCAAATTAGTGTATGTAGGTACTAAAGTCCATGGGATTTATAAGTAGAATGTAACTCTGAAATCAGTAATTGTGTGTTAATGATAATAGCATTAAAAAAATAGCGTACACAAGTGCACAAGAACTATTTTCTCCAGAATCTATCTCTAGTTTTAATTGTCCTTCCCTACCCAGCCCCCTGGTCAATGTCTCTTGACTTTCTCCCTTTGCTTTCCCTTACCTGTCCATGTTAGGGTCATGTGACATCTCTTTATTCTAGAATGTGACTAAGGAAGGAGAAGCAAAGTTTTATATTTTTGCCTTCCTTAGACTACTTTGACAGTAACGAAGACCTTCAAACTTAAAATAAAAGTATATCTTAATCATAGTTTTCCTGTTAAAAAATACCCATCAGAAGTATCACAATTTAAAAAGAAAAACTAGACCGAAGTTACTTGGTGTAAGTGTATCTGGGCTGAGAGTCACGTGTAGCACATCACCCTTTGTTAAAGGGCGCTCCCTTGCCAAAGCTTAGGGCCTTTTCAACATTTGCAGCCTGAGCCAACACATCAAGGTCACTCGCTTTTATCATTAGGGATTAAATCTCAAGAAATTTGACATTTTAAAAAGAACTTCTTTTTCATTATCTGAATATTGAGGGCAAGAAGGAGGGAAGAGCTGACTCTTCTGCCAGTAGGAAATTCTGGACCCAGACTTAGTATAAGGAACCCGCTGTCAATACCCCCGACCTCCTCACTCCCATTCTCCTCCAGCTCCAGCTGCTCAGTTGCACATCCCTTCCCTCACTCACCTTTGAAACTAAACGATATCCTGGGGCCTGTTAGATACAAAGGTTATCAAAGTTCATATTTAAAAATAAGTAGGGGTAATTGAAATGACTCCTTACCGGCCCAGAACACCATTCATGGGACAGAAGTAAAATTGGGGGTTTCCAGGTTATTTGCCTCCAGCTTCCTGCCTTTTTAAATTCATATAGCTATTCCCCACAAGTTAGAAGCATGTTTTTAAGCAGGCGAAATGCAGGTTTGTGTTGCCACTGATGTGTCATAGCCTGCAGTTCACACCCCCAGCGTAGGTGTCAACAAAGCTGTCTCTTACTCTTAGAGGTATACAGTGCCAAAACCAGAAAGCGGGATCTGATTGCAAGGAAGGCACTGGCAAAACAAAACATTATAGTGCCTGGTTCTGTTTGACATTTAGGGGACATTCACTTGGAGAACTCCCAAACACGTAATACGCCAAGAGGAGGCGTACTTTCTCTTGAAGATTCAGTGGGTGTCGGGCTGCGGGGAGAATTATAAAGCCCTTCTTATCAAAACGAGACTCTTGCTACTCCCAGTCCACATGCTCCTCATTCACACTGCAGCTTCCAAAAGACCTGGTGCTATTCCAGAGCCTCCCACACGAAGGGTTTTCACAAGACTCAGTGGTTCTACAGGTTCTGTTCTTACCTAAGAAGAACTAAGTACAAGAGGATTTACTTAATACATCCTTAAAGATCTGGTTTCTTTCAAAATTATCTATTACAGTCACTTATCGAGAATCAGAACACAGTGATGTGGAGTTGCAATTTTTTATAATAGCTCTTTAAATCCTTAAAACTTTTCCCTTAAGGTAGGGGCGTGTGTGTGTGCATTTGTGTGTGTCTAAGATTGCTGAGTAATTAGAAGTAAACTCTTAAATTAGAATTTAAGAGAGATGGCTTCCTTCAGTATGCAGTCACAGTTAATGAAATTTTTAGAACTATAGAGTGAGTACTTTTCTGAAGCTGATACCGAGATTGAAACCAAAACTGGGAAAATGTGAAAACTTTGTGTCCTTTGACTGCTTTGTAAATGAATTGCAGGAGGGCATTTCCTAGGAGTACTTGTGAGTATATAAAACCAGGAAATAACTATGTGCCATTTTTAACATAAATACCCCAAAATGAGTCAGAGATAAAACTGAATCAGAAAACTAGAGTATCCTGCCTATCGTCGAAGAAAAGGTATTTTGACCTGTTACCAAAGTTGTCCTGGTATACACACAAATGCATGGGGACCAGTGATTACAGAGGGACCTGAAAGCAGTGCTCACGGAGGCCCCCAAGTGCACAACTCTCCTTGTACCCTACGTGAGTGATGTCCTGCGGAGCACAATCCAGAACATCAGCCCAGGAGCTGACTCCTGAGATCAGATGCTGGCTTTGTCACTTCCTGGCTGTGAAATGCTGGGGCCGCTCTTAAGTTCTTTGTGCTTCAGTTTCTCCATTTGTAAAATGAACATAATAATAGTACTTACCTCATAGGATTTCACTGGGTGATTAAACACAATGTATGTTAAATGCATGACCCTGTGAATATTTTAAAATTTAGTAGCTACGACGGTGTAGGTGGTGGCAATGGTATTAGCATGCACTTGCTGCCATGTTTTGCATCGCACATATTAGAAGATCACAAAATACTTCCTGAGGAGCTTTCAGTCACTTAGAAAGTCGGCATAGATAGAAACAGGTCTGTTGCAGAATTCATTACCTAAACTAAAGAGGGAAGTTAGAGAATTCTTTTTACTAGATGCACTTTAATCATGCCAGCTGTACAATTTAAACTATCCTTCAGTGAAACAGAATTGTGAGCCAGTGGTCATTTGATGTGGGTGTAGTTATACCATTCTTCTTACTTTCTGGAGCCATTTGAATAGGCATTTCTCACCAGAAGTGAGATAAATATTCCCCGACTTATTCGTGAATAGGACAGGAACCCCTGTGGACATATCAAATGGGTATAAATCACTACAGTTTGAGGAACAATATCTTTACTAAGTGTTGAGGAAGGGAAAACCTTATTCTCTGCTCCCCCAAGTTTTTTGCTACAAAAACAGGGAGGATTTGCATGGAAAACACAGCAAATGAATATTTTATATTTGTTATTTTTAACTGAAATAATGAGGAGCAAATATAGGGGTAGGCAGAGTAGGTTTACAGTTGTAAGTGACATTCTTTTCAGTTAACAAAGCAATCGTAATAATCATAGCCTGCAAGTCTTTTTCCATACAAACAACTATAAACCTACTTTTACCCACCCCTGTATATGTAAGAGTTCAATATTTCAAATTGACGTAAAATTTGAGGGTTATGATTTGAGAACTTAGTATCCCATGGAAATTTTCCAAAATGGCATCAAATTTGAAATTCCAAACATGACTTGATTGTTAAGAGCACTTGGGGACCTTTATAAAATTAGAAGTTCCCAGGCCCCTTACCAACTTACCTAATTGCAATCTGCAGGAGTGAGGCCTGAGAATTTGTATTTTTTTAAAACACCCCAGGTGATTCAAAATACACATGGTAAGAGCGTAGTTTATGACTGAACCAGCTTTATTTTTATATCCTATATTTTGGAGAACTGTCTTAAGAAAAAATAACAAATTATATACATTTTTTTTCCATTTATCTTTCTACATGAGATAAAAGGACCAGGGACCCCAGTTCTCTGTAAACCTCAAGGAGCAAATTTGAGGCTGGGTGAACTTCTGGAGCCAGCATTGCAGGGGTCTCTTTCCCTGGAGCCCTGTTCATGGTTGACGGCTGCGGAGCCCTCTTGGGGCCTGTGATGATTAATAGAGAAGTGTGCACACACCACGGTGCTTATACTCAGAGAGGAACATGTTCTGGCTGAGGTCAGAGCTCTAGTTACCTCATTCTGTTTGGCTACAGACATCATGCTAGCTTGGTGTAGAAAGAAGGGAGCTGGCCAGGCCCTGCCTTTCTCCCACCCCGGCTCCGCTGGCTGGTGGAAATCAGGCCACTGTAATGCAGATTGTGTACTTACGGTAAATTCTCAACACACATCTGAGTGCTTCTCTAGTGTCATGTTGCAAATGTCTCTTACATATCTTTAAATCAAAGCTGTTTAAATTGAATGCAATAAAATGTGAATGAACGGCTTTCAGAGGAAGAACATCTATTTACATGTTCTTTATATTGCAAAGTTCATTCCAGTACTTAAACATTTCATGTGGACTTTATGTTTAGACATGATTCATCTTCAGATGTTTTTGAACTCAAGGCATAATTCCTACTAATTTGCATGATTATTATTTTTTAAATCTAAAAGTTTTCTTTCAGATTTTAACTTTTCTCCAATGAGGAAATATAGCCTCTAGATCTCCTTTCTAATAGTTGATTTAAAAGACCAATATATATGAAATTATATATGGAAATATACGAGGGTTGGCAAAAGTAGGTTTACAGTTGTGAGTATATGAAACATAGTTTATTCTTGTATTATTTTTTAATTATGGTATTATTTTCCATACGAAGAACTGTAACCCTATTTGTACCCATCCCTGCATGTGCATGTGTGTGTAAAAAGAGATGGGAATATTTGGAAGGAAGCTCTGTTACTAGATTCCCCACAGCCTTTTAAGCATTTAGACTAACATTGTGTGCATTAGTGTACTTTCGCTGCCTTGTGGGTTTTTTATGTAACTTAGAATTCCTTAAATATACAAGAAATCACTACATCAGTATTTGATAGCATATAGAATTTATATAAAGACAGAACAACAAGTGCTGGAGAGGTTGTAGAGAAAAGGGAACCCTAGCACACTGTTGGTGGAAATGCAGACTGGTGCAGCCACTGTGGGAAACAGTATGGAATTTCCTCAAAAACCTAAAAATGGAACTGCCTTTTGACCCGGCAATTCCACTGCTGGGATTATACCCTAAGAAGTCTGAAACACCAATTCAGAAGAACACGTGCACCCCAGTGTTCATAGCAGCACAATTTACAATAGCCAAGTGTTGGAAGCAACCTAAGTGCCCAACAGTAAAGGAGTAGATCAAAAAACTGGAGTACTTTTACACAATGGAATACTACTCAGCAGAAAGAAAGAAAGAGGGAACTCCTACCCTTTATGACGGTGTGGATGGAACTAGAGAGTATTATGCTAAGTGAAGTAAGCCAGGTGGGAAAGACAGATACCATATGATCTCACCTATAAGTGGAACCTAATGAACAAAACAAACAAATGAGCAAAATAAAATCATTGGCATGGACATTGAGAACAAACTGACGACCAGAGGGGACAGGGAAAGAAGGGGTAGGGTCAAGCCATGGACAAATACAATGCGGGGGAGGATTGCATATGGGAGGTGGAGGGTGGGTAAGACAGGGGAGAGTAATGGGGGAAAAAATGGGGACAACTGTAATTGAACAACAATAAAAAAAATTTTTTAAAGAATTTATGTAAAAATACATTTATTTAGATCATTTAGAACATTTATTATTAACATCAAAATACATTTATTCTGAAATGGGATGTTTCTCTCTCGTTTTCAAAGGTTCCAAGTGAATTTTATATATTTGGGGTAAGGGTAACAAGTCTGTCCTATGTAGTACACGGATGCAGGTGCTTTCACTAAATACACATCGCTTTTAATCAATATATAAAATGATTTGGGGACTATTGTTAAAATTCAGAGTTCATAGGGAACTTTGAAAATGATATTTGATGTGTTAAACAAACAAACAACAACTTTCACAGTTGAAAGCTTTGTGAAAGAAAGGGCTTATTGAAACATATGCTCGCTGGAAACGGACCAGGTCCCGTGGCCTGAAGCCTAACCAGCAGCGGGGCTGGTGGGGAAGACAGGTGTGGCCGCGGCCCTGGAGTTGATGGGCTCTTTTATACATTATGTTTTGGGGAAGAAAGTGTAAGTTGTTTGGAAAGAATTTACATTGATTACAGATAAGAGGGGTGGGAAAGGTGTTGCAGAGGGGCATTTCTATGATAGTGCACAGACTGTAAATAATATTTACTACTTTTGATTGATTACAGACAACAGTCCTGAAAGTTCACACGTGTGCAGAATGCGGTGTGTCTGGTGGTCACTACAGAAGTGATTCAAAGCTCCAGTTTACTTTCAGGAATGTGAGCAGTCTATTGTTAGTTGGTCTACAGCTATTAATTGGTTAACTACTCATGTCTATGCCTCTCGCTCTCCAGACTGCTGTAACTTAATGCACAACAGCTCAGAATTTTTTTCTTGTCAACCATGGCTTCATGTAACACAGTAGTATTAACCCTACTCTTTTATAAAGTCAAACCGAGGCCAAATTCTCTCAAAGCTAGTATGTTTTCAGTAGCTGACCTTTAATCCCTAGACATGGAACCATCATAGATGACCACTTCATAGTTTCAGCCACCAAACACAGAGCCATCCCTAAAATGCCAGTTTCCTTCCCCTGTGATTTTCGCCGATGCGTTAATCCAAATGCTGGCGTCACCTCAGCAGTTTCTGTGGTGCTACAGTTTTCCCAGTTTTTTTTTTCTCAGTGAACTCTTGTTCTAGAGAATGTCTCAGATTGAGAAATCCTTAGAGCAGATGTAAATATAAAGAAATGGGATTTGAAATGTAATTATTTAATTGTTGGAATTTTCATGGGTTAATCATTTTTTAAAAAGGGGGAACTCACTAGGTGTTAGTTTTGGCATGAAAAGTGGCTTGTCAGTTCACTTCAGAAGGTTAGGAAAAACTCATATAGATCTAAGTGCTGTTTTTTGTTGGTTTTGCTGTTGTTTTGTTTCATTTTTCTTGTCATTAAAACATGCCTTCCTGGTATTATTGCTCACGTCCCCACCCTTCGTTAAGACCCATTTAAAACTAAGCCATTCCTACAAAGCACATAAAGCCCTTACCATCATTTTACTTTCTGTCATCCTTGGAGAGCCCGTGTCCTGCCAGACCTCAGCATGTTATCCTTTAAGCTGAGTAGAGACATCTCTTCATTTTTGGCTCTGAACTGTCCAACTCTATTCCTTAAATCTTGAGCATTTGGGAGAAGCTCTGAGACTTGAGGCAGAGAAATTGCTTGCCTTTGGGAATACTGAGCAAAACGAGAGACCCAGAATTCCAGGTGACCATAAAATTGCAGAGCAGGAAGGGAAAGGATAGTAATTATCCCCCGGAGGAGGTTTTAACTTCCTTTGGCATTTTAAAGTAAGAAGATTAGCTGCCTTCACAATACACTCTATCTATCACCTCTGCATGTAAGGCACCCCGAGCCTTCGCCTGGAATGGTTCAGAAGCACTCAGCTTTCCTGGAGCTGGCTACATTCACTTAACACAAGGGCAGACTCATCAAGTCCATGGACATCTTAAGGGCATACATCAGGTTTTCATTTCATGAACTTCTGGAAAGAGGTCATTTACAGTGTTCCATGCTGATTCAGGCCTAATTTAAAGGAGCATAGGGATTTCAGTTTACCTGAATTTCTTGTAACTGTCCTACAGACAGCTGGAACTCTTAGGCTTACCTTAACCCATATCTGTATCCCTGAAACACCTTTATAGATTTTTAAACTATTCTAGGGTAGTGAAATTCATCACAAATGCATAGTCATTTTATCATGGATTCTGAGACTACTGTGGAACATGGGACATCTGAGAATTTATGACCTAGGAAAATGCTCCACAGTTCTCTCAAGAGGAAAAAAAAAATACCTCAAGAAGTCAGTTGTTGAGACTGGAAGAGATTGCTGTTGGAGTGAGTATAGGTAGAGAGCAGGGAGCATACCCACATGAATGTTAAATGTACAAGAACTAGAGGATATATTGAAAAGCGAAAGCATCTAATAAAAATTTCATAATGCGAGAAAATGGAAAATAGAAGGAAATTATCAAATAGCTATTTGAAGAAAATTTCCCAGAACTGAAGAATATGAATCTTAAGATTGCAAAAACTGTGAGAATGTCCAGTTCAATGAATGAACAAAGAACCACACCAAAGACCATTACTGTGAAATTTTAACATTATGCTTAAAGAGAAGACCCTAAAACTTCCAGGAGTATAAACATACAAATGACCAAGAGTGAAGTCAGGAGTAAAAATGGCATTGTGTTTGTCTGCTCCAACATTAGACTGAGAAGCCAATGAAGCCAAGACTTCTAATTTTAGAAAAGATTTTCAATCTGAAATTCTAAACCTGGTCAAAATATTATGGGCATTTTCAAACACATATTATTTTGAAAGAAATTTTCCTTTATGCATTTGTCTGAGAAAGCTCCTGGAGGATATACTCTACCAAAACAAGAGAGTAAACCAAGAAAGATAAAGGTATAGGATTCAGGAAGTAGGGATCTAACACAAACAGAGGAGAAGGGAATTCTCAGGATTACAGCAAAGGTAGTCCCAGGAAGACAACAGCAGTAAGTCTAAAACAAACAATCAGTAATTGAAGGTGTAGGACTTCAGAAGTATGTCTAGGATAAAAAATAAAAGGAACCAATTAGTACTCTGCAAGTTTGAAGGCATGGACAATTAAATTGAGATGTTTTATAGAGCGTTGAAGGGTGTAGGAAGACTCAGCTATACAAGGAAAGCTAATTAAATGATAAAAATTCAACTGTTATCAAGTATGGTGGGAAGAAGGAAGGCATTTTTCAGGAAGAAACTGAAATTATGATCCACTAGTTGATTTGGGAGTAAATGATATTTATTTAGAAATAATAATGAGCACTATGAATGTAGATTTAACCAAAAATTAAGAAGTAATTATGTTGGAAAGTAGGGTAAAAAGGTATGTAAATGCACTAAAAAATCCCCTGCAGCTATATGGAAGTCTGTCATTAATGCCCAAAATGGATTAATCAGGAGACAAAAGAATAGACACATCATTTAGTAAACTGCTGTAAGTGTAGAAAGGCGCTGCGGAAGGAGCAGTGAACAGGGGAGTCTTTTTTTTTATTATTATAAGTCTTTGATGCTATTTAATTTTTTTATATTATTTATGTGCAATATTTGATTAGTTTAAAAATTAATATAGAAGCAAATATAATGTGACTATATGTTATGCACAGTATTGAAATTAAAAATACATTCAGTTTTCCTCTGAATGCACACTATATTCTAGGAACAAAAAGTAAGATTTTTTTATTACTTTTTTGTTGAGATATGATTGCTAATTATGTTACTTTCAAGTATACAACATAATGATTTGATACCTTTATACGAGGTGGGGCAAAAGTAGGTTTATAATTGTGAGTACACAAAACACAGAATTTATTCTTGTATTATTACTTAGTAATTATTGTATTACTCTCCATATGAAAAACTGTAAGCCTAGTTTTGCCCCACCCTGTATATTGTGAAATCACAAAAAGTCTAGTTAACATTCATCACCATACATAGTTATGAATTTTTTCCTTGTGATGAGAACTTTTAAGATTCACTCTCAGCAACCTTCAAATATACAATACTGTATTATTAACTGTAGTTAGTTTCATTTATCTCAGGAAAGAAGATAGCAAAGAATTGTATTAACTTTTTTATTGCTGCTGTTACAAATGACCACAAACTTAGTGGCTTACCACAACACTGCTGTGAACCAAACTGTGTCTCCCTAAAATTTGTGTTGAAACTGTAACCCCTGATGTCATGACATTTGGAGGTGGGGCCTTTGGAGGATAATTGGATTTAGATAAGGTCATGAATGTGGTTTCTATATTGTATGAAATCACAATGAAAAGGCTACCATCCACTAGCTAAGAAGAAATCTCTCATCAGGAACCAAACGTGGTGGCATCCTGATATCGGACTTCTAACCTCCAGAACTGTATGAAAATAACTCTGTTGGTTAAGCTACCAAGTCTGTGGTATTTTGTTGTGGTAGCCCAAGCTAACGAAGGCAAACACAGATAGGTTAAAATCAAGGGGTCAGCAGAGCTAAGGTCCTTCCGGGCGCTCTAGAGGAGAATCTGTTCCTTTCCTTTTCTAGCTTCTAGAGGCTGCCTGTGTTCCTTGGCATATGGCCCCTTCCTCTGTCTTTATAGCAAAACTCCAGCTTCTGTTTTGTCCTCACACCACTTTGTCTTCTCTGATCCTCCTGCTTCCCCTAAAGGACTTGTAATTACATTGGACTCACCCAGGTCACCAAGATAATCTCCCTTACTGAAGATCCTTAATCGCATCTGCAAGTGACTTTTGCCATGTAAAGTAATGTTACTTTACAGGTTCACTTCACAGGTTAGGGGATTAGGGCATGGACATCTCTGAGGGACCATTATTCAGCCTCCCACAAGAGACTGAGCAGGTGTGAACAAACAAATTCTTTATACTTGAGCCTCATGTATCAGGATCATTGTCAGTGAAATTGAAATTTGTTTAAAACCACATATTCCTTCTTATATTCACATATAGATGAAACTTTAAATTTAATTTTACTTAGAACTACAGCTATTGAAAGAAAACCTTGATATTTTGGAAAACTGGGAAATTTCATAGATAATTTGCCTCGTCAGATCATCTCCATTAAAACTGATAAACCGATGACAGTTAAGAGTTTAGATGCTTGAGTCAAAACAACTGCATTTAAAACCCAAGTCCACCATTTTCTGTGTCAGTTTGGACAATTTACTTAACCTCTGTATATCTCAGGCTCCTCATCTGTAAAGCAACTGCAATAATAGTTCCTACCTCACTGGGTAATTGTAAGACTGTGCTTCCTAACTCACTGAAGACATTCACCAAATATGGGCTCTTGTTTTTATTATTATTATTATTATTATTATTATTAATTACTGGTATATCTTCTAGTTGACAAAGGGAGCTTTTCTAATAACTCATAAACCCTGAAAATTTCTTCCTAAGCTGTCATACTGGAGTAACACTGTTTTATAGGAGTCTATAGGACTGATAAGATTGTTGACAGAAAGAGTGAGATTTTTCAGGGTGACCTTGAAAATGGGAGAAGCATTTCATACAAAATAATAGAATCCATCTAGGGACTCATGGTGGGTCCCTAGATGGTCTTAGGATGAGGGCTGGCCATACTGCAAAGACAAACCACATGATTAGAGGGTCAGAACCATGAGCAATGTGAGGTCAGACCAACCTCCTGGCCTCTGGGGAGAAGGGGGTAGGAGATTAAGTTCAACCACATAGCCAATAATGTAATTAATTGTGTACATAATGAACACCCAATAAAAAGCCTGGACACCAAACCTTAATGGAGCCTTCTGGTTGGTGACCATATAGATGTGCTGGGAGGGTTTTGTGTCCTGAGAACACGGAAGTTTGGAGTTTGAAACTCTCCAAGACCATACCCATGTCCCTTCATTTGGTTGATTCTGTTTTGTATCTGTTACATATGTATCGTGCTACTGAGTTCTGTGATTAATTCTAACATTATTGAACCTGAAGGGGGATCATGGGTACCCCCTAAATCTGTGGACAATTAATCAGAAATACAGTGGCCAGGAGACCCCCAAACTTGTAGCTGGCATCAGAAGCAAGTACAGTCATTTGAGGGTGCTGTGCCCTTTAATCTGTGGAGTCTAACTCCGGATGATTATCATCAGAATTGCATTGGAATACCAACTAACAAATTGAGGGAGATGAAAGACAGTCTAGAAATCTAAGACAGTTAATTAAAAGGAAACATGGTTTTTTAAGGTGTTAAAGTTATTTGACCTAAAATATAGGGTGCTAAGTTGCATCAACAGCATTTGAGCCAAGTGGAACTTTACTTCTTAAATAGCTAGATTGAAGTTTGGCCCTAAATGAGAGGTTTCGAGAATTCTGACAGAAGCTCTTATTCTCTCCCCTAAAGTAATGATGTCAGCACCTGCAGCCCTTGTTGTTCCCCTGCCATCGCTGGCTAAGTATCAGAAACTGCCTCTTTTCTTTCTTCTACCGTTTTCATCAAATCTTCTGAGGCATTTCTGCCAATAGACCCCAGCGTAGTTGCCCCACGCCTGTGAATAAATCGACCAGGACCTCTTAGGAACCAACAAAAACAGGCCCAAATTAACCCTTTGTGCTCCTACCCTGCTTGTTAATTTTGAAGACACCGAAGAATCTTGTGGCGTAAAGAGTGTGAATGAGGCATCCTTTACCTGTGTGATTTCTCTCTGGATCCTTGGATCCTTTTACCCCATTCCTTCACCCCCTGCTTTGAACTCTGGATCTCCCTCCTGTCCGTGGCCTTGGTAGTGATCACCTGGTCCCTGCCTCATGACTCATGGTGTCCTCTCTGTGCCTGCTTTTGGCTGGCTTGCCATGCCTTTCCTCATTGCCTGTTCTAACCTCTGGCTATTAATATGCCAATTTGACATCTGGGCAACTGAGACTTAAAGAGGGTAAGTAACCTGCCAAGTTTGCAAGGTTAGCACATGGCAGGGCTGTGCTCCCAGCCTGTCCTCCTCAGAGCTGTGTTCTCTCTTCTCTCCCACACTGCCTTTCCCCCCTGTCGAGCCTTTACCACCAAGTAGAAGTCTATATTGCAGTCCTGTACACAGACCTTTTAAAATGATGTGTCAATCACTAAAACCTTGGAGTTGAAGTTTACAAAAGTATGTGTGTCCTGCAAAAAATGTTCCAGCCCTGGCCTGGTGTCTCAGTTGGTTTGGAGCATCCTCCTGTACACCAAAAGTTTGCAGGTTCTATTCCTGGTCAAGGCACATACCTATGTTATGGGTTCAATCCCTGATCGAGGCATGTACAGCTGTCAGCCAATCAATGTTCCTCTCTAACATCGATCTCTCTTTCACTCCCTCAAATCAATAAACATATCCTCAGGTGAGAAATAGATGTGCACACACATGCATACATATATAAGGTCTGTGTGGAAAAAGCCCAGCCATTGTTAATATAAGGAGAACGGTTTGCACAACATCGATGTAACCTGGCAACCTACGACAGTGGACAGGAATGCGCATGCATGAACAATGACAACTTCACTGTACTAGTACATGGGAGCAGTAGACACCATTAAGTGAGCATGTGTGGCCGTCGCATTCAAAATGACTGAGTAGAGCAATGAATCTGCATCAAATTTTGTGTTAAACTTGAACATTCCTTCCTTCATGGACTATTCGGATGATTCAGAAGGCTTTCAAGGATGATGCAATGAATGCAGCACAAATAAAAGTGTGGCACAAACACTTCAAAGGTGGTCGAGAATCAGTTCAAAGTGATCCACGTTCTGGAAGGCCTGCAACAAGCAGAACACCTGAGAATGTTGAATGTGTATGGGCTGCAGTCAACAAAAATTGGCGACTGACAGTTTGGGAACTAGAAGTTGATTTGAGGATTCCAAAAACTATGTCCAAGATTTTGACACAGACCTTGGCATGAAATGTATCATGGCAAAATTCATTCCGCAGCCTCTGCTCAACATTGTGCTGCCATCGCTAATGACTTAATTCAAACTGCTTACCAGTGAACCAGATTTCCTCAAGAGGGTCATAACCAGAGATAAATGGAGATGAATCCTGGGTCTGTGGCTATGATCTGGAAATGGAGGCCCAGTCATCCCAATGGAAGTCACCTGGTTCTCCACGCCCAGAGAAGGTGCGGCAAAGTCTCAGCAGGTTCAGGACCATGTTAACTGTGTTTTCTGATTGGGATGGTGTTGTCCATCATAAGCACACCCTTCCAGGCCAAATAGTTAATAAGGAGTACCGCCTGAATGTTCTTCATCGGTTGAGAGATGCAATATGATGAAAATGGCCGCAGCTATGGTCCACCAATGATTGGCAGCTTCATTACAACAACATGCCCACTCATGCATCACGTTCCGTGCAAAGTTCTTTCACAAAACGTCAAATCACCCATGTGATTTGGTCCCCCCTACAGCCCAGATTTGGTGCCCTGCAACCTCTGGCTTTTCCCAAAACTAAAATCACCTTTGAAAGGGAAAAGATTCAGATCACTGATGAGATTCAGGAAAATACAACGAGACAGTTGATGGCAATTCCAGCAAAGGATTTTACAGTGTTTTGAACAGTGGAAGAGACTCTGAAAGAACTGTGTGTGGTCCCAAGGTGCCTACTTTGAAGGAGACTGAGGCATCCTTGTCCTGTGTACAATATTTCTTGTATCTGTATCGTCTTCAATAAATGCCCATTTTTCACATTGTATGGCTGGATACTTTCTGGACAGACCTCATGTGTGTGGAACATATATATATTCCAAAGAAAATTTGGCTGTTTTCTTCATCTACTCATTACAGATAGTTTATGAAATTTATTTAGGCTTTATTTATACTTTAGAGTCTAAACTCTCTCTTTGGTAATTCAGGAAAAAGTCTTTACACCTTCTCCCCTTTAAAAATGTTTCAAATATCCAGGGCTTACTCTCCTTCCTTTTTCATGGGTTTGGGTGTCAAGACTTTACACATTAATTTTGTTGCAAAAAATAGAGCCAGACTCATTAATGTTTAAACTTTCTTTTAAAAACTTAAATCCAAAGGAACATCTCAAGATCTGTTTTTTCCCTAATTGTAAGTGAAATCCCCATTAGTGGTAGCCAGGACTGAACACCGATAGAGAATGGGGCCTCTTGTTTGCAGAGATGGACTTATCACATGGTTAGCAGCTGGGATTTATGTGGAGACTCATTAAATAAAACAGCAGTGGCAGCTACCTCCTGCTGGAATACACTTGGAGGTACAGTGCCTGAATTTTCCCAGTCCGAGTTAGTCTTTTATACTGTTTTATGTCTCTCTCATTTTTCTGACTGTTCTTGACATTTTCTGACCTCACAGTACTTTTATTATTATTTTTATTGCTACTATAACAATGATAACTTAAGGGTCTGATTATATGATGGCACCTTAGCCAAGGGGGAGATTATTGCATACCCAAAAAACATGCAGTTAATGTTCAAGTCTATTAGCCTTTCATTTTTATTAAGTGGGAAACTTTTGTTTTGACACACATAGTTTGCAGAGCCATGAATAACTGCAGGATTATATTTGCTGGGGGCTCATTGCTGTGGGTCCACGAGCAGATGAAAAAATGGAAGACATCTCAGTGGATCTAGAGCTGATACATCACGACATGACATGCAATTTACTCACGTTTTAAATAAATAAATAACCAGCATGTCAAAGAAGAAAAAATTCCTCAGGTTTTTTTCTTTTTTAACTGATAGTCATTATTTTGTTCTTTCTTACTTTCCAAAGTAATTATAATTTTTAGAAGACAAAAATGCCACAGATTATTGACAAATTTTCTTACTTTTAATAATTTCAACATGTAACTGGATCATTTGGGAGATGCCAGAACCTCCCGCTCTCACAGCTAACCATCTCTTGTGAGGGTGAGTACATTGCTCTTAGCACCTGGCCCAAGGCTTTCGGTCTCCGTGTGCTCAGTGTGTAGGCACAGGACTGCCCAGTTCTCACTTCGGTCAGTATCTGAATAATCACAGTCACCTTAGTCCTTAGGTGAGGACTAAGACTCAGTTTGCTGACCAGAGACCAGGGCATGGACCACGAACATGATATTCTGAGGTCTCACTCCTGGGCTCTGCTGTGCTGCCCACTCCTTGCCCACGCTAGGTGATAAAGCCAGTCTTGGAACGTTAGGAACCTAAAGAAATTTTCAGAATGAGCATGTGGGTTGCCCTACTTGAAAGGAAAAGAAGAAATTGAAGGTTTCTACTCTGCCAACTTTTCCAGATCCTTGTTCCTCCTTCCAGTTGTTGCTGGGAAGCAGCTGCTCAGCCCTAACCCACACCTCGTGCCCCTTGCATCCAGTGCCTGCCTATTCGGATCAAAATGACATGTCGTTCTGGGCCTTTTTCTCCCTCTTTTTTTCCTGTTCACGGACCAGAGGTGAAGGTCTCTGAGTCCCTAGGGGATGGAAATATCCGAAGCTGGAAGGACCTTGCTCCCTGAATCAATACATGAAAGACTGTTTTTAAACACCCAGTTGAATCAAGGAAAGCAAGGATGGAGAGGGAATTCTTTTGTGTTAAAACCTTAGCCACTAGCTACAATGTGGATATTAGATTAAGTAACATTAAAACCCACTTCACCTGTTTCTTTTTTATTGTGGTTACTCAAAAATTTTAAATTACCTTTGTGGGTGACAGTGTATTTCTGGTAGACATGGCTATACTGATACATTGAGATTTCGGTGCGTGTCTGTTATGGTAGCAAGTATTACTTGAGCAGATGCAACAGTGCCATTCAAAAGTGTGCTGTTGCACAGTCTCCCAGACCAATTGCAGGTCTCGCCCCTGCAATAATAGTATGCCATTTTCTTAGAAATTTATTTCTCCAGAATGAGATGTTATCCACATAGTTAAACGTTAAAACTAAGCATTTTTTGAGTCCAGCTTTTCTATGCTGCCATCAATGAATAAGAAAATTCTATAATAATATCATCATGGCCTTCAGTTGCTGCGGCCATGGCTACATTACTCTCTTTAAGGAAACGGGACCTAAAGATACAACCTATTGCAATTGTATTTAACATTATGACTTTCATCTGATAAAACTATCTTGCTACTTGCTAGGATTTTTCTTAACCCACCATCTATAAAGCTTTGTTTTTATTTGTTTATACTTCATGCTAGAGATTTATTAAGAATATAAATAAAAACATGTTTTAACCCTCTTTTTCAATTATAAACTACCTGGATTTGTTATGGCCACACAAAGAACTTCATGAATTATATTTCAAACCCTGTTTAGCTAATGTAAGACTCTTCTGGAAAAATAATGGGTCAAATTCTTTGGACTTTGACTATTACTGCAGCTTTATTCCGCACAATTTTTTATTTTGATCCTTATTAGACTAAAAAGTCATTCTTTATGCTTTTTTAGAGAAAAATGTATGCTTTGACCAAGATTATTTGTATATTAAAACTAGTCTGGATAACTCTCTTTCTGAATAGTAATGTTTAAAATAGAGTTGCAAAGTTTTCCATTGGTATCAGTATGTGGCCTCAATTCATCATTCAGATCTGCAAAGGCATATCTGTGACATACTGGAGAATGAAGTCAGTTTGTTTTACATGTAATGCAAAGAAAACTAGGCTGCTGACTGGTCAGTTACACATCCAAAAGAAGCAAAAGTCCAACTCCACAGAAGCATTGAAAAGTGGTTTCATCCCTTTTTGCAGTGTGTAGAAGGGGCAGCACTGGGACATCAGTCAGGTGGCACAAAGCAGTGAGCCCTAAAGCTCTTCTTCACCTGTCTGCCCAGATGCCTCCAGGGTCTCACTGCCTCAGCCCCAAACGCTCTGCTCTCAGATGGCACCAAGATCTGACTCTCCTCTTCTTCCTTCTGTCTCTGGCCTCTTTGTTCTTATCTTCAGCCAGCAATCCTTCCAGATAGTCCAGATAGTCCTAGGATCAGACAGACTGAATGTCCTCAGGCAGGTGAAGGGGAAAGAAGTTTGTGAAAACTTGCAAATGAACTTTTCTGGTCTCTGTCACATATTATTATGCTTAGAAAAATTTTTTAATGGCAATCATAAATAGCCCACGTTTAACATACATAATACAACTTTTAAATTTATTCATTCATTCATTCATTTATTTATTTATTTATATGAGAGAGAGAGAGACAGACAGACAGACAGACAGACAGACAGACAGACATCGACTTATTGATGCATTCATTGGTCGATTCCTGAATGTGCCCTGACCAGGGATCGAACCCCCAAACTTGGTATATCAAGATGATACTCCAACCAACTGAGGTACGTGGCCTGGGTACAAAATACAGCACATTTAACATCCTAATATTTGATGTCAGGACCCTAACTACAGTTGGGAAGTTTTTATGTTTTTGTTCTTTTTTTAAGGCTGACTCATTTAACCTGACCACCTACCCAATTATTATAAACCCAGAGCTGGCCATAGACCCACAAGGAAGGGTCAAGACTTTGTATATCACCCAAGCTAACCTTAACATGTTGACATCTTTTCTGTCACTAAGTACCAAGGACCCTCATGTCCTTTTAGTGTGTGCATTTGAAGCTCATTAATATGAATGAATGAGCTGCATTGTCGCATAGCTTGTACTAATGTTTTCCCTTTTTTCTCCTTTGTGTTTTTCGGTAGTAATACAATTGCCACCTCTTAAAATGGCAAAGTTGCATTTATTTCAGCAACATTATCATTACCTGTGTAAAACACGGCTCTTCTTAAGGAAGAAAACGCATTTTATTATTTTTATTCACAACTTTATTCAGAGTTTGTATTCCAACGGGTAAAAGAACTATTCCCCTCCTTTTGGAGTCTTTTAGACATGTGGATCGTGACCTCAATATTTGGCATTTTTCTGCTATTTATTAAGTCAGGCCCTGAGGATGCAGTGCTAAGAGAAGCGTATTGCCACCCTCAGGATATATATACAGTAAACAATTAAATATCAGAGTCAGTAAGTATCTGCACCCCATACACGAGCACCCATAAACCTCAGGGACAAGACTTCCAAAAAGAAAGGATGTTGGGGGTGTCCGAACTCATGTGCTTTGAGTTGAGAAATCAAGTCCTTGGTTACTCCCCGGGTTGAACCTCTCTGATCTGGTTTGTTTTTTTAATTATATATTATGCTATTACAGTTACCCCAATTTTTCCCCCTTTTCCCCCTTCCACCGGTACCCTTCTTCTGTCCAGCAATACCCCTCCTTAGTTCATGTCTATGGGTTGTGCAAGTTCTTTGGCTTATCCATTTTGTATGCCATTCTTAACTTCTCCCTACTCCATTCCTACCAAATATGCCTCTTAATCCCTGAACCATTTTCCCACTCTCCTCCTTCCCCCTCCCAGCTGATAACCCTCCAAATGATCTCCGTATTTATGATTCTGTTCCTATTTTGATAGGTTTTTTTTTTAGATCCAGTTGTTGATAGTTGTGAGTTTGTTGCCTTTTTAATGTTCATGGTTTTGATCTTTTTCTTAAATAAGTCTGTTTAACATTTCCTGTAGTTATGGCTTGGTGGTGATGAATTGCTTTAGCTTGGCCTTGTCTGGGAAGAATTTTATCTTCCCTTCCATTCTAAAGGATAGAGTAATCTTGGTTGTAGGTCCTTGCTTTTCATCACTTTGAATACTCCTTGCCCGTCCCTTCCTGCCTGCAAAGTTTCTTTTGAGAAATCTGCTGATAGTCTTATGGGAACTCCTTTGCAGGTAACTCTCTGCTTTTCTCTTGCTGCTTTTAAGATTCTCTCTTTAATCTTTAATCTTTGGCATTTTAATTATGATGTGTCTTGGTGCAGTCCTCTTTGTGTCCATCTTGTTTGGGATTCCCTGTGCTTCGTGGATTTATATGTCTGTTTCCTTCGCCAAATTAGGGAATTTTTCTTTCATTATTTTTTCAAGTAAGTTTTCAATTGATTACTCTTCCCCTTCTCCTTCTGGCATCCCTATGATGTGGGTGTTGGCACTTTCCGGACATGTCCCAGAGGTTCCTAAACCTATCCTCATTTTTTAAAAAAATTCTTGTTTCTTCTTTTCGTTCTAGTTGAATGCTTATCTCTTCCTTATCTTCCAAATTGTTGGTTTGAATCCCTGCTTCCTTCCCTTCTCCATTGGTTTCCTACAGATTATTCTTTATTTCACTTAGTGTAACCTTCATTTCTTCCTTTTTTTTTTTTCCTACTCAAGGACTTCTCTGAACATCCTGATAACCAGTGTTTTGAACTCTCTATCTGATAGGTTGGCTATCTCCATTCCTCTTAGTTCTTTTTCTGGGGTTTTGTTGTGTTCTTTCATTTTGGCCATATTTCTTTGTCTCATCAATTTAGCAGCCTCCCTGTGTTTGTTTCTGCGTATTAGGTAGAGCTGCTTTTACTCCCTGTCTTAGTAGTGTGGCCTATGTAGAAAAGGCACTTGTAAATTATGTGGGGCGGAACCTTAGGTAAAGGCGGAGCAGCTGCTTCACCACTTTGTGGCTCTGTGGGGAGGGCTCAGAGAGGGGACAGTGCTGCTGCCTGGCTTCTGGCGGTTTGCCTGGCCCTCGCCCCATTTCCAGGAACTTTACTCCCTTCCCATGCACGACTGGCACCCTTCCAGCTGCTGCCTGATTCCAGGTTTTTTGATAGGGAAATAACAGTGCCTCCTCTTCATTGTTGTTCAGAGAATTAGACAAGTTAAATCACGGTTGTGCATAGTGCCTAGAACATTGTACGAATTTAGTAAAATCACTTTATAAACATTTTATTTCATTTTGATCTACATTGCCATTTTGCCTTCTTCATTACTTCCTAGTAATTCCTAATATTTCTCTTTGCCAGTAAACTTAAACAATCACACATTTAGCCCTGAGGCATATTTGTCCAAAGTCTCTTGATACAGAGTGTTCATCGTTCAGTGGTTAATACAAAATTTGTGTTTGATGATGGTCCCATTTTCTCTAAATTCATTTTTTATCGGCACTAACAAATTTGGTCTTAAGGCTTGGATTTGAAAGACATTATTAGAAGATTAAGGTTTTAGAGCATTTTGTGGCCTCTGATGAGATTTTTTAAATGTATCCAATTGTTCTTACTCAAGATAACTAAGAAAATGAATGTTCACAAAGCTTGAATTGAAGATTATTGTGTTTGTTTGGCTTTGTGTGTATAGAAACGGTGACTCTTAGAACATAACCTAGGTTTGGGTGTGTTGGGTTGGGAGTTTTGTTTTTCCTTCTTGCTTTTTAAATGCATGTATCTAGGTCTTTCACTAGAAATTTCTTTCGGGCTATGTTGGAATAAGGAAATAAATGAAAAAATTGGACCAAATTCTGTGAGTCTGGACTAAGCCAGGCCAAATTCTCTTTCCCCCTGCGCAGTTTCAATAGAATTCCATTGAATTAATTTTACTCATAATAAAATCAGTTGCATTTCAAGCCTGCCTGCAGACTCTCAGGTCCTTTTGATCCAAGCACAACAGCCTGTTGCTGTGCAGTCTGTTGAACTTGGCGGTGAGGGGTGGTGACAGGGATTTGTGTTTGAAGTTAGCCCATTCTACCCCTGCTCATCAATATTTCAGTACAGCTGGGATTCTCTGAAAATCAACTTTGGTCAAAAAAAAAAAAAAGGTTCTGAGAAGATTGAGAAGATTGTGCTACTCTTAAATTATTATTCCTACAATACTATAAAATTGTAAAAGGTTCCACAACTATTAAGAATATTGGAACCCGGTGACTCATCTTTCAGTCCTAAGTTGAAAGGAAAGGATGTTATGGCCAGCAGGGTTCATTCCAGAGGATATTCACAGCGGGATATTCTTCTCTGAACTGACAGTGTAGTAGGGTTCAAGTCCATGTGGAAGAGTTGCCAACATATCTCACATGAGGTTACCCAGCTTGGGAATAAAGGAGGCAGCAGAGGGAAGCAAGACCAAGACCTTGACCTCCACACTTAAGAACACAAACCCACCCGAGGTCGATTCTGAGCGAAGCCTTGTGGATGCAATCAGGAGGCTGCGCAGTCAGCTTGAGGAGCACAGGGTCAGGAACCCACGCCAGGGCTCCAGTAACATGATGGCAGAAATCCACGCCAGAGAGAATGAGCAATAAGAAGCCAGAGCCTGGGCAGCTGGCTGAGTCAAGCCCGGACCACCAACAACAGCAAGAATAGAGCTCGTTTCAAGCTTTCTGCCCCTCACAGGGGACCTGAGTCAGCAGCAGTGACACCTGGAGGAAGGACTCCTTTGTAAGATGCTGCCTCAGGTCCCCTAAACACACAGGGTCATTTTCTCACTGTTGGTTAGCAAAGGGCTGTTTCTAACCAGCAAGCTGTCTTGTGCCTTCCCTGATTTCTACACCTTCACAAATCAGGGACTTACCACATAAGAGAGTGCTTATGAACTTGATGATCTTACAGCACAGATCAGTTTTGTGCTACTGTAGTGAGATATGAAAGAAAAAGGCGAAAAAAACCTTGTTCTAGGCTTTTAAGATTTAAGGTTGCTTTCTTTGATATGGTGGTTTAAAATGTATACATCAAAATAAAAAAGACGTGGAGAAATGATGCCGCATCATGTCTATACCAGGTCAGATCACCCCATGCACTTTGTACTCGTAAGTCAAAGGTTGCAACTTAGTCTCTTTGATTAAAAAGAAAAGTCACCTGGATGTATTTCCAATATAATACTGCAAACCAGGACAGCAAGGTCCTTTAAGTCTGACATCCTGTCAGGCACTTGAGCTACTGTAGTAATAGGAGTGAGATGTCTGGCTCGGGGAAGTGACCGTGAGCTATACTGTGTTGATCCTCACAGAAGGAAACCAAGCCGGGCAGTGAGAGGCTACTGCTCCCTGGGCCTGGCGTCCAGCCCCA
Organism: Mormoops blainvillei; assembly: GCA_004026545.1. NCBI lineage: Eukaryota > Metazoa > Chordata > Mammalia > Chiroptera > Mormoopidae > Mormoops > Mormoops blainvillei. The sequence continues at coordinate 387,723 of PVJD01000024.1, read as the reverse complement.
CAGACAGGGTGAAGGGAGGGAAAGGAGATGGTTTATATTGGATGGCTATAGGTTCCTAGTGCCCTGGAGGGACTGCATATTACATGTAGCTTTGAGACAGAGAGGTGTAGACCCTTCTGTTCCTCCCCTTTCTCAGGCCAATGGAGACACTCCCAAGGAAGCCTCAGGGCCACCTTTGCCACTCTTTAAGCTTTTCAGGTAATAGCAGGTGTTGCCTTTTATGGAATATATCCTGTGTTTCTCACCATACTGTTAATTGAAATCGTAACAAGAACCTCCGTGCTTCCACTTATTTTCATCCTCATTTTACAAATGAGGAAACTGTGACTCAGAGAAGTGACTTGCCCAAAGTGACACATTTCCAAAAGATTAGAAATAATTATTTAGAAAAATGAAGCTTTTACTCATATATCCTCAAATGCGGTTACTAAACTATCTTTTACATATGTCAACAACAGGCTGCAAGAGGAGGGAGTGTATTAAATATGCGTCTCTCTGTTTTTATTTATTGATTTTACAGAGAGAGACAGAGAGAGGAAGGGAGGGAGAGAGAGAGAGATCGATTTGTTGTTCACTTAGTCATGCATTCTTTGGTTGATTCTTTTATGTTCCCTGACTGGGTATTGAACCCACAACCTTGGCGTATCGGGACAACAACCAACTGAGCTAGCTAGCCAGGGCCTTGCTTCTCTCTTTTTATATCCAGAGTTTGTCACCAGCTCCTCTGATTTGTGGTTATTTGTGTGTGGCCTGAGGGAGCTATTTGGTGGGATGCGTTCTCAAAAGACTAAACTCAACTGGAATCAGCAACCGAGAGAGGACTCGAGAAGTGATTCTTTGCAGCTGGTTCAGCAATTGCCTGCTTCTGCCTGCTGTTCACCAAAATGTACCTGATACTATAGTTATAGGGCTGGCTCCCTTTCAGGATTCTGAGCAATTAAAAACAGACACTTAGTTTAATTCATCTGTGACCCTCAATAAATTAAAGAAGAAATTGAATTTGATCGGTGGTGTTTTTATTTTATCACTATCAATTAGAGGAACAGATTAGCACACAATATTGAATTATGCTTGTCCAGCTGCTTATACACTATTCTTCAGGGTGGAGAGGAGAGCAACAAAAGAACATTTTGAGGACATTTCCTGTCAGAGGACATTCCTATTTACATAGACATGTACTCATCAAGAAGAAGACGGATGTCTCCACAGGGGTCAGATGCACTGTCTCTCACTGGAAAATGTGGGCTGGGTCAAAAAGTTTCCTTCCAAAGCTATAACCTCTAGAAGCTTCTCAAGTCACTCAGGGTTCTTTGGTTGTCTTTGGAGGGAATTTGGAGGAAGAGGGCCCGGGTAGAATCCCAGACTGTTAGCTCACCAGATGTGTGACCTTGGGCCTCAGTGGATTCATCCAGAAGCAAAGAGAGTACTCCCAGCTCCAAAAGCATTGGTCAGGAGAGTGTGTCATCAGGTCTGTGTCAGAAAAGACAGAACTGGGCCCAGGAGTTAGAGGGGAGCACTGAGAGGAATGAGTGACCCATTTCTGAAGTTTCCCATCAGATGGTACCTTGGGTCTGGGACAGTCTGGCTCCCAGCGTTGACCTCAAGAGAGACCTGCCAGGGAATGGCAGACCTGAACTCAGAGGAGGCATGTGGCTTGCAGCATCCCACCTCTGGCCTAAGTCGTAAACAGACTGGGGCTTTTTTTCCTTGAGCCCCTGGCCAGGCCTGGTCCTGGGAGCAGCCTGGGAGGCCGTGCCAGCCCCTGCAAGGTGACAGGACAGGCCCTTTGAAGGGCCAGGCGCAGCAATAAGAAACCTGAACCGGGAGGGCAGCGGGGTGTTGGGGTTGGAAAAACATTTTCAGGCATTTTTCTGCCTTAGAGGGGAAAAAAAAAAAAAAAAGAAAGAAAGAAAGAAAATGCAAGGGGCCAAGTTCTGCCTGTGGAGCTGGTACAGCCCTGGCCCACACTGGTCAGGCTGCTGCTGTCGACGCACTTTGAGGTCTGAACTGCAAACGTCAGCAGGCTTTTTCCTGGCTGGCAGGAAGGGAAAGTTCCCTCCAGTGACAGACAAAAATAATGGATTCGGGGCAAGTCTAGGCCTTCAGAGGTTACAGTGAAAATTAATGGAGGGCCACGTTAACTAATGTTACTCTAATCCTGCAGTTTGGGGCAGTGGGCTAAATTTCTGTTTTATGACATGTTTTACAAACTAACCTATTTTAGATGTTGGAACACTCCACACTGGAGTAAGTTCCAGGTCAGGAAACTTGCCCCTCCTCCTGAATTCCACAGTTCCTAGGCCACTCCTTGGTGCAGCGCCCGTTTCACTTGTCTGCTATCTCCACTGAACCTTTAACATCAGCTCATTTATCTTTCAGGTGTTATAATCATTGACTTCAATCAGTATTCCATTATCCTAAACAGGCAATTATCTACATTGTCACTTTTGCCTTTGCTCTTTTGACCTAGGAGGTCACAGAGTCCTGAGTGTAACTGAATCCAGCAAAATTATTCCCTTACCTGTCATATAAATAGTCATCCCAGCAAAATGAGACCCAAGGGGGCTTTTCGAGAGGTGTTGAGAAGGCCAGTCTAACTCGATCCTTTATTCGGCTCTTTAAGGAATGCAGTACTGTTTTGGCACTCTATCAAAATAAAACAAAGTTCCATTTTTCAGCTTCTTTACTTAAAGTGTGCACCCCTGAGCTTACAAATGCTTCTTTGTGGCCTTCTTTATTGAAATTTCCATTCAGCTCTTCCATCTGTTAGCTGTGTTTACCACTATTTCTAGGGAAAGAATTCAGTGTTTCACCTTTATTTGGGGTGTAAGGTCATAAAACTGTCTGGATTATTTCAGCTATATTTATACCAAACTTAATATTGCTTCTTTAACAGGTTTAAAGCTTTTAATTCCCTGGTTCATTATTCACGGTGAGCAGTCTGAAGAGAACTGTGTTTTAAAATGAGGAAGGCATTTTATACCTTCTTGCTATCCCTTCACCATCCCCCAAAGAGAAAGTGTTCTGTGAAGGTGGATTTCATCCAAAGAACATCTAATTAAACTTCAGTTCTGTCCCCTATGATGGCTGTTGACTGCACATGATTGCGTTTCAGGGGCAGAGACTTGCTCAACATTCTCCTTTTTCCTAGAAATATTAATGTCACTACAATCTTAGAAAAGCCTTTTAAGACTCATGGTGTAACATTCAGCGTTGAAGCAAGGTCTCCCAGATGGAACTAGTACGTGTATGTGTATGTGTGTAGATGTGTGTATATGTGCACACATGTGTGCATGTGCATATGTACGTGTGTGTGTATATGTGAATATGTATGCGTGTGTATGTATTTTTTATAAATATCTATTATATATTTAAACTTCTCAAAGTAGGTGACCTAAGCCTTCAGCAATAAATTTGGAACTACATCAAAAAGAAATACAGAAAAAATGTAAAATTAAAATGCAAAGAATATTTTCTTTGTAGAATTGCCACATAAATTTTTTTTTTTAAGTTTGACATTCTCCATGACAGCATGAACTTCAAGGAGGTAGTGTGGAGAACTGAGAAGAGCGCCGCCTTTGAAGTGGGCGAGCAGCAGACAGACTCCCAGGCCGACTGGGGGTGGGAGGCCATGGGTGCTGTAGTGCGCCTGACCCCCTTTCCTTCTGCTGCCCAATAGGAGCACCACACCCCATCTAAATGGCATTCTGAGAATTGAGGCAAATGTGAAGTGCCTGCATGACGCCTGGCACATGGTAGGTGATCATCATTGAGGAGCTTTGTTATCATTATGCCAGGTTTCCCAGGGTAAGAGGTGTCTAAAGTATGTGTCTAAACCATTTGTTTTCACACTCGCAGTAGTGATTGTCTGACACCTATCACCTGTGACCTTTTGCCAGATGACCACATAAGAGTGTTCCATGTTGTTGCTTCCTAGATTATGAGCCTCAAGCCCCATCCCCTCAGGAGTTTGCAGCACTTGCTGGAAAAGAATGTCAGTCTTCACCCTTATATTTATTTCCTGTGTTAACAGGCACTCAGGGTAGACAAGTTGAGAACCCAGGTAGAAAGAGCTAAGGCAGTGCCTTGGGGATTTGGTTAAATGTAGGTTCTGATCCCATTAATTCTGAGGTAAAACCTGAGATTCCGCGTATTGGGCTCGCAGGTGATCTCAGTGCTGCTCATCGCCGACCATTCTTTGAGTACCAAGGGTCTCAGATTCCTCAAATGCTGTGTGGGAGGTAAGGCTTTGGAACAACGGGAACACCTTCGATTTAAATGGGAATCTATATATTAAACATAATTTGTTTTTAAAAAAAGGCAACACCTGCCCCATGGCTTTTCAAACTCATAGGGAATTTCACTGCCTTCCCATGAATGGGGTAGAAAAGTCTGTATCTTTTTGATCATGATGTGTTGTCAACTAACCATTATGTATGGCTCAGTACACAGATTGTTGGAGGTGCTGATCTCTGAGCCCAGCTGGTCGCATCCCTAGCTGCCCTTGTGAATCCAGAATGGTGGCGCTGCAAAGGCGTAAAGGCCTTACATGCGTAGCATGGGAATCACAATACACATACAGTATTGCTCAGTAGAACACTGGCCATAAAACTCCACATACCTCCCAGCTCCTTTTTCCTCACGTCTTAAAAACAAACTTGTCACTATAAAGTGAGAAAAGAGTATGCATTCATTTTAGAAAATTTGAAGGAAAAAATACCTACCATTAGAAACAACCATCTGTTGCTCTTATTTTTGAAAATTGTAGGATAATTTCTTGTATTCTGGAGAACAATATTTTGAGTTCTAAACAGTGTGATTTTATAGAGGGGGTGAATTGTGCCAGCCGCCCCTCTCACTTCATGCCTCCTTCTGTCCCTGGGTCTGGCAGTAGGCATAAGGCCCGACAGTAAATTGTGTGCACAGGTTTCAAATACCATATTTTGCTGTGTATAATGAGCTCCCATGTATAGTGCACACCCATGTTTTCTGCCCAAACTTTCAGGGAATAAAGTCTTGCTTTTTAATTTTTTAATTCAAGTTTGTATTTATTTGTATTTAGAAACAAAACCAATTATCATATTCCAGGGTATTATTTTGCATACAGATATCGTTTTTGCTTTCTAGAGTTACACTTTTAACACATAAGCATAAATAAGAGAAATAAAAACATTTGTATAGATACCCAATTAGCACTACCCATGTATAATGTGCATCCTTATTTTTCCGTCAAAAATTCATGCAAAAAAAGTGCACGTCATACACAGCAAAATGGGGGTAAGTGCTGTGTTTTGGCCCTAGTAAACATAAGATTGGAAACCTTCAAAGTATAGTGGGTTCAAACTCATCATGTCCAGTGTGGGTGCCATTCTTTTTGAGAGCTTTGATTCGCAGGTGGCAGTAGAGCATTCTATTGTAACAAAGAACATGTTAATACAACTTTTCTACAGAATAAAAGGAAAGAATACTTTTTTCTAATGTACACAAAGATGTCCTTTGAGCTAGCAGCCACACTCAGCGGTAGTGGTCACCTTAAGGAACATTTACATCTTTGGAAACGAAGATGACACACAGAGTCTCACTGTGGCTGCCCACCAGCCCCACTGGCGTTCAGCGGGGCACTAGATTGCCTACAGAATTTCCCACTTCTCTGAAGGATTAGTATTTCTGGAAGACCTCTCTCCTGGGTCCCTAATTTGTTTTATTTACTTATTTTTAGTGATCATATTAGGCGTTATGGATTTTAATTAAGTAGTTGTCTCTAATATACTTGTTTATTTGGAAGAAACCAAAGACAACAGGCCATCCAATGGCCTCAACTTGGATATCCCCAGAACCCTGCCCCTAACCCCAGAAAAGGGCACTGATTTTCCTGATCCCGAAGAAATCTCTCGTCATTCACCCCTGCCTTTGCCTCCAACTTTGCCACTCTACCTTAAACTCTCGGGGATTCCATTCTTTTTTCTTAATCTAAGGTCACCTAAGGTCTTCTGGTCCTCTAAAATTATATACACCTATGATCCAATCAGAGTTGCTGGTAAAGATAACTGCAGATATTAAATATGAATATTTTCTTTATGAGCACAAAGAAAAATTTTGGAAGCTATTTCTTTTTTTGGTTTGAGTCAAGTAATTTCTACCCTGACATGACTTACCATGCTTTTCAGAACTCTAACTTGCTGCACATATGTTTTCAATGTGCGCCATAGCTTAAAACATCTTTCCTAGATTTTTGGTGAGACAGAAGGACAGAGTGTGTGTGTTTCTGCCTGTGTTTGTCTGTGTCTGCACATTTACACACAGCCATCATTTGAGGATGCTGATGGGCCCTAATCCACTTTTAATAGCCTAGTGAGAGATTGCATCATGTTTTGTTTTACAAAATATGAAAACTGTCTGCAGCTGTGAAGGGATAACCCTCATAATTCATCTGAGAGGCTGCCTCTCTTGCTTGTGTGATCTACTCCATATCTCATATCAACTCATTACTCTGTCTATCCCCTGTGTACGCAGAAAGGCTGCATGATAGATGCTGTAAAACAAGGATGTTATTTCCACAAGAGGGGGAGGTTAAACCCTGTGATGCAGGAGTGACGAGGCACAAGTGAGTTAAGAAGACAGTATATCTCTCCACACTAGATAATATACTGTCCCTTATTCTGCAGCTATATTTATATTAACAGTGCAGCCAAGAGAGGAGATGAGAGAAATAGAATTCTTATATTTTCGATTCATTTATTTATAAAGCCTTGCCTCCAACATTTTTGGTGCTCTTTGGGAATCTTGCAAGAAGCAAGAATGGCCATTACCACCTTCTTTCAAGATTTTCTTTAATTAATTTTTATATGTCATTATAATGTTGATATTTGAATAGATGTCATCATTTCTGTGCTGTAAATTAAAGCTACTATTCAAAAATTCAATCTAGTTCCTATTTTTCAAAAATGTATCCTGTATAGTAGTTTCAACTTTTGGCCCAATAATTAATACTTGAACTCTAAGATACTCACAAACGGTTAATGGATTTGATATTTCTTAAAAGTGTCTGTCCCCTTTCATGTTAAAACCTTCTCTGTCCTTTCCGAGGAGACTAAAGTCTTAATTAACTCATTCTGGGAATAAGACATGACTCCTTCAATAGAGGTTCTTCTCCACATCCTCTCAAGAGGAATTGATTACTTATAATCCATTTGTTAGACATTACTAACTGAGAGCTCGGCCAGCACACCCAGTAGCGCTTAGTCAATAGCTGACTGATTTTGGAGTGAATTGCTCACTTCTCATGTCCATACTGTGAAGCTGTCATGCCATATATACTCACATTTTCCTCTGATGTCATACACACTTGCCCAAGTGTCAGCCCTCTTTTTTTAATTGTACGACTCTGCTTAGAGGTGTGGTCCTGAGGCACCCAGAACCCTTTTGTGAAATGGGTTGGTGCAAATAAGTATTTCACGTCCAGCGTTTGACTCTGTAGCACTAAGCCATTCTGAGCAATGGACAGGCCTTTCATTACCAACCATCTCAGTAAAAGAATAGAGTTGTATGTGAGGAATTACTACTTCAGTAGAGGCTAACACTTTCCAAGGAATATCCCAACTGTTGAGAATGGCCTTGGGTTAGCCCAAATAACTTAGCTATTTTCTTAAATAGTACACTTAACTTGAAGATAAAATAGTGGACCCTCATTGAGTTTTGTAAGTGCCCTAAAGAAAGTATAAAACTCATGCTCCTCTTTACTCTTGAACTTACCCTGCATTCTTTTTTTAATCATCCATTGAGATAGACTATATGCACCTTCCCATTTGCTTTAACCTTGATGTTTGAGCCCAATGTTTGCAATTAGGGGTTGGCAGATGCGGCCATTCACAAAGGAAAAAAAAAAGTGATTTTTCAATATTAGTCCCAACTAGTGATCATCAAAAGCTTCCTTGAGTGATCTTTATACCTATATTTTGCTCTGAAATACATCTCCCATCTTAAACATGAGAAATATCAAATGGAAACATAGAGATAATGTTTTCAGTAAAACCCTTCTTCCTAAAACTAGTTGTTACTGACAAGCTACCACCTGCAGAGAAGTTGAAAGTAAATAAAGGACCTTTGCATCTATTTTCACATTTAGTATTATCTTAGGTAGAACAATAGACTACCAATTATTCCCCCTTTAGGCGTTCCCCACAGTCACCAGCCTATTTTCAAAGTTCTTATAAGCTAATTCCCAGTGATGTGTAATGCTTCATGTTCTGCTCAGTCCAGAAAATCTAGTCCATGATAGTAGATGACACTGCACCCAAATTAGTGCCTCTGTCCTGAATCTCTTCCCAAGCTTTTTTCATTTTAAGAGCTGAATACCATTTTTAAAGCATTTAACAGCCTCTGAAGGTGCAGTCCCAATACTCATCCACTGAAACACCTTAAAGTCCTCTTTTGTATTTGAAAGGTGCTTTTTCTTATTCATACACAGATTCAAAATATCAACTCAAATGACTTATTTTATTCACTGAAGATAGAATGTACGGACTCTGGAAATTTGTACATAAGAATTTCTCTGCATAGACACAGGCACTTCCCAATTACGAAGGGAGATGCCAAAACAGCAAAATTATCTTCTGGAGGGCGGGCCTCTTGTGGTACAGGCTTCCCCCAACTAGGTGGGTGTTCTAGGAACCCATCTATATGAGTGTCTCCCCTGGCATTGTTGTCAGAGGCTGTGTTAAGCTTCAGTGAATTTTTTTTTTAAGACTCTTTCAAGTGTTTGCCCATTTCATGAAGGGTGATTTCTGCCCACACCACACTGAGTGTTCAGCAGTTTTTGACCCAAAACAGGATGACTCCCATGCCTCACCCTCCCTAGTCACCCGATCTCACCTTGAGCAACTTTGTTTGTTTGTTTGTTTCCCAGATGAAAAAAGTTCTCAGAGAAATGCTTTGCCGATGTGGAAGAGGTGAAACAAAAAATGGCAGAAGCACTAAAAGGCATCAAAGTCGATAAGTTCAAAAACTGTTTTGAGCAGTGGAAAAAACACCTTGATAGATGTGTTGCAGCAAAGGGAGAGGTGTTTCCATAAGGCAGTGTGCACTTTAGCACGCTGTTGTGCTGTTTTCATAAATACCATCCCCCCAGGTCATATCCAGCCAGCCTTCAATAAGACTGTAGGCAAAGCCGGTCTTGCTATTGCTGTTAGAAGTCAACAAAAGCATCTTTGCTTGTTCTCTTCTTATACTCTTAAGTTTCTCTTGAGATTGATTATTTCCCTATTATATGTTCACACTTTCCAAATAGCTCTTCTCTTTTATCTTTTCCTGAGTATTTACAATACTAATAGAACTAGCTCAGCTATCACACTGTACCAACAGATTCTGGTATCATAGGGTCCTCTCCTTATTGGACATACCAGATGTTATAAAACTGTTCATTTTCAGTTTCACCACTTCTTACTTACGCTATCATATGACTTTGGCAAATCAGTTAACATCTCTCATTCATTGTTTCCTCGTGGGTAAAAGAGAAACAATAATACCTATTTTTTTTTAATTTAAAGTTACTGTGAGGATCCAATGACATATTGTAAGGGTGTTTTATAAAACATATAGTGCTATATAACTAGGATATTTGTGCCTGATTTACTCAGATTGAATGGCATCGTTAATGCAAATTAATGTTAACTACCATTTTATTGATCTGCTATTATCAACTATTGTTACAGATACTTACACACATTTTCTCACTTATTTTTTTAAAGCTTGAAGAAGAGGCATTGTTATCCTTCCTTTACAGTTGAAGCAACTTGTCCTGTATTCTAGGCATTAAGTAGCAGAGCTGGGATTCTAACCAGGGTCTGTCCAGTGCCCAAGCTGTCCTCATGGTTTCTTTCTGCACCCTAAATTAGGAGAAAGAGAAGACGAAGACACCTTCAAAGCCATCCTTAGTGGGATACATTTGAAACTGAATGTAGTCTGTTTAAATCTCCTGCCGCTGACGTGCTCCAGGGTCGTCATGTTTTCGCGCTTAGATATCTTAGTTCCGAAAGAATACAATGCTCGAGTGCCAGGGGTGGGGCAGGTGCTTTAGCGTGTAAGGTATGAGAAATAAGTGAGTATCAAAAGTTACTATGTCTTATAAACCTTTTACCTATTATATTATTTAATTTTATTTATGGGTCCTGTGAACCAAACAAGGAATGCGTTAGGTAAGTCAGAGACCTGTGCCACCCATTCTAGCAAATGCTGCTTCATTTATTACCTTGGCAGCTTTATATATGAAAGGATCATCATTTTAAAAAATCTTTTCAAAGCAGTTGACTGGATGCTGTTGATAAAATGATCTTCTGCCCTCATTAAGAATACCATTATGGATGCTTCTGATCAATTCCCTTCCTTCCAATTTTCATTTTTCTGTTAGAAACTTTTTCTTTACCACTCAGTGGTTGGCTCTCAGAACAGGAAGGCAAGTTTGACTTCATAAAATCAACAACTAACATTTGCACAGTGGTTTACCATTTACAAAGAGAGCGCTGTTCGCCACCATTGTCCCTCTCCCAGTGCGAGGGTCACTGTCAAAGGGCTCCCGCTCCACGTGAGGAAGCTGAGGTCCTAGGAGTGCTCCCGAGCAGTTGTACTGACAGTGACTCCGGTTCAGTCCTTACCTGCGCTGTGGTCAGATTCTTCACTGCAAGGACTCTGTTTCCTATGCTCCACACAGCTTTTAGGACGGCGCCTTAAGTTAGATTCTCAGTAAATACGTACTACACGGAAACATGGAAGAGTGAAAAATTAGTGGAAATTATAGTGTTATCTCTGTAAATCAAAAATTTTCGAACCTCGCATCCAAGGATAGCCTGTAGGTGGTACCTGTGAATCTCTAAAGTGTTAGGCCAAAATGTGCCTATGTGCAGACTCACACATGTATTTTCCAGTGAGGAGGGTGTCCTCCTTATTTTTCATTAAATTCTCAAAGGGGTCCATGACCCAAATCAAGTTAATAATCACTGCTTTAAAAAATTAAAAGGTAACCACAAAATATTTTAAGATTTTATTCAGCATTCATAACGAAAGATATAAATCATGAGAAAGTTAGATTTAACCCCTGTGTTACCTAAATAATATCAACATTTCATGTCTAAGCTAATCGAGTTTGGTTTATTAGACTTTAAAACTAATGAGGTTGAAGCTTGGGCTTCAATCATCCTATTGGCTAATAGTACAGTTCTATGACCATAGATTTCACCGAGTCCCACCGCTATCCTGAAAATGTCCATGATGAGTTAAAAAAAAAAAAAAGGAAAAAAAGGCAGGGACTTATGCCAGTCAATTTCCTCACTGTGTTTCCTGTGTTTGTATGTTCATAACTTCAATCTAAATATCACTGTACTTTAGCTGAGAAGAAACTCCATAGGTTAAAATACATATAATTCAATTTTCCCTAGGTTTGAGAGACTTTCTTAACCCAACTTTTGACATTCTGGAACTTTATTTCCTAATAAGTTACATGGGATACTTTTTGCCACGTTGGATGCTTTTTGAGAGAAGGGCCCATTTCCTTTTATTTGTTAAATATAAGATGCACGGCCATTGTATAGTATGTCTTCTTTTAGTGTCAGTGATTGTCATGAAGCTTTAGTGAAATAGTTGGGGGCATATTACGCAGAATCATCAAGTCAAAATAGAGAACCATTTCTAAGAACTAACTACATCAGGTCACTTAATGTAAAGTATAATATGCTATCAAATAATTTTTATCACTGAGTACTTTGCTGTCTATTGTAGAATGTATTATAATCAAAGTTAGCCATTATTCCCCACCTGGGGCATATTATTTAATACTTTTTATCTCTTACAATAGTCAAGGAATATTAAAGGAATCCAAGGTAAAAAATGTCTAAAAGGACACAAAAATGTTTAAACGTGCATAGCATAGCTTTTAGTCTGCAAAATGTCAATAGGTGAATACTAGTTTATAATAGTTAGGAAATGCCAGCTTTCACTAATTATGAATATTCAAAAGAAACAAAATATTTTTTGTTTTGTTAAGTCAAAGCAAAGCTTAATATACATGATGGTATAGTAGGTAGTAAGAAACATTTGTCATCAAAGAGTTGAAGCAGGAGAACTTCAATATATGCATCTGAGTCTGAATTCTTTATATTTTATTGGTCATATTTTATAGACAGGTTACATCGACCCCTTTCCTAGACCTGTATTTCCAATTAAATGTTTTAAAAGCAAGTGATAAAATTGTCATTCTTGTACTTTTCGAACATATCTCATTAATTATACTATCACTCCAAATATTTACAATGTGTCCTTTCAAACATTTGCAGATGTCATAGAAGGCATGTCTCTGTAACATTATGTGCCTTACTAAATTAGATATCCCCATGTTTACACACATACATATGGTTAATGATTCATGTTACCTACTAAAGTTTCCTCTCTCCTGATTTAAAAGATATTTAAAGGCTAAAATACTGAAATGTTTATTTTTGACCCCAGGATCTTATGGCTTTATATAGTAACACATAAACAGGCTAAATACTTATTTTAATACCACCAAACCCACTTTTTACCTTCATTGTGAAAGTGAGGTTTGGTCAGCTGAGGTCAAGTTGGACACTCACATCATCACTGGCATTATAGTTGGTGAACTCTGTCACAGAGAGTAGAGTCGAATGTAAACACTGGATGTTTCTCTGGCAGCTTAGAGTCGGGATTAACTTGAATCACCTAGTCTTCTGCTTTTAATGAAATTCCCTCCCTTGTATTTTCATGTTTGGAAGAGAATCCAAAGTTATCTCATGCTAATTCAGTCAGGCAGTGCCCTCCGGGGATGTCACAGGCTTCCCTGACCTCTCCGGATAGAGATTCAGTGAAGAGATGAGGAGAATTAAACATTCCTGAGAAATTGGAAAGCAGCAACCCCCAGAGAATTTGCAGAGAAACTCGCTCCAGACTCAGCTGCCAGATACTCAAGTCACCTTTTCAGCACTTGCTTGATGTCTCTCTCAGTCCCATCTGGCTTGACTCAGAGGTCAGTCTGGGGACTGGGAAAGGTGGCAGCTCAGAGAAGAATTCAAGGGAGGTCTACAATAGCTCTTTCTGTCTTTGTCATTTGTTGTTATTTGAAGTGCATTCGAAAGGGTGAACAAAGCGCAGGGTGGAAGTAGTACTAGATTTTGCTTGGCTGTCTTTTTTTTTTTTTAACCCAAAATTTACTTTAGATGAGCTGGTATTTTTAATTTCCAAATAATGAGTTCCCTAATTTTTGATGACTGAAATTTAAGGGTTGTTGTTATTTTTATCATGTAGGACCTCTGCAACTAATTATTTTGTAATTATATTGGCTATTTTACAAAGGATGTTTTCTCTTGTGCCTTTAATGAAATTTGGGGTGGGGGGCGGTTAGAAAATATGTTTCTGATTTTAAAATTATATTCTCTTTGTGGTATACATTTCCTATTGAAGAATTTCAGAAAAGTAGGAAAACATGAGTATTCCTAAATATATCTGTATTGTAAACAAACTAAGAAGCTACATTTATAGTTTGTCCATTTTATTTTCTAGTGAATTGAATAAAGTTCAGTGTTGGTATGAGAAGAAGTTTTGAGGATCTGATTCCTAAAGAAAAAAACCGCTCTTTTGGGGCACTAGTTAGACTGGATAGCTAAGCAAGCAGACCGCACGGCATCTGTCCTGGCCAGCCCCTGCTGTGCTCTGTTTAGTCCAGGCAAAGCTCTACATTTTTTAAAGCTAACAGTCAGAATTTGAGAGGGGTTTTTGTTGTTGTTGTTGTTCTGGTTTTTTTAGCATAACTCTTCGTTTTTAGCATTTCAGATGGGAACTGTCTGCTGGAAGGAAGTACACGTTGCCCCTTCTAGAAGGAGGTATACTCTCTACAGGCCACCAGGGTGAGCCCAGTGGGGGACCCTGGAGGCCCTAGAGTTGTAAATCCTGTCTTACACCCTTTTTCCGGTGCCTTGTTTAAAAAGAGAAATCACTTTTCAAAGTACTTTTGTTCACTAGAAAGTTATTCCTAATTTTGGGGTAAAAGCAGATAGACAAATATTATACTCATTTCTTCATTGGCTTACATTATGTTTCTCAAGTTCTTTTTATCTCCTACATGGCGACCTAAAAAGAGGGTTGGCCTGGAAAGTGGAAGGTATGAGCTCTCATGCTGGGCCTGTCACTAGCCATCTGGAACATCTTGCCTGGACCCCAGTTTTCTTATCCTTAAAAACCAAATTAACCTGCCAACTCTCAGAAGTTCTCTGATCTTTGTTACTGTTCACTTTTCAGTGATTCAGTACACAATAGCTTAGGTTTCCTAACTTCCCTAGTTTCTCTGTCAAAAAAAAAAAAAATTTCATAGACTCAATCATGATGACACACTGAAAGAGTATTGTATATAAAGCCATATAGGATTCCCACTGTAATGGTGCGAATCATGCAAATAATCACTCTCCCATTTGATCTCCATAGTTTTCAAGAAGTGCGACCAGTCTGAGCACGGTTATAGTGGACATCTGCACTTGATATCTGAAGTGGAATCGTTAATGAGGGGATTCAGGGATATTTCAAAGGACCCAAGCTAAAGACTTCAAAATCTTCAGCCCTTGATGTCAGGGCTCAAAGTGGGCAAGGGAGGAGGGTCCCGTGTTGAGTCTTGGAAGGACACGTCGCAGGCCCTCTCATTTTATATGGTTGCTCCCTAAGTCTGCGTGCGCTGAAAGAGTTAAAGGGCTCCAAGCCCCAGCTCACCGTCAGGGAGTGTCTCGGGCACTGCAGAGAATCTGGCACCAAGTGTGTTTTCATGGAACTGCTTATCAAAACTAAGCCTCTGCCGGTTCATTTAGATGGGTGGGTTGGGTGGAAAACTGGCAGAGGGATCAGGAAATCTGCCTTCTGTTCCTCTTTCTGCTGCCGCCTGACCCTTCTGCAGGTCATTCCCCCTAACATGTCTCAGTTTCTCCATCTGTAAAATAAGACAATGAAATTAATGTTCTTTATAAGAAATGTTAGAGAAATTTTTCTGATTATTTTCATCAAAACTATGGCAAATGTATATTTTCTTGGGGACTCCACCTTGATCCATTCTTTGATTTGTCTAATACCTTTTTATCTCTTCGGAGGTGCTTTTCAGACCCCAGCCTTCTTGCTACCCAGCAATGGTTGTGTTCCCACCTAACCTTCATGTTAACACCATCCCCCACTCTAGAAAGAGAGACAGTGGAGGTGGGAGCTCTTTGTGCCAAAGTAAACAATAAAGTTTTAAAGAATTTAGACCAAGATAATTAGGAAAATGATGTTGAGTAAAAGATGGCCTTAGACTTATGCCTAAGGTAGAGTTTAGCTCCAAAAAGCACAGCCTCCAGTTAACTGATATGTTTATAAAGGTTTGCTTGGTTGTTGGGGGTTTTTTTTTAAGATTTTTTTGTTTCAATCTGCTGATTATTATTCAGTTCACTCTCTACTTAAGATCTTTTCTTCATCGAGAAATCATGTTGGAAAAAAACCTCTATCAAAAACTGTTTACTATTTGGGAACACTATTAAACAAAGGAACACTGTCTAACAATAATTAATGAAGGTAACTCTTCAGAAAAAAAGAAGACTTAAAGCTCCTCTAAAATATCTAACTGTATAATGCAAATTTATTTTCCTGAAATAGCAAAAGCCCACATATAAGACAAATATATAAATTATCAGGATTTTTATGCTCTTTTTAAACTTGAATATAATTAACCTATTTTGGACAAGAAATCAGAAATTCTTAGGGATAGAAATGTTGAAACCCCAAATTCCATTCTGAAACACATTATTTAAAAAAGAACTAGTGCTCTGAAAAAATGCCCTGTTTCTGTGTTGAGTATGGTAACGGTCTGCGGAATTGTCACATCGTATCTCAGAGGCCCTTACAGAGCACTGATCGCCTAGGCATTACCCTGGAATTTTCTCCTGTAATATTATCATTTATAATAGCAATAACATTTAGTAAATCACAAAGTGCTTTTAAAATGTTATCTAATGCAACACCTAAAAGCGTTAACCTGTGTAAGAAAGTCAAAGGTAAAATAAGTGACTAGTTTTAGGACTTCATCTGAGTTCTTTTCACTGCATAACATTGACACTGTCCTTTATGGCTGCCTATTTTCCTGTAAAAGCACTTCATTTGGAAAGACGAATAAACATGTGAGGGCGTCATGCCTTGGCTCTGTGATTCTCTCAGCACTCACATTCCGCATACGGGTTTGGGTTTTCGTTTTGAGTATTTGTCTTTGTATTCAGTCTCACACCGCAAACTCCCATTACATAAAAGTACACAAGTGATCAGAGAAAGAGTTCCTAAGATACCAGCACTGTGTTTATTGCTGGGAACAAGATCTTTTTTAAAAAATAACAAAACGATTTTCTCTTCACTCATTCACTCTTAACTTCCACCTCCAGTAGTGCTAGGAGAAGCTGAATCAGATGAGAAAACAGGCAGTTCTGTGACTCCTGGCGCTGTTCTCCAGAGCCTCCAAACTGGGGGGCGGGGGCTTGGGAAGACTCTCAGCTAAAGAGATTGGAGTTTCAGCAGGTGGTGCTGTTTCCCCCCAAGTGATAGGGACATCTTTGCCCCCCAGCTGGGGGGCACTGTTCACTCTTAGGAACAAATGTGTAATGCTTGTCCTTTCACTCAGTGGTTCTAGCAAAGTTTTAAACGAACACTGAATTGCAGACAAAAGTGAGCTGTGCAAACTGAGAAACTGGCTCTCGTTGCTTTGTAGATCATTATGCCACCGTGATGCCTGGGATATCCCATTGTTCCCCCTAGAACTAATCTGCTGTCCCTGTCACTGTTAGAAATACAATACTTGATTTTTTTTTTCCATCTGTTTGTTCTAGAGTCAGTATCACAGAGGCAGCCTATGGGAAAGAAAAAAGGAAGGCAGGAGCAATTGTGTCACTGTCATTCCCTCGCCAACCAAACTCTAATGTCTGTGGACACATGCATCGGGAAGCCTAACCAGAAGATAGTGAGGACAGCTCATGGGGAGACACTAGGATTTTGTGCTTTAGAGAATTGATTGACTGGATTTTTTTTTTCCTCACCTGAGGACATTTTTTTCACTGCTTTTAGAGAGAGAAGCAGGGAGAGACAGAGACATCGATATAAGAAAGAAACATTAGTTGGTTGCCTCCCATCCGCGCTGGAGCTGGGGATCAAACCCGCAACCTATGTATGTGCCCTGACCGGGAATAGAACCCGCAGCCTTGGTTAGCGGCTGACACTCCAACCAACTGAGCCACACAGGCCAGGGCGATTGAATGTTTTCTTGAAGACTTAATTCATCGATGGTTCAGCTCACTTGCATAGTCCTCTCACTGACTCTGTACTGAATTTGTTCTTTTTCATTTTGTTTAAAAGGATTCATTCTAGAGGACACCTAACTCTGAATAATGGAGCTGGCTTAGTGGGAGAGGACTCATTAGTTTATTGTCACATCTGTGGATGACCCGATGACCCACATTCTGCAGCATCTTAGAACATGTCCTAAAGCTCCGACAGCACAAGTCGCCCTCACCCACTTTTGTTTTTCTTTCTGTGGTTTTAGAAAGATGTAGTAGAAATGGAAACTGAAGATTTGATATAGATTGCCAGAAAGTACGATTATCACACTGGCTCATTTTCAAGAGCAGTACAGGTTTACTAAATATTCTACCTGCACACTTTTAAATGACCAGTTCTTAAATGAATTTATAACTTTTGGAGTAAATATGTTCAATAGCTACTCTTTAAATCAATAATATTTATTTAAAAACAAAAGTATCAACATTACCCAGTATCTCAGTGAAGAAAATAATTTAGGGGAACATTTAAAATTTAGTTTTGATACGTTACCAGTTTGAAGTTTTTTAACTACCCTAAAAAAGTGCAGTAAGAACGCTATCATGTTCTTTGAAAAAATGAACAGGTATGCGAATGGGATGGATTCATTTGGAGACCCAGCACGTTGCATATCTTCCTAGGAAGGTTCAAATCACAAAGTTAACATCTGCCTTTGTAAACACTCCTCTCAAGTGATCTTTCTCTGAAAGTTGGAGGCTGAAAGAATGAAGCACAGATCTTCCCCAGGCCAAGAGTTGCATCATAAGCCCTTTGTGATCAATAAGAACATTGTGGTGGTTATTTCATAGCTGATTAACTTATATGCCTACAAGCCAACACTTGCCTTGAAAGGCTGGTCTGGTTTCTCGCGGTGCGAGTGTGGCCTTTACTCGCCTGTCCTGGCACCGAGCTTTAGGACTGCTCTTTCCTGATGGCGGCAAGGGTCCAGCCCTACAGTTTCGTAGTGAGTAACCCATCAGCTGGAGCCTACTTTTTTGTGAAAGGGCATTTTGTCTTTTCAGGCAATACCACAATGGCAAGATAATTAGTGTTAGAGAGGAAAAAAAACAGAATTGAAAACCGCATCAGATACCTGGTTGTAGACTGTTCAACTTTGAAGAGCCAGAAAATGTGGTGGCTTTATTTTTCTTAATAACTGGGATAAATGCAAACAGTTACAGGCAATTGAGCATTTAATGATGAGATAATGCAGAAAGGCATAACAATAAAAATTGCCCATGTTTCTCAGTTCATTGTTGAAATGCTCTGTTTCTCGGCTTTTCTGTAATTGGTTTACATGGTATTGTATTTTAATTCATGACAGGATCTTAGAACTTCCTTTCAGAGTTTTTGTATCCCTTCTTGCAAGCTTTCTGTTTCATTTTCAAAGAAATGGAGTCCTTGTGTCTTATAGTTGAAGTATTATTTTGAGGTGTCTGACATTACTTTTAATTTCACCAATTGTGGGGTAAATAAACCATTGCGTGCTTGGGGGAAAAACTGGCGGAAAAGCAGAATATGTCAAAGACTTGCTTTTCGTTCCTAGTGAGATTTCCCAACTGGAGCTTCTCTGTTTTATTTTGCCTCTGGCTAACATCTAAAGATCAGTAATAAAGCTCTATGCAAATACTTTAATGTAGTAAAAGAACAATATTTTGACACTCATTGACACAAGCAAAAAAATACAACACTAAATTAGTGTTCAGACAACAATGAAGACATTGTTCATTTATATGAAATGAATGTGGAAAATGTTGTGTTATAGTAACAGAAAAGATTGCTCCTCAGTTCTCGACCTTTAGCATTTGCTAGATGACATTACTTATGCTGTTGTGTAGTAATAGACAATTGTTTATTGTGAATAATGGGCCTTGAGCAGTAATTGATACTTGTCAGGCTACTGAAATTTTTAGTAACCAAAACATAAATATTTATTCTTCAGGCTCTGGTAATTTCAGTTTAAGTGTCTCTAAAAAATTTTTTTTTAATTTTTCAACATTTTAGGACTTTCAAATACTTGATAAGTTAAATATTTAGAAGATGTTGATTCAGTTATCAAAGGCTTGATTTTCTAGATTTTATTTGGAGTTATAAAGACTCAAAAAAATTTCTCATCACCATCTATGTGTTTTTAAAATAATTGAACTTTTAGGGGCTGTTTTGATTGTTTTTTTTAAATTTGGTGAACATAAAGGAGCTCTTTGTTTAATTTTTAGTAGTGTGGAGGGGTCCTTATTGGAGGCAAAGTTGTCTCTAAATTATTATTTTTTATATACTGTAGAATTTCTTTCCTCTTACATACATCACTAGGCTCAAATATTACTGTTACAATAAATGTTTTCTTAAATAAAACTGCCTTCCCTTTTCATATCTTTCAATCAAGGACATTACAGAGTCAGCATCTAGGAAATAATTATGATAACAGAAACATTCCACTCACGGGTAAGACCAAGTCGGTAAGAGCAATTTGACCTCCCTGAAGAACAAAGCATATGTACTGTTTTTATTGGGGTATTTTATATATAACCAAAAATTAAAGACAGAATGATTAAATCTAAAACTATTCAAGCATAGTTTTAAGAGTGTTGAGTGGAGAGTGACTTTTAAATTGAAATCCTGATTTTTGTGAATGAGGACATTGTGGGAAAACACATTTGAAATGAATTTAAATGAGTGAGTTGAATGGGACACTGGTACACTGGTTTCCAGTAACAAAGATGGTGCGTGTATCCCAGCCTGCAATCGTCAGAGGAACTAAAGAATTGGCAGCATCGATGTGCTTTGGGATTAAAGACAGACCCGGAGGAATCCTCCAAAGCCCTCCCACTGTGCTGCTGTGCATTGTCTCTTCCTTTGTGCTCCCATACCTCCTTTCCTGCTAGCGTTTATCCCGAGGGCCTGTGTTATATCAGCTGCAGGCTGGGCATGCGGCAGTCTTCCCTGTGGTCCTGTGCAACCAGGTGGTGCCTTATCCCCTTTGGAACTGTCTTCTCGGGTGTGAATACAGAGTCTGACGCATGATTGGTTCCGTATACTCAGACTCTGGTAAGTTCTGGAAGCATCGGTCTCCAGCTATCTTCTTCTGAGCTTGTTGGCCCAAGGAGCAGAAACCAACTCAAATGAATTCAAATAAGAGGGGATCTGTCATGAGGAGTATAGGGATACTTTGCAGGAACTGGGAAGTGAAACCTGCCTTCCTGTGTGTTTGTGCATCTCACTCCTCACACCCCCTCAAGCCTTGTTGTCCCCCTTTACAGACTCCTTTCCCCAGGTGGGCCTCCTGCTCAACTCTGCAGTGCTCCTTCTGCAGTCCTCCCCTTGGCTTTAGCAGGGCCAGCTGACCTCCTGTGACAGCCGTAAGTATATAGGTCCAATGCTCATTCAGTCTCTAGGTCTCTTACTACAGATTTTTTTTTCTTTGACGCTGATTGGCCCAGAATATGTCAGGTGTGTCATGAGTGGGGGAGACACAGGGACAAGTTACCTGGCTTAAGTATTGCTGCTTTGATTCACTCCTTCAGCAAGACTGTGGATAGGGATACTCTTGCTTAGGAGGAAGGTTTTAGAAAGCTTCTATGCCTGATGTCTTGTGCGTACTACCCAGAGTTTATGTATCAGAAGTTCTGACTTATAACAAATGTTGGACTTTTAAAATCCTTTTCTATATAAGTACTGGAAGTCCATAACCCAGGAAGGCACAGTGTTTACCTTGTCTATTTCCACCTGGCGTACACTCAGACTCCAGCACAGTGCCTGGCACCTGGCTGGCATTCCGTGTATATGTACTGACTGACTGAGCAGGTCCCCAGGTTAGCCCACAGAAGTCCATGAAGCTATTCCTAACAACCATTTATAATAGAGTTTCTACAGGAAAATGTGTCCCTAGTCATAACCATTAGGAGAATGCATGTTAGTGTAATGCAATAAAAAGAATAGTAAAAGGGAAATCGAGGTTCTGGTCCCGGCTCTGGCAGTAAATAGGTGTGTCACTTTAGGTGAGTCATACAGCCTCACTGGTTTCATTTGCTATGTCTTTAAAATGAATCGAATTGAATGAGAACATCTCTGAGTTCCTTCCAGCTATAAAACTGTGTCTCTAACAGAATGAGGAGTAAATTTACTCCACCCTTTCAGCCTTCCCTCCCAGTGCCGTATATGGTTACGAGAGTTTGGTTGTGGAGATCAACTAGATCCTCAGGCGCCAATAACCCTCTCGTGCTACATAATTGCCATTGTCATCATCATCATGATAAATAATAGTCCTTGAGCACTTATTATGTGTCAGGCACTGTTCCAGGCACTTCGCGTACATTAACTAATTTAATCCTCAAAACAGTCCTGTGAGGTAGGTACTATTATTGCTCTCATTTTTCTGAGGCACTGGAAAATTAAGAGACTTGCCAAAAGTTAGCCAGGAAATCCCAGAGCTGGGGCTTAAACACAGGTGGCCTGACTCTGAGTCTGAACTCCAACCACAACAAGTAGTTGTTGTCACTGTGGTCCCCAGACCAGCAGCATCAGCTCCCCTCAGAACTGGTTAGAAATGCAGATTTTCAGACCCCAGCCCAGACCTACAGAGTCAGAAACCCTGGGGCTAGAGGAACAGTGATCTGCTTTAACCTTTCAAATGGTGGCAGTGCTCACTAAAATTCTAGCACTCCTCCTTCCTCTCTTCAGCCCTGCCTTTCGACATACCAATAAGAGGTTCTCGAGGTTTCTACTCCCCAGGTGTTCCACTTGGGGAGTTGGGGGTGTAGTATCACGGCCCATTTATACATGAACAAGGCAAGCATTCAAATGTCAGAGGATCATAAATTAGGATCTAGTCATACTACTTTTCAAGCTCTCTTTCTCCTAGTTGGCATCGCTGATGAAATCACTCCAGGAAAAGTCAGGAGGTGGAGATAATTACAAAGGAGGGAGATGCAGCCTACTCCATGAAGCCCCAGCACAGTCTTTGACAGGTTCAGCAAACAGGATTAGGGCAGTGCATCACATAATAGGTGCAGACTCTCCTTCCTTACACCAGACCTGCTCTAGCCTTGACTGCGCATGCCGCGTCCATGAGCTGCATGTAGTTACTGACCGCTTGAAGTGTGCCCATTCTGATTTGTAATGTACTGTAAATACAAAATATACACTGCATGTCAAATACTTAATACATGGAAAAATAACATAAAATGTCTCGATAATATTTTATATTGAAATGATAATGTAATGAATGTATTTAACTCAATATATTAAATAAAACATTACGTTTAACTTCACATTTTCTTTTACTCTTTTTCGGTGACTAAATAGAATATTTAAAATTACATATGTGACTTGCATTATATTTCTATTGGTAGCACTGTTTTTTACTAAGCTTGCAAAGTCCTATCATTATCCGCCTTAATGCACACAATATGGTGTGTGTATAGATTTTATTTGTTGGTAATGATGATTATCAGCACTGGAACGGAGAGATCTATGGCAAGGTTAGGACCTGTTTTTCAAGGGAGCCAGGAACCAGCCCAGAAGTTGGATTCCAAAGGTTAGAGTCAGACGGAGAGGCAGAACCAGGTGGTCAGGACCAGCTTGAGGGGTAAAGCTACAGAGATGTCAGAGCTGGCTTCCCAAGAACATGTTTAGGCAGCATGGCCAGTAACCATGAGTAAGGAGATGGACGATCAGGTGGTCATGAGTGTAAAGTAACTTCCTGCTGCATACCCAGAGCTTTTATATTGTTCCTGCTAAGCCAGGAACTAATTCTAGAATGGCTTACCTGGGTATGCAAGTGAGTGCAGGTAATTGGAAACACCTGGTTGAGGTAGGTGGCTGGGCGTGCTCCAGGAAACAGCCACTTCTGGGAAGAATGCTGTGACAGTAATGATGTTTGGGCCAAGTTAGCGCATTCGTTAAGTTATTAAATTAACCTGAAAGTGAGTTTCTATATTCCAGGTGCTGGCCTGAATAATTGTTGCCCTCATATAAACCTAACTATCACTGCACAGTGTT
The DNA here is from genome assembly GCA_004026545.1 of Mormoops blainvillei. Lineage (NCBI taxonomy): Eukaryota > Metazoa > Chordata > Mammalia > Chiroptera > Mormoopidae > Mormoops > Mormoops blainvillei. The sequence continues at coordinate 364,356 of PVJD01000024.1, read as the reverse complement.
AAAGGCAGACAGTGTTACACAGAAACCATGAGCTGAAACAACATTTATATTAAAGTCAAAAATACTCATTAAGATGTTGAATCAATCAGTTGACATTAGAGTCATCACAAAATAGTAGATTTTTTCCAAAGATGGCTACAATAATCCCTCCTATCCTGCACACCCTCTTGCAGTGTGACTTTACCACTCTTATCATAAAGGGGCAGAGTCCGTTTCCCCTTTTTAGAATTTGGGCTGACACTATAACCAGTACTATATGGAGGAAGTGACACCAAGTCACTTTCAGGCTGATGCCTTCCAAGGCCTTGCAGCTTCCATTTTGTAAAGAAGCTTGGGCTAGACAAGTGAAGGATGAGAGACGGTGGGGGTGAAGGCAGGAGGAGAACTGAAGCGCACCCATCAGCCAGCACCCAGACGTGGGAGGGAGGCCCTCTTGATCCGATAGCCCCAGTCAAATCGCCTCAGCCAACACCACTGGAGCACAGGTGAGCCATCCCCTGGAGCCCTCCAGAATTACTAGCTCACAGAATCCTGAGCAATAAGGTGTTTAAGCCATTAAATCTTAGGACGACTTATTAAGCAGCATTGAACAAATGAAACATCCTGTATTTGTGTGTGCACTTTTCGCTGAGGTTCTTTCACACATTATTTACATGGCCACATAACTTTGGGAAACACATAATTGCTTAAAATAATTCTTATACACTCACATAGAGTATATTAGACTGTAGGCTGAACATACAGTCTATAGATTTTGCTCGAATTAACTTGGAGTATTAGGATGCGCACAAAATGGTATTATATAGGAATGGAGATTGTCCTTATGGAGAACCATTTTTATACTAACCCTAATAGCAGGAAAGTGTTGCTGAAAAGGAGACCTACTTTACTGTCTGTGTCACAGCCTTCTGGCCGAGGCGCAATGTAGATTTTGATCTGGGGGGAAGGCAGAGAAGAAGAGTGATGACCAGATAGCACCATAGTGGCCATGTGATTTCTGGGCTATTCTGTGAGCCATGCTAACCAACCAAGTGCTGAAAAACGAGGGCAGCCGTGTCCTGGGTTTGGTGAGAGGGTTTTGAGAGTAGATTGACTTGAAGTAGCAGGCTGCCCTCTGTGCACTTCCCTGCTCTTCCTCATATGATTTCTTCAGCAGACACCAGCCTTGTTCAAACGGCCATAGCACTACCCCATGATCTCTCTCTGAGGTGGGAGCGGGGAAGGGGGTTCCAAGGAGAAGAAAAGGAATGTTAACAAAACAGGTGAATAGCACATATTATAAGGAGTATTATTCAAAGATAAAATGTGTAGCTGGAGTTCAGATCATTGTTCTCCATAGGTTCGGACAAGCTTGGGCATGTTCAGGGTGGTATGGCCGTGGACTGTTCTCCATGGATTCCAATAAATCACAGGCAGCATGTTTTTATTCAGTTTGCAAAAACCAAAGGTAGGCAAATGACAGGCTATGGACCAGTTGCCTGTTTGTAGATGTTTTATTGAAATATAGCCATGCCCACTGGTTTCTGCAATGTCTGTGGCTGTATTTGCACTGCAGCAGCAGAGCTGAGTGGTTGTGTTAAACATCCTATGGCTTGCCAGCCTGAAATATTTGCTGTCTGGCCCTTTAATAAAAAGTTTCTTGATCCCTGGCTTAAAGAAACTAAATGAGAGTTGAGTTGGAAGTAATCAGGAAAGACATGGAGGAGAAAAAGAAAGCCATTTCAAAGATTAAAGCCACATTAACAATGAAATTTAAAATAAATGTTATTAAAATAATCAGGTGAACAATAGGAGGAAATCATGTAGAATAATAAGGATACAAACTAGCATTAAAATGGGTAGACAGGGTATAATAGACATAGAAAGTAGAAGAAAAGAGATACAACACATGCATAATTGGTGTTCCTGAGAAAGAAATGGACTGGAAGACATAAATATATATACTCAAAGGTTAATAGAAGAAATAAATAGATAATTTGAATCTGCATATCAAAAGAGCAGATGGTATACCCCAGAAAAAAATGATTCAGAATTATTAACACAGACTGAAAGCTTTTAGGGTTTATATTGTTTCCAGGAATGAGAAAAACTAACCCCCAACCTTTGATTTGTAGATTGGTATACCTGGCTAGAATAAAAGATACCGGGCAGGCAAGGCAGGACATGGCCTCTTTTTGTGCATATGGTGTCAGTATAGATATGACAACAGCAAAAGAAGCAAGAACTATATAACTTTCTAAGCTGTGTTTTATTATTTCTGGTATTTTTATTAAGTTGTTATCTAATGATTTTTCCTGTTTAGTAACTTTGTATCTTTAAAATGTCTGAAGAGCCCTTAATCAAAAGATTACACAAAGCACAGTATTTTTGCCCAGGAAGAAAATAGATTGAGATGGCCTTACGACCAGCCTTTGGTGTTATTCTAGATGATTTTCTTCATATAGTTTTATTTGTTAATCACTTGGTACCTGCTTCCCAACTATGTTACATTAGGGGTACTGTCCCAGGCTAACCCTGAGACCTTTCTGTGGGGGTCCCACAAAACTGAAGTCCTGGCGGAGCACAGGGCCGCTTGAAGTCCTGACCCAAATTGTAAGGCCAGGCTGTCATCTTGAAAACAGCTGCTGAACAAAGCTGAAGGACGCAATGCATGTGAATGGATCCACACTTGGTTTCCTTTAGTGGGAATTCCAATTTCCATTAGTTCAAATTCCTATGGTTTTCATTAGAATTATTTCATAGACTTTCTCCCCTGAAATATATGTACATATAGTTCTCCTTTAAGATTATTTTTATGACAGTAGCACATAAAGCACAAAAGCGCAGAACTGAAAAAGCAGCAGTCAAATAACATAGTTAAACATAACCTTCATTAACAAATCTTGTTATTCATGGATGACAGCTCAGTTAATAAGTGTTTGTGGCTTGGATACTAAACTGGAGGTTAATGGTGAGGTGGAAGCAATTGTAGAATCCAGATTTTTAAGACAAATATGCATCACGCCCCAAAAGGCATGCATGGAATCAGGTGTGTAGCCAGTCGGCTGTGGTGGTGTACTTCAGGTGTTCTCCTTCGCTGGCCCAGCTGTGGACACCTCCGGAACAGCCAAGCCAAGGAAAGGGGAGTGACCCTTCATGGCCCACTTCCGCATGTGTGATTTGAATGGCCAAAGAGTAGCTTGTGAGGGAGGAGGGTTTTTATTTGAATTTTTTTAATTAAAATTTTGTTTTGACTTCCATAGATTTGTAGACTAGCTCGATTAATTATATAGTTACAGGAGAGCTTGTATCCAAAATTAACTAATATTTATAAGTATCGAACTTGGCCTTCAAATGTCAATGGTATAGAGTCAGATTTTCCCTGAATTTCATGTGATTTAAAAGCAAAATGAATGTGAGACATGATTGAAAACTGTACTGTTCATTTGGCATTAAGTGGCATTCTGTGGTAAAGAATTTGAAGCATTGGTACATTCCTTAACTAATTCTCTTTCCTCCGTGTGAAATGGATTAAAAAGCAGGAGTGGTTTTTTTTTGTTTGTTTGGTGGATTTTTGTTTTTTAAATTTGCACTGGTGATCAGGTCAGGGCTGAAAGTAAATAAGTATCTGAGGAAATGGATAAGTCAGTCATATCCTGAGAGGACACTAAAAGAATGTGGGAAGATTTGTCTTTTTTCTCCTTCATTTTTTGAGAGACAAAGAAAGAGAATTGACATCTAAAACATGTAACCTTAAAATCCTTTTTATAGTCAGAAGCCAAAGCTGGGTGGCAATTTGATCACAGATTGTGCCCTGGTGGTGTCATGGGTCATATGTTCAGCATGTGAACAGGAAGGTGAGAAGTGGTGAACTTTTGCCTCAGTTGTGCCATCCATCAGAGAATAAATAGACCAAATCAACGTGTGCAGCTGTATGAGAAGGGGAATGGCTGAGCACCTCTCACACAGGGGCCTTTGTGTGCTGGACATGACCTAGCATCATGATGGGATGCACTGGGCCTGGGCTTTGTGGCAAATTACTAACCCATTATCACACCAGAACACAAGATCGTTTATCTTCTAATCCAGAGTGTCACCTGTTCTTCATTTACTAGTCAATAACCATTAATTATGCTCAATGGAAATTTAAACAAAGCCCTTTCCCTCTGTAAAACCAGTAAACTATTCAGTAATAACAAATAAATCTGGAGTTGTATATCCTTTCCCTTCCCATTCCCAGACTGGAGTCTGGTACAATATGAACTTTAGAGGAAATGCCTAGAAATTGATAGGTCAAAGGCTTCAGATAGTCTTATGGAAAAGAAAAGAGCGGATTCTTGGCACTCACCCTAGTGAAAGTGAGAGGTTCCAACTGATCCCCAGATCCCTGTTGAGGAACAAAACAAGCACCAGGGAACTTGTGCCCAGTGTTTAAAGTAATCTTCTCTTAACCAGTAATCATATTTTCTCCTTTTATTTTTAGCAAGCCTTTCTTTTTTTCACATGACTAAAAATGTGATTATTTTTAAAACCATTCTAGCACAACATAGCGTTTTAAAAGAAATAAAATAAAACCGAGCAGTCCTGAAAGACCTATTTGAAATGTTATTTTTAGAATGGAAATTTGAGTAAAACACATTTAAGTGTATACATTAATCCTGCAGAAAAATGTTCAAGTAGAAATTCTAGCCAGGAGCATAATTTAATTTTTCCCCAAAACTTTGAAAGTATTTTGAAGAAAACCAAAAAAGTTCGCATGTGTTCATGTGCGTGGGTGCACTCAGGAGAGGTGGGAGGGTCAGCCTAGTTAGGAAGTGTGGCCAAAGGGCAGGCTGAGTCCCAGTGAACCCAGCCATGCCGCCTGCCATTGATGACAGGAAACTCAAGGAGGGAATTTGTTTCAAGGACTACACCTGAGGCTCTTGTACATGGCCCAGGGGTATCCAACTTTTTGGCATCTCTGCGCCACACTGGAAGAAGAGTTGTCTTGGGCCACACATTAAGGACGTTGCGACACGTAATCACAAAAAAATCTCATAATGTTTTAAGTAAATTTACGACTTTGTGTTGGACCACATCATGGCCATTGTGGGCTGCATGCGGCCCATAGGCCTCAGGCAGAAGAAGAAGGCCAGAGTTCCCACACGGATGAGGGAAGTGGGCATTCTCGGCCACAGGAACTGCAGATGCAAGTCACAGACACGAAGAGCAGGCCCCTTAACTGGCCTCTGCTAGAACCAGAGCCCATTACAAAGAGGCACTTCTCCGAAGACCTTAACAACGAAGGGTGCTGGGCACAGGGCTTGACTTTGACCCGTAGACCTACGCTGCATTTCAGACCACGGTCCTCGGCCTGGAGCTGGTAACAGTGTGCAGGGGCCATGGAGCCCAGGGAGCTACAAAGCTTTAAAGAAAACATCTTTGGGCCCTGGCTGGTGTGGCTCAGTGAATTGAGTGTGGCCTGAGAACCAAAGGGTTGCAGGTTCGAGGTCCAGTCAGGGCACGTGCCTAGGTTGCGGGCCAGGTTCCCAGGAGGGGGCGCGCAAGAGGTAACTACACATTGATATTTCTCTCCCTCTCTTTCTCCCCCCTCTTCTCTCTCTAAAAATAAGTAAATAAATAAAATCTTTTTTTTTTAAAGAGCTCTTTTTTAAAAAGAGAGAACATCTTGGATTTTGCGCCTTTTAAAAACTGATTGAGCTTTATTATTAAATAATTAGTATAAAATTTAGAAAGCATTGTAATTAAATTCATTAACTATGAACTCATATTACAAAATGAAACCAGATATTTCACTAATGTGAACAAAACTCTCTCCCAGCCAAGACAATTTCATCAGTTGCTTTTCAGTATATCATTGACCTGAATCTCTTGTCATTGTCTCACCCAGTTGCCACATGTCCAAGTCATGTATAATTGCTCAGAGTCTCATCTTTTCTAGAACAAAATTATCTAAAAATATCACATAATAGGTTAAAACTACAAAATATTCATAGGAAGTAACTTGAAGTAAAAGATAAATATTTACCTATTTTTTATTTTTAGAAGTCTGCCACAAATTCAAAGAATAAACAGGAATTAAACATTTTTGCAAGCTGCCCTATTGAATTCAGAAAACTACTTTTCAGCTTGTCCAATAGCAGCTAAGGGGGATACCAACCAAAATAGTTTTCTTCAGATGTTAGAACAAGTGTTCAGTTCACATAATGTTGGGGACTATGCCTATTGTTTTTACTTATTATATTTTGAAAAGTGAGTAGGAGTGATTAAAAAAAAACAAAACATTGATCTGTTGCTTGCTTGGATTGCTCTTAAGGAGACATGTCAAATACCAACTATACTTATTTTTTTAATCTACATCTTCTGTGTAAACAAACCTTTAAAATTAGCCTGTGCAGTTCCAGGCTATAGACACTATAGGCCTGTATACTGTTAATAAAAGCTGACACAACTGAGTGAACTCAAGCTGTGATAATTGCCACTATTTGTGTCTTAGACGTGCAGTTGCCTTGCTGCCCAGCTAGACTTCTCGTTCCCAGTGTAAAAGTGCACCTGTAGATGCTCCCATTGAGCAACTGACCTTGAAATGTTGCCTGATGAAATCCTGAACTGGCACAATCCTTTTCATTGCCTCTCAGAGAACTTTTAAAAGTGGTAGTACTATTCATTACATGATAGTTTTTCCATTAATGATTTTTTTTTAATTTAGTAGAGATTTATTTTACAGGGTTTGACTGCACTTTCTTTTTGTTGGAATGTGGAATTGGTAACCAGTGAGGCCTCTAGAAGAAGCATTTACAGATAAGATGCAGAGGAGCAGTACATAAATTTTTAACTGTTGCTCTTGGAAGAGTAAAACCTAAGTTAGGTTGATTTCTTTATGTACCATACCATTAGCTGTACTACCCATAGAAGTTTGGGATCTATAAAATTTTTGAGCAACTGGAAATCAGAATCCATAGTTTAATGTAGTAGGTTTAGTTATGTTTATTGAGAAGGGTAGTGGTGGATTCTTGAGGTCTTAGAATACTTGTGAAGTCCAACGCTTAGGGTTGAATATTCCCTTCTTGACATCATTTCCTTTGTGCTGAATACAAATCATCTCAATTCCAGTTCATACTAATCTAAGGGTAAGTGGTATTCTTTCAGTTTTAGAGATAAGGAAATTGACTTATAGATCAGTTGTTGCATCTCAGGTTTTGGAATCCAGTTTAAACAATATCAGTAAAGCTCTACCCAGGTGGCTCAGTGGATTGAGGCATTGTCCCGTACACCAGCGTCCCCCAACCTTTTTGGCACCAGGGACCAGTTTCATGGAAGACAGTTTTTCCACAACCCAGGAGCTGGGGGGATGGTTTGGGGATGATTCAATCACATTACATTTATTGAGCACTTTATTTCTATTATTATTACATTGTAACATATAATGAAATAATTACACAACTGACCACATGCTAGGGTTAGCATGTGGACTTACCGAAACTGTGACTGTGACAAGTGTGTGCAGCTCAGGAAAGAGACACAGACAGAAGTGGTAAATAAAATTACATGCACATGATATGCCGAGTAAAGTAAGTGTCAGATTCTGACTTAAAGCCTGCCACCAGACGCAACTTAATTGTCACTTGCCACTCAATGATGGGGTTTTGATATGAGTCTGCAAGCAATTGGTTTATTATGGTCTCTGTGCAGTCAAACCGCTCCGCTAATGATAATTGGTATTTGCAGCTGCTCCCCAGCGCTGGCATCACCTCCTCAGCTCCACCTCAGATCATCAGGCACTAGATTCTCATAAGAAGCGTGCAACCTAGATCCCTGGCATGCACGGTTCACTGTAGGGTTCATGCTCCTGTGAGAATCTAATACCACTACTGATCTGATGATCTGACAAGTGGCGGAGCTCAGGTGGTAATGAGAGTGATGGGCTCTAAATACAGAGGAAGATTTGCTCGCTTGCCCACTGCTCACCTTCTGCCGTGTGACCCAGTTTCTAACAGGCTATGGACTGGTACCGATCTGTGATCTGGGAGTTGGGGACCCGTGCCATACAACAAAAGGTTGTGGGTTCAGTTCCCTATCAGGGCACATAACGAAGTTGCAGGTTTGATCCCCAGTCATGGTGCATATGGGAGGCAACTGATCGATGTTCCTTCTTTTTCATCACTTTGAATATTTCTTGCAAGTCCCTTCTGGCCAGCAAAGTTTCTGTTGAGAAATCAGGTGACAGTCTTATGGGAGCCCCATTGAATTTAACTAACTGCTTTTCTCTTTCTACTTAAACCCTGCAGAACTCACAGCTGATCTGAGATACAAACTGACTCTTTCCTTAAATATTGTTACATATATTGGGTGTATAGGTTCAAGGTCATGACTAGCCTCATGTTTGTACGGACTAGTGTTAAGCCATAATGTTTAAGCCAGCTTGGGTATAACACTGTTTTATAAGGCTGTGTGATATTCAGTAGTAAATAGTATCTCAGAGATACCATGAACTTTGAAATCAGTGTTGTTGTGGTTGGGGTTTTGTTTTGTTTTTGTTTTTGTTTTTCACAAACTTTGAAGTCAGTGTTATGTTGTTGTTGTTTTTTTATTTACCATTGAAAATGGTTGGGAAAATACATATATCAATTCGATAATCCAAGAGATGTTGAAGAACTTCAACAAATGTTACCTGAGTCTGATGATGACAATGATGGAGTCGAGTATGAAAATGAAAGTGATTTCGTAAATGAAGGTGATGTGGAAGTTCGTTCAGAAGCGTCGGATACCGAGCAAGATATTTCTGGTGAAGAAAGTGAAGATGAATTAGACATGAATGAAAAGTATTTTTTTGGAAAGGAAAAGAATCAAAACGTGTTAGGTGCTATGCATCCAAAATGAGTCACTTACTAAAATGTTTTTTCAAGTGTTGTGAAAAGTATTTATGGCTTAAGCTTAGCCATACTGTTTGCAATGACTGTTATAAGACATTTTGCAAAGCCAACTATTGAAGATTCTGATTAATTAAAGACTATTTTTGGTTCTATTTTTTAATAATATCCATGTTTCCATTATTTGAAAAGAAAAATTTTTATTATTTATGTTTTTATAACTTTGTTTAGTAATTTCTAGGGTATAACTGAAAATAAACAAAAATCACATATTTTATTATAGACATATAATAAATACAGATTTGCAGTGTTTTAAATTTTTTTTCACATTTCAGCGTATACTAGTAATGAATGTATCTCTTACATACACATGACCTACATTGTAATTTTTTTGACCACGATCTCCACAGTCAAATATTCTTGCTTTGTTTTTAACTTTTGCATTTTAATTATGATGCGTCTTGGTGTGAACCTCCTTGGGTTCATTTTGTTTGGGACATTCTGTGCTTTCTGTATGTCTGTTTTCTTCACTAGGTTAGGGAAGTTTTCTCTCATTATTTTTTCAAATAGGGTTTCAATTTCTTGCTCTCTCTCTTCTCCTCCCAGCACCACCATGATGCGAATGTTGGCGTGCTTGAAATTGTCGCAGAGGCTCCTGACACTGTATTTTTTTGGATTCCTGTTTCTTTTTGCTGCCATGATGGGGGTGTTTTTTGCTCCCTTGTATTTCAGACTGCTGATTTAAGTCTCAAATTTTTCTACTCTACTGTTGATACCCCTAAATTATTCCTCATTTCGGTTAGTGTATCCTTCATTTATGACTGGCCTATGGCTCCCATGTCCTTTTTTTATGGATTCCATGTCCTTATTCATGCTGTTGCAGCTCTCTCTGAGTTCAACACCACTCCTCCCCTGAGTTCATTGAGCATCGTTATAACCAGTGTTTTGAATTCTGCATCTAGTAGATTGCTTGTCCATTTTGCTTAGTTCTTTTCCTGGAGCTTTGTTCTGTTCTTCCATTTGCGATGTGTTTCTTTTATCTCCTGATTTTGGCAGCTTCCCTGTGTTTGTTTCAGTGTATTAGGTAGAACTGCTACATCTCCTGGGCTTGGTAGAGTAGCCTAATGTAGTAGGTGCCCTGTAGGGCCCAATGTCACAGACTCCCCAGTCCCTTGAGCTGGGCACTCCAGGTGTGCCTCACCACTGTGTGAGCTTTGTACACCCTCCTGTTGTAGTTGACACTTGATTGCTGTTAGCATATCATTGGGAGGGATTTACCCACAGGCCGATCAGCTGTTAGGACTGGCTGTGACCACCAACCACTGTGGAGGGCTTACTGCACAGGGGCCATAGAGCAGGACTTACCTCAGTGGGGTTCTTGTGCCTGCTGAACCCACCCCCACGAGTATGTTGCTGTGGGGGTGGTTGGGTGGTGCTTCAGTGTAGTAGTCTGAAGTTGTCCACCAGGTGCACTGGCTCTGAGGTCCCCCTAGAGATGCCTGCCAAGGCCAGCTGCCACCTGTGTTCTTCCCTGGGCCACCTGGCTTGACCTACAAAGCAATCTGTAATGGCTGCTATTCGTGCTGGGCTTGGAGGTGCCCAGGAGAGGCCATGCTGTGAACCATGGCTTGCTGCTACTGCTAGTGCTGTACCTGGGACCACTTAGTGAGAGGTATGGAGCAGTCTAAGGCCAGAGGCTACTTTTTGAGAGATTTTAGAAGTCCGAAACATAAACCAAGACAGACCATTCATATGGAAAAGCCATGGGAAACTGGGTAAGCCCACAAATTTGGCAGTATAGGGTCTCATCAGGAAATCACCAGCATGGGGAAAACAGTGCAAACCAAGTAATGGAGACTCAGATATTGCAACTGGCTGCTGGCTCTTTGGGGGAGGGCTCATCAAAGGAGCAATAGCCTCTACCAGCTGTTTTGTCTGGGAGAAAGCTGCCCCCAGCATTCGCCCTGATGTCAGATCCTTCAGTTCTTCCCCTATGTCCTTGGTGCCCTTCAAGCTGTTCCCCTAGTGCTGGAGATCGGAAGGAGTGAGTCAAAGCAAGTCTGTGTGTGGGCCCTTTAAGGAGAATTGCCTGGGACTGCAGGAGCGCCCCCATCTCTTTCAGCCTCAATCTCTGCTGGTTTTTACAGCCAGAAGTTGTGGGGGTTTCTCTTCCCAGCACTGGCACCCTGGGCCTGGGGGCCTGGTGTGCGTCTGGGATCCCTTGCTCCTCAGAGGGGACCTCTGCAGCCTAGACAGCCCTTCTGATATTTATCTGCCATACATGGGTGTGGGAGCAGCCCATTCTGCATCTCCGCCCCTCCTATCAGTCTCTGTGCGGCTCCTTTAAATCCCTAGTTGTAGGACTCCCACTCAACTAGATTTCAGGTGGTTCTGAATGATGGTGGTTCTGTATTTTGGTTGTAATTTTGACATGGTTGTGTGAGGATGTGACTATTGTGTTTACCTAAGCTGCCACCTTAACTGGAAGTCTGTTAATAATTCTTGATTATTTTGCTTTTTGATGCCACCACATTTGTACACTTACCACTATATCATTAAGAAATTTTGTTCTGTTTTGGGGACAAACATCAGTCTTTAAAAGACTTTTCCTTCCCTTCCATCCATGACAGAAAGGTAAATTAGACAATGCTTTTTTAAACTCTTCTTTTCTTAAATGTAGTATGGAAAGGTTATTTGCCACATATACTCTTCAATATCTTGTTCCTCTAAATTGTAGTCCAAGGAGCTGCTGCATGACAGCCACCTGGGATGTTAAAGATTAAGATTAAGTCTAATGCATATTCTGTACTAAGACCACTTCTGTGACTGTGACCTAAACATCTATGCTGAGTTGTTCGCCACATGATTCCTGTATACATTATAGTTTGAGAACCACTACTGTAGTGGCGAGAATATTGTATTAAGTTCATGGTTATTTTCTAGCTACATGTGTTTAAAGTATTTAAACATGGAGACTGTTAGACTTATCGTAGGTGATTCTAATGCCGTGGTATCCCACACAAGCAAACCAAACCTAAGCCACTTTTCTTGAATCTAAGAAAATGAGACTTTAGAACAACCAATCCCAAACAGCAAACTTGGCTTTCCCAAATAAGGCACCTGCATAAACTATAACCAATCAAATAATTGCTTTGCTTTGCTTTACTTCATTGTCTGCTCTATGAAAACCTTGCCCCCGGCTCTTGTTGGTGGAGCACTCCCAACCACCTTCGGTTTAGCACTACTCTATTCAAATGAAGGTATGATCAAATAAACTCTTTATTTAAAAAAACAATTAACATGCCTCAGCTTACCTTTTAACCATGTCCATACGCAATTATGTGCATTTGATAACATTGTATTTCCCAAGTGGCAGCTGGCTGCAACTTTAACTTGGATTTGCCTGTCTCTCTTTAGGCTATGTGGCTGATGTTGCAGAATGAGGAGCCAGAGGATTTTGTCATAGCTACTGGAGAAGTCCACAGCGTCCGGGAGTTTGTAGAGAAGTCGTTTTTGCACATTGGAAAAACCATTGTGTGAGTATAACTGAGACCTGGTTCCTGGTCATTCATCAGACATTTGCTGGCATGTTTGTATAGGCACTTGTTATTCTGCCTTGGTTTTGTCTTTTTCCCTCTTTACTGTGTTGTAAAGCAATGTGTAGGGAGTTTCCGTGCAGAGCAGGGACTTTGTTCTTCACTGCATCCGACCCCAGTTATATTCTATGTGAAATATTTTTCACCATCTAAATGGCCTTTTTAAAATATCTCTTCTTTCTTTTTTAATTTTTTAAAATATGTTTCCTTTTTGAAAGGTTTCTAATTTTTTAATTTAATTAAAAAATTTTTATTATGGTTTATATGTGGTGTACTTTGATATTACTATAGCTAATTGTAATTCCTTCAATTCCTTCATTTTATATTTTAAAATTTTGAAACCATTAAAAACTTATAGAAAAGTTTTAGCCACATTACAATCTTCTTTTCTCTGAACCATTGAGAGTTGGTTGCCAGCCTGATGCCCCAACAACCGGGACTTTTGTGTGTACTTCCTATAAACAATGATGTTTTCTCACATAAACAGAATACAAACATTAAGATTGGGAGATTCACCATGATAAGTTGCTTCTGTCTAATCATCAGATCTGATTTCACTTTTGAATTGAGTGAATGCTCTACTGTATATGAAAATAATTCAGGTGATATTCATGCACTACATTCACTTGTAGCATTAGAAAATTTTGAAGGCAGATTTTTATTAGAATATTGGAAAGATTTGTGGGAAATCCTTCATTATACATGGACGATTAGAAGATTGTTTTCTGACCATTTTTATTTTACTGTGGTAAAATACATAACAAAATTTACCTTCTAAACACTTTAATTTTACTTTTAATAATTTATTTTTTAATTTCACTTGAAATTCAGTATTATATTAGTTTCACATGAACAGCATGATAATTAGACATTTATATAATTTATGTAGTGACCTCTCAGTAAATCTAGTACGCATTTGACACAGTATATTTTTATTCCAATATTATTTACTACATTCCCTATGCTGTACTTTACATCTCTGTGACTGTTTTCATAACTGACAATCGTACTTCTTAATCCCTTCACCTTTTTCACCCATCCCCCCAACCTCCTCCCATCCAGTGACCATCATTTTGTTCTGTGTATCTATGAGATTATTTGTTTTGTTTATTTGCTTATTTTGGTTTTTAGATTTCACACATAAGTGAAATCATATGCTATTTGCCTTTCTCCGTGCGACTTGTTTTCACGTAGCATAATACCTCTAGGTCCATCCATGTTGTCACAAATGGTAAGATTTCATTTTTTGTGGCTGACTAATAATCCAGCATATATATATGTACCACTTCTTTATCTAATCGTGTATTAATGGACACTTAAGTTGCTTCTATACCTTGACTATTTTAAATAATGCTGCAGTGAGAAGGGGAAGGGTCAAGTTAAGGAACATGTATAAAGAATCCATGGACAAAGACTACAGGAGGCTGGGTTGAAAGTGGAAGGTGGGAGTGGATGAGGCAGGGGAGAGTAATGAGGGGGAATGGGGACAACTGTAACTGAACAACAATAAAAAACAAAAACAAAATAACAAATAAACAATAGTGCACTGAACATAAGAGTGCATGTATCTTTTTGAATTAATGTTTTGTTGTGTTTGAATAAAGACCCAGAAATGGAATTTCTGGATCATATGTTAATTCTATTATTAGTTTTTTGAGGAACCTTTATGCTGTTTCCACACTGGCTACACCGATTTACAATCCCATCAACAGTGCACAAAGGTTACCTTTTCTCCACATCCTCATCAACACCTGCTGTTTGTTGGTTTATTGATAATAGCTATTCTGGCCAGTGCAAGGTGATACCTCATTGTGGTTTTATATAATTTGCATATCTCTGATGATTAGTAATGTTGAGTATCTTTTCATATGTCTGTTGGCCATCTGTATGTCCTCTTTTGAAGAAGTGTCTATTCAGGTCATCTGCCCATTTTTTAATAGGGCTGTTTGGTCTTTGTGGTCTTAAGTTGTATGTGTTCTTTATGTATTTTGGATATTAACTTCTTATGAGATGTACTTTTGGTGACTATCTTTTTCCATTCAGTAGGTTATCTTTTTGTTTTATTGATGGTTTCCTTTCCTATGCAAAACCTTTTTAATTTGATGTAGTCCCATTTTTTTTGTTGTTATAGTTGTTGTTTTTCATTTGTTTGGTTTTGGTTTATTTGCTGCCCGTGCCCGAGGAGAGATACCCAAATTATATTGTTACAAGCAGTGTCAAAGAGCTTATTGACTATGTTTTGGGTCTTTTATTTAAGTCTTTGATCCATTGTGAGCTTATTCTTGAATATGGTATAAGAAATTGGTCTAGTCTTATTGTATTACACCTGTCTGTCCAGTTTCCCCAATAGCATTTACTGAATAGACTATCCTTACCCCATTGCATGTTCTTGCCTCCTTTGTCATGGATTAATTGACCATATAGGTGTGGCTTCATTTCTGTGCTCTCTGTTCTGTTCCATTCATTTATGTATCTGTTTTATGCCAACATCATACTGTTTTGATTACTATAGCCTTATGGTATAGTTTGATATCAGGTAGTTTGATACCTCAAATTTTGTTCTTCTTTCTCAAGATTGCTTTGGGTATTCATGGTCTTTTGCGGTTCCCTATGAATTTTAGGATTATTTGTCCTAGTTCTCTTAAAAATGCCATTGGTATTTTGATAGGGATTTCATTGAATCCGTAGATTGCTTTGGCTAATTGAACATTTTAACAATGTTAAGTTTTGCTATCCATGAGCACAGTATATTCTTCAATTTATTTGTACCTCCTTCAGTTTCATTCTTCAGTGTCTTACAATTTTCCAAGTACAGGTCATTTATTTCCTTTGTTAAATTCATTCCTTGGTATTTTTTAATGCAATTGTAATTGAGATTGTTCCTTTAATTTACCTTTCTGATAGTTCATTATTGGTGTATAAAAATGCACCCAATTTCTGTATATTAATTTTGTGTCTTGCTACTTTGAGTTCATTTATTAGTTGTAATAGTTTTTTTGGTGGAGTCTTTAAGGTTGTCAGTATGCAGCATCATGATATCTGCAAACAATGACAGATTTACTTCTTTTCCAGTTTTGATTACGTTTCTTTATTTTTCTTT
This sequence comes from Mormoops blainvillei, assembly GCA_004026545.1. Taxonomy (NCBI): domain Eukaryota; kingdom Metazoa; phylum Chordata; class Mammalia; order Chiroptera; family Mormoopidae; genus Mormoops; species Mormoops blainvillei. The sequence continues at coordinate 348,811 of PVJD01000024.1, read as the reverse complement.
CCTAAATGCTATGGCAAGGACTTCCAATACTATGTTGTATAAAAGTGGTGAAAATGGACATCATTTATCGTGCTCCTAGAGGCTAGATCAGGACACGACGCACCGTTGAGTACGAAGCCAGTTGTGACTTTGACATATGTTACCTTTATAACATTGAGGTATGTTCCCTCTACTCCCAATTTGCTGAGCGTTGTTGTCATAAATGACTGGTTTGAGATGGAGAAGTGTTGGTTTTTTTAATGTTTGGTGAAATTCATCTGCGAAGCCACCTGCTTCAGGACTTTGTTGAGAGATTTTCAATTACCAATTTGATTTCATTAGTATTAATAATTGTTGGCCTGCTCACACTTTTTTCTTTCTTCTTCATTCAGTCTCGGGAGGTTATATCTTTCTAGGAATTTAATCTGTTTATTTTTTATAAAGATTTCATTTATTTATTTTTAGAGAGAGGAGAAGGAAGGAGAGAGAGGGAGCGAAAGATCGATGTGTGGGAGAAACATCTCTTGGCTGCCTCTTGCACTCCCCCAACCGGGAACCTGGCCCGCAACCCAGGCAGGTGTCCCGATTAGGAATCAAACTGGCAGCCTTTTGGTTCATATAGGCCAGAGCTCAGCTCATTGAGCCACACCAGCCAGAGCAAATGTATCTGTTTTTCCCATGTTCTTCAATTTATTGGCATATAATTAGTTATAGTATTTCCTTATCATTTTGTATCTGTGGTATCAGTTGTCACTTTTACTCTTTCATTTCTGATTTTATTTGTGTCCTCTCTGTTTCTTGATGAATTTTATTCATCTTTTCAAAGAACCAGCTGTTCGTTTCATTGATCTTTTGCATTTTTAGATCTATTTTGTTTCTTTCTGTGCTGATCTTTAGTATTTTGTCCCTTCTACTCACTCTGAGCTTTGTTCTTTTTTATTAATTTTTTAAGTGAAAGGCTAAATTACGTATGTTAGATTTTTCTTGTTTCTTTGGATAGGCCTGTGTTGCTATAAATTTCCCTTTTAGAACTCCTTTGGCTGTGTCCCATAGACTTTGGATTCTGTGTTTTACTTTTCACTTCTCTCAAGGTATCTTTTGATTTCTTCCTTGATTTCATTATTAACTCATTCATTGTTGAATTACATGTTACTTAGCCCTTTATGTTTGTGTGTTTTTTAGTTTTGTTATTGTAATTGACTTTTAGTATCATACTATTATGTTTGGAGAAGATGCTTTATATGATTTCAGTCTTCTTAAATTTATTGAGACTTGCTTTGTGGTGTTACATGTGGTCTATTCTGGAAGATGTTCAATGTGCACTTTAAAAGAATGTATAGTTTCCTGCTTTGGGGTGAAATGTCCTACGAATATCAATTAAATCCATCTTGTCTAATATGTCACTTAAGTCCACTGTTTTCTTACTGATTTTCTGTCTGGATGTCAATGACGTGTTAAACTCCCTTGCTCTTACTGTGTTACTGTAGACCTCTCCCTTTGTGTTCTCCAATATTTGCTTTATGTGTATATATACATATTCCTACATCGGATGCATTAATGTTTACAAGGGTTATATCCTCTTTTTGGATAGATGCCTTTATCATTAAGAAATGTCCTCTTTGCTTTTCCTGTGGGAACCACTGAGTTGAGAGGAGTGTGTCCCTCCCCCCTCCACACCATGGCATGTGCTCATCCATGGATATCAGTATACTCAGAAAAGAGGGAATCATCTTGCAAAAATGTCACTTTACCAGCTGTATTCAAGGTTCCCATTCAAGATATTGTTAACTTTGTTCACACCACCTTGCATGAAAAAAAAAAAAAATAGACAGCCCTGTACCATCAGTGAATTGGCAGGTTGTAAAACCAGTGCTGATTCTTGAGCTGCTGGCAAAACCTTGGCTTGAATTCCCAGAGTTCAAGATGATGGAACTCATCGATCAGGGTGCTTTTGGAAATATGTATCGTGGGGGCCACATGTTTGCACCAACCAAAACCTGATACCATTGACAATGCAGAGTGAACACAACATAGAAGCAACGTGCCACCTGCTCTGCCCTGACTGCCTCGGCCTTACCAGCACTGGTCATGTCTAAATGTCATCGTATTGAGGAAGTTCCTGGACTGCCTTTGGTGAGTGAAAGAAGGCTACAAGAAAACCAAGGAGGTTGCTTTGCTTTTTAATAAACATAAGGCCTGGAATGATGGAGAAAAAGGTTGTGCCTCTCAGCAAATGATAGCTGGCAAGGGCAAAATGAGAACCCATCATCATATCCAGTGCATGGGACCTTGCATCATCTATAATGAGGACAATGGTATTATCAAACCCTTCAGAATCATCCCTGGAATTACTCTACCTAAGGTACGTGCTTCTGGTGGGCATGGCATGTGGGCCATTTCTGCATTTGGACTGAAAGTGCTTTCCGCAAGTTAGATGATCCATATGGCACTTGGCATAAAGCTGCCTCCCTCAACAGTAACTACAACCCTTTCATGCACAAGATACTCAGTACAGACCTTAGCAGAATCTTTGAAAGCCCTGAGATCCAAAGAGCCTTCTGAGCACCACACAAGAAGATTCATTGCAGAGACCTGAAGAAGAATCCACCGAAAAACCTGAGAATCATGTTGAAGCTAAATCTACATGCAAAGATCCTGCGCCAGAACGCCAGTCTTCACCAGGCCAGAACTACAAGCTCCAGGGGGGTAAAGCAGCAGCAGCACTAGAAGACACATCAGGTGAGAAGGGGGTTTGTTCTAGGCAAGAAGTGTGTGGCAGGGAAGAGAGGGAAGAAGCCATTGGTGCTACAAAGCAGAAGAAGCCTTGGGTGGGAAAAAGGCTGCAATTACCAAGAACCCAACAGCTGAGAAGAAACCTGCAGAAAAGAAACCTAACACAGAAGAAAACGAGCCTGCAGCATAAACTTAAATTTGTTTATTTCATAAAGGTCAAATTGCTATGGACAGCTAATTTTGAATAAAAATGTGTCAAAGGCAAAAAAAAAAAAAAGAAATGTCCTTCTTTGTGTCCTGTTATAAACTTTGTTTTAAAGTCTATTCTGTCAAATGTAAGTATTGCTACCATATCTTTCTTCCTTTCCCATTTGCATGACGTATTTTTTTATCTCTTTTCTTTGTATATGTATCTTTCAATCTGAAGTGAGTCTCTTATAGGCAGCATATGCATAGGTCTTGTTTTCTTACCCATTCAGCCACTCCATGTCTTTTCATAACTTAATTCACTTATATTTAAAGAGATTATGGATAGGTATGTAGTTATTGCCATTTCATTATTTATATTTTTATCTTTCTTCTTTTTAAAGAAGACCTTTAACATTTCTCGTAATGCTGATTTGATGATGATGAACTCCTTTAACTTTTTCTTGTCTAGGAAGCTCTTTATCACTCCATCAATTTGAAATAACAGTTTTGCTGGGTAGAGCAGTCTTTTTATGTTGTTGTTGTGGTTCCCTTTTTATGGTATATTTTTTCCATCTCAATTATCCCCCCAATACCCTCCTCCACCTCAACCCACTCCCATCCCCCCTGCAGTCACCACACTGTTATCTGTGTCACCCTGCTGTTTATGAGTCTGTCTCTATTTTTCTTATTAGTTCAGTTTGTTCATTAGGTTCCACATATGAATGAAATCATATGGTATTTGTCTTTCTCTGACTGGCTTATTTTACTTAGCATAATGTTCTCCTGGTCCATCCGTGCGGTCACGAAGGGTAAAATTTTCTTTTTTATGGAGAGTAGCATTGCACTGTATAAATGTAGCACAGCTTTTTTATCCACTCATCCACTGATGGGCACTTGGGCTACTTCCAAATCTTGTTGATTGTAAATAATGCTGCAATGAACATGGGGGTACATATATTCTTTTGAGTTAGTTTTTCAGGTTCCTTTGGATAAATTCCCAGAAGGGGACTTGCTGGGTCATAAGGCAGTTCCATTTTTAATTTTTTGATGTGACTCTATACTGCTTTACAATGGCTATACCAATTTGCATTCCCACCAGCAGTGCTCTAGGGTACCTTTTCTCCATATCCTCACCAGCACTTGTTTTTTGTTGATTTATTGATGATAGCCACTCTGACAGGTGTGAGGTTTTAATTTGTGGTTTTAATTTGCATCTCTGATGATTAGTGATATTGAGCATCTTTTCATATTTCTACTGGGCCGTCTGTTGGCCCCTTCGGAAAACTGTCTATTCTCTGCCCATTTTTTATTTGGGTTGTTTTTGTGATACTGAGTTTTATACATTATTTTTTAAAAATTTTGGATATTAAACCCTTAGCAGATGTATCAGTGACTATGTTCTCTCATTCAGTGAGTTGTCTTTACATTTTTCTTTATATGGTTCTCTTTGCTGTGCAGAAACTTTTTAGTTTGATGTAATCCCATTTGTTTATTTTTTCTATTGTTTCCCTTGCCTGAAGAGATATATCAGAAATGATACTGCTACGAGCAATGTCTGAGATTTTACTGCCTATGTTTTCTTCTAGGATATTTATGGTTTCAAGTCTTAACATTTAAGTCATTAAGACATTTTGAATTTATTCTTGTGTTTGGTGTAAGAAGGTGGCCTAGTTTTATTTTTCTGACATATCTGTCCAATTTCCCCAACACCGTTTATTGAATAAACTATCTTTAGCCTGTTATATCTTTTTACCTTCTCTGTCAAATATTAGTTAACTGTAAAACTGTGAGTTTTTTCCTGGGCTCCCGAGTCTGTTTCATTGTTCTATATGTCTGTTTTTTGCCAGTACCATGGTGTTTTGATAACAATGGCCTTATAGTATAGTTTGATATTAAATAGTATGATTTCTCCATCGTTGTTCTTCTTTCTGTACATCAGTGTTGCTAGTCAGGGTCCTTTGTGGTTCCATTTAAATTTTTGGAATATTTTTTCTAATTCTGTGAACTAAACCATTAGTATTTTGATAGAAATTACATTGAATCTATAGATTGCTTTGAGTAGCATAGACATCTTAATGATGTTAATTCTTCTAATCCATGAACATAGTGTACACTTCCACTTATTTGTATCTTCTTCATTTTTGTTCTTCAGTGTCTTTCAGTTTTCTGAGTACAGGTCTTTTACATCCTTGGTTAAATATTTTATTCTTTTTGAAGAAACTGTGAATGGGATTGTTTTATTTTCTCTTTCTGATAGTTCATTATTGGCTTATAAAAATGCAGCTGATTTCTGGATATTAATTTTGTATCTTGCTACTTTACTGAGTTCATTTATCAGTTCTAGTAGTTTCTTGGTGGAATCTTTAGGGTTAGCAATATACAGTATCACGTCATCTTCAAATAATGACACTTTAACTTCTTTCTTTTCAATTTGGATGCCTGTTATTTCTTGTCTGATTGCTATGGCTAGGACTTGCAGTACTACGTTGACCATAAATGGTGAAAGCAAACATCTCTGTCTTGTTCCTGATCTTAAGGGGAATGCTTATAGTTTTTGCACATTGAGTATGATTCCAGCAGTGGATTTGTCATATGTGGCCTTTATTGCATTTAGGTATGTTCCCTCTATTCCCACTTTGCTGAGAATTTTTATCATAAATGGGTGTTGGATTTTATCAAAAAGCTTTTTCTGCATCTATTGATATGATCATGTCATTTTTAATCCTTCATTTTGTTAATGTGGTATATCATGTTTATTGGTTTGTGAATATTATACCAACTTTGCGTGCCTGGAATAAATTTCACTCGTTTATGTTGTATAATCCATTTGGTATATTGCTATATTTTGTTTGCTAATATTTCACTGAAGATTTTAGCATATGTGTGCATCAGGGATATTGGGTTATAGTTTTCTTTCTTTGTAGTGTTTTTGTAGTGTTTTGGATTAGTGAAATAACTAGCCTCACAAAATGAGCTTGGGAGCCTTCCCTCCTCTTGAATTTTTTGAAATAGTTTGAAAAGGAGAGGTGGTAGTTCTTCTCAGAATGTTTGATTTTTTTTTAAACTGGGAGTTTTGTAGAGTACTCCATCAATTTTACTAGTTTTAATCTGTCTATTCAGATTTTTGATTCTTCTGATTTAGTTTGGGAAGATTATGTGTTTCTAGGAATTTATCCATTTCATCCAGGATGTTCCATAGGTGGCATATTATTTTCAATAGGTTCAATATATTTTCTTATAATCCTTTGTGTTTCTTTGTTGTCAGTTATTACTTCTCCTCTTTCATTTCCGATTTTATTTATTTGTGTCCTCTCTCTTTTTATCTTGATGAGTCTGGTTAAAGGTTTGTCATTCCTGTTTATCTTTTCAAAGAACCAGCTCTTGGACTCATTGATGTTTTGTATTGTTTTTGTAGACTCTATTTCATTTATTTCTGCTCTGATCTTTATTATTTCCTTTTTTCTACTCACTGTGGGCTTTCTTCAATGTTCATTTTCTAGTTCTCTTCATTGTAAAATTAGTTTATTTGACCATTTTCTTGTTTATTTGAGGTAGGCCTTAATGCTGTGAATTTCCCTCTTAGGACTGCTTTCCCCATGTCCCAAAGATTTTTGGTTGTTGTGTTCTCATTTTTGTTTGTGTCAAGGTATCTTTTGCTTTCTTTCTTGATCTCATTGTTAACCCATTCATTGTTTAATAACATGTTGTACAGCTTACATGTCTGTGCATTTTTTCAGTTTTCTTCTTGTGGTTGATTTCTTGTTTTACAGCATTATGGTCAGAAAAGATACTTGATATGATTTCAACCTTCTTAAATTTATTGAGACTTGTTTTGTGTCATAACATTTGGTCTGCCCTAGAAAATGTTTTATGTGCAGTTGAAAATAATGTATATTGTACTGCTTTGAGATGAAATACTCTGAAGATGTCAATTAAATCCATTCGATCTAGTGTGTCATTTAAGGTTACCATCTCCTTGTTGATTTTCTTTCTGGAAGCTATACCCATTAAAGTCAGTGGGATTTTAAATCCCCTACTGTGACTTTATTTATGTCAATCTCTCCCTTAATGCCCATCAAGATTTGCTTTACATATTTAGGTGCTCCTATGTTGGTTGCATAAATGTTTACCAGTTATATCCTCTTGTGGAATTGTTCCCTTTGTCATCATGTAGTGTCTTTCTTTGTTTCTTACTAAACCTTCTGTTTTAAAATCCATTTTGTTGGATATAAATATTGCTACCCAAGCTTTTTTCTTTCCTATTGCATGAAATGTCACTCCATCCCTTTCTTTTACTATGTATGTATCTATCATTCTGAGGCGGGTCTGTCAAAAACAGCATATATATGGGTGTATTTTTCTTACTGATTTAGCTACCCTATGTCTTTTGATTGGCACATTTAAGCCACTTACATTTAAAGCGTTTATTGGTAGATATTTATTACCATTTTGTTCTTTAACTATGTTTCTGTGTTTTGTTTTTTCTAAAGCAAGTCCTTTAACATATGTTGTAATACTGTTTTGCTGGTTACAGACTCCTTTACTTTTCTTGTCAGGGAAACTCTTTCTTTTTCCCTCAATTTTAAGTGATAACCTTGCTGAGTAATGTAGCCTTGGTTGTAGGTGCTTGCTTTTCATCACTTTGAATATTACATGCCAATCCCTTGTGGCCTGAAATATTTATGTTGAGAAATTAAATGACAGTCTTACGGGATCTCCCTTGTAGGTAACTATCTGCTTTTCTCTTGCAGCTTTTAAGATTCTCTCCCTGTCTTTAAGTTTTGCCATTTTAATTATACATGGGCCTGTTTGCTGTGGGCCTCTTTGGGTCTATCTTATTTGAGACTCTGCAGTTCCTGGACTTGTGTGTGTTTTTCCTTCAGTAGGCTAGGGAAGTTTTCGGTCATTATTTCTTCAAATAGGTTCTCAATCCCTTTCTCTCTTCTCCTTCTGGTATCCATATCATGCAGCTATTGTTACACTTCATATTGTCCCAGAGGTCCCTTAAACTGTCTTCACTTTTTAATTTTTTTTCTTTTTGCTGCTCTGATTGGGTGTTTTTTTCTACATTGTCTTGCAAATCACTGTTTCAGTCCTCTGCTTCATCTAACCTCCTGTTTATTCCTTCCAGCATACTATTGATTTCAGATAATGCATTCTTGATTTCTAACTGGTCCATTTTTATTGTTTCTGTGTCTTTTTTCATGCTGTGAGCATCCTTATAGTCATTACTGTGAACTCTATATCTGATAAATTTCTTGTCTCCATTTCATTTAGCTCTTTTTCCTAGAGAATTTTCTTGTTCTTTTTGAGGGGCCTTTCTCTTTGTCTTCTCATTTTGGCTGTCTCTTTGTGTTTACTTCTATGTATTAGTTAAATCATCAAGGACTCTGGTGCAGCCCTATGTCAGACATGCATGTGACTGGCCCCGTACAACCTTTTTGGAGCTATTAGTGATCCATAGCTTGTGGTTCCCTCTGCTGGGCATGGGTGAAAGAACCGAGTTGCACATCAACACCAGCTTTTACCAGCACTGGGCCGAGAGCAGGGTGGCTAACATCTCAAATTACCCTGAGACAGGCCTCCTCCTACAGGCTGCCTGCGTTAGGCTCAGTCACTGAAAGAGCCTCTAGCTGTACTCCTCAGCATTGCTTAAGCTTTGCAGGGTAGAGCAAGAGAGAATTCTGCAGGTGGGGCAACTGCTCCCACCAGACTGTTGTCACATGGAGGGAAGGGCTCTGCCTAAGAAAGATGGCTTCTGCAGTATGAGGAATGACTGAAGGGATCCTGGAAGCTGACCCTTCAGCTCTAGCCTCAGAGCCACCACCCCCAGACTCTCATCACATGGCTCTAGTCTTCTCTGTCCCAGAACCCCAGGGTAAGTGGCTACAAATGAAATTTTGTGTGTTGGTCCTTTAAGAGGCTGGCTGCATTTCCAGCCTTCTCTCCATGGTAGATGGACAGCCTGTTGCTTTCCACAGCCGCATGTTACAGGACACCTTTCCCACTTCCAGTGCTCTAGGCTGGGGAGCCAGGCTTAAGGTTTAGTCCCCATGGTTCTCAGGGGCAACCCACTCAGCTGCTGAAATATCCCTCCAGAACTTCAGCTGCTGCTCCTGGGAGACCAGCCAGCCCTCTTGCACCTTCACACTTCCTACCAGCCTTGTTATAGTGATTTAATTTCCTCTGCGAGTCCTTGATTATAAGGTTTTTCTATAGCAAGCCTTCAGTTGCTTTTTCAGGATGATTTTTCTATAATTTAGTTGTAATTCCAGTGGTCCTAGGAGAAGTACAATGTAGCCGCCACCTACTCTGCTGCCATATGGATCCTCCCTAGTAGTCTCGGTTGTAGGTCCTGGCTTTTTGCCAGTTTGAACATTTTGTGCCAGTCCCTCTGGCCTGAAAATTTGTGTTGATAAACCAGCTGACAACCTTATTGGAATACATAACTAACGATTTTGTCTTGCTGCTTTTAAGATTCTTTCTTTGTCTTTAACCTTTGGCATTTTAATTATGATATGTCTTGTGTGGGTCTCTTTGGGTTCTTCTTGTTTGGGATTTTCTGCACTTCCTAGTGTGGTATGTTTATTTCCTTCACCTGGTTACAGAAGTTTTCAGCTACTATTTCTTCAAACGAGTTTTCAATAGCCTGCTCCCTCTTCTTCTTCTGGTATCCCTATGATGCGAATGTTATTGTTGATGGTGTCCTTTAACCCTGAGGAGGTCACGATCAAAATAATACAGTGTAGGTTGAGTGTATCTAAGAGACACATTCATTACTAGTATGTGCTGAAATGGGAAAAAAATTAAAAGCACTGCAAATTTGCATTATATTTATATAATAAAACACATGGTTTTTATTTTCAGTTGTCTAGAAATTATTAAAAAATATAAAAACATAAAGAATAAAAATTTTCTTTTCAAATAACAGAAATGTGGATATTGCTAAGAAATAGAACCAAAAAAGTCTTTAACATTAATAGTCAGAATCGTCCATACTTGGCTTTGTAAATTGTAACAGTCATTCCAAACAATATTGCTATGCTCAAGGCGTAAATACTTTTCATAACACTAGCAAAACTATTTTGATAAGTGACTCATTTTGGTGTGTAGCACCTAACACGTTTCTTTCTTTTTCTGCTTGTTGAAGGAGTTGTATCTATGTTGTCATTAGAGTTTCCTTTGATTTGTGTTTAAAATTGATGAAGTTTCAGGTGTAAAGGTTTATGCACACCTGTAGAGATTTCTGAATAACTTTTTATTTTATTTTTAAAGTATATTTTATTGGTTATACTATTACATTATGACCTATTTCTTCCTCCCCTTTATTCCCCTCCACCCTGCACCCTCCCTCCTCCCAACATTCCTCCTTTTCGTTCATGTCCATGGGTCGTACATGTAAGTCTTTGGCTTCTCCATTTCCTGTACTATTCTTAACCTCTCCCTGTCTATTTTGTATCTACCATTTATGCTTCTTATTCCGTGTACCTTTTCCCCCATTCTCCCACCTCCCCATCCCCACTGATAACCCTCCATGTGATCTCCATTTCTGTGATTCTGTTCCTGTTCTAGTTGTTTGCTTAGTTTGTTTTTATTTTTGTTTTGTTTGTTTAAGGTTCAGTTGTTGATAGTCATAAGTTTGTTGTCATTTTACTGTTCATGGTTTTGATTTCTTCTTTTTCTTAGATAAGCCCCTTTCACATTTCATATAATAAGGGCTTGGTGATGATGAACTACTTCAGTTTTACCTTATCTGGGAAGCGCTTTATCTGCCCTTCCATTCTAAATGATAGCTTTGCTGGATAGAGTAATCTTGGATGTTGGCTCTTGGCTTTCATGACTGTGAATACTTCTTTCCAGCCCCTTCTTGCCTATATGAATGCCCGTTTCTTTTGAGAAATCAGCTGATAGTCTTATGGGAACTCCTTCATAGGTAACTCTCTGCTTTTCTCTTGCTGCTTTTAAGATCCTCCCCTTATCTTTAATCTTGGGTAATGTAATGATGATATGCCTTGGCGTGTGCTTCCTTGGGTCCAACTTCTTTGGGACTCTCTGAGCTTCCTGGACTTCCTGGAAGTCTGTTTCCTTTGCCAGATTGGGGAAGTTCTCCTTCATTATTTTTTCAAATAAGCTTTCAATGTCTTGCTCTTCCTCTTCTCCTTCTGGTAACCCTATGATTTGGTTGTTGGAATATTTAATGTTGTCCCGGAGGTTCTTTAGCCTCCTCATTTTTTTGGAATTCTTGTTTCTTCATTCTAGTTCTGGTTGAATGTTTATTTCTTCCTTCTGCTCCAAATCGTTGATTTGAGTCCCTGTTTCCTTCCCTTCAACGTTGGTTCTCTGTATAATTTTCTTTATTTCACTTTGCATAGTCTTCACTTTTTGCTCTGTTTTGTGATCATACTCAACTATTTCTGTGAGCATCCTGATTACCAGTGTTTTGAACTCTGCATCTGATAGAGTGGCTGTCTCTTCATCACTTAGTTGTATTTTTCCTGGAGTTTTGACCTCTTTCAGTTGGGCCATATTTCTTTGTCTCGGTGCTCCTGTTACGTTGTAATGCACGGAGCCATAGGTATTTGCCAGGGCAGGGCAACCCACTTGCTGTGCTGTGGCACTATATGTGTAGAAGGGGTAAGAGGGAACAGTGCCAGTTGCTCAGGTCTTGGCCAGCTTTTAGTCACTTCCCCCAGTACCCACAAGTAAATTGGGCCATTCTAGTGCTGATTCCTAGATGGGTGGGCTTTTGTACATTCTAGGACCCCGTGGGTCTCTCCAGCAAACTCTCCTGTGAGGTTGGTAGTTTCTCCTGCCACTGCCGCAAGCCCCACAGATTTTTACAACCAGAGGTTCTGAAGCTTTCTTTTCTTGTGCTGGAACCCTGGGTTGCATGATCTGTCTTGCTCTCAATTTGTTCCTCCTGGTTTATATGCACACAAATGTGGGACCACCCGGCCTGCCACTGCCACCTCACCAGGTTCTCCAGCTGCCACCTTGCTGCATGTCCTCTCTGCCCTGCTGCCCATCTCCACCCCTCCTACCAACCTCGATGAGTGTTTCTTCAATAACTCCTTGGTTGTCAGACTTCCATAGTTCAGTTTTCTGGCAGTTCTTAAATTTGTTTTTAAATTTGTTGTTGTCCTTCTTTTGGTTGTGTGAGGAAAAGTGTATCTACCTATGCCTCCATCTTGGCCGGAAGTCTCTAGAACCATTTGAACGACTTTTTATTTGTTCTGACATTAACTGCATTACAAGATTTCTAATAAATATTCTGTGCCTTATTTTCACATTGCTGTTCAGCATATGAGTGTTTATTCATACAATATTCAAAATTCTGTAGAATATATCCATAGGCCCTCTTCTGGTGTTCCTGGCCACATTATGTGCACCCATCATTTGGTCCACAGTGTCAACTCCTGACTTCGTTTGGTTGTAATATTCTATTATGTCAGGCTTCTGCATCTAAATTTACAGTGTCATCAAAATGCATACTTGAAATTAAAATGGAGTTTTTTCCCTTTTTGGGTAGATGAGATACAAGTGTGCAATCCACACCAGAAGCAAATAAGTTGGATATTTCAGGTCGATTTTTAGAAAACAGAAATTCAGGGAGGCAGTTGGAGTTCACTCTTACAAACAGTACCTGCATATGAAGTTGCTTCTTTTTCAAGTTCAGAGATAAGATTTATATCAGTGAACCAGTTACCTGCTCAAATATTATGTCCTGATGAGTAAATGGGTTCTGCAAGTCTCTTGATTATGTCTGCTGGTTTATTACTAATCAAGGACCATAAGGCTTCTTACTGGCATGTAATCCAAGATTTCCTGTGTAAAATACTTTTGAATTGACCATAGCAAAAAATTTTATACCATATTTACTTGGCTCAGATGGAATATATTGCCTAAACCCATGTTTGCCTCTAAATCAAGGTTACATTTTGTCTATTGTTACATTTTTCTCCTCTAGAGTAACATAATTTTCAATTTTCTACAAATGCTGAGAAAATGTCTCTCACAGCCACTAATTTATCCACTTTCAGGGGTCCTCAGCAGGTAAATTTGTCATCGAACTTGATACGATCATGAATAAATCTAAATCTCCATAAAGATATCATAAGTCTAAAAGTTCAGTCCCACACTACCATCTGTAGCCCATAAATCCTGCAAGTTTAGCCGATTGCTGTGATGTAAACCAGCTAGATATAAGAAGCCTGAAATGCTTTCAGTTTGGTTTTATCTGTGCATTTAGCATCTCTTTCTTGTGAAAACTGGCTCAAGATAGAACCAATGTATTTATTTGTGTATAATAAGATTACATCTAAAATATCATTTCCAGTAAAGCAGTTCTAAATTTCAAGTTCTGTCTTGGCATTTTTTGCGTTTCGCCAAATTAACAGAAGTTGACACAAAATACTCTGCGACTGTATTCTAGTTTGTCTTCTTCCTTGATTTTTTCCCCATTTTGATTCTTTATCCTTTCCCCCCAAAAATACTCTTCATTTATCTCAAATTCATCTTCACTTTCTTCACTAGAAATATCTTGCTCGGTATCTGAGTCTTCTGAACAAACTTCCACATAATCTTCATCTTCTAAATCACTTTCCTTTTCACATTCAACTCCATCATTTTTATCATCAGACTCAAGTAGCATTCGCTGAAGTTCTTCAACATCTCTTGGATTATCAAATCGATATACTTTTCTGGCCATTTTCAACAGTAAATTTTTTTTAAAAACGTAACACTGACTTCAAAGTTCGTGAAAAAAGTAACTACACCTACACTGACTTAGGAATTTGCAGTATCTTTCAGATGCAATTTACTATCAGATTTCACACACCCTTACAAAACACGTATTTTAACCAAACTGACAGGTTAAACTTTATGGCTTAATATTAGTCACATACAAATGTGCAGCTAGTTATGAACCGGAACCTATGCACCTGATATACGTAACAGTATTTAAGAAAAGAGTTTGTTTGTATCTCTCAGATCAGCTGTGAGCTCCGCAGAATTAAACTATCCTCGTTTTTTAATTTTTTCTTTTTGCTTTTCTGATCTGGTGTTTTCTTCTACCTTGTCTTCGAGATTGCTGATTCAGTCCTCTGCTTTAAGTAACCTGCTGTTGATTTTATTTAATATAGTCTTAATCTGGTTCTTTTTTACGGTTTCTCTCTTGTTGAAGTCCTCACAAAGATCATCTATTCTTCCCTTAAGTTCACTGAGCATGCTCATAACCAATGTTTTGAACTCTGTATCAGGTAGATTGCTTGCCTCCATTTTGTTATGTTTCTGGATTTTTGTCTTGTTCTTTCATTTTTTTCCTCCTCTTTTTGGCTGCATCTCTGTGTTTGTTTCTATGCATTAGGTAGATCTACTACATCTTCTAGTTTTTGCATAGTAACCTTATATAGTAGGTGTTCTGTGGGTCCAGTGACAGTCTTCCTGGTCACCTGAGCCAGGCGCTCCAGGGGTGTCCCATGTGGGTAGTTGTGCCTTCTTGTTTCACTTGAGCCTTGATTGCTGTTGGCACTTCCATAGGTTAGATTGACTAACCTACTGTGAGGTTATGCCTGTCTACAGCAGAGGAGCTGTTGTGCAGGGGCTGACACCATGAAGTGGAATTTGTTTTGTGGGGCTCTATTGCCTACCAAATTCATCCTTCGGTTGTGTTGTCTATGGCACTGGGTGGTGCTCTCATGTGGTCTGAGCCCGGCCACGGGGTTTGTTGGCTCTTGGGTCTCCTGGGACCTGCTCCAGTGCAGGCCATGGTCAGTTCCTGCCTGCGCCAGGCTTGGAACCCCCTGTTAGAGGCTCTGCTTCAAACTAATCCCAGCTACTACTAGTGTGGGCTTAGGGCTGCTTAGCAAGATGTACATGGCACACTATAGCCAGTTGCTTCTTTTAAAGGGCTGTGGACCTTTGAGCGTTCTGGGAAAGCCCTCTCCCTAGGAATTTTCTCTAGGAAATTAGAGAAAAATATATCAAACCATTACTTTAAACATCAGGAAACAGGCAGTATAGGAAATTGATTCCTGTTAGAAAAGAAACAGATGAGGTAAGCTTTGCAGTAAACCTGTTCTTCTTGGGGCATAGTCTTAACAGTGGAGTATTGAAGAAGAATTCCAAGCAGAGAACAACTGTGTTGCTCATTGAAGAGAAAGAAATCAGAATTCAAAGAGTCTAAGGCACCTGGATATTGTGAGGCAGAGTTCTAGAAAGGTGGGATCTACAAAGAAAAAACCTCCAGAAATCTGCACAAGGATCTCATTGAGTCTTTATTGAGTAATAAGATGTATAAGAAGAAATACCATACTCTGGGTCAACACCTAGGAGCTAGAGAATGTTTCTTAGAGCTTATGTCTAGGATGCATTTGAGTTTCAACCAGGCATAATGAGACTCCTTGTTCATTTCTTAAGAGAATGAAATACAAATTCCAGAAGGGCTATGCCTCAGTAATGGAACAGATACCTAGAGTAAAGACTATTCTAGCCTCAAGCTAACAAAGTTTAAATACAAACTTCAAAGGAATCAAACTGGATGCAAATAGCTGGGCCTCCTATTATAACAAAGGCTAATGTTCTTCAAAAGAGGACAGTAAAACCTAGACTCAACAACATAAAATTCTTAATGTTTAGCATTCGATCAAAAGTTAATAGAAGTGTCAGGAAGCAAGAAAATGTGATCTATAACCAAGAGAGAAACCAATCAATAAAAACCACCTGAGAAATAATAAAGATGATGTTATGAGCATACAAGGGTGTTAAAATAGCTGTTATAACTCTGCTTAAGTATTTTAAGGAATACATGAATATAGTGAGGAAAGAGAGAAAACATTTGAAAAGAGCTAAGGGAATCTTCTAGAGATGAAATAATTGATCTGAAATTTAAAAATCCACTATTGTCATTGAGAGCAAATTGATACTGCAGAAGAAAAGACTAGTGGACAAACTCACAGACATAACAGAAATCATCCAAGATGAAGTCCTCAAAAAGACAGGAAAAAAACAGTCTCAGTTACCTGTGGGACAATACCAAACATCTAACATTTGTCTAATTGGAAGTCTAGGGCTGAAAGGGTGGGGTGCGGGCAGGGGACACAGAAAAAAGAATTAAACAATTGCCAAAAATTTTCCACATTTAATGAAAACAATAAAACCACATATCCTCAAGAGGCTTAATCAGTCCCAAGTAGTATAAACACAAAGAAAAATCTCACCAAGCTACATCATAATCTAATTGCTAAAAATAAATGCTAAAGAGAAAGTCTTAAAAGCACCCAGAGGGAAAAAAGGGGGAATTATTTACAGAGGAACAATTATAAGAATGTTTTGTTACAGAAAACTGTGCAAGGCAGAAGACAATGGAGCAACATATTTAAACTGCAGGAAGAAACCTGCAAAACCTAGAATTCTGTACTTAGGGTAACTATTACAAAAATGGAATTAAAGACCTTTCTCATACAAAGGCTGAGATGATTCACTGCCAGCAAACATTTAGACAGAGGAGAATGATACTAGTTTGATGCTTCTATCTATAAGGAGTAATGAAGAGCAAGAGAAATAATAAGTATGTGGAAAAATAAAAAAGATTTTCCCCTCATTTTAAAATTACTTTAAAAGATAATTAACCGTTCAAAGTAAAAATAATAATAATTGTTAAGTTTCTAATACATATAAAAATAAATTGTATGACAACAGTAGCACAATGTATAGGGACAGGATGGAAGCATTTCACCATTATACAGGGTTGGGGGGGAGTAGGTTTACAGTTGTTTGTATGGAAAATAATATAACAATTAATAAATAATGCGACAAGAATAAGCTGTTTCATGTACTCACAAATGTAAACTTACTTTCGCCCCCACCCCTGTATTTTTCGTAAGATTCTTATACTAGATGTGAATTTATATAAAGTCATTTGAAGGTAGACTGCAGTAAGTTACAGGACATACTTTACGCTTTAGAGAAACTACTAAAACAAAGCAAATCAAATAAACCAAGAGTGGAGTTAAAATGAAATGCTAAAAAATACACAATCTAAAAGAAAACAGGAAAAGAAGGAATGGGAACAAGTAAAAGATGGGACAAACTGAAAACAAATTATATCCATTATAAATGCTCTAAATACTCTAATTAAAAGTGAGATATTCTTGGACCTGGTAAAAAAGCAATATGCAATACCTAAAAGAGACGTACTTTAAATATAAACACATAAATAGGTTAAAAGTAAAAGATGAGAAAAGAAAACATGCAAAGACTGACAAATGAAAGCTATAGAGTGACTCTATTTAGATGAGACAAATTAAACTTCATTTAATTAGAAGGAATAACGAGTTATTTTATAATTTTAAATGGATTAATTCATTAAGACATAATGTTAAACACATATAACCCAATTATAGTTATTCCAGTGTATCGACAGAACTGGGGAAAAATAGACAAGTACACTTTATATTTGGATACTACATCACTTTTCTCTCTGTGCCTGACAGAACAGTAGGAAGAAAATCTTTGAAGATACAGAAGTTCCAAACAACTTAATAAATCTTGTAGCCCTAAGTGATAGCTACAGAACATATTACCTCCAACTAAAAACAGTGGAATGTACATTCAAGTGCCCTTCAAACATTCACCAAGATAGGCTATATTCTGAGCCATGAAAGGAGTCTGTATAAATTTTGAAGAATTAAAATTATAAGAATATGCTTCTGAATGAAATGAAATTCATTTAGAAATCAATAACAGAAAAATATTAAAAGTCCCTAAATATTTGAAACCAGACAACACACTTCTAAATAATACACAGGCCAAAGGAAAAAATTACAAAGGAAATTAAAATATATTTTGACCTAATGAAAATGAAAGTAGCATACCAGAATTTGTGAGATACAGCTAACGCAATATTTAAAGAGAAATTTGTGACTTTGAATACTAATATTAAAAAAGAAGAAAGATACCAAACCAGTTATCCAAGCTTCCGTCTTAAGAGGCTATAAAAAGAAGAGCAAATTAAACCCAAATCACAGAGAAAGAAGGAACTAGATTTCCGGTCATGCTGAAAAGCATAGATAAACACAGTTCACCCCCTTGCACAGCCACATGAAAATTACAGCTAAACTACAAAACAGCTATCACTCACAACTGTCAGAAATCGAGCTGAAGGGAGGTCAGATAACTATGGAACTAAAGAAATTGTATCCACCCTGACCGGAGATGCAGAGTAATGGAATGGGCTGGTCCCACACCCACATGTGGTGGGTAAAAGTTCAGGAGGGATAGCTCGGTAGCAAGATGATCCCACACCAGGACCCCTGCCCCAGGGTTCCAGTGCCAAGAAGATGAGCCCCCGTAACTTCCAGCGATAAAAGCCAGTGGGATTTGAGTTAGTGCAAGGAACTACTAGAGTCCCAAGCAGTTCTTCTTAAAGGGCCCACACATGGACTTATTCTGATTTGTTGACTCTCAGTTCAAGCACTGGGGCAGTGATTTGAAGGGCACCAGTGGCATACAGGGAGGAACTGACATGTTGGCATCAGGGCAAGAACTGGAAGACAGCCTCCCCTAAACAGGAATGCAAAAAGAGGCCATTGTTCTTTTTCTGAGTCCTCCCCACACAGAGCCACAGAGCTGGCAGGTGGGGGCTATGTCTGAGACTCCATCAACCTGGGTAACACTCACTGTTTGCCCTGCCCTAGATATCCCTGGGGCTCCACCTCATCCAACTTACAGCCCACCCAAGCTGTTAACAGTGGCTTTTCCATATAAATGGCTCATCCCAGCCTTCACATATAAGCAGCCCCTGGGAGAACTTCAAGAGGTCCAACATTTGCATCATACAGGTGCCCAAAGAAGAGAAAGAGCAAGAAATTGGCCATCTATTTGAAAAAATAATGAAAGAAAACATCCTTAATTTGGTGAAGGACATAGACGTGCAAGTCCAGAAAGCACAGAGAGTCCCAAAAAGATGGATGGAAAGAGGCCCTCTCCAAGACGCATCATAATTAAAATGCCAAAGGTTAAAGATAGAGAGAGAATCTTAAAAGCAGCAAGAGAAAAGCAGTAGTTACATTTGCAGGGGAGTTCCCATAAGACCATCAGCTGATTTCTCAAAAGAAGCTTTGCAGCCTAGAAGGGATTGGCAAGAAATGTTCAAAGTCATGGAAAGCAGGGAGCTACAGCCGAGACTGCTCTACCCAGCAAAGCTGTCATTTAGAATCGAAGGGCAGATAAAGAGCTTCCCAGACAAGAAAAAACTGAAGGAGTTCATCACACCAAACCATTATTATATGAAGTGTTAAAGGGACTTATTTAAGAAGAAGAAGATCAAAACTATGAACAATAAAATGGCAATATAATACATATCTATCAACAATTGAATCTAAAAGACAAACTAAGCAAACAAGAAGAACAGAAACAGAATCATGGATATGGCGAGTGTTTTGATGGTTGCCTGATGGGAGGGGGTTTTGGGGGAATGGGTGAAGACGCAAGGGCATTAAGAAGTACAGATTGGTAATCACAGAATAGCCATTGGATGTAAAGTACAGTATAGGAAATGCAGAAGCCAAGGAAATATACACATGACCCGTGGACATGAACAAATTGGTGGGGACTACCTGAGGGAGTGGGAGGTGCTAGGTGGAGGGGGGCATGGGGAAAAATTGGGACAACTATAGTAATCAATATAATATAATTTAAAAGAAAAGAAAGAAAGAAGGAAATAATGAAGATAAAAATAGACATTGATGAAACAGAAAAAACAAAAAACAGTGACGAAAATCAGTGCAATCAACAACTGGATATATGTGTATCCAGGCTGATTAGGAAAAAAGAAAGGTGGGGAGGGATGACCCAAGTTATACGTATGTAAAAGAGGAAACATTACTACAGATCCTCCAGACATTGACAGAATAATAATGAAATGTTATGAAGAACTTTTTGTCACATTAAAGGGAATGGACAAATTTCATGAAAGACACAAATTGCCAAAACTGACTTTAAAAAAATAGAAATCTTTTACCACATGGCTTATTTCACTTAGCATAATGCTCTCCAGCTCCATCCATGCTATTGCAAAGAGTAGTAGCTCTTTCTTTCTGCTGTGTAGCGTTCCATTGTGTAAATGTACCAGAGTTTTTTGATCCCCTCCTTTACTGATGGGCACGTGGGTTGCTTCCAGCACTTGGCTATTGTAAATTGTGCTGCTATGAACATTGGGGTGCATAGGTTCTTTTGAATTGTTGTTTCAGGATTCTTTGGGTATACTCCCAGCAGTGGAATTGCTGGGTCAAAAGGCAGTTCCATTTTTAGTTTTTTGAGGAAATTCCAAACTGCTTCCCACAGTGGCTGCACCAGTCTGCATCACCACCAACAGTGTACTAGGGTTCCCTTTTCTCCACGTCCTCTCCAGCACTTGTTGTTTGTTGATTTGTTTATGATGGCCATTCTGGCTAGTGTGAAGTGGTATCTCATTGTGGTTTGAATTTGCATCTCTCAGATACCATATGATCTCACCTATAAGTGGAACCTAATCAACAAAATAAACAAGCAAGCAAAATATAACCAGCAACACTGAAATAAAAAAAACAAACTGACAGTAACCAGAGGGGAGGAACGAGGGGGATAACAGGGGAAAAGGAGGGGAAGGGTCATCAAGGAACATGCATCAAGGACCCATTGACAAAGCCAAGTGGGGGAAGGATCGAGGGTGGGAGGTGGGAAGGGGTGGGGCTGGGGAAAGTGGTGGTGGGAAAATGTTGATGTGGGGGTGTTGGGATGGGGTGCAGGGAGGAGGGGATAAAGGGGAGAAAAAATGAGACCAGTGTAAGAGCATAATCAATAAAATATACAAAAAAATAGAAATTTTAACAGTTTATATCATTTAAGGAACAAAGTAATATTCTTACTCTACACACTTAGAAGAGAGAATACATACTGATTTTACAAGACCAGCATTACCCTGAGATTAAGAACAAAAAGAAGGGTACAGATTAGTATTCCTCATGAATGTAGAAACAAAAAATTGCTAACAAAATAGTCGAACCTCAGTTTTCAAATGTCTCCCTTCTCAAACATTTCGATTCTCCATCAAGTTATTCATGGAAAAATATAACCAGAGGCATTGAAATAAAGAACAAATGGACAGTAAGTGGAGGAGAAGGGGGAGGGGATAACAGGGGGAACAGGGGAAGGGTAATCAAGGAGCATATATGAAGGACTCATAGACAAAGCCGAAAGGGAGAAGGATCGAGGGTGGGACTTAGGGACAGGAGAGTCAGGGGGAGTGGTGGGGTGGGGGGGAAATGGACAAAATGGTACTTGAACAACAATAAAAACAAAAAAGTTGTTCATGGAAAAAAATGTCTCACCTAAGCAAAACTGATTCTTGACATTACAGCCTTCTAATGCTGATACCTGTATGATCGATCAGTCATGTGCCTCTCAGGCAACAAACAGTGGAGAGAATGCATGAGTATGAGTATGATTCAGTTTTCAAACAAATCACTTCTCGAACAGCCTGCTGGAATGAATTAAATTTAAGAACTGATGTTCCACTGTATTAGCAAATTGAATCTAGCAACATAGAAACACTTGATACACCATGACCAACTAGGATTTATCCTAGGAATGCAAAGTTGGTTTAACATTTAAAAACCAATTTAATTCACCATATTAAGAAAACAAGAGATAAACCTTATGATTTTTTAATAGATGCAGAAAAGCAGCTGACAAAATTCAACAGCTTATTTATTATAAAAAAGTGAAAATAATTCAAAACACACTAGCACCTGAAGGAAATTTTCTCAAGCTGGTAAATGACCTCTGAGAGAAATTCACAATTAACACTATAATTTATGGTTATATTCCAGGAAAGAAAAATTGGTGCTCATAGAAAGCCAAGTGGTTGCATGAGCACGATTTGGGCTGAGCATGGGCTGAGTGGCCAAGAAAGAACAGAATCTTTTGGGGTGGTAGAAGTGCTTTTATATCTTGATTGTAGTGGTGGTTATATGAGTATATGCATTTTTCAAAACTTGTCAATCTATATACTTGTTACATATTTTTTATAAAGCATTTTTAAAGATTTTATTTATTTATTTTTATAGAGGGAAAGGGAGGAAGAGAGGGAGAGAAACATCAATGTGTGGTTGGTTGCCACTTGAGCACCCCCTACTGGAGACCTAGCCCACCACCAAGGCATGTGCCCTGACTGGGAATCGAACTGGCAACCTTTTGGTTCGCAGTCCAGCACTCAATCCACTGAGCCACACCAGCCAGGGCTACTTGTTACCCAATTTGGTTGTAAGTTAGACCTCAATATAGTTGACTTTTTTAATAAAAACAAGAGAAAACAAGGAACTTAAGTGGTCATCACTAAGGAATGTTCAATTGAATTTGATCGACTGTTACATAGTTATTCAAAATAATGCTGAAGAGGAATTTGAATAACATGAAATATGATTATGACAATATTAAGTGACCAAAACAGAATAGAGTTGAGCTCTATGACCTAACTTCCTTAAAAATATGCCTACAAAAGATTAGAAGAAAACATACCAAAATTTAATAATGGCAATTTCTACATGAAGGGATTATGGGTGACTTAATCTCTTACAATACATTTCTTAATAACCAAATTTTTATAATGAATTCATATGCTTTTGTAGTAACAAGTCACCTTATACGTAATTTTTAAGAATCAGAGGTAGTCTTGCAAATGAATCCCCAAACAATACTCTCTTTTGAAAAGTGTATGCAACTTGGCTATTCTCCCAACTTGGAGACAATGTCCTCTCTTGAGTCGCCAAGTCACCCTTTTGCCCTATAGCCCCATGGGCTAAACGCCTATTTTTTTTTTTTTACTTAACACAGTTTTTCACAAACTAGGATGCAGTTCTAGATGTCTATAAAAGCATTCCATGTCTGGTTCATTTATGAAATATTGAATATTATAACCCCTCTTGAAGAATCACCAGATTTAAAGAAACTGATTTAAATCAACAGTTTAAAGAAACTTTAATCTTGCTTAACCCAACATTTTGCAAGCTTAATTTAAAATTTTATATTAAAATCTCACACAAACAACAGAGCTCATTGGTCAGCCACTGTGAAATATTCTTATCATTCCAAAAAAAAAAGGAAGTACTAGATGCCTGGTGTGTCTGCCTCTTTCCCTCTCTCCCCGAGGTCATATTATTTATTAGTACTTTCTCCCTCAGTAGAGAAGGCCCAGTGAAATAGTTAAGTCAGTTTCTCTAAAATTTATTTCAAAGTTCAGGCAATGACTATTTTGTTTCAAATGACAGACTATGACAAATCAAGCTTTTAGTAGTATATTAAAAATTGCCTTTGAGTGGTATACAAAAGTTTGATGAAGTCAAAACCTTTTCCAAATTCTTCCAGAAAAGAGAGATGTATGTGATCATTCTAAATGAACTAAAGACCTTGCTTTGTCCCTTTAATAAGAGTCTGCTCAGTGGCAGCATATCACACTGGTGGCAGTTACCACATAGGTGCCCAGTATCTATTTCAGGTCATATCATTGGAGTTGTGGGAACAGAATGTTTACAATGCATATTCCCCATAGTTTGTCTGAAAATATAAAATTCCTTCTCAGGACCAGGTAATAAAATCATGATGGCTTTGTGAATGTTGTCTGCAAATTATGTTGTATTGTTTGTAGGTTGGTTTGTTTTCAATTCCCTTCCTCTGGGCCTTCTCTGGGCAACGTGCATCAGCATATGAACCTCAGCTGGAAGAGGGAGAGGGATCCACGGGCTATCCCATGTGTAGCTCCAAGGTTGCTCCGTGGGCATCAGAGTCCTCACTGCATCTTTGAGCTTCTGACACGACCATTAAGTTCTTGCGAATGGTGCCCTCACAGTCAGAAACCAGGCAGAAAACACACTGGGATCTAGACAAAGCTTAGAAGGCCAAGAATAGTATTGTACCTCAGTAACTCATAGTTTTATTGCAATTTGGGAAAATATGCTTTTCTAGTCCTTAAAGAGTGCACACCTCTTTCTCCCAATTATGCAGTTTTAATTTCTTTATTTCATGACTTGGTCGGTTCCATTCCTAAGGCACTCATCCTTATGAGTACATAGTGTGACATACTACGGTGTGCCATGAAAGCACAGTCCAATGCCACATTCCCTGGGTTGGAACCCCAGCTCTGCAGCTGCGCAGTGGATGTGTTCATCCTCTGAGTCTTCATTTTCCCAGCCGTAAAATGGGGATTTCACAGTGGTAGTATGAAGATTAAGTGGATTAATATATGTGAAGCACCCAAAACAGTGCCTGATTCATCCTAAGCTCTGTATAAGTGCTTGCTATTCATGAAATGCATAATTGATTGAAAATGACATTTGTCAACAACGAATACAAGAGATAAATAAGATGTAGACACAGTAAGATTGGGCAGTTGATTATATTTTGGCGGACAAGAAGTAAAGAAAGTCACACTAATGTATGACCAGAAGGAATTTAACAGAGACACTTACCAGACAAAGGTAACTACAGGAGGAAGAACCAGCTTGCTCAGTTGTAATTAGGTAGAAGCTGCAGATCTAATAAGGCATCTCTTTGTCTCAAATAGTAACCCCTTCTGAAAGATAACATCTTTTTCCTGAATCTCTCTCCTGTAAAGCTGTGGTTCTCAAACTTTAATTTTCTGTGAATCACTTAGGGATCTTGTTAAAATACAGACTGGAATCAGTAGGTCTGAGTAGGGCTTGAGTTCTGAATTGTTTTTCTTGTTTTTTCTATTATAGTTGTCCCAGTTTTTCCATCTTTGCCTTCCTCCACCCAGCCCATCCCTGGCTCCCAGTCAGTCCCCACACTGTTATCCATGTCCATGGGTCATTCATACATGTTCTTTAACTGATCCCTTCCTCTTCTTTCCACCATTTCCCTGCTCCCCTCTCCCCTCTGGCAGCTGTCAGTCTGTTCCATGTTTCCATGCCTCTGATTCTGTTTTGCTTGTTTATTTTGTTCGTTAGATTCCTCTTATAATTGAGATCATACAGTATTTGTCTTTTACCAAATGGCTTATTTCACTTAGCATAATAGTCTCCAGTTCCAACCATGCTGTCACAAAAGGCAGGAATTCCTTCTTTCTTTCTGCTGTGTAGTATTCCTTTGCATAAATGTACCACAGCTTTTTAACCCATTCATCTACTGATGGACACTTAGGCTGTTTTCAACACTTGACTATTGTAAATAGCACTGCTAGGAACATTGGGGTGCATAAGTTCTTTCAAATTGGTGTTTTGGGTTTCTTAGGGTATATTCCCGGCAATGGAATCACTGGGCCAAAAGGCAGTCCCATTTTTAATTTTCTGAGGAAATTTTGTACTGTTTTCCACAGTGGCTGCACTAGTCTGCATTCCCACCAATATTGCAGTAGGGCTTCCTTTTCTCCACACCCTCGCCAGCACTTGTTGTTTATTGATTTGGTTATGATGGCCATTCTGGCCGGTGTGAAGTGGTATCTCCTTGTGGTTTTAATTTGCATCTCTCTGATGGCTAGTGATGTTGAGCATCCTTTCATGTGTCTCTGGGCCTTCTGTGTGTCCTCCTTAGAGAAGTGTCTGTTCAGGCCCTTTGCCCATTTTTTTAATTGGATTGTCTTCCTGGTGGTGTGTTGCATGTGTCCTTTACATATTTTGGAGATTAAACCCTTGTCCAGTGTATTACTGGCAAATATCTTCTCCCATAGAGTCAGTCCCCTTTTCATTTTGATGATGGTTTCTTTAGATGTGCAGCTTTTTAATTTCATATAAAAATGTAAATACTTAAAAACTCCGGGGTTTCCCGTGAGAACAGTTGAATACCTACAACTGGGTCAATTCATTTTCCTCCTTTTTCCCCCTGTTCCTCACACCTCTAGTATTTATAAGATTATTTAAATGCTAGTTAAATTTAATTGCAACTGGACCGAATTTATCATAAGATGAATTGAGGCAGAAAGCATTCTGTGGACTTTCCATTTGTACCTTAATAAGCTCAGGGGCGCTCTCGGGGAAGACAAAGGGCGGCCGGAGCGCCTAGCCCGTCTTCTTTCACGCGGTTTGAAGGGGATAAGCCAAAAGGAGACTGGGATCTCCAAATTACAAAGCCAAAGTTTCTGGCAATTGCTTCTGATTCAACTATAACTAAACTGATCTCTAATCTAAGATACTTTCTTTGATAATACAAGTCGCCTCAGAGCCTAAGGAGCACTGTTCGTTACCCAGTAATCATTACATATCCAATCCCACCAAGTGTTGATGAGCCAGGTTCTTTCAGATGAACTAACGATCTAATGTATAATGTAGTTTGCTTACTTCAGAAATTATAGGGAGGTGGGGGCTGGGTGAAAGGAGGTGAAGGATTAGCCAAAGAACATATATCTATAATCCATGGACACAGACAACCGTGCGGTGACGGCCAGAGGGAAGGGGAAGCAGAGGTCGGGCGGAGGGGGCAAAGGACGGGGAGCAATGGGGACATCCGTAATAGTGTGAACAATAAAAATAAAGAAGATTTTAAAACCCCCCAAAAATTATAATAGCAATCTGTCAAAATAACCTTGGAAATTGGAAAACGTCAAAGAGCTTATGTTTTCAGAAATGTTTAACCTGATTTTTTATGACATTTTGCATTTTAAAAATTTGACATCACTTAAATCCCAACAATAAAGGAAAGTCCATAAATCTATCACCAATACTTTTTGTAGTAGTTTTAAGGTAATTTTGTTTCTGAGTTGTAATATGTAGAGAAAAAAATGTTAATTAGAATCTCTTTACATGCCATTTTTTATTCACCTACACTTCTTCCTTACCTAGCCACCTAACTTATAAATTTGTTTCTCATTAAATCTTTGTGCAAGAAATTAAGTATATTAATTATAAAAGATTAAGAATGGGAAGGCAAAAATATGGTCTTGATACTGGGAGTTGAAATACTGAATAAAAATAAAAAACAGGAGGATATTAAATAATCTTTGCAATACAATTTAGTTAGCAACTTGTCTTTATGCCCTCTGTTTCTTTATTTAAATGAGATATTTCATGTTTTAAGGAAATTATCCATATTCTTTTGTGAATAAAAATGTATTGTGGATTGCTTGTGTTGGGACTGAGTTTTTTAAACATGTTTTTAAAATAGAATTCGTATTGCTTTAAAATAACCATCCAAAGTTCATATTTAAATGTATACTTTAGAAAAAATGAGTATCCTCCACTGTACAGTGGAGGCAACTTAATGCAGGATTTTCTAAAATTAGGTGCCCTTTTTGTTTGTATTTTCTTAAGGAATCAAGCTAACATTTTATTATTGGGTGTGTTTTGTTGAGCTCCAAAAATCGTGATGTATGATATATATAAACTCTTATTTTTTAATGTGTGAAGTATCCATGCTAATAAAACCAAGCCTTAATTAAGTATAATGAAAGTATTCATATTAGAAAGAAGAGAAAAGCAAATGAACATTTTTACTAGGGAGAATTCTTTTGTTTTTAAGGGTTTGAGGCTGAACTCAGGGCAACCTTGGGAACACGTGTGTCTGGGATCTGGCGTTCTATTGTGGCTCTCTGCTTTTTGGCTCTACTGCTCTTGGAATGCCACCTTCACTCCATCGGCATGTCCCTGTGACAGAAGATCTCATTGACACTGTTTCTGGAGACATACCCTAACACAGTCAAAGAGGAATAGAACCTTTTTTTGATAGTTATCCATGTAAGAGAAATCTTGAGGAAGGATTCTGGCTCTCCCCATTGGATCCTGTCATCATCTCTAGACCAGTCACTGAAGTCAGAGTACGGCGCAGGCTTTTAGGCCTTGTCTTATTGCCAGGGAGATGAATTCTGTGCTTAGAAGCCCAGACAGAAATCCATAGTTTGTGTGGGAGAGGAGCAGGGACCTCCACTAACAGGGAAATGTTATTTCTAGAATAAAGGCAAAAATGTGGTACTAGGTTGAGAAAAACAACAAGTTCACTATATCCCAAAAGTATGCCCTGAGTTGCACACCTGTTCAGTTTCATTTCAGGGCTGGGGATACTGTTTCACAGAGAAGGGAAGAGGCACAGTAAAGTTAAGTGCCCTCTAAAGGTTGCTCAGCTCGGCAGTGGTAGAGGCAGGATCTAAACTGAGTATTTCTGAAATGAAAGGCTTTTTAACGCTGCACTATTCACCTCCCCCCGCCCTGTTTATGTCCTTTAAAAAGAATATTTGCGATGTGATGGTTGCATGTAAACAGTGGAGTCACATTATGAGCAACTTGCCAAAGTAGCCCTAGGCCTGCATGTCTTTGGGAAAGAGAAGTCCCAACCATAATGCAAAGAGAGCAAAAGATGCAAAACCTCAGCTTTCGAGCATACAAAAGCCCAAGTTCTGATGGAAAAAATAAGATTTGAAGGATAATTTTCACTGTATGTAATTTTGGTCTGTCACTCGAAACTTATTCCCCTCCTAACCTGCAGCACCACTCCTAATTCCTTGAGCACATCCTGTCCTTTAGGATCTTCAACTGTAAAGGAAGGAGGTAGGACTGGCACCTGCCTCATTCACCAGTGCGTCCTCGGTGCTCACAGCAGCTGGCCTGCCCCGGGTGCTCTGTAATACCTACTCACTTGAGCCCAAATGGATATCCAAATGCCAGCTAACCCAGAAAGTCCTTCCAAGAATGCCATTGTCACCCTAACTTCCCCAGGTTAGGTGAGCAGGAACTCCTCCAGCATGCTTCCTTCCCCGATGGTGGTGACAGCTCTAGGGAAGCCACCACGCTTTCTATTCCAGGAAGCTACTGAGGAAGGATGAAAAGGATCAGAACTGACACAAAGGCATGGGGAGATGGAGAGGAGGAACTGACCCAAGGAACACAGAATCAACAGGATTCAGTGAACAATTGGATTTAGAGTATAAAGGAGAGTTTAATTAGTGGGGCCATCAAGTAAGACAGAAAACTTTCTTCTCCCCCATCATTTTTCCTGCAGTGTTTTATGTGCTTAAAGAAAGGTGAGAAATATTCCCTCTAAACGTCTGGACTTTTCTAACCTCATATATTTTTATATGAGACACACCAATCAATAACTGGAACATTCTCGCTCTGGCTGTTTTCAGATCCGTTGTCACTTCCCATTTCTGCTACTCTTTTTGAAAATATCTGTCATAATTTTCACTGAAAAAGCTTGTCAAATGTGTTGCTATCTATATATTTAGAATTGGCACAAATGTTTGCTCTTGAACTCTTTGACATCATTGAAGTGAATTTTGCTTTGAATTTATTAGAAAATAGCACATTTGAGATTTGGTTAGTAGACACTATTTCGGGGAGCACCTCAGCAGCACACGCCATCCTGATAAAATTTAAGATAGCGTTTGGCAATTAAATTCTCAGGTGGACATTAGTATTAAGAAGGAGCCTTTATGACCACAAATGGTTTCTCTAAGAACGTTACAGGGTATGTGTTTGGTTATTCAAAGGAGGTTGCAGTATTGATTTTGTTTTGTGTGTAGTTTGTGTGTGATATTTTGCTTTTCACTTTTCCGTCAACTTTTACTAAATAACGTGAAAAGGAAACACATTTCTCCTACAATTAAAGTGATAGTAGCATAAGCCAAGGAGGCAAATTCTCTTTGTAACTAATTTTCTGTCACTAATCTTGCTAAATTTTGAAAAGAAAGTTGTAAGAGTAGCCTGCAACCATGTGAAAACCATTATCTACTGCTTGAGGTGAGGGACAGAGGTTTCGGCCAATGGAAATATTCACTGTAGTTTGTGATACTGTATCTACATTGTCAATAAAAACAACAAAGGCAGCAATTAGTACATATTTCCAAAGAAACTGATTTCTGCAATCCTCCTGGCTGACATGACAAGACATTTTGTGTTTAGGCATAGTCTTTCCCCAGGAGGGAATTGTTTCATGGAGGGTGGGATTTCTGGCCCCTGACCTTGTGCATGAGCATGAGCAGGACTCTGAGAAGAGGCAGCCAGTGTGTGGAGATTCTGGGTGCGAGTACTGTAACCCTGTGGCTGGGCCTGTGGCTGTTAGATTGCATTATGGGAAAAGCACAGGCTTCCAGTCAGGGCTTTCCGATGAACGGATTTTCTCACGATGCACTTCAAAGGGCTCTCGGGGGAAGTCAGGGGAAGGAAAATCACTGGTTCTGCGTGTTTCCTCTGGGAAGACTCCCTACCTTTCGATGTGCACAGGTGCACTCATTGTCTCTTCCCTGACAGCGCTGCAGCATCCATTTTCAGACCAGCCACCTCTGAGTCCCTAATGGCTTTAAATCTCACTTTATTGCCTTGCTACATGTCCCTTTCATGTCCGTACCAAAGTTAGTGAAATCTAAGCTCGTGAGTGATAGAAATATATATATCTCACATTCAGTCATCCACCACTTGGAGTATGTTGTTTGATGCAGAAAAATCACTCACCGTGAGAAGGGCTGCGTAGAAACCTATGCCTGAGTGTAGGCAGCATGAGAACTTACTGGAACTGCTCTAAATGGAACTAAGTCTTCAAAAGTGTACATGTAACATTTAGTGATAATAAAGAGACTGGGACTTATCTTATAACGTCAACTGACCACTGACAGAATTTCTCCCCCTCCCTCCCTCCTTTCTTCTTTGTCTTTGTCCCCTCCCTTCTCTCTATGGAAATTTAAGCCCTACTTATATTTATAACTTGGGGTGATAAAGATACTTGGGGTTTTAACCCATGAAAAACAAAATTTAACAGCCTAAAATCATGTGAAGATTTATTGAAGAAACAGGTTTTTGAGTTATTAGCATGTACAAGATCTAATTCGAGCCCTGATGTCATGCTGTTTCTGGAAGGCTGAGGCAACCCTCAACCCATTTCACATACAGTTGATGCAATTCTCTGGGTAGCAGGTCAATTTATATTCTTTCACTAAGGATTCATTAGGTCCTCAGAATAAATGCTGCCTCTATATGTTACCTAATTAAACAGCCAGCATAGTTCCTGAGACATAGTAGATGCTCAATAAGTATGTGCTTTGCCCACTTCATTTTTCTCGCAAAGCTAAACTCATCTAAGAGAATCAAAAGGCATTTTCTTGTCCTTGAGAAGCATAGGCTCTGAGTGACAACAAGAACACATTATTTACAAATATGTACAGATAGATGATGGTATTGTGCAAATTTACCATATCAGTACTGAAGTGATAACACAATGATCAAGATTGGAGTGGTATCTGTAGAATTTGGCCCTTGGCCAAAGTGGGAGTTACGGATTGTGGTTAAGAGGAAGGAGCCTGGCTGGTGTGGCTCAGTGGATTGAGCACCAGCTTGCAAACCAAAATGTCACCAATTCAATTCCTGGTCAGGGCACATGCCTGGGTTGTGGGCCAAGTTGCCAGTTGGAGACTTGTGAGAAGCAATGGATTAATGTTTGTCTTTCTCCCTCCCCTCCCCTCTCTCTGAAAATAAGTAAACTCTTTAAAAAAAAAAGAAGAAGAAGGAAAGCGTTCTAAGTGGGTGGAATGGCATGAGACATGGAGACAGGAGTTCTTAGAATGTATGTAGGCGATGGGCAAGCAGATGAACTGGGTTGGACCAGCCTGACCACATTGGAGACAAGAGATACCAACACCTACTATAACTTCTGCTTCCCCACACTCATTCTGTAGGTCTTAGCTTATGCATTCTCCTTATGGCCAACACCCTACCTACAACGAGGTTTTGCCAGGTGCCCTTCTGGTCCTCTAACAGCTCCCTGTCCACCTTCTGCCATCATTATACATGACATTGTGGCGACCACTGCACTTCGGTCCTCTTAAGGACAAAGACCATATCTTGCTTATTCGTGCATGTGTTCATGACGCCTGGCTTAGCTTAATGCCTAGCGCTTCGTAGGTACTCAGTGCCGATCTGTGGGAGGTGGGAGGGAGATGCATAGATAAGGCTGGCCAAGTAGAGGAGGTGCAGAGGACAGAAGGCCCTGAACTATGGCTGAGACTCTCATACAGAACCTGAGCACTAGTCCTTAAATTACTGCCTTCCCACCATGACCCCTTAGGAAGACCTCCATATATTTTGCTTACTCCTGCAAAGCAGGAGAAACTCCACCCACATTTTTGGGGGATGGGACACCTTATCTGAGTTAAAATAAATTCAAATAAAGCAGGTGGATAGAACACTGTTAACAATCCATGAAAAAGATAGCATGGGAATACGAAGGCTCACATGAAAGCTAGTTGTGCATTTGAATCTCCTTACCCTGCTGTTTTACAGCTGAGGAGAACAACCTCTGGTCTTTTTTTTATTTTATTTTTTTATTTACTCTCTTAAACTACCCTCATTATGCATGGCCATACAGACTTTTACTTGGGTTAATTATACAAGTCTGATTTCCTAATGATAGAGCATAACAAAAGACAGTTTAAAAGTAGAGCCTCTCTGTTTAATAGCTTCTCAGTGATACTGATAGAAAGGAGAAAGCAAGGGAAATGTTGACCAATTGACAACTCTTACGGGAAATGTTTTGGGGGAGCCTCCCCATAAAAGTGACTGTGTCCTTTTAAGAGGGAACCCCACCCATTCTGCTCATTTAAACCTCTGAGATAGAGGGGAAACTCCTTTTCCCTCACACAGAAACTACAGATTGTACCACCTGCCTGACTCTTGGTATAGGGATTCACCAGCCAACATTTACAAGGGGCCCATTATATGGAGAACACAGAAGAAAGGTCCCCATTACTCTAACAAGTAATGTGAATAACCTTCTGCATGGATGGTGTATGATGGATTTAAATTTTACATTTTTCACTGTAGTTGCTTATTTATTAACTACAATGTAAGGTCTGGAAATCCATCATTTAATGTTATCAGTATTGATATAAATAAAATGGAGGAAGACTTAGCATGAACGGAAACAAAGGAGTTTCCATTTCAATAGCAATCCGAAAGACCTGTGCACAGCTTAAGTTCTCATATATACACGGTACAACCTTTGCACTAGGGTTGTCTTTCAGAAATTAGAATAGGTTTTGTGATTAAAACAGTGGTCCCTGAACCTAAAAATTATACTCTGTTCTCTCTCCTGTTCCACCACCACTCCTTCTGGGAACAGTGCCCCCTCCTACCTTCTCAAGAAACTATCAGTCAACCTTCTTTCCTCTGCCTTCTGCCCTTCTTCACAGCTTCTTCCCAACAACATCTTGACATTTTCAAGCCCAACCATGTTTTTAAAATGTGCCCCCACAAACACTCACTGTCTCTAGGCCCTGCCCTTCCTCTCATCTCCCTGCTCTGCCAAAATGTACCAGAGAGTTGCCTTTCCTCACTGTCTCCCTTTCCTCAGCTCCCTTCCCCCTTCATCTCATACCAGTCTGCCTCTGCCCCATGGACCCCATCAAAGCTACTCTTCCTAACATCCCCAGGGACCTAAACCTGATGGACCTGTTTCCATTCTGGAACCCTCCTTGACATTTCCCCAGCAGTGCTGACACCACCTCCCCCTTTGGCACACACCTCATCCCCCATTCTTCAGCAGTCTACAGTTTACCTGCCTCGTCCCAGTCCACTCCTCCTCTACCTTTGCGCACCTCACCTGCCTGCCCTTGGGTGGTTTTCTCTATGGAGGATATGGCAGCTGGAGCGTCTGTGGCTCCAAACACATCAGCTTTTCTGGTTGTCCAGAAGGCAGAGTGGGAGGAGATCTAGGGGAAGGAAGCACTGAGTTTTTAGGGGAGATGGGTAGCATGGCCCTGGAAGGCCATGTAGAGGGAGCAAGTGGGGAGGTCCTTGGTCAGAGTCTGGAGTTTGTAATGTTTGTGTTCGTAATGAATTTTTCCTTCATTATTGTTTGTTTCCGGTTAATTTAGCACAAAATTTAAACACCAGTCATTCCACAGGAATTGTCAGAAAACCCAACAGTTTCCCACCTCCCACCCTTCTCACCCCCCTCCGTTTTCACAACATATCTGCCGTTTGAGAAATTCTGTGGGCCCTTTCCATCGGCAGATGTGTGCTCTTCTACTCTGGTAAATTGTCTTGATTTACCTCAAAATAAGAATTTGATCTGCTCTATGTTTTTCTGTTCTTTCTCTCTGGAAATCCCACCGTACTCTATTAAACTGTTTTAGCTGATTAGTTTGGAATTTATCTCCATGTTTCTATATAACATATTTTTATTTCTTGCTCTTGATTGTTTTCCTTTAAGACATTATCTATTGGCCTCCTCTTATTCAAAACAAGGGTTTTGTTTTCTTTTCCTTCCCTTGCCTCGTCCCTCCATTCTCTTAATACTCTATTGTTATATTTTAATTTTAGGTTGTCTAGTGTCACATTATGGTGACTGATCAATGGTATTCATTCTAGTAAACCACAATTAGTTTTTCTTTTTGTACAGTTATTGTTGTTTCTTTTTTTACCATAAAGCTAATAATTGTTGTCTTTCTTCATTTGCCTTATTTTCTATACATTTATCACTAACTACCCCAAACTTTGCCCCTGCTATCTAAATCACCTTTGAATCAGCCATGGGTTATTTTATCAGTCATGCTTTTTGTAGTAGACCCACTAGAACCTTCTAACCTGATCTACCTTCATGCCCATCTGGAGGGTCCTCTTAGCCACTCCCCTGACGTGGATCCCCTATTTTCTGGTGTCTTTTCTAAAAGGCCTTGATTTGGTGAAGCAAAATCTTAATTTTCCTGAGAATGGTGCACGGAAAGCAAATATTTTTTGACTAAGTACAGTAAGTCCACACTTAGTGTCATCATAGGATCTTGGAAACAATGACTTTAAGCAGAATGACATGTAAAAAAATCAATTTTACCATAAGCTAATTGATACCCACAAAAGTTAAGTCCCTACAGCATATATCTGGTCACGAAAATATCAGTAAACTTCTAAATAAAGACCCTAAACACTTCTAATATTAAACACTGAAATAACTGTAAGGTATACATACATTTAAGAAAGATTAATAAAAACAAGATGATTATTTCCTAACTCACTCATCCCAGTTCAGGGTCTCAGTGGCAGAAGCCCATCCTGGCAGCTGAGGGTGCAGGCAGGCCCCACCCTGGACAGGACACCCTTCTGTCACAGGCACATCACACATCTCACGCTCACACAGATGGGACAATGTAGGCACGTGCACAGCTCGGGGATGTGGGAGGAAACCGGAGTCTCCAGAGAAAACCTTCACAGACGAAAACGTGCAAACCCCAAACAGACAGTGACCCCAGCTGTTAATCATTGTTTGTTTGTTTTCATCAATGTTATAATGAAACATTATTTAAGGACCTGCTACATATCAAAAAATATCTTTATTCTGTCTACATAATTAATAAGGTAGCTGATACATATTGCTAGTTTGGAAACAATTCTCCTTCAAAATTTAGAAGGCATTACTCCATTGCCTTTTAATTAGCAGAACTATTCTGACTCCCTACAGGTTTATCAGACCTTCCCTTTGTCCCAGTGTTCTGAAATTCCATGGGATGTAGGTGTAGTTCCATCCTTTATTTAGGACATTTTCAGAGGTGGGGAGGTTCCTTCCTGTCTGGAAATGTATGTTGTATTTCCCTGATCAATTTTCTCAATTTATTTTTAGATAATTATTTGCTCCATTTTTTTTCTGTACTCTCTGGAAATCCTATTATACTGACCTCTTGAGGCTATCTTCTGATTTTTTTTAAATCTTCCTCTGGTTTTTCATATATACAGCTTTTTACTCTGCTTATTGGGAGATTTCCTCAACTTTATCTTCAATATCTTTTTTTCTTTTTTATTGAATTTATTGGAGTGACACTGGTTAAGAAAATTATACAGGTTTCAGGTGCACAACTTTACAGCATACTATACGTACACTGTATTGTGTGTTCACCACTTCAAGTCAGTCTCCATTCATCACCATTTATCTCCCCTACACTCTCCTCCACCTCCCTCCATCCATGCCTCCTCCCAGCAATCACCTCACCGTTGTACGTGTCCATGAGTTTTTCTCCTTTTTATTGTTTTTTGCTCAATCCCTCCACCCTCCCAGGCCCCACAAAACAGGTGTTAGCCTGTTCTCTATCTGCGAACCTATCTCTATTTTGCTTGTTAGTTCATTTCGTTCATTAGAGTCCACATATGAGTGAAATCATATGGTACTTGTCTTTCTCTGACTGGCTTATTTCACTTAACATAATGCTCTCCAGTTCCATCCATGCTGTTGCAAAAGATAAAATCTCCTTTTTATGGCCTAGTAGTATTCCATTGTGTAAATGTACTACAGCTTTTCTTTTAAATATTCTATTTATTTATTTTTCGAGAGAGGGGAAGGGAGGGAGGGGGAGAGAAACATCAACATGGGAGAGAATCATTGACCTGTTGCCTTTCGCACACCCCTAACTGGGGACCAAACCCACAAGTCACGCATGTACCCTGACCAAGAATCGAACTGGTGACCTTTCTCCTTACAGAAGGATGCCCAAAACACTAAGCCATGCCAGTCAAGGCTGTACTACAGCTTTTTTATTCACGCCTCTGCTGATAGACACTTGGGCTGCTTCCAAATCTTGGCTATTGTAAATAACCCTGCAATAACCATAGGGATGTATATATTCTTTTCAATTATATATTCAGGTTTTTTCAGATAAATGCCCAGAAGGGTAATTGCTGGTTCAAAAGGTAGTTCCATTTTTAATCTTTTGAGGTAAGTCCATACTGTTTTCCACAGTGGCTGCACCAAGCTGCCTTCCCACCAACAGTGCACAAGGATTCCCCCTTTCTCCACATCCTTGCCAACAGTTGTTTTTTGTTGATTCATTGATGAGGGCCATTCTGACAGGTGTGAGGTGATATCTTGCTGTGATTTTTATTTCCATTTCTCTGATGATTAGTGACACTGAGTATCTTTTCATATGTCTTACTCATCGTCTGTATGTCCTCTCTGGAGAAGTCCTTTGCCCATTTGGTAGTTAGATTGTTTGGGAGTTTTTTTGTTTTGTTTTTTGTTGTTCAGTTTTAGAAGTTCTTAATAAATTTTGGATACTAACCCTGTATCAGATGTATCCTGTAATATATCCTTCCATTCAGTGATTTGTCTTTTCAATTTGTTGATGGATTTTTTTGCTGGGCAAAAACTTTTTATTTTGATGTAGTCCCATTTCTTTATTTTCTCTTTTCTTTCCCTTGCCTGAGGAGATATATCAGAAAAAAATATTACTGTGAGCAATGTCTGAGATTTTACTGCCTTTGTTGTCTTCTAGGATTTTTACGGTTTTAAGTACAACATTTAAGTCTTTAATCCATTTTAAGTTTATTCTTGTGTATAGTGTAGGAAGGTAGTCTAGTTTCTTTTTTCTTTTTCTTTTTTTCTTTTTTTTTTCGCAGATACCTGTCCAGTATTCCCCACAGTATTTATTGAATAGACTGTCTTTACCCCATTATATGTTTTAGCCTCCTTTGTCAAACATTAGTTGACTGTAAAGCCATGGGTTTATTTCTGGGGTCTCTATTCTGTTCCATTGGTCTTTTTTTTTTTTTTTTAAGATTCTTTTCTGGGAATTTTTTATTTTATTTTTCAAGAGAGGGGAAGGGAGGGAGAAAGAGAGGGAGAAAAACATCAAAGTATGATTGCCTCTTGCACGCCCCCTATTGGGGACCTGGTCCGCAACCCAGGCATGTGCCCTGACTGGGAATTGAACTGAGACCCTTTGGTTCTCAGGTCGGTGTTCAATCCACTCAGCCATACCAGCCAAGGTCTGTTCCATTGGTCTTTATGTCTGTTTTTATACCAGTACATGCAGTTTTGATTACTGTGGCCTTGCATTATAGTTAGATAACAGGTAGCATGTTTCCTCCAACTTTGTTCTTTCTCAGCATCACTGTTGCTATTCAGGGTCTTTTGTGGTTCCATATAAAGTTTTGGAATATTTGTTCTATTCAGTGGTTTCAGTGGTGAAATACACCATTGGTATCTTGATAGAAATTGCATTGAATCTATAGATTTCTGGAGTAGTATGAACATTTTAATGATGTTAATTCTTCCTATCCATGAACAAAGTATACGCTTCCTTCAGTGTCATAATTTTTAGAGTACAGGGCTATTACATCCTTGGTTAAATTGATTCCTAGGTATTTTATTATTTTTTTAAGGAATTGGGAATGGGATTGTTTTCTTAATTTCCCTTTCTGATAGTTCATTATCGATGTATGAAAATGCAACTGATTTCTGGATATTAATTTTGTATCCTGCTACTTTGCTGACTTCATTTATCAGTTCTAGTAATTTCTTGGTGGAATCTTCAGGGTTCTTTACATGGTATCTGAAAATAAGGACATTTTTACTTCTTTCTTTCCAATTTGGATTCCTTTGATTTCTTCTTCTTGTCTGATTGTTGTGGCGAGGACTTCCAGTACTATGTTGAATATAAGCGGTGAAAGCAGACATCCCTGTCTTGTTCCTAATCTTAAGGAGAACGCTTATAGTGTTTGCCCATTGAATATGATGCTGACAGTGGTTTTGTCATATATGGCCTTTATTGCGTTGAGGCATGTTCCTGTGATTTTCACTTTGCTGATAGTTTTTATCATAAATGGGTACTGGAATTTATCAAATGCTTTTTTCTGCATCTATTGATGTGAGATTTTCCCTACTTTGCCCCACTGCACCCAGCATCCCCTACTCCCTCAGGCAATCCCCCCACCATTGTTCATGTCCATGGGCCATGCATGTAAGTTCTTTGGCTACTCCATTTCCTATACTGTACTTTACATCCCCATGGCTATTCTATTTGTACTTTTTAATCCCCTCACCTCTTTACTCATTCCCCCACACCCCCTTCCCATCTGGCAACCGTCTGGTAACTGACTTCTTCTCTCTTGCTGCTTTTAAGAGTCTCTCTTTATCTTTAAACTTTGACCTTTTAATTATGATGTATCTTGGAGGGGGCCTCTTTGCATCTATTATAATTGGGGCTCTCTGTGCTTTCTAGACTTACATATCTATTTCCTTCACCAAATTAGAGAAGTTTTCTTTCACTATATTGTCAGATAGATTTCCAATTTCTTGCTCTTTCTCTTCTCCTTCTGGCACCCCTATGATGTGAATGTTGGACCTCTCGAAGGTGTCCCAGAGGTTGTTTTTACTATCCTCATTTTTTTGGATCCTTTTTTCCTTCTTGTTGCTCTGCATGGTTGTTTTTTGCTTCCTCATGTTCCAAATCATTGATTTGATTCTCTGTTTCATCCACTCTACTGTTGTTTCCCTGTAAATTGTTCTTTATTTCAATTAGTCACTGGGTCTTTTTTATGCCGTTGAGGTTCTCACTAAGGTCCTTGAGCTTCCTTATAACCAGTGTTTTCAGCTCTGCATCTGATAGATTGCCTGTCTCCATTTCATTTAACTCTTTTTCTGGAGTTTTGACCTGCTCTTTCATTTGGACCGTGTTTCTTTGTCTCCCCATTTTGGCAGCCTCTCTGTGTTTCTTTCTGTGTATTAGGTAGGTCTGCTTTGTTTCCATGTCTTTGTAGTGTGACCTAATGTAATAGGTGTCCTGTATGGTCCAGTGGCACAGCCTCCCCTATCACCCAAGTAGAGTACTCAAGGTGTGCCCTTCATGTGGACTGAGTACACCCTCTTCTTGTATCTGAAACTTGGTTGCTGTTGGCAGATCAATGGGAGGGATTTTCCTAGGCCAGTCAGCTACAAGGATTGGCTGTGACCACTGACCACCAACATCCACCATCTGTGGTGGATCAGCTGCACAGGGGCAGGATGGTGGTGCTCCAATGAGGTCTGTAGATGTCCACTGAGTACACTGGTCCTGGGGTTTCCTGTGTGGTGCAGACCAAGGTCAGCCCCCACCTGTGTTTTCCCAGGGCACCCTGCCTGACCCCAAAAGCAACCTGAGATGACTGTTACTTGGCCTGGGCTTGGATATTCCCAGTTGAAGCCAAGCTGTGAATCCAGACGAGTTTCTGCTAGGGCTCACTGAAGCCAGCTATTTCTTCTTTCATAAAACTTAGGAGCCAAGACCAGCCATTTTTATGGAAAAGCAGCTTGGGTGGGCCTGTAAGTTGGGTGGGGCAGAGCCTCTGGGAATCTCTAAGGCAGGTCAAACAGTGTTAGCCAGGTTGATGGAGTGTCAGATATGGCATCAGCTTACCTGCCCTGTGGGGGGAGAGTTTAGAAAAGGGACAACGTTCTCAGCTCACCTTGATGTCAGACACTTCATTTTCTCCTTGTATACCACTGGTGCCTTTCAAGCTGCTACTCTAGTGCTGGAGCTCAGAGAGAATGAGTCTGAGTAGATGAGTCTGTGTGTGGGTTCTTTAAGAGGAACTGCTTGGGTTTCCAGCAGTTTCTTCCACCAGTTCAATCCCCACTAGATTTTGCAGCCAGGAGTTGTAGGGACTTATCTTCCTTGCACTGGAATCCTGGGCTGGGGGGCCTGGTGTCAGACCCCTCGCTCCTGAGATACCCCTCCTAAATTTTTATCCACCTGGGTGTGGGACCAGCCCATTCCATGTCTGTGCCCCTCTTACCAGTCTGGATGGTGTGGTTTCTTTAATTACATAGTTGTCAGACTTCCATTCAGCTCAATTTCTGACATTCCCAAGTGATGGTTTTTCTATATTGTAGTTGTAATTTTGATGTGGTTGTGTGAAGAGGCAAGCCATATCTGCCTACACTGCCATCTTCTAAATCTATCCTTCGTTTTCTTATGTGGTGTATTGTTTTTATTGATTTGCAGAAATTGTACGAAACTTGAATTCCAGGAATAAATCCTACCTGATGATGGTGTATGATCTTTTTAATGTATTTATGGACCTGGTTGCTAATAGTTTGTTGAGGATTTTAGCATCTGTGTTCACCAGGGATATTGGCCTATAATTTCCTCTCCTTGTAGTGTCTTTATCTGGTTTGGAAGTACATATTGTAAAACCAGCTTCAGAGTCTTCCTTCTTCTGGAGCTTTCTGGAATAGACTGAAAAAGGTATGTGTTGGGTTTTCTTTGGGTGGGGGGTACAATATTTGGTAAAAATCACCTGTGAAGCCATCCAGTCCTGGACTTTTGATTGTTGGAAGTTTTATCTTATTACTCCTTCAATTTCACCCATTGTAACCTGTCCATCAGTTTCTCTGATTCCTCCAGATTCAGTTTTGGAGACTGTATGTTACTAGGAATTTATCCATTTCATCCAGGTTGTCCAGTTTGTTGGCGTATACTTAATTGTAATTTTTTTTACAATCCTTTGCATTTCTTTGATGTCAGTTGTTACTTCTCCTCCATTCCTGATTAAATATTTGGGCCCTCTCACTTTTTTTTCTTCATGAGCCGGATTAAAGGTTTGTCAATATTGTTTATCTTTTCAAAGAACCAGGTCTTGGATTCCTTGAACCTTTGTATTGTTTTTTAAGACTCTGTTTTGTTTGTTTCTGCTCTGATCTTTATTTTTTCCTTCCTTCTACTTATTTTTGGGCTCTGTTGTTCTTTTTCTAGTTCCTTTAAGTGTACACTTAGATTGTTTATTTGACATTTTTCATGTTTCTTGAGATATGCCTATAATGCTATGAATTTCCCTCTCAGGATTTCTTTTGCTGTGTCCCATAGATTTTTGGTGTTTGTGTTATTATTTTCATTTGTTTCCAGGTAATTTGATCTCATTGGTAACCCAACCATTGTTTAGTAATATGTTGTTTAGCCTCCATGTCTTTGTGTTTTTTTTCTTTCTTGTGATTGATTTCTTATCATTATGGTCAGAGAAGATGCTTGATTTGATTTCAGTCTTCTTAAATTCATTGAGACTTGTTTTCTGTCCTAATATATGGTCTATCCTAGAAAATGTTCCATATGTGCTTTAAAAGAATGTATATTTTGCTGCTTTGGAGTAAGTGCACTGGAGATAATTAGTTAAACCCATCAGATCTGGTGTGTCATTTAAGGCCACTGTTTCTTTGTTGATGTTTTGTCTGGAAGACCTATCTATTGAAGTCAATAGAGTGTTAAAATCCCCTTCTATGACTGTGTTACTCTCCATCTCTCCTTTTTTCATTTATCAAGATTTGTTTTATGTATTTAGATGTTCCTATGTTGGGTGGATAAATGTTTACAAGCATTCTATCCTTTTGTATCCCCTTCATCATTATTAGTGTCCTTTTTGTCTCTTACTATAGCCTTTGTTTTAAGGACTGTTTTGTCAGATACAAATACTGCTACCCCAGCTTTTTTTTTTTTCATTTCTATTTGGAGGAAGGAAAAGCTATTTTATGTATTTCCTTCCCTTTACCTTTAGTCTGTATGTATCTTCTGTTCTGAGGTAAGTCTCTTGTAGAGAGCATATAGATGGATCTTGTTTTCTTATCCATCCAGCTACTCTGAGTCTTTTGATTGGAACATTTAAGCCATTTATATTTAAAGTGATTGTTGATAAGTATATATTTATTGCCACTTTATTCTTTAAACTATATTCCTGTTTTTTTTCTTTTTCTTCTTCTTCTACTCCCCTTTTCTCTCTCCCTTCTCCTTCTCTTCCTCCTCCCTCTTCCCCCTCCCTCCTCGTCCTTCTCCTTCTTCTTCTTTCTCAATCAGGCCCTTAATCAACATTTGTTGCAATACTGGTTTGATGGTAACAAACTCCTTTAGTACTCGCTTTTTTTTTTTGGTCTGGGAAACTTTATTTCTCATTCAATTTTAAATAATAGCCTTCCTGGGTAAGCAGTCTTGGTTGTACATACTTGTTTTTTTCATGACTCTTGAATATTTCATGCCAGTCCTTTCTGGCCTGAAATGTTTCTGTTGAGAAATCAGCTGATAGCCTTAAGGGAGCTCCCTTGTACATAACTAACTGTCTCTTGCACCTTTTAAGATTGTCTTTTTGTCTTTAATTTTTGCCATTTTAATTATGATGTGTCTCATTGTGGGTCTCTGTGAGTCCATCTTTTTGGGGGACTCTCTGCACTTGCTGAACTTGGGTGTCTTTTTTCTTCAGCATGTTAGGGAAGTTTTCAGTCATTATCCCTTAAACTGTCCTCATTTCTTTTTATTCTTTTTTTTTTCTTTTGATGCTCTTATTGGGTGTTTTTGCTACCTTGTTTTTCAAGTCACTAATTCAACCCTCTCTGTCATCCAACATACCCTTTATTCCTTTTTGTGTATTCTTCATTTAAGATATTGTATTCCTCACTTCTGACTGGTTATTTTTTATGGTGTCTATGTAATAGACATGCTGTTGAGCATTTTTATAACCATTACTTTGAACTGTATATCTGATAAATTGCTTGCCTCTATTTCATTTATCTCTTTTTCTGGTGATTTCCCCTGTTCTTTCATTTGGAACCTGTTTCTTTGTCTCCCCATTTTGGCTGCACCTTTTTGGAGGGTTTTCCTATGTATAGGATAGATCTGCTATCAATTCCAGTTTTTATGGGATGGCTTTATGTAGTAGGTGTCCAGTGAGGTCCAGTGGTCCAGTCTCCTTGATCACCTGAAGTGGGTTATACAGGAATGTCTATTGTGTGGGTTGCGTGACTCCTTCTATTGTACTTGAGTCTTGATTGTTATTGGCCTGTTCATGCATAGGATCAACCCTTAGGCTGGCTGACTCTGAGGCTCAACCCTGACATGCAAGCTGCTGCATTGGTGTTGAACACAAGAAACAGATTTCATGTCAGCAGTATTTGATACCTGCTGAGATCTCCCCTTGGAAATGCTGCTTGTGAACCTGATTGGATCCTTCTCTGTTGTTGTCTGAAACTGGCCACTGCGTGTGCTTGTTCTGGCCTCTTGGGAGTCTGTGTAGGCCAACGTAAGGACTCTGTGTAGGCCAATATAAGATGTTGCCTATAACTGACCCTGGGAAATCTGTTTGGAACTACAAGCGATCCACTGTTTGTAGCTGCCTCTGCTTGGCTTGGGTACACATGGGAAGGACCAAGCTGCTACCAAGGCAAGATTTTATCATCACCAGACCCATGGGCAGGTCAGCAAAAGGCCCAAGGTACCCAAAGCTCCACCTCTGCCTGCCAGCTACCTGTTAGGCTAAATCACTAAAAGTACCTCTGACTACTCAGTAGGGCATAAGCTTCACAGGGTGGGGCAAAAAGGAGTCAAGAAGGTGGGGCTATTGCTTTCCCCCAGGCTGATGCCATATGGAGGAGAGTGCTCTACCAAAGAAAGATGAGCTGTAGCTGGTGTGGCTCACTTTGTTGGAAAATCATACCATACACTGAAAAGTTGCGGGTTTGATTCCTGGTCAAGGTACATGCCTGGGTTGCAGGTTCAATCCCCAGTTGGGGTGTGTACAGAAGACAACTGATTGATGTTTCTCACATCAGTGTTTCTCCTTCTCCTGTCCTCTTTCTATAAAAGCAATTTTAAAAAAGGACTTTGCGTGCGCATAAAAATTAAATGAAAAGAAAAGAAAGATGAGGTCTGCTGTCTGAGAGAGAGACTCAGCACAGGGATCCTATCAACTGTCCCTTCAGCTCTGTCCCCAGAAGCACAAACCCCAGACTCTAGTTACGCTCT
Source organism: Mormoops blainvillei (assembly GCA_004026545.1). NCBI lineage: Eukaryota > Metazoa > Chordata > Mammalia > Chiroptera > Mormoopidae > Mormoops > Mormoops blainvillei. The sequence continues at coordinate 304,422 of PVJD01000024.1, read as the reverse complement.
GCCCTTCCTCCACCATAGCCCAAGTTTGGTGGCTGCAAATGAAATTTTGTACACTGGCCATTTAAAAGTGCACCTGTATCTCTTATGGACTCCTGTCTCTCTGGTAGACAGAAACCCCACTGCTTTCCCAGCCTGATGTTATGTAGGCACCTCTTCCAGGCTCTGGTGCTCTGGACTGGGGAGCCTGGCTTGGAGTTTGTACCCTATGTTTCTCAGGTGGCACCCCCCGCAGCTGAGATTTCCCTCCAGAAACTCAGCTACTACCCTCTGGGAGAGCAGGCACAACCCCTTTCATATTTCCACCAGTCTTGATGTGGCTTCTTCTGTAAATTTTTTATTATAAGGCTTCTCTTCAGATAGCTTTCAGCTAGTTATTCAGGATGATTTTTCTATAATTTAGTTGTAATTTTAGTTTGGTCCTGGGAGGAAGCGAGCATAGCTTCCACCTACTCGACCACCATCTTGGATCTCTATCCTCAAAATCTTTTGAAATTTTAATTTCGGACTTTTTTCAATTTCTAATTTTTAAAAAGTTGTCCTTTGTTATATAATATCTTATTTTTGTTTCTATGATAACATTCCCTGTGTCTCTGAAGATATTAATAGTGGTGTGTGTTAGTTTATGTTTGTTTGTTTTAATTATCTTCCTTAATTTTTTTCGAGTTGCTGTTTTTATCATTTGTTTGTTGTGATTTCTGTCTTTTTTTAAAGTACATTTTATTGATTATACTATTAAGTTGTCGCATTTATTTTCTTCCCTTTATTCCCCTCCACCCTGCATCCCCCTCCCACCAGCATTCGCCCTTTCCCCCTTAGCTCATGCCCATGGGTTATGCATATAAGTTCTTTGGCTTCTCCATTTCCTATACTATTCTTAACCTCCCCCTGTCTATTTTGTACCTTCCATTTATGCATCTTATTCCCTGTATCTTTTCCCCCATTCTCCTCCCCCTTCCCTGCTAAAAGCCCTTCCATATGATCTCCATTTCTGTGATTCTGTTCCTGTTCTAGTTGTTTGCTTAGTTTGTTTTTGTTTTTAGGTTAAGTTGTTGATAGTTGTCAGTTTGTTGTCATTTTACTGTTCATAGTTTTCATCTTCTTCTTTTTCTTAGATAAGTCCCTTTACATTTCATATAATAAGGGCTTGGTGATGAACTCCTTTAACTTAACCTTATCTGGGAAGCACTTTAATCTGTCCTTCCATTCTAAATGATAGCTTTACTGGATAGAGTAATCTTAGATGTAGGTCCTTGCCTTTCATGACTTTGAATACTTCTCTCCAACCCCTTCTTGCCTATAAGGTTTCTTTTGAGAAATCAGTTGATAGTCTTATTGGAACTCCTTTGTAGGTGACTCTCTCCTTTTCTCTTGATGCTTTGAAGACTCTCTCCTTATCTTTAATCTTGGGTAATGTAATTATGATGTGCCTTGGCATGTGCTTCATTTGAGTCCAATTTATTTGGGACTCGGAGCTTCCTGGACTTCCTGGAAGTCCTTTGCCAGATTGGGGAAGTTCTCCTTCCTTATTTTTTCAAATAAGTTTTCAATTTTGTGCTCTTCCTCTTTTCCTCCTGGCACCCCTATGATTTGGATGTTGGAACATTTAAAGTTGTCCTGGAAGTTCCTAAGCCTCTCCTCATTTTTTTGAATTCTTGTTTCCTCATTCTGTTCTGGTTGAATGTTTATTTCTTCCCTCTGCTCCAAATTGTTGTTTTGAGTCCCGGTTTCCTTCCCTTCACTGTTGGTTCCCTGTATATTTTTCTTTATTTCACTTTGCATAGCCTTCACTTTTTCCTCTATTTTGTGACCATACTCAACCATTTCTGTGAGCATCCTGATTACCAGTGTTTTGAACTCCGCATCTGTTAGGTTGGCTATCTCTTCATCGCTTAGTTCTATTTTTGGAGTTTTGAATCTGTTCTTTCCGTAGGGCCATATTTCTTTGGGCACTCCTGTTATGTTGTAAGGGGTGGAGCCTTAGGTATTCACCAGGGTGGCGCAACCCACTTCTCTGTGTTGTGGTGCTATATGTGAGGGAGGGGTCAGGGAGGGGCAATGCTGCTTGCTCAGCTCTTGGCTGGTTTTCAGTCACTTCCCCTGCTACCCACAAGCATATTGGGTCCGTCTGGTGCTGATTCCTAGGTGGGTGGGTTTGTGTATGTTCTAGGACCCAGTGGGTCTTTCAAACAAACTCTCCTCTGGAGCTGGGAGCTTCTCGCACTGCCACAACACCCACAGATTTTTACAGCCAGAGATTTTGGGGCTTCCTTTTCCCACGCTGGAACCCTGGGCTGCGTGGGCTGTATTACTCCCCAGTTATTCGTCCCAGTTTAGCTGCATGGAAAGGTGGACTGCCCGGTCCACCAGCCACCACCTGCCTGGTCCTCCAGATGCCTCCTTGCTTCACATATTCTCTGCCCTGGCTGCCCGTCTCTGCTCCTCCCACCAGTCTGGATGAATGTTTCTTCTTTAACTCCTTGGTTGTCTCACTTCCATACAGTTTGATTTTCTGGCAGTTCTGGTTGTTTTTTCTTTTTAAATTTGTTGTTGTCCTTCTTTTGTTTGCACAAGGAGGCAAAGTGTATCTACCTACACCTCTACCTTGCCCGAAAGTCCTGATTTCTGTCTTTTATATATGTGGTTTTCCTCACATGCCTGTCTGTTGATCCTTGGTTTTCTGCTCTTGTTTAAAAGTGGGGTTTACAAAGCTTACTGGGACTTTATGAGAACATAGAGCTATTTGACTATGTCACTATAGGAAGGCTTGACAGGGCCATTTAGTGATGCCCAGAGAAGAGTCCAGAGTCTCCTCCCTTGAAGGAGATAAGCCTGACAGCCAGCACCCTAGGGCTGGCTGTGGAATCTCAATACGTAGCATGCATAATTTTTGCTTGTTTTCAGTACAATGACCTCATCCTTCACTGGACCCAGTAACCTTTAATTCCTGGGACCTTCTTCTTCAGAAAGGGTGAGGCAGTTGCCAAGAGATATGGTATCTCAGAGGGGATTGGGCATCATACTACTTTCCAAGCAGAGTTGTAATCAGCCCACACTTCCTAAACATTTGGGGGCTCTCACAAGTGTAAATTGGGTTTATTCTTGGCTTTATCACTACTGGCTTAGGAATCTTTTTCTAAAGCTCCTGCTAAGTTCTTTAACACTCATCCATCTGCTTTCCAGCTTCCAGAATTTGGTTTCTCTCTTTTCTTTCCTGTTATTTTAGCCCTTTTGAGTTTAATCTTCTTTTGAAAGAAGTCTTGGGAAGGAGCATAAGTGTGTGCAAATGACCATCTTTATCTAGAACCTAATAATTTCTCCAGGGTTAGTTATGTCATTTGCTAAATTTTAGACTCTGGAACCTATTTCTATATCTGTGTCCCAAGTAAATAGTGTTTCTTAAAATAATTCCTGAGAGATTTTGTGATTTTTCAGGTTGCTACAAGGAGGACATTGCCCCCTCCCCAACTTTAGGTGTGTCTCTTAAATTTGACATACCCGGTTGACTTTGCTTTTTTTCTTTAAAGGGATTCCTAGTTGAGATTTTAATAGCACGTCATCTTGCCTTATTGTACTTAAGTCTGCTATTCTTCAGTGTTTTCTGTTTCTTTTTAGTGCTTATTAAGAGCCAATAATTTATTTTAAAAATCAATTATACGGGATCCCTGCTCAGTGAGCTGTTGATCCAAATTAGTGGTTAGCAATTCTGTTAATTAGCTATATCCTCTACTCCCTGTCAGGGTATCGTCATTTCATGAACATCGCAGCTCTGCTTTGAGTCATAACATTACTTGTTAGGACAAGTTAGCTGTTACCTTCTACTTGTTAATACAAGTGTTTCATGTATTGTTATTACTGAATGTTTTTTGGCCCTTGGCCGAAACGTTTGCTTACTACCCTCATGTAGATCTAGTGCAAATAAGAGTGTTTTTTGCCAACATACTTCTGCTTTGAACCATTTCCTGGTTATAGTTGATTATTCCGTGCAGCTATATTAATCGTAGGGGCAATATCATGCCCTTAGAGGTGGTCTGGATTGTAGACAGCCTTTGCAAAATGGCAGCCCAGCAGACAGCATTCAGACAGAGATATATGTGAATATGTAAAGCAAGAAGGCAGGGAACTCATACCCACAGATGCCTACGTAGCATCAAACTCAAGTCATCTTGCAGATTCCTTCCTTCAGTCTTTTCCCACTTCAGCTACTGTTACAAATTTCAAATGTTAGAATGTGATTACAGAGCAAAGAGAATCAGTAGTAGACCCAAAAATTCAAGCTGGGTCAACAATGCAAGCTGTTGGTGTGAAAAGAGATTAAATGCGGTCCTATAGTTGAGGGTGAAGCTATATCATTAACTCATCCCCTAAAGCAGGGTGAGCACCAACCTACGGCCTTCAGGCCAAACCCCACTGGAGGCTTGATTTTTACTGTCCCCTAAGAAAACACTTCTAAGTGGTAGTTTAAACAAAAAAGATGATGATAATGAAGAAGAAAGAATGAGGAAGAAGAATAGAAAGCAGAAGGAGGAAAAGAAAAGGAATAAAATGTTACAGAGACTGTATGTATATAATCTGTAAAGCCTAAAATATTTACTATTTGGCTCTTTACAGAAATAGTTTGCCAGCCTCTGGTCCACACACTGTTGGCTGAGCCTCAGTCCTTTCCTTTCCACATGTTCCTTCCCCAGTCATGGAAAGTTCTCTGAGTTTTCCCTAAGACTTTAGCAACTTAAATACATATGTGTGTTCATGTGTGGTTTCAAAAGAATTTAATTATGGGTAGATTTGAATCATCAGTTCTCAAGTTTGTGACATCTAAGCAGATTTACCAGCCTAAAAGATGGTGATATAGGTATGTGTGTACATAAGTCAGCGTGACCCATTATGGGTTACATACCTATAGCTACAACTGGAGAAAACAGCAAACTTTTGAACTGCATTTTTGTAAACCCTTTTGGCTAAGTTGGAAACAATGTCCTAAAGGTATATGTTAAATTTGTTTCTCTTTGTGAGTATGAGACATAAACAAAAATAATTGAAACACACTTTTATAATACAAATATCCTCTTACTTACTGAAAGCCTAACAAAAGAAAAAGTTTCACTGGAACAGCTAACTTTAGAATTAGATGGGTAAATTTTAAAAATTATGACTTTACCAATTAGTCTTCCTTACCATGGACATTAGCCAAAATTTGATCTTTATCAATAAGAGATGTACAGGGTTCATCATCACTTTAGGTTTTCTCATTTTACAGCATTTTTAGCCTATATACTCTAAAGCATCCACACACTATTTCCAGGTGACTTTTCCAAAAACTTAGCTCTGATCCTGCCAAATCAGTCTAGTCAACAGTAAGAAATTAAACCAAAGAAGTAAATTATCAAACATTCCTTTTTGAGTCAATTAATATGAAAGCCCTGGAAAAAATGCCAGTGGTACAGTTTTATATTGTTCAATATATTGTGCTATAGTTCTCCCTGTGTTATGGGATATTTTCATATTTGCCTTGAGTCCATTGGCAAATTTAGCATTATAAACTCAATACTGCTCCAATGATGAAATATTATCCCTGTGCTATAAAATTGAATTGAGAACAGAACATTTAGACGATTGCTCAGAAATAAAGCTGTGAGGCCAGTTTATGTCTCTAATACTCAACGTATGTCTAAAATTTTAGTACGAGCAATAATTAATGTTCACTTTCAGTAGTACCTGTGAGTCACATAGTTGAGTAACTAATTTATGGCTCCATTCTTTTTTTAAGTATATTTTATTGATTATGCTATTACAGTTGTCCTAATGTTTCTCCCTTTGCCCCCCTCTGCCCGATATTCCCCTTTTCTCCAACCATCTCCCCCTTATTTCATGAACATGATCATGCATACAGGTTCCTTGGCTTCTCTATTTCCTATACTATTCATAACTTCCCCCTGTCTATTTTGTATCTACCAATCATGCTTCTTATTCCCTGTATATTTTTCCCCTATTCTACCTATTCCCCGTCCCCGCTGATTACTCTCTAAAATTCAGGGGTGTCCAACCTTTTGGCATCTCTGCGCCACACTGGAAAAAGAGTTGTTTTGGGCCACATATTAATACACAAACAATAATTTTTTTAAAAAATCTCATAATTTTAAGTAAATTTACGATTTTGTGTTGGGCTGCATTCATAGCCATCCTGGGCCACATGTGGCCCATGGGCTGCAGGTTGGACACCCCTGCCGAGTCTAAATGATCTCCATATCTATGATTCTGTTCCTGTTGTAGTTGTTTGCTTAGTTTGTTTTTGTGTTTGTTTTTTAGATTCAGTTGCTGGTAGAGGTGAGTTTGTTGTCATTTTAAAGTTCATAGTTTTGATCTTCTTCCTTTTCTTAAATAAGTCCCTTTAACATTTCATGTAGTAAGGACTTGGTGATGATGCACTCCTTTAGATTTAAACTTATCTGGGAAGCAGCTTATCTGCCCTTCCATTCTAAATGACAGCTTTGTTGGATAGAGTAATCTTGGTTGTAAGTCCTTGCTTTTCATCACTTTGAATACTTCTTACCAGTCCCTTTTTGCCTGCAAGGTTTCCTTTGATAAATCAGCTGATAGTTGTATGGGAACTCCTTTGTAGGTAACAGTTTTCTTTTCTCTTGCTGCTTTTAAGGTTCTCTCTTTATCTTTAACTTTTGGGATTTTAATTATAATGTGTTTTGGTGTGGTCCTCTTTGGGCCCAACTTGTTTGGGATTCTCTGGGCTTCCTGGACTTGTATGTCTATTTCCTTCACCAAATTAGGGAAATTTTCTTCCATTATTTTTTCAAATAGATCTCTAGTTTCTTACTCTTTCTCTTCTTCTGGCACCCCTGTGGTGCAAATATTGGCACCCTTGAAATGGTCCCAGAGGCTCCTTACACTATCCTTGGTTTTTTGTGGTTTTTTTTTGGGGGGGGGGTTCTTTTTCCTTCTTGTCCTGATTAGTTCTTTTTTGTTTCCTTATGTTCCATAGTATTGCTTTGATTCTTGGCTTCATCCAGCCTGCTGTTGTTTCTCTGTAAATTGTTCTTTGTTTCCATTAGTGTATCCTTCATATCTGCCTGGGTCTTTTTTATGCCAGTGAGGTCCTCACTAAGTTCTTTGAGCATCCTTATAACCAATGTTTTGAATTGTGCATCTGATAAATTCCTCATCTCCATGTTGTTTAGTTCTTTTTCTGAAGTTTCGTTCTATATTTTCATTTGGGCCACATTTCTTTGTCACTTTAATTTAGCAGCTCCCTGTGTTTGTTTCTGTGTATTAGGTAGAGCTGCTTTAATTCCCTGTCTTAGTGCACCTGTTAAGTCATATGGGGTGGAGCCTTAGGTGTTTGCCAGGGCAGGGCAACACACTTCATCCTTTTGTGGCTCTGTATATGGTGGAAGGATAGGACAGGGGGCAGCACCACTGCATGCCAGCAGCTTGCTGGGCACTCAGCCCACTTTCAGTCACTTCATCCACTTCTCATATGCAACTGACGTCCCTCTACCTGTTGCCCTGGTATTGGTTCCTAGAAAGGTTGGGTTTGTATACATTCTAGGGCCATGCAGGCCCTTTAAACGGACTCTCCTGAGAGACTGGCAGTTTCTTCCACCACCCCAACTCCCACTGTTTTTTACAGCCAGAAGTTAAGAGGCTTTATTTTCCCAGTGCTAGAACTCTGGGCTGTGTGGTCTGGCCTGGGGCTGGGATCACTTGCTCCCCAGATATCCTTCCCAATTTTTATCCACCACATGAGAACGTGGGACCAGCAACCACCGCCATGTCACCACTTCCATACCACATCCTCTCCGCTCTGCCTCCTTGTCTCTGCCCCTCCTACCCATCTTGATGAATATGGCTTCTTTAAATCCTTGGTTGATGCACTTCCATACACTTTGATTTTCTGGCAGTTCTGGGTGTTTTTCATTTTGAGGATAGTTGTGATCCTTCTTATGGTTGTACAAGGAGGTGAAGCATGTCTACCTATGCCTCCATTTTGACCAGAAGTCTGTTGCTCCATTCTTTTCTTTAATCCCCACTATGACTGATCCAGGGTGCAAACAGAATCCTGTTGTCATAGGATTCTTCTCCAGCTATACAGCATTGAAGTCAAACATTACTTTGTAATGTCTTTTCTTTCTTTGCCAAAATGGTTCATCTATAAAAATAATTTAAATTATATAGTGTTTTCTGTTTGTATACTAGATTTTGAAAATACAGAGGTCAACATTAAGCTGGTGGCTTTATTTCTTTTAAAAATAAGGATGTAGCATGGAATTCCAGAGAAAAGCTGGTCCTGAAGCTCATGAGCGCATCCCGTGCAGTGTGCATGGTGGACTTAGGGGCCATGGTCGGGGTCCTTCACCATTTTCAACTGTAAATGTTTAAGGAAGGAATAACATCATAGCTGAATCAAAGGAGGTAGAGAGATGCTAATATACCCTCTCTTTAAGCAAACCAATTAGTTGCACACTTTTTGGAGATTTAATAATCTGATACTTGTTGACGAGGTCCACTGCTGACTGGGTAGAGTAAGGGAATTTATATAATACAGTAATGAAATGAATGGTTACTTAAGATATGAAACTTATTCCATAGTGGAATGCATTGAATTTACAATAAATATCCATAAAACTACAAAAAAAAACAAAAAAAGAAGAAGAAGGGGAGACAGAAGAAATTAATTAATTCATAATAATTTACTTTATCAAGAATAGCCTAAAGAATTGCAAAATATTTAAATTCCCTGTAAGTTGCCCAAATCCTTATTTTGAATAATCCATTTATTTCTGAAGTCTCACTTCTGAGCCTATCATGATTTTCTTAAAAAGAAAGGTGGGGGGAGCCATACCCTTTCTAAACAGATCTGGAAAGGCTTTGAACATCGCTGTTCCCCTGACGACATGGTTCAGCTTCATCCTGTGTTCCTGTAGTTAATGAGCTTATGTATTCCTTCAGGGAAAAGCTGAGCCATCTGAGGGACAGCATGGCCAAATGCGTCTAAGCAATTAAAGGCTGATTAAGTGTTTATCTTCGTTACAGGTGGGAAGGAAAAAATGAAAATGAAGTAGGCAGATGTAAAGAGACCGGCAAAGTTCACGTGACTGTGGATCTGAAATACTACCGGCCGACTGAAGTGGTAAGGATCCCGGCCACCCAGTGTGGGGCCGCATTTGGCCAGCTGTCTGGGAAAACACTATCACCAAATGCCTGAAGCCAACATTCAAAGCTCTCCATTGGGCTCTCTGGCATCTCTCAGTGGGCATTTCCCAAACCATAGTACAGTGGATTGAATTTGAGATGCTATTCTCACCACAAAAATCTGTTGCTTTAAAAAGGACAGCGAGGGTAAAACACACCCAAGGAAATAGTTCATCTCAGAAGTGGAGACTCACACAAATGGCAGATCTCATCGTGTTAGTCCCCTACTTTGACAACTGACCCCAGATACCTACAAGGCCCTCCATGACCCGCAGGACCTCAAGATCTGGGAGGCTGCCTACCTCCTCAATGCATCTGTGCACTCACATGCACACACGAACATAAATCATAAATGGTCTCCCTGTACATTTTTTAATATTCAGCTCAAGTACTGTCTTGCCTTCGATCCCTTTTCTAGACAATATACCACTACCACTGAAATTTCTGCTTCTTCCTTCTTATCTACATTATGTGCTACACATAATTATATTATAACATCTATTATAGCTTATTATATTCATTTGTTTACATGTTTTTCTCCTTTAAACTGTGAACTCTTTCAGGATAAGAACATATTTTTAATATCTTTGTTACAAAGTATAATAGATGTTTATTAAATTTTAATTGATGGGTAGATAGATGGATGAATGGATTGCATTTCTAAATACAGAGGTTTCTGTATTAAGAAATGACCTATAGATTGTTGGAACATAACATCTCCTTTCCTAGACTTATAAAAACTTCCAGCTTGGTATCATCACTTTAATGTGGTCCCCCTCGTTATGGTGACAAAACTCAACATGTTAAGTATAACTAAAGAAAACAGAAAGTGGCATTTTCAGAGAGAGATATTCGAGTTGATGGTTACCTAACGACATGCACATTAACTATGAAAATAGGGTCCCATGAACCTGTTTTACCTGTGTTTTTAACCAGACCCCTGTGTGTTGTACAACCTTTCAGAGATTGGGAAAACCCCAGTGAAGAGAGACTGAAAGTGCATGTGTCATCAGTAGCTACCCTTCAAAATTCCTTGTTTCAGATGAAAGAAAAAACTTCATTTCATGCACTTTTACACACAGGAGGAAATAAAAAAGAAAGAAAACAACCGGTGCTTAGAGACTAGGACTATAGAGTCAAAGCATTGTCCTGGCACAGGGTGTGGCCCGCTCTTCCACACAAGGGAACAATGACTCCCTGTGCTAATGGCAAGTGGGTGTGCCAAGGAGAGGATGTGCTCTGTCTCTGGGAGGAAGATACCGGCACAGTCCTGCTGACACAGCAAGGAATGCCTATCTGGGGCCCCTAGCCACACTGGCATTTGTTTCCCTGTCCTAAGAGGTGCCACAAGGTGTCATTTTTCTGGAACATTGTGCAGATTACACAACAGGCAAAGTTGTTTCTGTGCTAACAAAAATTGTCATATCAGAGTGGAAAATTTACTGAGCCAACAGAAAACTCAATCCTCATAACAATTTAAACATGGCTCTTTCTCTAACACCAAAATAGTTTCAAAAGCTAGGAAGTCATTAAGAATGGCTTGTCTGTCATTCTCACTTAGGCAAGGTGTGGGATTGATAAGAACACAGAACAAAAGAATTTGCTGAACAGGAAAAGGACCCTTGGACTAACAAGGCAGTTCTTGAAGTCCATCCCTATCAACCCCTTTTCCTGTCCTGACGCTACATCCCTCCCTATTTCTTTTGTTCATTCAAACGTCATTATCATACCTGTTCTGCAACTTCATTCACACTAAAGCTGTTTGAACCTAAGAATGGTGTCTTATTTCCTGTGCTTGCTTTATTTGTTCACTGATGTAGCTCCCACCCTGATTCTCTGTACTACTTCAGTTTGGATGTTTAACTGCATTCCATCTTCCCGGTGAGCCTCTAGGCTGCATTCATTTTGTTTACTCCACTTAAGCAGAGCATTATAGTGCGCGAGCTTTTCTTGTACAGTAAGACTAAACTTTTAACTTCATTTCTCAGAACAAGGAGTTTTCACAAAACTTGGATCAGTTTTACATCCTTCTGTTCACTTGTGTCTGGGGCAATAGTAGTCCTCTTCCAGTTGAAAGGTGACCAGAACTGAACACTGACTTCTAAATGGGCTTTTACTTAGGTGGCAGCTGAGTAGCCAACACATCTAGAGAATCACTGGGCATGAATCCTGAAAAGCACCAAGCTCCTCTGAGGGTTATCGGCGCTTAATGTAGTGTAGACATGGAATTTTCCCATGTCTAAATCGTATCCTTCCCCACTCAGTGTCTAAGTTCCTCTTGCAGGTTCCAAGGCTTCTTTTCATCCTTCCTCAGATTCTGTAAAATCGTCTTCTCAGGACAGGCTTTACTCATGTGTATTCCCCCAACATAGGGCACTCCAAAGGGAAAAGCATAAACTATCGAACAGCTCTCCTTAGCATCAAATGGTTCCAAAATGACTAATAGAAAAAAAATAAAGAAAATTTGAAAAGCAAAAAGTGACGAGGACATATCAGGTCTCAGAAAACCAGTATCCTAAAGCAAGACTAAAGGAACATAGAGCTTCATGTTGTTTTTTTTAAATAAGATTCAGACTAGCCTCAAGAAAGGCTCCTTTACTCAGTGTAGGCGAGCGCTAACACAAGGGAGGCGTCCAGGGATTCCATAGAGAACACACTTGCATGCAGGCCGACAGTTTCTGTTCCCATTGATGTGGCCACCACAAAATCTTAGATCTTGCCTATGTACCAATATGAAAAGTCTCGAAAGTGTTCATTCTAAGCTAAGGACTCCAGCATCCAATTAGAACGGAATGGAGTCACATATTTTGCTTCCTTACCTACAAATTCCAGGGTTTCCTGTGAACATTTAGGAGTTTTGCTCCTATGGAGAGCTTAATCCTGAAAATTACACTTTAAATTTCACATTGCCCCTGAATTCCAGTATTTGGTGATGGTGTTACCAAAACTTAAGTTCTGTGCCTCTTAAAACTCATGTCTTGTAAAAAGCTTTCTATATGTACACACATTTCCACATAGATTCATTGCATTGTGCATTTATTCATAGAAAAGTAGGGTTGTGCTGAAGTGTGGGCTCCAGGGTCAGACTGACTGGATTCAAAAAGTGTCCATTACTAGCTGTGTGACCTTAGGCAAGTTACTTAACCTTTCAGTGCTTCTGTTTCCATGTCTTTAAAAATGGGTTTGGTAATAGAACACCTTTCAGGGTTGTTGGAAATTAACAATTAGATATATAAAATGCTTATTAAAACACCCAGTATTGATGCTGTTATTGTTCTTTAGTCATTCATTCAGTAAATATTTGCCAAACACTGTGTTAGATCCTAAGGAATACAGTATAAACAAGACCGACACAGCCCCTGCCCTTGTAGAGACTGGATATAGAGGCCTAAATCAGTCACTTAAACCTAGTACCTTTTGAAAAGTAGAATGACACCATTGGTGAATTGCACAGGTTAACCAATAAAGGGTAGATAACAAGTTATAATTAAACCTATGTGCAATTATTAATATGTACTTTAATTTTTTTATTCTTATTTTACCTTGACTTAATCCTTTCTGGTCTACTCTCTGAAGATTAAATAGATATTCAGTAGTATGGAAGCATCATGTAAATATAAGAAAATTGATATTGACCTATTAACTTACTTTAAAATAACCACAAACATACCTTCCTTTTGTTTGAGAATGTTTAACTTGGAAAATTTACAAATGTTGAGTTAATTAAGTATTCGTCCTAATGTGCCAAATTTTTAATGACACCAAATGGTCAATCCATTTAAAAAAAAAAAAAGGTAAGATTTCTTTTCAGTGAAACAAACAAAAATCCTTTTTATTTTCTGCAGAGCATTTTAGGAAACGCATGGAGGATTCACAGACTAAAAGTGAAGTCACATATTTTTCCTAAACAGTATCTTGACTTAAATTCCAGTAGATAATGAGAACTGAATTATTTCTTGCTCTGTCTTTAATACTATCTGTCTTTAACATTAATTTTTCTTGCCATTGTATTTCTAATATCCTCAATTACAATTTTTTATATTTGCTTAGATACTTTATGTTTATTCCCATTCTTTATAAATATTAGAAAAAATCATAATTAAAATCTAGAATGGAGAAAACAATAAAGAATTAGTCCAAAAAGCACCTTCCTTCAGTAAAAACATGTAGCCTGTTTCTAATCAAATTACCATATGCTTGTTGAGTTGTTCCCTCTGCAAACTTTCCCTAATATTTTTCTGTAAATGATGTTAAGCTCAGTAGCCCAAAATTGCCTGCTCTATCTCATAGTCCTGTTTAGAAGAATGCTGTGTAACACTTTCCAGACCTCAGGAATCTGATCTGTCATCAGAGGACTTGTGTAAGTAAGTCAGCTTCCCCCGGTTCCATCTCTGTGTATTGGTGGTCTTGAAACTGTCCCGTTTTACTCCCTGTTCTCACCACGTTCTCATACTTCCCACTTGTAGCAAGAAATTAGATCCTCTCTGCTCTATCCCTTCATCTTGCCCAGGTCTGTAAGAAGCTAGCGACCTCTCCCTGTCCTGATTCTTCTGACCTCTAAGACTCTAATCCTACCCCTCTACTTCTGCTTGTTCTTGTTCCTTATTGTGACTGGTGGGAGCCTGGGTAGAAGGATGCAGAGAGAGCAAAATAAGGGCAAGTCCCTTTCTTTCTGCATTCCTCGACGTGCATAAGGAGAGGCTGAACTACTTGTTCTGTAAGGTCCCTTCCAATTCTCATATTCTAGCATTTCTGCTTTTATAACTATCAGAGCAGACAGTATGGAATGTTGTCACTGCTCCCTCATCAAAATGTTTCTTCTTTTGTAATTATTCTCTGAACTTCTTACTACTTGTGTTTTATAGTTGATATCACTAAGTCGCTGTTTTTATATTTTGAGCCTCCCTTTAAGGCTCCTCATACTAATTTTTGTATCATTCCTTAATCACATTGGCCTTCTGTGCCCTTTTTCTTCCTTGGACTTAACCAAAGACCCTTAAGTTTCAGTCTCTCTGGTTGATTCTCAAATGTTCCACTGTATGTTTTCCATACTTCGTAGGATCTCACACAAAACCCCCCCAGGTGCGTATAACATCACTCCTCGAGCCTGTGTTCTTTCCTCGGCTGCTAGCCCCCCGAGAATTTCATATCTAGTGAAATAGGAATTGTGTACTGACTGTAATGCTCCCAACTTCCTTCTCATTTTCCTTCAAGGTTCTTATGATTAGATCCAGATTAGAATGATGTCATTAAAAATTCAAAAATCTTTATGGGTATACAAAACTACATGCATTGTCTTATTTTTAAATATCTTTTATATTTATCCAAAAAACTTTCTGATATCCTGAATGCAGATGGTTTTATTTCTCACACTAATAAGGAATTCCCATAAAATCTGTGCCTTTTTTCTAAAAAAAAAAAAACAAACAAAAACTCTTCAGGTAATGACTACCTTCATCTCTAATTGTAGTGTTGACCTCTTGACATCTACAACATAAATTCCAAAATCTTGGAAATTTGTTTTAGCCTATGTATCTACTTTCCTTAGGAATAACAATTAGTACTTGAGCCCAGCTTCTACCTAAATTAGCTCTTATGCAGGTCACCCAAAGTACAGAATTACTTAGGGGAGACCTAGCCATCTCTGATATGATCACCTGCCCCCTCTTCATTTTCATCTAGCCAGTGAGATCTATATTCTGGAATTTTAGAAATCAGTATTTGCTGTGTGTTTTTTTAAACAACTCAGGAGTCCTTTTCTGTTCTATCAGGTCATATTTACCTTCCAAAATAATTGTCATTCAAAAATCTTTATGCATGGGCATTTCATAGATAATACTATCCATGGTTTTCTTCCTCCACCCTATTCCAACAGGGTTAATAATTCCTGTCCAAGTTTTATTTTTCTCCTAGCACATTATTCACTGTGGGCACCAAATACTCTGGTCTACTACAATGTAATCCACATGCACTGACTTTGGTCTCCTCTTAGTCTTTGTCTTGCCCTGGCGGCTTCCTCCTGCCTTGCCGCCCACGCCCTCGGCTCAGGGTGAACTGATTGCTTCACTCATTGTCACACCTGCCAGCAAAGTGGGGAGCTCAGCTGACTGCTTTGTCAGAAAGCGGCAAGTGGATATCCACAGTGATGGTCTCACTTCCTGACTTAATAGCTCTGATTTGTCTCCTTGACAGTCACACTTCATGTGCTTCGCCTGCCAGTAAATATCTGCTGTCATCCAGCTGCTGTTAACAATAGACACTGTGCTTAATAGCAAAGTCAAGTTGGTACATTATGTAATGTTCTGATAAATTCGCAAGTTTCTTGGATAAGTCAGATGTGTATTTCTTTGTGAAAACCTGGTGTGAGAATATCTAAGCTAAGGCATGGGCAGGTGTCTAGGTACTAAAATATTCTCTAACTTTTAAGATTTACTAAAAGAGTCCTTTATATATTGCATTCATCATGTACATTCAAAATATAATTTTTATTTACCTTAGCTTCTCAGAAACATATCAGTATATACACACACGCACACACACATATATGTAAAATAAAATATCCTTACATGATTGAAGTCTTAGAAATTCAATTCAAAAATAGTGTTACTTCCAGCCAAGATGGTGGCATAGGCAGATGTGGCTTGCCTCTTTGTCAAAATTACAGCTAAAATATAGAACAACCATCACTCAGAACCTTCCGAAATCGAGTTGAATGGAAGTCTGACAACTACAAATTAAAGAAACCACATCCATCCAGACTGGTAGGAAGGGCACAGGCACAGAACAGGCTGGTCCCTCACCCACATGTGGTGGATAAAAATTGGGGTGGGATATCTTGGGAACAAGGAGTCCCAGCCCCATACCAGGCCCCCCCAGCCCAGGGTTCCAGTGCCAGGAAGATAAGTCCCTACAACATCTAGCTGCAAAAGCCAGCCACCAGCAGGGATTGAGTCAGTGGAAGAAACTGCTGGAACCCCAAGCAGTTCCTCTTAAGGAACCCACACACAGACTCACCTACTCAGGCTCATCCCCTCCGAGCTCTAGCACCCCGGTAGCTGCTTGAAAGGCACCAGTGGCATAAAGGGAGAAACTGAAGTATCTGGCATCAAGGCAGGCAGAGGCTATTGTCCCTTTTCAAAATCTTCCACCCACAGACCCGGCAAGCTGGTGCCATATCTGAGACTTTGTCAAACTGACTAATACTGTTTGATCTGCCTTGGAGATCCCCAGAGACTCCGCCCCACCCAACTTATGGGTCCACCAAGCTTCTTTTCTGTATGAATGGGTAGTCTTGGCTCATGCTTCACAACTTCCTAAATCAAAACACGCAACAGCTGACCTCAATGAGTCCCAGGCCTGGCACTAGCAGCAGCCAACCTAGACTCACAGCTTGGCTTCACCTGAGAACCTCCAAGCCCAGCACCAGTAGCAACCATCTCAGATTGCTTTATAGCTCAGGCAGGGTGGCCCCAGGCAAAACACAGGTGGTGGCTGACCTTGGGCTATACCACCTGGAAAAAGCCAGCGCACCCAGTGGTCAGCTACAGACCACGTTGGAGCACCACCACCCTGCCCCTGCACAGCTGATCCACCATGGATGGTAGAGGTTGGTGGTAAGTGATCACAGCCAATCCTTACAGCTGTATGGCCTGAGTAAATCCCTCCCATTGATCTGCCAACAGCAACCAAGACTCAACTATAAGAGGAGGGTATACTCAGCCCACACAAAGAGTACACCTCAAGTACCCAGCTTAAGTCTTAGGGGAGGCTGTGCCACTGGACCCTACAGGACACCTACTACATTAGGCCACACTACCAAGACACAGAGTGATAGCATCTCTAACACATAGAAACAAACACAGGGAGGCTGCCAAAACAAGGAGACAAAGAAACATGGCCCAAATGAAAGAACAGATCAGAACTCTAGAAAAAAGAACTAAACAAAATGAACATAAACCATCTATCAGAGGCAGAGTTCAAAACACTGGTTATAAGGTTGCTTAAGGAACTTAGCGAGGACCTCAGCAGCTTAAAAAAGATCCAGTCAGAAACAAAGGATACACTAATTGAAATAAAGAACAATTTACAGGGAAACAAGAGTAGAGTGGATGAAGCTGAAAATCAAGTCAATATTTTGGAACATAAGGAAGCAAAAACAACCACGCCGAACAACAAGTAGAAAAAAAGAATTAAAAAAATGAGGATAGTATAAGCAGCCTCTGGGAGAACTTCAAGAGCTCCAACATTCACATCATAGGGATGCCAGAAGGAGAAAACAAAGAGCAAGAAACTGGCCATCTATTTGAAAAAATAATGAAAGAAAGCTTCCTTGGTTTGGTGAAGGAAATAGATGTGCAAGTCTAGGAAGCACAGAGAGTCCCAAACAAGAAAGATGCAAAGAGATCCAGTCCAAGACATACCATAAGTAAAATGCCAAAGATTAAAGATGAAGAGAGAATCTTAAAAGCAGCAAGAGAAAAGAAGTTAGTAAACTACAGGAGAGTTCCCATAAGTCTGTCACCTGATTTCTCTGAAGAAACTTCTCAGGCTAGAAGGGATTGGCAAGAAATATTCAAAGTCATAAAAAAGCAGGGATCTACGGCCAAGATTGCGCTACCCAGCAAAGATATCATTTAGAATCAAAGGGCAGATAAAAAGCTTCCCAGACAAAGAAGAATTAAAGGAGTTCATTATCACCAAACCATTATTGTATGAAATGTTAAAGGGACTTATTTAAGAAAAAAAAAAGATCAAAACTATGACCAAAAAAAAAAGGGGGGGGCAAAAAATACAAATCTATCAACAATTGAATCTAAAAAAAAGCAAACTAAGCAAACAAGAACAGAGACAGAATCATGAATACAGAGAGCATTTTGATGGTTGCTAGATGGGAGGGGGTGTGGGGGAATGAGTGAAGAGGTGAGGGCATTAAGAAATACAAATAGGTAGTTACAGAATAGCCAGGGGGATGGAAGGTATAGTATAAGAAATGGAGTAGCCAAAGAACTTAGACTCGTGACCCATGAATATGAACAATGGTGTGCGGATTGCCTGAGGGAATGGGGCTGGTGGGTGGAGGGGGGCAAAGGGGAAAAATCAGGACAACTGTAATAGCATAATCAAGAAAATATGATAAAAATAAATAATGTTTATTGTATTCCTACCATGGGTGTAAATCCTAGTAGCGCTGTGAGAAATATAAAGATGGCTAAGGTAAGGTCCTTCTTCCATAGCAACTCTCTGACAAATGAGGTGGGGAGCCCTTGGCAGCTACTGGGACAGTCACAGGTAGGTGTAACATGAACTAACTGCACCAGGACAATAGAATGAGAACAGTTACAGAAGCCAGTACATTGCAGAGATGTGGACCACAGGACTAGGTATCAAATCAGATAGTCAAATGTGGACAATAGACTGGAGCTGAAGGTGACTCCCTGAAGTAGAGGATCAACAGTGAGGTGTGGTGGGCAGTTAATGATGTCACAACCCACATGAGAGATGGAGGGAGAGGACTCAATTTGCAGGGGGAGGAGTGAGGTCTGTTGCATTCACATGCCTTACGCATAGCCATGCAGCAGTATCAAGCAGGAGAGGGAGCTGGAGGCCTGGTGTAGAAGGAAGAGGTCAGGTGTGGAGGTTAGATGTGCAAGCAGTTAGAGTTGAAGCCCAAAAGAGAACTCTTGGGGGAGGAGCAAGGGGAAGAGAAGAGCATCAAGGCTAGTCACAAAGCTAGGCAAGTTAATTCCAGGAGGTAGGTCTCAGAAACACATTTTGAAAAAATGGGCTAAGAATTCAGAGTTCACAAATTAAGCATTTGTATTTCAGAACCTAGGGCCAGAATAAAGTATCTGCCACCCTACATAATTATTCCCAGCCTTCAAGGATCCTTAAAGATTTAAAGAAGGAATACCAAAGAGTTTACATTAACTGACAGATGACTGCTACATCTCAATCCAGACAAAACTGAATTTTGGAGATAAACAAAGACCTGATTTCAGATTGATGTGTCCTGGAAGTCAGGTTGCTAAGCATTTTAGAATTCTTAAAGATCAAAGGGCTTATATAAATATAAGGTACTTTGCACAGCATATTGTCATTCTTAGTACTGTCATCATCAATTATTATCATCATCGTTAAATACTTCTGCGAAATCAGTAGTTATCAAGAGGCATCTGAAAGAATATTTGAGCTGTTCAGCTCCTGAGATTTTCTTTTACGTAAATATTTATTTTGTTTTGTACCTATGTACCTTCATGCAGAAAAGGCTTTACTGCCCCAGCTGGTGTGGCTCTTAGGTGGCTGGGCATCATCCAGCACACTGGAAAGTCACAGGTTCAATTCCCAGTCAGGGCACAAGGCTGGGTTGCAAGTTCAGTCCCCAGGTGGGGCGTGTACAGAAGGCAACCAGTCGACGTTTCTCTCTCACATCAATATTTCTCTCCCTCTCCTTCTCCCTCCCTGCCCCCTCTCTAAAATCACAAATAAAAATAAAATTTATGGGTTTTTTTTTTAATGGTTATACTTCTTGACCCAATGGTATAAGTGATGATCATGGTGAAAGATGAGGAGGTGAATTGTTGACCTTCTCTTCGGACTCTGCCTAAACTGTATGTCCGTAGAAGCTGTAACAGGACCTGAAATCCAGCAAGTTCTATGGCTGCCCCCCTAGAACTTAAGGTTCCCTAACAGGCTAGAAAGCAGCCACCAAAGAGAAGACATTAGTCCATCGTTCATGTTTATATTTACTGCCAACCACACCCTTCACTCCTACCTCATAAATTTTGTTGCAAAAACCTATCTTTGTTCTTGTTTCTTAGAAACTGGGTGTCACTTTTACCATCTAAACTCTGCGTTGGTGCCCAAACCACTGTGGTTCAGTTAGTTGGGCATCATCCCACAAACCGAAATGTCACAGGTTCGAGTCCCTGTCAGAGCACATACCTGGGTTGTGGGTTCGGTCCCCAGTCAGGGCACATACAAGAGGCAACAGATCAATATTTCTCTCTCACATCGATGTTTCCCTCCCTCTTTTCCTCCTTCCCGTCCCCTCTCTCTAAAAACAAATAAATAAAATCTTTTTAAAAATAAGTAAAAATAAAATCTACTTTGGTTTTCTACTGCTGCTATGACAATTATCACAAACAGCAGCAGAAAACTGTAGAAATCTATTATCTTATAGTTCTAGCATTCAGAAGTCTGAATTGAGTTTCACTGGGTAAAATTAAGGGGTTGACGGAGCTGTTTTCCTTCTGGAGGCTGGAGAGTTCTTAGACTGCAGGATATTCTATTGGCAGAGAGTACTGCATTAATCACTTTGAACCGTTGCTGTTTCAGTGTTTGGAAAGCACATTATTAATCACTTTGAGGAGAAATAAGAAATGGTGGACTCTAGTTAATTGTCAGTTCATAATATACACACTCAAAAAATACCATTAACATGCACTTGGGCAGTTATAAATGAGAACAAACCATACTTAAGTCTGAAGTAACACTGGGCAAAGGGACGCGAAAGGCGTCCTTAAAGAGGGAGCTTCAGAGTAGGGTTTTAGAAAGGTAGAGAGGGCATTCCACATTGGGGCAGGAGATGCCCTGAGAATGAACCTTAGGGCAGGGACCCTGTCATGTGGAGAGTGGACTCGGCAGGGAAACAGTGGGAAACAGGGCTCGCCGCCGCAGATGTTCCTTCCTAACCCTCCCCTCTGCCCGACAGCAGCCCTCTGCCTCCACGCCGCCAGCCTGTCTGTGCAGAAAGTCAGCTGCTCTTCCTCCTTTCGTTTGTATTCTTTTTCTTATTTTTACCTTCTCTTTTCCTGCTGTCATAAGTCTGGAAACCAGCCACATGTTTCTCTTATGCCCCATGTAGCCACTATTCTTTCTGAGACTACCAGCCTATCTTTTGTGACATGTCATCTCCCCCCTGACTGGTTCAAATTATGGAAGTGTCCCCTTACCTCCTTTATTGAGTTAAACAAGTTTTGTGTTTGAGACAAATTCTTAAGGAGTTCACAGTTGTTTTAGTGATTAAAAGATAAAGTCAGGAATAAAGAAGAACCTACTTTCATAAGAGAAATTTATCTCATAAACATGCCCTTAACAGTCTTTCCAAGAAGATCAAACTAAAAATGCTTTTTAAAAATATATTCTTCACTTCTCAGTGATACCTATCTTTCTCAAACTCTTCCAAAAACTTGGAGATGAAGCAATACTTCCTAATACATTTTATGAGGCCAACATAACCCTGATACCAGAACATGGCCAGGATGGCTCTGGCCAGTGTGGCTCCGCTGGTGAGAGCATCATCCTGTATGCGAAAAGGTTGCAGGTTCAATTCCTCGTCAGGGCACGTGTCTGGATTGTGGGTTTGGTCCCAGGGGCAACCTATTGATGTTTCTCTCCCTCCCTCTTTCTCCCCGCCTTCACCTCCTTCTAAAAGCAATAGGCATGTTGTCAGGTGAGGATAAAAAATAAAAAATAAAAATAAATAAAATTATGGCAAAGATAACACACAAAAAGAAAACTATAGGCCAATATCCCTTAGGAATACACTTGCAAAATTCCCAAATAAAATACTAGCAAATTGAATGCAACAATACATTAAAAAGTTCATACATCACAATCAAGTGGGGTTCATTGCAGGGGCACAAGAGTGGTTCAACATACACAAATCCATCAATGTAGTACACCACACTAACAAAACAAAGGATAAAAATCATATGGTCTTATCAATGGAGGCAGAAAAAGCATTTTATAGGATACAACCTCCCTTTGTGATTAAAACATGCAATAAAATAGGTATAGAAGGAACGTACCTCATCCATTTATGATTAAAATACTCAGTAGAATGAGTATAGAAGCAAAGTACATCAACATAGTAAAAACCGTATATGACAAACACTCAGCTAAGATCATGCTCAGTGATGAAAAACTGAAAGCTTTAGGAACAAAACAAGGATGTCTACTCTCACCTCTCTTATTCAACATAGCACTGGAAGTCCTAGCCAGAGCAACCAGGCAAAAGAGAAATAAAAGGTATCCAAACTGGAAATGAAGTAAAAGTGTCACTTTTTGCAACTGACACAATTCTTTATATTGAAAACCCTAAAGACTCCACCAAAAAACTATTAGAAATAATAAACAGATACTATAAAGTTGCAGGATACAAAATCAATGTACAAAAATCCACTGAATTTCTATATACTAACAGTGAAATTTCAGAAAAAGAAATTTAAAAAAAAACATCCCTTTTGCAATTGTAACAGAAATACCTAGGAATCAACTTAACAAAGGAAGTGAAAGACGTGTACATATTCTGAAACTACACAAACCTGGTGAAAAGAAATGTTTGTGAATTAGTTTTATTTTTGGAAGATTAGAGAGTGCCAAGTCCCCTTATTGAAATTCTAAAATTTAAAAGAAACTATAGTGACAATTTGGATATGTCCTGCTGTCTTACAGAATATATTTAAAAGGTCTAAGTCTCAACACCTTTTGCTCCCAGCCCTCAGACTGTTGTAAATCTTAAAGCACTGAAGCTCCCCTTCTGTGTTTCCACTACGACATAACAATGAATATTTTCCCACTAATCTTAATGGGCATATTGGAAAAAAAAACTGACGAATTGTTAGTTTCAAGGCCCTGCACAAAAGTCAGTTCAGCCCTTGGTGAGCCTTCTCCTATTTCCTCGGGCAGAGTCAGGGCTCAGCCCTTAGTGGGAAGTACTTGTCCCACTGTACTGTGATGTGTTGTTTCCACCTGGGACCCTGCCAACAGGGTTGACATCTAATGGCCTTGGATTGGACCTAGCACATAGCGGGGGTAAATTAACGAACATACGAATGACACATCAAAGAATCATTCTCGTGCTTTCCAACCATCTCTGGTATGAAAAAAATTACTGAAACCACCCTGGCTGGTATGGCTTAGGGGATGGGGTGCTGGCCTATGAACCAAGGGGTTGCCGGTTCAATTCCCAGTTAGGACACATGCCTGGGTTGCAGGCCAGGTCCCTGGTTGGGGGCGCATGAGAGGCAACCACACATTGATCTTTCTCTCCCTCTCTTTCTCTTTCCCTTTCCCTCTCTCTAAAAATAAATAAAATGTAAAAAATATTACTCAAACCAATGTAATAAACTTAATTAAATTCTAAATAGCAAAAAAGGTATCAAAATATGTTTCCTCGTTTTCTTTCTATTTGAGATTCTATGGCAAAATGAGTGTTGAGTTTACAATTCACATCTAGATGCCCAACCTTTAAACAAAATTTATATTCCATATCTATCTTTTTTGTGCTGTATTCCCTTTTCACTAGTTCTTTTATTTTTTTACTCCCCTTCTTATCTTCTCCTGTTTTTGCTGATGTTCCCTCCTTTTTTTCTTCATCTTTGCTGAAATTCTCTTTTTCATAAGCTCTGATTGTTCCCCTGCCCAACTCCCCTCCCTGCAACTTCCTTTTTAATCTATTCCAAGCATCTTAAATGAGCTCAACACACCAGAGTTATTTCCTGGTGCCTCTTTGTAGGAAGCACTGGTAATGGAGATATTATAACCTGACCCAGAGCAAGGTGCCTTCAGTTAGCCGCGTGGCGTGTTGTGCACTCCCCATAGGAGAAACCTCACATTGTCTGAAATCTCGAAAGGACTGCGCAGTAACATCAGACCGACGTGCAAAATACATCCTGGGTTGCTTCTGTCTGAGGAAAGGACATCTGCCAAAGGGAGATATTTTTAACTGTGAGCTCCTAGTATGAAATGCCCCCATTAGCGGCTACCATCTTCCTTTTACCTCATCTAAGACTGTATTGGTAGAGCAGAGTATCAGATAGCATAAGAGACATTTCATTGTTCCTTTAGCTTTGTCCACCACACATGTTCCTCTGCTGTTCCATCTTCAAAACTTAATGAATAAAACATAAGAAGTATAGATCAGCGAATCACTCTAATGACTGATGTTTGGAGCCAAAGTCTACTAGAAAATTAATGGCAGTTTATCATTTCCTTTTCTTACTTTGAATCTTCAGTGTTTTTCTTCTGATAAATGCAGACTAAAATTTGAATATATGATTGTATAAGATAAGTGACAGTCATTTAGAACAATATTTTTTAAATTTCTGAAATGTGTTAAGGTTACATAGAAGACTTTCCTGGTAAGACTTGCAGTGTCTTCTTTATTTGTGAACATATTTTGGTGACAAATTCAGTCCAGTGCAGTGGAATAGGCTTTGGATATACTTTCTAAAACAGGTATCTAAAATATAGTTTTCTTTAGTATTACATTTCTCAAATGAAAAGAAGTTGCCTGAGTGTGGCTCTCTTGCTAAAAATGTTAACTTATAGTGAGGCTGTGAAGAAAAAATGCCAGTGGGTCCATGGGTCAAATGAATAGGAAGAAGTAAGGAGCTGGAAGGTGGATCAAAACAATTTCTAATTTTCCTTTTAGGTCCTTGTGTTGTGTGCTTCCAAGTTGAGATGATGAGAACCCTTTTCATGCAAAGGGCACATCTGTCAAATGCAGTGTGTGAGTTAGGGTGGGGGCAGGGAAGCTGTGGATATCAAATATTCTCTTTATGAATCAGCACCTCCCACTTCCCCAAAAGGTGGATGGCTGTTGACACAGTGTATTGTCTCCTGTTTCAGCTGGAGAGGGAGGGCAGTGGGAGGCAGCATGGCTAAGAGAGGCAACACTGAACAAACAGTGGCAAGCACCTGATCCTGGTGTGGGCGGGTGGGAGGCTCCCAGTCTTCCCATGTGGTGCTGAGCAACCACCAACTGATCCCAGAAAGGAAGGGGAAGGATAACACACACTGGAGTCCGTCAGCAGTACCAGGGCATTTCATCCCATACGGTTAGCCATAGCTAAGGGAATGGTTTTAATCAAGGTTTTCTCTAACATATTTATGAAGGGGCTAGCACTTAAGCTCCTGTCACATGGGTTTATCTGGCAGGTATAAAACAGTCCGTGGCTTGTCCACTTGGAGCACCCACAGTGGTCACATTTCTTCTGACTTATCAGTCTTACATCCATGACTTGGTCTATGAAGTCTTGTTTTTACAGTTCTATCACTTTCTAACTTTCTCCGGCAGAAAATTATATGCCTGCCCCATTGTCCCCATTGTCAATGTGTATTTGTCAGTCTTTCAGATTCAACCTGCTCTTTTCAGCCCTCCTGCAGCTAAATACCCCTTTTATCGATTGTTCTGCTACCAACCTCTGTTGAAATCCAAACTAAACAACTCATTGCTTACTAGAAATGCACTTCTTTCCTTTTCTGCAGTTTTCATGATGTAACTCTCTTTTTTTTAATAACTCAACCTCATTTCTTTTTTCTTTCCTTCATCTGTATAATTGTTCCAGGCAGCTGAACTTCATCTGTGGTACCCTTATGCTTTGTGGTCCGCATGACAGACTTAAAAGTACAGCATGTACTTGTTTTTCAACATTGAATTGGTTATAAGGCCTTATTCCTTCTTCATCTTCTATCTGTGTGACATTCTGCACCGCAACTCTCCCTGTAGATGGTAGGTCAGGAATGTGTATTTGCAGGCATTGTTGTTTATATAAACTACAGTGATGATATTAGAGTCTTCATCTGAAGTAAACCGCAAGAACGCTGAGTCTGGCAACGAGGAGTTGGATAGACCGCAGCGTCTGAAAGTTGTGCAGTTAACTATCTACATCTTCACCTTTACACATCAACTCGGTGTCCCTGTCTTCTAAGTGAAGGACAATTGTGCTAAACGTCACAAGACTACAAGGAGGTTAAATTAATGCTGGTAAAGTAAGTTGAGATCTATGATCGAGGATAACATTATTATACATTGATGTGATTATTACCAAGGAAAACTCCTCAAACAAGGTATCAGGATTAAGCTGTATTAATCAACATCCTCTACCTGTGCTGTGAAGCCCCAAACCTCCTATCTCTTAGAGTTTTCTCTCTCGGTCCTAGAGTCTCTTTCTAGATGCTGGAGAGGATTAAAGAGTAGGTCATGGTCATGGAATTATAAACAGAAGAATTGAGTCAGGGGTTAGTAAACACTCAGGTGAGGGATCAGACTAGGTTTAAGGGCATGTTCTGTGGGTGACGATCCAGCAAAGCCACCCAGCAGACACCTGCTGGCTAGCACATCATGTCAGCCCTAATGTTCATGGTGGTATTTGTTACTCCCTATTAACAGTCCCTTTACCCAACTCAGCCCATGCAACCAACAGGGACTTTGGTCCATATGGCACAGAATCTGATGAAAAAGATGGCTTTCCAAAAGATTTCCAAGTCACTTAAAGGGTGGGGACAGAGATATATAGGTGACCAGGAGTCTCGTAGGTAAAGACAGACTGACAGCACAGAAATAAGCAAAGTGGACCCAAAAACTATACCTAGATTTAATGTGTGGAAGTTGTAGAGGTGCACCCCCACAATTGCAGGCTGTGTATGCCATGGTTTCAGAGCAAACAGTGGCAGGTGTGTTTCTCCATTTATTTCCTGTTTGCTGTGTTTCATTTTGATTGTAAAGGTCAGAGCGGGCGTGCATGTATCATTTTTCTGTTCTTAGAGAAGTGACCAGAGACTTGCTCCTACTCAGGCAATAAGCAGAATTACAGGCATATTTTATTAAGGGTGGCCACCCTAGTCCATGTTTCTCAAGCCTGGTGCATTATAATCATACAGAAAACTGAGCCATGATTTCTGGGAGTTCAGGACTCTTTGTAGGCCCACCTAGGCAGCCAGCCTCGAGCCAGGCTGCATGTCCACAGGTAGGAAGCTGCACCCTTGTTCTGCAGTCAGAGTGATGCAGATGGCTTAGTTGTCTCTAACATTTTTGTTTTATTGACCTGTTTGAGAATCAGATGAAATTTGATTCCTCACAGGGAGGGGAGAAGTGCTCAGAATACACCACCCCTTTTATAATTATGAGGAATCATCATTCCTTTCTAGTCATCAACACGGAGAAAAATCAAACCTGAAGTGTGAAGTCTGCCCCTTTCTCCTCTAGTCCCAAGTTTTAGCTTAGCTCAAGTGCCCCTTTCTAGGCTATTTTATTTTCAAAATGCTCATTTTGAGTGATTAAAATTTTTATCTTTATAATCTGATGATGCGTAGTCAGTCCCTTCACACATCCGTAGTTAAGCCCTTCACAGGCTCACATCATTGCTTTGGAAGAGAATGAAGCCTTCCCCAACACAACAGAACATGAAGATCTTTCGCCCCTCAAGGGAGGATGTTCTTAGGACCTGCACATTGAGTTTGGCAGCTTCGAAAGATAATTTACTGATTAAAGTTAAACTGATGGTAGAAATTTAGAAGTCAAGATTTTGTGTGCAAGTAGCCTTAGTTTCTCCAGCCTCATCTTCAAGGAGCTCCAGCTGAAAGCGAGTCATATCCCAGGAGAACTCCAAGGTTTACTTCGATGTGTCTGCAGGTGTGTGTTGAAGCTCTGTCAGATCTGACACAATGACCTGTTTATTCCATACTAAGTACATGAGCGGCCATTAAGTGCTTGATCAGTGAATGAATGCTGCAGATATACACAGAAAAAAATCAGTAATCCGTTAGCTGTTTTAGGCATCTGATCAATCAGTTTGACTGGTTTTCTTTACCAAGTTGATGGATATATCTGCTGTAGTCTCAGCCTTGATGTGGTTAAGCTTCCCAGGTATATATGCATATACAAACGTTTTTCCCTGTCCAGTGGAGTGTGGGAATGTAAACAGAGGGTTTGGAGGAAAAGTCAGCTTGACGGGCGTGGAGGGGAAGAGCCTGACCACTGCAGGACTGCTGGTGACAAGCAGTGATTCTTGGGATCAGACTCCAGGGAATTAGGCAATATAAAACAATTTTTTAAGCTCTGAAATCACTTACATTAAGTGCGCTTGTATGAGTTGAGGTTTTGTTATTATTTTATATACAAATGCTGTTTTTCTTGACTATTGCCAGAGACAATTCTACAGGTTAGCCAAAAGCTGTTGCTTGAGGTGCAAACTCTCCATTCTTGGGTGCTCTGCCGCAGTGGAGCCAGGTAGTTTTGCAACTGAAAGACCATTTTCATTTAGAAAAGAGAGTTTCCTTTCCCCAAACTTCACATTCTGGTTTTAAGGCATAACCCTCAGTCTCAACTCTAAATGCTAGTTATAGCATAAATTCCTGATGATTTCCTCTTTCCCTTTATTCTCTAATGGAAGCAGTCTCAAAGCTGCAAGAGCAGCTCCGAGAATCAGGTTTTTGTCTTAGGAAACAAGGAGCCAAGGCCTTGGCCCACATCAGTTGTTCATTTCTGCATGCTCCTGTGCAGATCAGCTAAAAGCATCGCGGGCTTCTCTCCAGTCCTTGGGGGGCAGCGAGGGGGGGAGGGGAGACAGGCAGCTAATGCCGCTGCTGAGGTGTTGGTCTTTATCACCCTTTCAAAGGCATGCCTCTGCTACCTTGTGGCTCCCTGATTTCTCCAGAACAGAGCTTCGTTGTCACTTCTTACAGCACCCAGGAGCCTGATCTCCTCCATTGTCATTTCAGATGGGGAAAACTAGGGCAGCAAAAGGCCGAGTGACTTGCCTAAGGTCACTAACAGCTACAATACATGGTAGTAGTCCGGCTGGTTTCCAGGCTATGGGTCCCCGTTAAGCCTCCCTTTCTTTCCTCCTGGGTCATGCGTTCCAGGTCACCTGACCCTTAGCCTCAGGGACCCCTGCAGTCCATGTTTCAACAAGGTCCCTCTGCTGCAGCACTAACGTTTGGCTGACATTTTGGTTCTTCGAAGGCTTTCCCGGGCCTTTTCTTCAGTGCAGCTTTTCTTTGTTGCAAGGGGTGTGTTTGCACCTACTAATGCCTGAAACTACAAACTCAGTGGGCAAGTCAGTGCTGTGTTCACAGGACAGAAACCTGCCCTATCACCTGCAGAGTTGAAGCACCATGAATTGTTCACAGGCCATCAGAGGGATTATACAGATGGCTCCGGTCTCCTCCAGTGGTTCTGAAGATTTATCTACAAGTGGGAGGGGTCATGGCCCAGCTGGAGCTCATCACTGTATCACCTGACAATGACCCTTTGTCCTTTCTGTGTGTGACTGGCACACATTTTACTTACCACATAAAAAAGTCTTCTTGAGCAGGTTTATGTTTAGAGAAAATGTTAAAGCTGTGACATGCAGGGTAGTAAGATGTGACTGCTGGTGGCTTTTTCAAGCAACAGCGTTCTTGTGCTGAGTCTCAAGGGAATGTTAGCAAGGCCCAAAGTCCTGCCCGTCAATCACGGTCCTTTCTTCAGTGTACCCTTGGAATTCTTAAGACGACCAGAGTTTCATTTAAAAGGAATGTCCTACCAAGGAGTTTATAATAGGCATAGTCTGAGGAAAAGGCAAACCTGCTTTTCCCATGTTCTAAACCATTTTATGGACCACTTATCTGCTGGTGTAATGGACTTCTTTCCCAATACCTTCTTCATACCTAAACCATAATATCGTTAACATCAGACTTCATTGCACACTTATTTATCCCTGAGCAGTTCAGATGCAGAACCATCCCAAGTGGCATATTTGTCCTTGTCGCTGTCACTGCACTGACAGTGCCCCCCAAAGGGGTTCCAACCACACACCCATTCCTCAGCCCTCCCTTCCCTCTTCATCTGCCCTTTTCTTCACTAAACACATCTTGCAGCTGCTGGGAAGGTTGCTTCCAGGAGCGATGTCTCCAACATCTGCAGAGTTACACATCTTTACCTATGAGATAGATGAAGATCCTCGTTTGTTTCCATGTTTTCTTTTTGTGTCCAGCACCCCCGCCCCAAGCCTTTGAAGGCTGTGGATGGGCACCTTTCCCATTTGGTACTTCTTTAGTGCAGTAACAGAGCTAGCACCTGAAAACATTTTTCTCCCTTAAAGCATGTTTGTTTGTTTTTAAGATTTTATTTACTTATTTTTAGAGAGGGTGAGGGAGGAAGAAAGAGCGGGAAAGAAACATCAATGTGTAGTCTCCTCTCGTGTACCCCCTACTGGGGACCTGGCCCGGAACCCAGGCATGTGCCCTGACTGGGAACTGAACTGGTGACCCTTTGATTCTCAGGCTGGCACTCAATCCACTGAGCCACACCAGCCAGCGCCTGAAAGCATGTTTTAAATGATATTAGGGTCCCAGCCCTTTCCAACAAAAGCCTATTTTTTCAATAATGGATCTAAAACACTAATGGAAATAGTTTAACTGCACCTAGTTTCTAATTACACCTAGTTATAAAATGGTTTTTCTATGAAAGCGCATGTTCAGAGTTCCAAGTCTCGGCGCTAGCAACACGCGTCTTGCAGGAAGTGGGGCGGGTGGGAAGGCCAGGAGGCCCAGTGGAGGCTCTCTACACAGACCTGTGTGCTGTCAGTCTGCTCAAAGGCCACCGTGGGCGAGACAGAGGCCACTTCCATCAGATGCCTCACACCTGGGCCAGGTTAGAGGTCTCTCAAATAGAGTCTTTGAGAAAGTTGTCCTCCTAGTACTTCCCTCAACTACATGGCTGTTCAGTCTACACTTAAAGGCTTGCTTCCCCTTTCTGTGAGACCTAGACTTATTGTTAAAGAATAGGTGGGTAGGTGGATGGAAAGCTAGATAGTTTCAAAAATCACAATTTCTTCAACCCGTGTTTTGACCTCAAAACCTTATGACTTTGTTTTGCTCTCTTAAAGTCACATAAAAAGTTTGGTTAGCAGAGACGTGGTTCTGGTGGGCACAATGGAGATGTAATTTTAATTCCTTCTGTTCCCAACCAATAATAATATTGAAATTTTGGGTAAACAACATTTGAGAGGTACTGAAACTTGAGATTCACTTAACAGCTAAAATACTACTCTGTTATCCACAAACCACCAGTTATAAATGTTTCCATGCCCAGTTCAGTTGACAGCAAGAGGATTTGGAAGGTTTTAAGCTAGGAACTAGTAAAAGATGCCAAATGCTTCTTTCCCTTCCCTGAAATATTGGCATGAGAGTTTGCCTTTAAAATAATTTTCTTGGGTCTAGAGATCTGTTGGACAGCATAATGGCCACACATCAAGGATAATTGCACGTGATACTTCAAATTGACACAATGCAAAGAAGCCACTTAAACTGCATTCATTCAGACCATGGATACTCAGAAAAATGTTTAAGATAAAATGTGGAACAAAGAAAGCAGTATTACAAAATGTACAATGTGATCATGAGCATATAAGAAGACCTACACACAGGTGAGAAAAAGTTGGAAGGAATTATCTCCTGTTTCCAGCTCAAATGTTGACATGGTGTTTTGCTGATGGGCCTATAGGGGCTTTCCTAATGTTCTATATTTTCCAGATGTTCACTGATGAACACATATACCTTAAAGTGAAAATTAAATTTAAAAAAAAGGAAACACCTTAGTCACAGACCTCAGACTTGCTATCATCAGTTGAAATAAGGAAAAGCATGAGGAAAGACAAGTACTTTCACCGGGCCTCAGGTTAGAACAAATCGGCAGGAAAAAAAAAACCTGGGTATGTCCACGGACTTGACTTAACTCTCTCCCTCACAGCCTCCCACCTCTAGTCAACCCCCAGGCCTTTGATGTGCCTCCCCGACACCTCCAGAGTGCACCACCCCTCTGATGTGCCACCCTCTTCCCCTGCTTGTGTTCCTTTCCCCAGCCCTTCCCCAGATTCATCAGCTGCAAAGCCACCAGAACACTTCTTTTTATTTATTTATTTATTTAAGGCCCTTTTTGCCTTGTTTCGATATATAATCTCCTCTATTTTCTTCTACTTTTTTTAAATATATATTTTATTGAGTATGTTATTATAGTTGTCCCATTTTCCCCCCTTTATCCCCTCCACCCTGCACCCCATCCCATCATCCCTACACCTCTTTGCCCATGTCCATGGGCTACACACACCAGCTCTTTGGCTTCTGAATTTCCCACACTTCGTTTTAAAGTGCAAGTCTTACCATGGTCCTTCCGGCTTAATGCCCTCCATTGCTCATGAGGGCCTTTCCTTCCTTGTCTGGCCTGCCTGGGATGACTAAGAAGTGTCCTGATGCCTCCCAGGACTTTGATGTGACAGCCTTTCCCTCCACCACTCCAGGTCCCAAAGTCCCGGAGCTAAGTTCTTCTCCTCCCTAGGCTCTGGGTCTCAGGGTTGCTGTGCTTCCTCTGGGAAGCTCCCTCCACCTCCCAGGATCCAGCGAGGTGTCCCTCTTCCATCCTCTGTAACCCCTGCGCTTCATCAGGTGGCAATCACCACCCAACACAGTCCACAACCCCTACCCAGGGTTTTAAAATCCATACAGCGCTGGAAAACCAAAACTTTTCCTATAACCTATCTGGTAGCAAAATCTTCCCTGGACGGACACAAGACGATTTACAGTGTGTTCATATTATTTATTGTGAATATTCAAGGTTTCACACTTTTTTGCTGAAGAGCTTTTAATTTTTCTGAATGTGTTTGATTATGGAGGTGTTAAGAAAGATGGGGTTAGGGTAACCATATACTCATCATCCAACTTTTGAGAGTAAAAGGGGCTCTGCCAGACAGGCTGGAGCAGATGTTCACCTGTGTGTGCTGCACATGTCACATTGTCGTCTTAAAAGCCAAAGACATAAATTCCAAATTCTCCCTCAAGTTTTCACATAAGGGAGTATGCACCTGTGTTCTAATTGCTGGTTTCTGTGTCTCTGTCTGCTACAGTATTTTAAGCTCCTTAAGTACAAGGAAGGTGTTTTGTTTCACTGGTATCCCCAGTGCCTTACTAGACATATAGTAATCTATCAATATTTATTGCCTGAATGGAATTCAAATATTCATCACTTTCCCTTCTAGTAGTATTTAAGAATTATTTGTAGAACTAGCATCTGATTATCAAAAGTCATTGAGCTATTGACGTAAAAACTTCTGCATGGGCTTTGTTCAGCATTTTGACCACATATGTTATCATCACATACTTTGACACCAAAGCCACTTGTACTTAACCACCTCAAGTGACATAAGAACTGCTGTCATGGCCACATGGCTCTAATGTTAACCTGTAAAGCAAGCTTCACGCAGGCAGAGGCTGTTTAACTTATTTACTTTCCACTGGTTCACTCTCCTCTCACACATGGAAATGGCAACAACCATAATAGTTCTGTTAGGTAGTGTTCACTCGTCACGTATTATGTACGAGGCAGTATTCCAAGCACTCTTTCGTATTTCTCATTGACTCTTTTCAGGAGCACCATGAGGCAGGCATTTTATACTCCCCATTCATCTTCCCAGCCCCTCCCTCTTCCTTTCTGGGGTGTTCCTTTGATTTCCTCAGTTTCTTTCTAGCTGGACTCACTGCCTCAACCCTCTGCCTTCAGCAAACCGTCCTGAATAGGACCACTACACTCATCTACCTTCTTCACGGGCACATTCCTGCCCAGTCACCTGCAGCGGTTCCTAATTGCCCACCCCATGTAGCCCACACTGCTCTGCCCAGCCTGCAGAGCTGCCCCTTCACCACCCCCGACAATTGCCCCCTCCTGGAATCTTCCATGCCTTTGCTCAGCTTGACCCTACCCGCTGGAAGGCGCATTCTCCGTTTCATGGCCCTATTGTAGTTAGCGCCAGCAGGGCGAATTTAAGCCCTGTAGACAACTTTTTGGCTCTGGCTGATTATATCATGTCTCCTTAGCAAAAATGTTAACTTGTTAGAGTCGAGAACCATGTCTTGTCTCACTGTTGTATCTTCGATGGTGCCTGTCATGTAACAGACAAATGTAAATGATTAAAACTGCGATTGACGGGGCCTTAGAAAGTCAGGGTGCACTCATGTTCAGAAGCACATCTCTCTCATGAGAGGACCAGATCCTTACATTCATTTTCACAAGAAGCCTGTGTCAAAGGTGAAAGAAAAGAAGAGAAATTTGATGACTTCAAGTCCTAAACCTGGATCTAAAAATCAAATTACAGAAGAGACACAACCGAACAGCAGCTAGGAAAAAGCCGTGGGGCCGCAGCTATCTGTAAGCTCAGTGCGAACCAAGGGAGTGCCGTGGAGTCCTCAGAAATGCAGCTCTGTCCTGGGCCGCTTTGAAGGCAGTGTGATGCTCAGGAAGAGTCTCTCTCACACACACACACATACACACTCTCTCTCTCTCTCTCTCTCTCCCCCTCCCTCTCTCTCTCTCTCCCCCTCCCCGCCTCCTTGCTTGGGCAGAACACAGCCACAGGAGCACTGACAAACCTGCCTGGGGAGAGCGGCCTTCGTGTGGGGAAGAGGGTTGTGTTTCTTTATTTATACAAAACAGTTCTTAATTGACTTCTAACCAGTACAGGAAAAGACATACAAAAACAACTTTTAAAACCTTTTTTGAATGAAAGTTCCTAAATATATGAGCTACAAGCTCTTTTTGGTATGACAAGACATGTTTGGATATGTTACATTACCACTTTAGGGTGGAACTGGAGATAGGAAAGGTGAACTCAGGTAGCAACTCCCTGCCTTCAGAATATTTACAGACTATCAGTTAAAACATCTGTTCTCCCTGTGAAAGAGAAAGGGAGGGAGGGAGGGAGGGAGGGAGGGAGGCAAAAAGGGACAAGGGGAGAAGAGAGGCGAGAGAGAAAGCAGTCAGCAGGACCCTACCTGCAGCCCTTTGCCCACGTGCCCTGCGCAGCTGCCCGCTCGCTTGTTCGTGAGCGACTAGCACAGAAGGAGCTCACTAAACGTGCATTATCCTTATTGTGCTTAGGAAGGGTTTCAGCATTCTCAACCAAAACACACTGCTGCAGCTGTAGCTCAGGGCACACACTCCGTTTAACACTTCGACTTGCCTTTGCGTTTGTGGGCTCTGGTCCAACCGCATTAGGAAATCCTCCGTGGATAGCAGTCTGGAACAGAAAGCCAGCACTCATAAGTCAGCACAATTGATTGTCTCTCTTCTTATTGTGGACTGAGACAGACTGTCACCGAGACGAAATAATCTTTCACGGGGAAGTGATTTTCCCCGGAGTCAACAGAAGGGCAGCGAGGCTGTGCGTCTGTCTGCAGCTCAGTGCTCTTGAGCTCACTGTAAGCCTCAGGTGCTTATGGCTTAAAGGCATCAGCCTAGAAACCTCCACAGACCTCCCCCTGGAAGCCCCCTGGAAGCTCTTAAAGCCATCACTCCCCCGGGTTCACCATAGACAGATGCCACCCTGACTGACAAAGCTGTTAAGAGGGACAGAGAAAGAGAGAGTGTCTTCATTGTGGCTTCTCTCAAGGAGTTTTCCGTCCTCTTCCCTAGGGAACATGATCCAGTGATACCAAGTACAACCCTTTTGGGTGCTCCTTTCCCTGCTCTCCTAACTCTCTTCCCACCCCACAGTGTAATCATAAACCATAACCATGGTCAATGTTGTTAGGAAAGGGTTCAGCACATTAACCTCCTGAGTAGACAAAGGGTATTTTAACTTAAGATTTTGGGTAAAAGAGTGGAAAGCACTGTAATATTTTAGTCCTGGCTCTGCCACCAGCAAAGCGTGTGTTTTTCTAGCTTTGCTCTGCCACAGTCTCCTCATCTATAAAACCGAGGAGCAGACCAGGAGTTCCTACTGCTCTGAACATCTTTAATCCTGGTCAAAGTTCTCCAGCAGTGCCTGAGGTAAGCTATACCTTTCCAGACAGTCAGGCCCAGGCGACTCTTGTTAAAACATGAGACCGGCTCAGGAATTGCTGAGAAAGCAGTGCAGACCATGGTACACTGTGGCACTTTTCCTCAGGCTCCATCGGGTATAAAAGTGGGATTCCAGTTCAAGGTCGGTAATACCCCAGAGATGTATGTCATTTAAGAAGAATCCCTCATACCCCCATTTCAAAAGTCTTAGACATCTGATATTTTATAACATCATGTCTCCCTACACAGTATAAACTCCTGGGTTGTGAATCAGCTTTTAGCCCCTTTGGGAGAACCATTCTCTTTGAAGAAGAACATGGTTGATTCCAAATAAAAGTATTTGTCATAGTTGTCATCAGTAAACAAAAATAAGTTGTTTTATAGGAATTTACTTTAAGCTTACAGAAATGGAAGAAACATTTATAGGGGCATGAAAAGGAAGAAATATATGAGTAACTTTGTTACTTATAATTCATATATATATGTAAGACTTCTGCCCTAGTGATCTTAGATTTGATGGCCCAATGTATGGAAATGGAATGGAATAAATTGTTTTATTTTTAATTTTGTCATCACAAACAACACAAAAGAACACAAGACATTACTAACTTCTCAAAAACCTGGATATATATCCTTTCAATTGTAAAGACTTGCTTTTAATTTCAAAAATTGCTTTAGTTAGAGAGTGAATTTGCTCTGTGGGTGGCTGAGAGAGACTGTGGAAGCAGACATGGGTCTCACACTTGAAAGCCTGTCCGCTGGCAGTGTTGACTCCGGCCGGGACAGAGTGCTTTATACAGCTACGGGGATTCAAAGACAAGGCTTTTATTTTTATTTTATTTCCATGGGAAAAAAACATACCTGAAATGTTCACAACGAAAGAAGGGTTGCCTGTGGTTTTGAGTAATAAATACAATATTTGTGAAGAATTGAGGTCAGTTGGTTAATTATAACCCAAAACTTAGTAAACACAGCTCGTCTCTTTAATAGAAGGATGTACTCCACTCTACCTGCCCCCCGCAAGTGCCCTGCTCTTAAAGGGTCATGGTCAGGTACCCTGGTGGTGTCACCAGAGATTCTGCCCAGAATTTTGTACTTTGCTATTCTGTTTATGAATAGGATAAGTTACGGCGGAACTTAACTCCTGCTTCTGTTTGTCCATTATCTTAAAGTACAGTAACAACGTCAGATTTCAAGAACAGGGATGGGATGGATTTTTGCACCTAGGGCACACGTGTGTCTGGAGTCCAGTGACAGGCAGTAACCCCTGCGGGATGCTGCCCACGGATGGAGAGGAGGGGCCTTGGGGGTGCTGTGCTAGCGCCTCTGTCACACAGAGCATTTATCTGCAAGAGAGCTCGACTGCAAAACACCAAGCGGCGATGCGGCTGCCTTGTATCTCCGCCTTTCTCCTCAGTCAGTGTCCCTAATATCCAGGCAGTCTTTAATTAATATTTCTTGGCCTCCCCGAAGTATTTAAAGTGTGATGTAGAATCCTTCCTTTGCAGCTTCTGACTGCCTTCAGAGTGACTAGGAGCCAAGACTATAGATCTATTTTTCTTCCCCCCAACAGTAAAAACTAATAATTTGGAGTTTATGAAACTGACTTCCTGCCCTTCCTACCCTCCCCCTCCTGCGTTCAGTGGTACTGGGGAACTCCATTTGATGTGAATATCAAATTTCCAGTTTTCAATTTTCTTTTTTTGTGACTACATGAAAATGAAGTTAAATGATTGCTGATTTTTTTTTCTAGCAAGCATAATAATAAAATTCGGAATAAAACCTTTCAAAGAGTAGTTGAGAATAAAAGTGAGTTTTCTAAAATAATAAATCAAAAATTTTATAGTCAGGTAAATTAGTAGGACCATAAATATTTTTTCTTAGAGAAATATTCCTTTTCTTGCATTTCTATTTAGTGTAATATTTCTGCCACATCATTAAATACAGAGTACTTCAAATTAAACAGTAGCTTCTGACTGAGAGTTTTTGAATAGATGGACAAATAGTTTTTGTGGGAGTTTTTACATTTGGAGGCCTCTCTTATAGAAAAGAATACAAAAATATCTAACTTTTGGAAGGTTTTGACAGAAGCATCAGGCCTTGTGAACTGTTGCTAGGTCCCACCTGGGCCTCTTAAGTGCAGGTGAGGGCACTGAAGCCTTGGCACATCGGGCTGGGCTACTGCTGTGTGTTGGGAAGCTGTGTCTGCTCCTCAGCTGCTCCTGGGCAGAGGGGACACTGGCCAGCACACAAAGGTCCTTATGCTAAGGAGGCTGGAGGCTCACAGTCAGAGGAGGAGATGTGATAGCAAAAGCAGTGGCTACACTGATAGGAGGAATGGACCACAAGCCAAGGAGTGCCTGCAGCCTCTAGAAGCCAGAAAAGATGAGGTAATGAATTCTCTATCCCCTGAAACCTCCAAAAGGAACCAGCCCTGCCTACGCTCAGAGCTGTAACGAGATAAGCCCCTCAATCTGTGGGGATCTGTTAGACAATCCTGGGAAGCACAGAGGACTCCCCTGGCTGCAGCCTTCCCTTTCTGGCCCTTCCCACACACTTCTCACTGTGGAGCCGTTTCTGAAAGCCCCTGCTGGCTGCCCCAGGCCTTGTAGCCTCTTAGTCCCTCCGCAGTCTCTTACCTCTGGCTTCTTTTCCTCTTCCCTACTCCACTTTTGTTGTTCTTTCATTCTCAAAACATAAACCCTAGGGCTCATTTTTCCAGTCTGATAAGCAGTTTTTCTTTTCTCTCCTATTTCTTCCCTGATTAGATCCTCAATGGAAAAGCAGCACAGAATGTTACTTCTTAACACTTCAGTCAGTTTCTCTTCTCTGGGTGCTTTTTAATAATACACAGAGATGAAGATAAACTAGATGGAGCCTAAAGAGCACATGGGATTAACACTTTTTAAAGGTCCCAACTCTGAGCTACCCATTTATTTCACATGGAAATCAAGATTGGCAGTTTTTATCACTCCGTGATTGTAGGCATGTGTGCCCATGAATCCTATGGGCAGTGTCTGTTCAGAGTACTTTTGGAATTTCCATTTGGCCAGGTGACAAGAAAGCATTCACAATCCTGAGGAGTAATTTATCTGCTCCTTCCTCAGGAAATATGCACCCCCACCACAAAGCAAAGGAAGCCAGGCTCCACAGTGCCACAGGGGCAGCATCCCTCCCCCCGCCCCCCATGACACAACACGTGTCCCCAGGTGCTCACACCAGACAGACACGGCCCGGTGTGGCCAAGGACCGGCACCTACCTTTCTCAGGGCCGGGCACTGTCACACTAATTGCTTTCCTACCTCAATTCCAACTTTGTCCACTTGACTTGAAACAGCAATCCTGAATCATCTCATCTCCTGACCATCACATTTCCTTAGCCAGGAAATCTGTAATTTCATGTATTTTTCTAATAAGCAAAGTCCCCAGAGATAAAAGAAGCTACCACAAAATACTCCACTCTTTCTGGAAACAGAAGAAAGACTCCGCTGACCTTGTTTGCAGGGAGGGGGGTTCTTCCTGATACTCACGCATGTGTGTTTTTACCACACCAGGGTGGAGGGCAATTCGGGGAAACCGAGATTACATTTAGAAGAGCTCAGTTCTAACTTCATGGGCCTTGCTCGCCCATCCCAGGCCTCATCTCCAGTAATATTTCCACATATATCATCTATAAATACTGCAGCGTATGTATATTGCATATGTACACAAAGCTAAAGTATACATTAACCAAGATAAACTGTGTTTGCCAGACCTTTCATCTCCTCAGGAGGCTGTTATTACTGGATTCAGGCCCCAGAGCACCAGCTGAGGAAAGGAAACTAGATTCTGGTGTGCAGGGTTTGGGAGGAATAGCTCTTTGTCTACCCTTTTCTCTTTAGAACAGATGCGAAAATAGCATTTGAACGTGGCCCCCGAAATGCAATATGTCCGGCCCGTCCCCCATGCCTCTCTTGTCAGTGTGTTGCCTTCTAGAGGTGCTTTACACTTGCCGATCTCTATGGAATACTGGATTACTGTGGGGCAAGGGAGCAGAAAGTGCTTTCATCGTATTTTCCCAGTTCAGATGAGTAATCGAATGGAAGTAAATGATAATGTTCAGTCACAGAGGCTTAGCTGGTAATAGAACAAAAAACCTAAACAACTTTTTATAAAATATTCCTAAACAGAAAATAACGCAAAAATCATGGACCTCTGCGTCCCCATGTTCTAAGCCAGTGGTCCTCAAAGTGTGGTCTGCAGACAAACAGCAATGGAATCGCCTAAGAACTTGTTAGAAAAACATGTTTGGGGCACTATGCCAGACTCAACGAGTCAGAAGCTTCGAGATGAGGCCCAGGAATCTGAATTTTAACAAGCTCCTGGATGATTCTGATGTTCGCTCAAATTTGAGAAACTTTGGCCTACACCGTAAGCTAAACTAGGTGCCAAGTAAAATGAAAACTCATGACAAAAAACTTTCTCCTAAATGGCTCAGTTAGGGTATTCACACAGGAAGGCCCTTTTCATGTGGCTCCTACCTCCTAATGAAAAGACTGTGTTTGTGCTACTCTTGGGTTTTACAGGCAAAGCAGTAGAAGTGGTGACACTTAGAACTTGAGTGAGACCTGCCATTAAAGCATAGGGATGATCTTTAGAGACGTTAATTAGCCCTAATGAGGAGTGTATGGGAATCACAGCCACTCTGAATGTGCTGACTTGGAACTATAAGCTATGATAGTCTTGAATAACATGTATGTCGTTGGGTACCTACTGTGTGACAGACATACTACTATATATTTTCTATGCAGTGGCTTGTTTCATTCTTCCTATACCCCTATCAGGTAATCATCATTATTTTTGTCTTTCAACGGCGGTTGCTTAAAGAAACCATTATTGACCCCAGGATCACAGATCTTATAAGTGGCTGAGGCTCATGCAGGTCAAACACTTGTTCTTTGACCGCATGACCTAATGAACATTAAATCTGAGTCTTCTTATAGTAATGACTGTTCTTCTAACCACTCACATCCTTTGGCTTCATTGGAGAGAAACCCTTCCTGGGGTAGAGGGCAGTGGACTAGGCATCAACATGCCCGGACTTTTGTCCTGCTTCTCTCAGCTCCAAGCTGCATAAGTTGGATCAAGTCACCTCTTTAACCCTTTAAACCTCACTTTCCTTCTCTGTGAAGTGGGGATCATAATTCCTCCCCTGCCTTCCAACTTTGCTTCTCTTAAGGAGCAATAGAAATACTGCTTGTGAAGCTGTTGGTACCTGTCAAAGCGCTAAACAGATGTACTGATACTTATCACGCCTTCCGTTTTTCCAAAAGAAAGATTGGGCCCTGGAGCACAAGGAATGTTTGCCTAACTGGGGATAAAACAAAGCAAATTAAAGTAACCATTACTAACCAAGAACACAAGAAAATTCTCAGGGAGAAAAGGGTTCTTCAGTTGGCTTTACAAGGATTAACCATTTATGGGACCCATCCCTGAGCGGCAAGCCAAAGACACGGCCCTGGCTGGCAGGAAGGAGTGGGCAGGGTGGGAGGGGCAGGCTGCCCTCTTAGTGAGACATTATTTTGCGAGACCCAGATTACAGGTGTGCGTTAGTAGGCCAGGCCTGAGCTATTATCACTTCCTCAGTGTTAAAGAGTCTCATTACATTTCATTACTTTTTTTTTTTTTGCTTAAAACATTAGGAATTCTAGAGCGCTGAACCATGAGGATGATAATCATCCTTTTGTGAATGTGTTTGCTTCTACCTGTCCTACTTTTCTATTCTCCTTCCCGTTTCTCTATGTGTATAGATTTGGCCACCCATACTTCATCATCTAAGTTAAATCATGTCCTCTCATTTTCCCCAGCATTATTTTTCTTATCAAAGCTTCAACTCGAAAAAAAAAAAGAAAAAAAGTGTATGATTGTCAGGTTCAGGTTCAGCTTGCTTATGGAGCCATACGCTCTCCTTGGCACTTGTTTTTTCCTCAGGGTTCCAGGCACCGAATTTGAGCCAGGGGAGAAGGACATGGGACTCTGAATGACAGGGCAGGTTCCCTAGGACAGGGATCTCCCAGGGAGAAGCACACAAGTGCCCACAACCTTGGGGATACTATCAAGAGCTGCTTCTAGATGCCATTTGTCATGACTAAAGGTGTCGATGTTGACCTGAAGGAGGGTTAACATGTTAGACATTATCTGCTACTGTGAGAGAACTCGCTGTACTTACTAGTATCTAGCCTTTAGAAAATCTGCTCCTGAATAGCACTGCCACCCCTTACCCTTCTTAAATAGGAAGTGTAAGAGTGTTGCTGATGTGAGGTTTCAAAGAGAATTAGATTTCATTCTATTTCAAAGCCATTCATTAGTTCAGCATTTTTACAGAAGACCCAGAAATCCATTTATTTCTGAAATTAACTCACTGTTGAGATTTATAACTCTGATCAGAAATGAGGATTCTAAACAGTAGCCTGACGTTTCAGTATTATCCTCATTGCATACTGCGCCAGTGATGACTTGTGGGTTAGGCTGTCTCTGGATGGTTCATGACGGGCTGCAGTTACCAATCACAGGAAATGACCAACCTCTCACTTTCACCTTCAGGGAAGTTTTTTATTTTTTTATCCGTTCGCAGAAAGAAGCATGAATCTGCTCTCTGATTGTTTGTAACACAAGAGAGGGTCAAAATTAACAAGAAAGCAAAAAGAATTTCTCCTGGGAGCAGAATCCTCCCCATGTAGTATTATAAAGAGGCATTCCTTCATACAAGGGCTTTAGACAAATATACTCACTAAGCAGAGTTTGCCTTGAGCCTTTAACATACTCAAACTAAGTAGAAATTTATAAAAGCAATAGATATTTTTATTTGAACAGATGTATGTTCTACTTTAAAAACTGGTTTATTGCCACAGTAAATAATCTTTAGGTTTTTTCTAAATTTATGTAACATTCATGACATAGTTGTTCATTCACTAGATGGTGGGCGGATGAGAAATTTCATTCTGCCAACATTCACAGATCCTATTTCCACCTCTCGCCATCTGCTACAGCAGATCTAACTCCCAGGGCGCTCTCAGGAACATGCGTGCGTGCAG
The DNA here is from genome assembly GCA_004026545.1 of Mormoops blainvillei. NCBI lineage: Eukaryota > Metazoa > Chordata > Mammalia > Chiroptera > Mormoopidae > Mormoops > Mormoops blainvillei. The sequence goes on along the minus strand of PVJD01000024.1, from coordinate 261,549 downwards.
GCGCGTGCATTCACACACAGGCACACACGGGATTAACATGCCATTAGTAAAAAATGTAATGTAATAAGACTGAATTTTTAAAACAAGTATATAAGAAATAGCAAAAGCCCCACACCACCATTTCCTACCTGTGTAACCTTGAACACATCGCTCACTTCTCTGAGCCAAATGCAATAATGGCACGCAGTAGGTGCTGTAAATAATACTTTACTGTTTTATTAATTTTAACATGCATTTTTAACAACTCTAAAACTGAGATCCCTATAACTCTATATATGTGTATATCTATACATACATATGACCCCAAGGAACATTAAATCTGAGTCTTTAAATTTTATTTAAGGTTAATTTTTTTGTTACATTTTAACTTTAACAATCCTAAAATTGATGGCATTTTAAAAAACACTGTTTTAATGGGCAGGTTCTTCTTTCTCAGGAGCGGGCAAAATGATTCTGCCCCTCACCGCCAGGGGCATCTCCGAATCAGTGGAGCAGAGAGGTTGTTATTATACTTTCTCAGGCCATCGAGGAAGGTGCTGTACTCTGCTGTGTTTTAATAGTGCTCTCCTGTTCCAGTGAAATTTTGGTGGGCTGAGATCTTCTCTTCAGCATACTCAGAAGCGAAGTGAATGAGGACAAACTTGGTTTCAGCTCTCAACCTTGACACTTACTATCCATATTTTAGCCGTTGGCAAATTGCTTGACTCTTCGAATCTCGGTTTCCTCATACTCAAAAGGAGAATGATAGTATTTACTTGAAAAAGTTGTTATAAAGATTAAAATGAGATAATGTGCATAAAACACAGCACACTTATAAGGTATGTAGCACAGGCTCAGTTAATGATAAAGGGGGAAACAGAATAGTAACCATGCTTGCTAACGACAGATCCTTTGCAGTTTTATTTGATTTGTTTCTGAAGTAGGAAACAGCCATCCAAAATCCACCCACATCAAGTCAATGACCGTGTCAAGTGATAACAAAAACTGAGCATGGAGGATGCCCACCTCTAGCCAAGATGGAATGACAGGGACCAGATTTACCCTTCTATCCAGAACAAGACAAAGCAAAAAATGCAAAATATATGAGAAAATGATTTTCAGTGCACTGGCTATCGGGCAGCAGAGGGTATGATCCCTGAAAATGGAAAACAAGTGAGGTGAGCTCTTTAGTGCTCCAGTTGCTGCCTTGAGAGAGTTTTCAGGATACAGCTGGAAACAAGAGTTAGGCAGAGCCCAGCCAGCTCCCTAAAGGGAGCAAACAGACGTGAGAGTTCAGAGAGAATAGGCCAGCCTAAGTATACAGGACAGAGAACCAAAGAGGAGAGAGCTACACAGATTGCTCCAGAGAGCTGCAGAGACCTCCCCTAGAGCATTTCGGAGAGTACTGACCCTCAGTGCAAAGGAGGAAACCATCTAAGGCTGGGGAAGAACCACTCAGAAAGATTAGAGGGAAGAACATCAAGCATGTACACAGAGCTGAGAGTATTGCCTGCTCCCACCAGCCAGATTGGAAAATTTCAAAATCCACAGACCTTGGCTGGAGCGTTCAGAAGGGTCTTGCCTCAGTTGTGGGGAATTATTAGCCCTAGCTTGGGCATTGCTCCTGAGCTGATGAAAAAGTCTTAAAGGAAGGCCAAAAGGATCACATTGTTTTCAAGTAAGTTCACCGTATCTCCCAACAAAGTTTAAGAGTACTTATAAAAATACAAAACTATCTACTACCACACAAAGTAAATTTCACAATGTATGGCATCTGATCAAAAATTACCAAGTTTGCAAAGAAACAGGAAAATATGTCCCATAATGAAGAGAAAAACAATCAATAGAACAGATATATATGTTAAAACCAACATAGAATGGACACAGATGTTAAAATTAGTGGCAGGGACATTAAACCAATTTTTAGAACCCTAATTCATATATCTAGAGCGTTAAGTAAAGGGAAGGCATAAAGAAGACACCCAAATCGAACTTGTAGAGATGAAATCTACACTGTCCTACGTGAAAATTATACTGGATAGAATTAATGGTATGTTAGGCATTGCAAAAAGAAAAGATTAGGGACCTTGAAGACATAGCAATAAAGAACTATCCAGAATGAAACACAGAAAGAAAAATAATTGGGGGGAAAAAAAACAGAGTATCAGTTCTGTAGGACAACTTCAAGTGCCCTAATGTACATGTAATTGAAGTCCCTGAAAACAGGGGAGAACAGAAGATATCTGAAGAAACAATGACCAAAAATTTTCCAAATTTCATGAAAACTATAAATACATGGATCCAAGAACCTCAACAAACCCCAAGCATAAGAAACAGGAAGAAAACAGCACCAAAATGCCTCATAATCAAAGTGCACAAAACTGGGGACAAAGAAAAAAATGTTAAATGACTCATGATACACATAGGAACAAAGATAAGGATGACAACTATTTATTGCATGTTAATTATAAGCCTTAATAAAGCTGTTAATGCAGAACAAATTAAAAATACTGTAACCGTACCATAGAACTGGTTCTCTAATGTGACTTGTAGATTTCACTGTCAGGGCAATTCCCAAAGGGACACTCCAGAATAGTTCAGCAATATTAGACTCCAAGATGATTTCTTTAGAAGAAACAATGCTCGTTTCATTTGTATATGTAAATGGGCAACAGTTTTGTTTTATTTTAGAAAAGCAATCTCATCACTTGGTCATATTTTGTATATTACTCCTGCATGTGTTTCAGTGGGCTTTGTGGGCTTTTGAAAGCCAGTGTGAACATTCATTTAAGATTAGGTCAGGTCGGATCCACTTGACTTAAGGAAATCGTGTGGTTCTTCTTTAGCTTTAGTACAATTTCTCAGAAGGAATTAGGGTGTCCCCACCTGCATGACACCATAGTACATAAATCCCCTGCTTCAGTGACTTGCAATCTAACAGAACCTTCAAATCACTCTTGTAGGCCAGCGGCCCCCAACCTTTTTGGCAGCACAGACCCAGTTTCCTGGAAGACGGGAGGGGGCATGGCGAGTTTCGCTTGCCCCACTGTGGCACGGGGAGGGGCCGCAGGCTGAGCTCGGGTGAGCTTCGCTGGGGGAAGTGGGGGGACAGGAGGCGGGGCTCAGGTGAGCTTCTCTTGTGCCCTCAGGGTTGGGGACCCATGTCGTAGGCACTGGACGGGCAACTTGGGAAAAAACTCTGGTGTTACAGGTTTACTTATGCAGGTTTGCCAGGAACATGTTTACTGCTAATATCCAGTGTCTGTGTCAGAAGATATAAATGTATCTGGTTCAAAGATGTGGGTGTAGTTTTCAAATCATACCTCTATTCAGCTCCACACTATTTGTGACTCAGGAGGAGTGGCCCTAGATTGCTACATTGCTGGCTGACATTAGTCATTAGACAGTTCATTCAGAGAATAAAAAGTTACTTTATAATAGCTAGTGAAAGCTTTTAAGTACTCATGGCAAAGTAGTTTTAAAGGCCTGCACTTAAATGCTTTTATGGGCTCTCTTGGCTCATGTTTGCAGTCATTGGACGTGCAGCAAAGTCAAATGAAGAGGAGAGGGAAGTGGTAAACAAATCCTTCTGTAATCATGATCGTATCCAACTCAGTATGAAATATGGAATCCCAAGCCATTCCTCCCGTATCTCTTCAGTGTTTAAAAGCATATGTATCTGACATAGTTAACAGTTCAGCTTAATAAAAAGACCAAATACTTGTGTGTCTGTGTAATAATCTATTAGTGGTGTTGAAGATGGTGTAAAAGCATGACTTCAGAGCACCATTTCTCAATGCTCCATTTGTAAGAAAGTAATCTTTACAATACTGACCATGCAAATACACATTCTCTAACGCTGGTTGTGGGTGATGTCCAATGCAAATTACAATATGTTAAAGTCCTATCATTTATTTACCTTCCAAAGTTTATGTATATATGGAGAGCTAACATTTTTTGTATAAACTGTTGTTCCTTGAATAAATGCCAGGAGTTGGAAAAAGCACTACCCCCAAAATCTGCATGCATTTCCAAAGTGTTAATTGTCTACCTCTATAGAATTGCTACTTTATTTGATACTGTTTCCTTCATGAAGACTGTTACAGCAATATCTTAAAACTACTAAGCTCTACATAGGAGTATAAAGTCCCCAGATGAACTCTTCCATGTTTGATACCGTGTGGGCTGGTATCTAAGGTAGGGACCTTATAAGCCCTGTGGTAGATTTGTGAATTAGCAACTATAGACATGCATGAAGATCATAGAGAAGTTTCAGAATATCATCAAAGAGGATTTAAAGTGGAAACACACACATGACTTTAAAAGGTAAAAGGAACCGGAATTGCTTGACCCCTGGAGGCAGATTCAAGTGGGACAAAGAAAACACTTTGGTGTCAAATCTGTATTCCATTCACCACTTCCCACCTGTGTGACCTGAGCAAGCTATGAATTTCTCTCAGCCTTTTTTTTCATCTGTATAGTTGGAGGAATTACTACCTTTCAGAGCTTCTGGGACTAGTAGAAATAATATCCTGACACACAGTAGGTACTCAACAAATATGGTGACCTTTTTTTGCTGAACCCCAAAACTTCAGAGTCACATTTGACTCCTCCCTTTCTCTCACACCCCATCAGCAAACCCTGTCCACTCTCCTCGGGAAATATATATCCAGACTCCAGCCACATCTCACTACCTCCCTATCACCTCCTCAGACTAAACCACCATCCTCCCTGCCATGATTCTTCCAATAACATCGTCTCGGCTCCTGTTCTTGCCCCTAAAGCTCACTGTCAATACAACAGCCAGAGTTACACTTAAAATCAAGTGATATCTTACTACTTCTCTCTCAACACCCTCACTGTGGTTTTCCATCTCATTCAAAATTAAACCCTATGTCCTCCCACAGCCAACAAGGCTCTCCATGATCTGCCCTCTGCCCTACCTCACTGAGCTCAGGTCCTGCCCTCACCACCACTTACCTCTCTTCAAGCCCACTGACCCCTCGGACTTCACCCCAGGAGCGCCTCACTCCTTCTGGCTCTGTAAAGGTCACTCTTATCAGAGGAGCTTCTATAAAACAGCACACCCCCATCCCCGCCTCCCCTCAGCCTTCCCGTGAGTCTCTGCTCACCGTTTTTGATTGTTGCCTCCCTTACGCCTAGAACAGTACCCAGAACAGAACCACTTACGTGTCAGATGGACGAGTTAGTATTGATCCTAGACACCACTGAGGGGGAGACCCGGAATGCAACAGAAAGAGTTCTGGGCTAAAATTCAGAGCACACGGGGCCTGAATTCAGGTCCTGACCTTAATACTCACCACCTGTCAGACCTTGAGCAAGATCTAGACATGGAACATGGGTCGCGTTCTACTTCCCTGTGAAATGGAAGTCGAGGCCAGTTCCAGCTCTGAAACACAGTGACGCTGAGAATTGTGTGCTGTCCAGCTGTTCTCAACTGCCCTCTTTCCTGATAGTAAAACCTCAGGAAACACGTGGAAGTCAAAACATGAGCTTTAGTTTTCTGCTTACAGAAAAATTCTGTCCATGAGATGCTTAGTAAACACTGGGAGGTTACTGATGTTAGGTAAGAACTTTACAGATAGATAGCCCTTTTCCTCTTGTCTTGGAAAAATGTAGTTGTGATTTTTCCTAAAACTTGAGAATGGACTAAAGCCCTATAAATGTCTAGTTTTACCTGCGATTCCAAATGTTTTTATGTTGCTTTACTTTAAATAAATATATTTGAGGTTGGAGGGAATGAAGTTTTATAATATTTCAACAGATGGCGCTGCTGGTAGCTATTATCTGACTATAAAAAATAAATTTCAGCTTTACTAACTTAAATAATCTCATTTTTTAAAATTTTTTATTGCATCCTAACATTTACAAATGGAATGATACATTAATTTGCTTAGTCCTCTACCTTACCGATACCTCAGAAAGGGAATGGTTTTAACCATTTCATTTAGTGAAACCAGCCCTGAAACATGGAGCAGCTCATTTCCAAAAACTGCCTGCGTGAGTATATTGTGTGCTTTTATCCAGTGCTGCCATTAAAAACATGACAAAATACTTAGAAGGAAAGAGATCATTTGCACGGAAGTGCTGTCCATTTCGGCTTACGACATAAATGCAAATCAGTCAGTGGGCCCTCTTTATCTAGTTGCCTTAAATAGATGTAAGTACTGTCTTCGGGGACTTCGTATACAAAGAAAAACATTGTGATTAACCAGGGGGCATAAAGATGCATGTCCAGCGGAGTCTAAGGAAACAACGCTGTGCTGAGAATGACAGCCAAAGTGTTAGAAGTGATGCTTATGCCCCTTCATCAGCTTCTTCTACCCCTGACCAATGTTTCCATCTGATCTTCAAGCAAGATCATTTTAATTATTCAGCCATGCACTTGCTTCTGGGTGTGGTTTCCCTGATTGCATACTTCAGCGCAGATTACAAATATTTGGCAGGATTCCTCCTTCTGTGGGAACCAGACAAGTCACAACACCAACTGAACGCTTTAGACTGTTGTGCAGGAAAGAACCGCGTCATCTCGGGTTTCAGAGTGCAGAGGCTGAGAAACTTTTGCTATGGTTCTTTTCTCCCCTAACAGCCATGTGCCTCCAGCCAGGAAAGGGCTTTAATTAGAGTTACAGGCTCTATTCTACTGACACCTCCGGACAAGACCGTCAGCCATCAAGAACTAGCCTAGGAGTCCCCAACATGGGGTGATATTTTTTCTCAGAAAATGACTCATTAACCTCTTTATGGCATGACCACCCAGAATGGGAAAGAGAAAGGAAGATTCTTGTATGAGCCAAAAGAAGCCTTCAGTGTGTGATATTTAAGAGCTCACTGATAAGATCAAGAAGGTCGTCATAAATTGTTAGCTTTTAAAAACTTAAAAATATTATTGTTTAGTAAAGCCAAGAAACGTTGAGGGAAACAGACATGGTTGTTCCTTCACCTTGAGCTCAACATTTCTACTCTGTGCTCCTCAGTTCCTTTTTGCCTCCATCACCCCCTTCTTTCTGTGAGTGTTCATGCCCATGGGCCTGCCCAGCACCCCCCGCCCTGTGTGTTCAGCCCCAGGACTGTGGTGAAACTTGACCTTTGGGGTTAGGAGCGTGGAGCACCTGTGAGGCCGCGTAGCTCCCAGGATTCAGGCATCCATGGCTTCAGTCTGGAAACGTGAGCATCAGTAATCTTTCAACATAATTGGAGATGAGGCATTTACCATCAAATGGCCCTTTAATTGCCTTTTAAGAATAAACAGGGTTTTTGTGGGGTTTTTTTTACTTTATTACTAATGTCAATTAGCAAACAAAGAACCGTACTATTTGTATACTTGAAGAGTAATAACAACACCTGGCACTCCTGTATCACTTTTTATCCAAGTGTCCCAAGGCATTTTACAAACATTGAAGTCTCAGTGCCCTCTTTTTTTATCCCCTGAGGTAGAAGGTAAATAGTAAAAAACAAACAAACAAACAAACAAAAATGGGCAGGGAGAGTTTTGTGTCAGAAGTACTTGAAGAGGAAAAGCAACACTTAAGGTTAAGATCAGCGTGGCTTTGCTGACAGGCAACGTTAGCACATGTAGGCACAGGGCTGTCATTCTAACTGACAGCTAAACAGGAAGAGGACTCCCAGTTTATCCAGTGTATTTACTTGGTACCAGGTACTGCATTTGGCTTTTCCCTCCCCCAACCCATGTATAATTTATTTAAAATAAAAATCACTCCCTTTCAGTGTACAGCTTGATGACTTTTGGCCATGTATACAGTTCTGTAGCCATCACCATCATCAAGGCAGAGAACATTCCTCTTACCTCAGGACGTTCTTTCCTGCCCCTCTACCGTCAGCCCCTCCATCCCCCTCCACTTTTTTTTTTTTGTCACTATAGTTTTTCTTTTTCTAAGATGTCACACAAAGTGAATCATTCATTTTTAGCCTTTTTCATTTTTCTTTCACCTAACATAATGGCTGTGAGATTCACACATGTTCTCTCATATGTTAGTAGGCCATTCCTTTTCATTGCTGAGTAGTATCCCATCGTGTGAATACATACAATTTACCCTTTCAGCAGCTGGAGGCCATTGGGCTGTTTCCTTTTGGAATGATATGAACATTGCTGCAAAGAACATTTACATACAAGTTTTGTGTGGACCTGTGTTTTCTAAACTTACCCTGTCCTTCGGCCTTCCCACCAGCAATGCCTGAAAGTTCCAGTTGCTCCACACCCTGGTATTTATGTATCATTTCAGCTAATCCTCACAACAACACTATGAAGTTAGGCATTATTGTTATGATTCCCATTTTACAAATGAGGAAACTGAGGCCTAAAGAGGTCAAGTGGCTCATGTAAGGTACATGGCTAATAGTTGGCAGATTCGGCTTCTACTGAACCAGGTCTGTTGTTGCCAAAACCCACTCTCTTTTTTTCACAGGATGTGCTGTAATTAAGATTAGGGAAACTTCTGTTGATAATCTGAAAGATTTTAAGACACATGAAACATGATTAGCTACTTACCAAAAGCCTGCTTTGTCTCATAAGATGTAAATATACAGTTGAATGTAAAGGGGTTTATTAACTAACTGAAAAACAAATGTAGGGAAAACAAGAGGGAGATCAAAATACCTCTTATGTCTTAAGCTTTTATTCCCCCCATCAGTGTATCATGTTATTTGTATATGACACCCTCCCCCTTTCCTTAAAACCCATGGGGGTAAATAGTTACATCCTATTAGCTAAAGTTAGGAGAAAAACCAGCAATGGAGCCAAGATTCCTGGACCTCCGACATCAGCCTTTCAGCCAGAGTTTCTTGAGTTGATTTTGAAAATAGAGCAATCTGTGGGGTAAAATGTGTATTATAGGAGCCAGTCTCAAACAGAAAGGAACTTGATGAAATAAGCACAGTGAGGTTTGCATGCATTTGCCATGGGTGTCTTTTCTTTCCCACCTCTCCGTTGTCCCCCCCCCCCCCAGAGGTCTCAAATCAGAAACCTCTAGGAACAACTGGGCCAAGAGAGGTGCATTTTTTAATTGAATTTAAATATCAGAAGATTTCACAGAAAAAGGCAGATTTCTCCTTCTGAGAAATCAGGAGACCCTCGGCACTGGGTGCACGATCCCTTGCTGACATTGTGTGCCTGCTTTCCTGGGCCGGGGGTGTGCTGTGACTCAGGCCCACACAATTGACAAAGTGTGCAGCGTGACCAAAGACCAAAAACCTGAATCTGTTTCTTTGGAGAGTCTTTGCCTATGAACCTGACCAGAAATGCCAATATCAACTGTCAGTTTGGTGGAAGTGGTGGGTTGGGGAGAGGAGTCCAAGGAGAACTTTTGGGAGCTTCAACACAATGGATGCTGGCTTTTTCCTATCTAAAATTGTGACATTGCAAAAAGTGTGCAAAGATTTTTTTTGGACATAGTCTCTTTTCTTTGTATTTGTCTTAGAATAAATTATAAATTAAAATAAGTGAATCCCACCAAATGAGTTACAACTGCATCTGCTTTAGAAGGCAAAATGTAGGTGTTCAGGAAGTGTCAAAGTTTTGGAAGAAAAAAGCATTTCATAAACCTAGAACATACCAAATACTAAAGGCTGGAAAGTTTGTTAAGTGAAGGGCTCATAATTTAGAGCCAGGTCTTCAAAGCCTAAATCCCATAATCTTTTAATTAGAAAAGAAGGAGAAATTTTTACGTGAATATGCTAAATGGTACTTTGACAGTTCAATTCACAGCATTCTCTTTATTCAATGTGCAGCGCTTTATTGTAGTGTTTAAGAAGAGCAGAAGGGTTGGTGGGATTGCATGGGTCCCCGTGAAGCCCTCAGTGAGCACCTGTTGAAAACCCTCTCTTGTCAGTCACTCAACCTGTCCTCCTCACTCAGAACCACACTATGTCCTGAGTGAGGAACCTTCTGTAATTTCTCATAACTTCAGATGTAGAACACTGTAGGGCTACTTTTTCTCTGCCATTTTGGAGCCCTGCATGCTAGAACACAGCTGACTGGAAAAATGAGTGGCTTATCCAGCAATGTGACAGAATTTGCAACGTGATGTCATGCATGTCGATCAGGCAGAAGCTTTTGTCACATTTGGACTAGTACCAGCATGTCCAGGTGGCAGGACACCGCCGGGAGGCAGAGGTGCAGATGCATTCCTTTCTCTGCATTGACACACACCCCGTGCCCATCACCTCTTTCAGGAAGAGGGGTGTGTGTGTGTCTGTGCATGTGTATGTATGTGTGCGTTTTGCTTTTTTCCTTTTCAGCTTCCCTCGTAGAAAGGCAGAAGTAAGTGTGAACTGCCAGAACAAACCGAGAGCTAAATTATCTCTGCCACTTATATGACTTTTCTTTAGGGAACATCATTCAAGGTGAGTTTTCATGAAAAACAGCTTTTTAGGTTACTTACATTAGTTTCAGAAATGACAAGCACCTGTGCACCCACCCTGGGTGGGCATCCTCACAGACCTACTTCTGTAGTTCGCCTGATAGCAAACAAAAGGTAATTACAGGAGAAACTGTTCTGTGATTCTGACAGTTCAGATGTTGCATCTAGAATATATGGCATCCCTGACACTTTGCCTTTATAAGTCCCTTTAATATGAGGGTCTCAAAGGACCTTATCAGTGTGAAATGTCACATTCTATTGTAATGTAAGGCAGATTTGGGCAGCTCCCAGGGAGGAAGGCCAGAGGACAGGCATCATTCCTGATTAAGAAATTGAACCACAGTAAAGAATCAGGGCCAAAATCTGACCTGAGCTTTAGGTTGTACGGTACTTTGGAAGACAGAAGGTGTAAGAAGAGAAATAGCTATCTCAGGCAAAGGGATTCTGATATTTGGGATTGGGACCCCAAAACATTTTAATCCTGATATGAATCAAGCCCCCATTTATTCACTGTAGCTTGCCTACCTGTGCTGTTCACTTACCTAACTGTCCAGAATTAGGTCTTACCACTTTGGAGGATGCTGGAAGAAGTGAGGCTGGTGAAAGGCCCACATGTTAGGAATTTGTTTTAGCCATAGAAAAAACCTCATGAGCGAAGGTCCCCTCTGAGGCTTGCTGACAGTGGTCTGTTGAACAGCTCGATGTTAAATACAATAGGTCTCTTAGGCAGCAGAATCTTCTCTCTGCAACCAGCTGAAAATAAAATCTACAAAGTGAGTATAATTTCAGTTTGTGACACCTAGACTAATGTGTAAAATTACAGACGTTGAAATCAATGATCAGTTCGGTGCAGGTGTTTGTGCAACGTGGCTTGACTATGGATGGTCCGTGCTACAACATCCAAGAACAATATAATCCATTGTCAATTTTTTTATTTTGTTTTCTTTCTTTTTTTTCCCCCTTGTCTCCAGGAGACCAATTAATTGTTCAAAGGTAATATATAGGGGAGATTTCAAAAGCATTTACTTTGGCACAGCCTCTGCCCCTTTGTGGTCTGGCTAACAATAAAGCTAAAATTTGTTTTGTAATGATGGTTCTAGTTGGACTGGAATCCCTTTGAAGTTCTTGCAGTTTGCTGTTATGAAAACTCAAGATATTATTTGACTTCAATAAAACACTCTCTGTACATTATCAAAATATGGTGCACATTGCACTGTAGCAACTCATAGTGGCTAAACTCCCTCTTGGAGGTGTTGCACATGAATGAACACATAGCACTTCAAGATGAACCCTTGTCTACATCCACTAGTCCTCAGTCATTATTCTATGGACTATCCATGGACTTTAAAGTCCCTGAAAGTTGAATATCAGCAAGTATGGGGAGCAAAGAGCAAATCTGAACACATAGACAGCTTTAACCATGGCACACTGGCCTGGTCTGATAAGACAGAGAACCGTGCCAATTGGTGTAAAAGTTCAGCTTCTCAGCTCTTGCATTAGTTGACCTAAATTATTTTATGCTGCTGTCACCTCTAAATAAATATAGTCATTGTCCTGGTCTCTGTTTATACTTTAAAACTCTTCCCACCCACCCCCACGGGCTGGAACAATCCATATGCTTCAGTGAAAGAGGGCATACCAGGGCTGCTTGCAGGTTTGGATCCGGTGACAAAGGTAGGCTTCATAAAGGTTATTGCTCTGCTGAGGTGTAACGATCTAGAACATCAGTGCAGAACTATTTGATAACCACTGTGTGTCTACCCTTGACACAGGACACACATGCAGAAATGGTGTCATCCTTTGTTTTCATGAGCGAGTGCATGTGTATTCGACAAAGGGAGTATTGTGTGTTTGTGAGTGTGTGTGTGTGTGTGTGTGTTCGTGAGTGTATGTGTGTGTTCGTGAGTGTGTGTGTTTGTGAGTGCACACAACTGGGATAACGTAAATAACTTGAAAAGCAGTCTTTTGTCTAGGACTGTTTTGGTAAACAGCATTCATTTACAAAATATGTTGCTTTCCTATCAGAACTAGATTTCGGTGTTAGAATGTGCTCTGATGGGTGCTAGTTTTAAACAAATAATGAAGTCCTTGTAGTGTTTACTGACAAAGCTGACTGGACTGAGTTTCATTGCTTGTGTAAATAAAAATATTTAAGTAATTTTTATGGTAAGTTTAAGTAATTCAAACAAATGCCTGAAAATATATTTTGGCACAGGGAAATCCCTCCATATAGGAATTTATAAATATGTCATGTAGAAAAATAATTTTAATAATCTATTTTAATCTTGTAACCTCTGAGTCTTAAGTTAAAATGTTCTGCCCGTGGTTTTACCCCTGTCCCTGCCTTATGTGTTACCTTCCCATGTTTGATCGGAGTCACATTTAGTTGAAGAGAACAGTAATTAAAAGCCCATGGAACTCACTTCCAGTTTCCACTTTAACATGTAAGGAGTGGGGAAGTCTTCATTCCTGTCCTCAAAACAAAAAGGAAGTGGAACAAGCTGAAGATCAACAACTCTTCTTAGATTCATTAGAGAATTGAGGTCATGGGGCAAAATGCCACCCTACAAATCAGAGAGAGACATGAGTAGGGAGAATCAAAGACAGTCAAGAACAAAACTTCCACTGGGCCAGCATCAGATAGCAACACATGAAGGGTGGTTGACTCATTGCTGAAGGCTAAGCGTGGACTAGTTTAAGAGATCAAAACTCTTGGGCATTCAGCATTAGGGGGACCCCACACTGTCATGGGTTTTACCTCCAGGAGTCCTACTAGATTCTCAAGGAGAAGATCAAAGAAAAATAACCTCATGCTTTTGTAACCATTTTGGAATATGTTCAAAGCTCTCTGTTGTCCTTAACAAAGTCCTTTCCAGACTCTAACTGATATGGGGGAAGTCAGATACTCAGCTCTAGCCCCCTCCAGCCCTCTTGTCTCACTTAAGATAGCGAGGAGGAAAGCTGAAAAGCACTTGTAGCAGTCACAGCCCAGGGACACAGACCAGGAAAAGAGTAAGAACTAATTATAGGATTACAGAATATCTTCCCTTCCTTCACACTTTAACGTCACATCGACAGGCTCCTGTATTATTATGGGGATTACAGCTGAAAGAAGTGCAAGGTTCAGACTCTAAGAAGGATTCTATAGGGAAACACAAGGACAAAATGGGGGAAAAAACAGGAACACTGGAGGAAATTTTAACCTCTGATACAGCTACAGATGTGATAAACATGGCTAACTCCTACCAGATAACATAAAACCTCACATTTAAAGTCTGATTACCTCGGTTCCTTTTATCTGATACATCAAGTCTGACTTTCAACTACAAGACATGCTGAAAGTCCAAAATAAAATAAATAAATAAATAAGTCTGAAGACACAAACCAAGCATCAGAATCATATAGGAAAGATTTTGGAATTATTCATCTTTAACTTAAGATAGCCATGATTAATATACTACGTAATCTAAAGAAAAAAGTGGTCAACATGCAAGAACAGATGGGTAGTGTAAACAGACAGGTGGAAACTCTAAGAAAGAATCAAAAGGAAATGCTACAAATCAAAAGCAATGAAACAGATATGAAGAGTGCCCTTGATGGGCTCATCAGTAGTCTGGACATGGCCAAGGAAGGACTCAATGAGCTTGAAGATATGTCAACAGAAACTTCCAAAACTGAAAAGCGAAGAGAAAAGGGAATGGAAAAAACTGAAACCAACTATCCAAGAACTGTAGGACAGTTATAAAGGGGGTAACACACGTAATGGGGCAGCATAATGAGAAGAAAGAGAGAAAGAAATAGAAGAAATATTTGAAGCAAAACTAGCTGTGATTTCTTCAAAATTAATGATAGATACAAAACCACAGTTCAGGAAGCTTAGAGAACTCCAAGTACAATAAATAGTAAAAATTTAAAGTTAAGTATATCATATTTGAATTACAGATAATAAAGGACAAAGAACAATTCAAAAGAATTGAAAGGGGGAAAAAACACCTTATCTATAGAGGAACGGGGTAAGAATTACATCAGACATCTGTTCAGAAACCACACAAGCAAGAAGAGCGTGAAGTGAAATGTTTAAAGTGTTAAAAGAAAGAAATGACAAACCTAAAATTCTTTATCTCATGAAATTATACATTAAAAGTGAAGGAGAATAAAGACTTTCTCAAACAAATAGAAATTAAGGAAATGTGTCCCCAGTAGACTTACCTTGCGAGAACTGAAGTTAAAATTTCTTCAGAATAAAGGAATATAGTATAGGATATTTATGTGGATATTGACAAACTATTAATAATTCTAAAGTTTATATGGAAAGGCAAAACACACCGAATAGCCAACACACCACTAAATAACAAAGTTAAAGAACTGATACTACCTGACTTCAAGACTTACCATAAGGCTATAATAGCAAGATAGCATGTATTCACAAAGTAATAGATCAGTAGAACAGAACAGAGAGCCAAGAAATAGGCACCCAAATATAGTCAACTGATCTTTGACAAAAGAACAAACGCATTTCAATGGATAAAGGATAGTGTTTTCAACAAATGGCACTGGAACAACTGAATGTCCACATGCAAAAAGGAAAAAATGAATCTACACACAGACCTTGCACCCTTCACTAAAATTAACTCAAAATCTACCACAGACCTAAATGTAAAATGCAAAGCCAAAAAACTTCTAGAAGACAGCATGGGAGAAAATCTTGACCATCTAGTGACCTTGGAGTTTTTAATTACAACACTGAAGATGGCCTTTAGTTTTTAGTTACAACACCAAAAGCGCAGTCCATGAAAGAAAACATTAATGAAACCTATTAACGTTAAAAACTTCTGCTCTGTGAAAGGCACAGTTAAGAGAACGAAAAAAATAAGCCACAGACTTGGAGAAAACTCTTTGCAAAACACATATCTGATAAAGGATGGTATCCAAAATATACAAAGAACTGTTAAGATTCAACAATAAGAAAATGAGCAACCCAATTTAAAAATGGGCAAAGGATCTAAACAGACACCTCACCAAAGAAGACATATAGATGGAAGATAAGCATATGAAAAAAAAAAATGCTCCACATCACTTGCCATTAGGGAAATGCAAAATTAAAATAATAACAAAATACCATTATACACCTAGTAGAATAATGAAAATCCCAAACACCCAATGCTGGTGGCAGTGCAAAATGGTACAACCACTTAGAGGAATGTTTGCGATTTCATAAAAAGCTAAACATAGTCTCATTATATGATCCAGAAACCTCACTGCTAGGTATTTATCCAATGGAGCTGAAAACTCATGTCTGCATAAAAACTTCATAGGAATGTTTATAGCAATTTTATTCATAATCTCCACAAACTGGAAGCAAGCACAATACCCTTCAGCAGGAAAATGGATAAATCATGGAACATGTATACAATGCAATATTATTCAGTGATAAAAAGAAATGAGGTATCAAACCACACACACAAAAAAACGGAGGAATCTTAAATTCATATTACCAATCTGAAAAGGCTACATACTATGTGAGTTCAACTGTATGACTTTCTGGAGAAGGCAGATCTGTGGAGACAGTAAAAAGATCAGTGGCTGGCAAGGATTCAGGATGAGACACGGGGGGGGGTGAAATAGGTGGTGCACGGGGTCGGGGCGGGGCATTTAAGGCAGAAAGATTCTTCCGTACAGTACTGCAGTGATAGACACAGGGCGTTACACATTTGCCAGTACCCTTAGGACTGTACGATACAAAGAGTCACCCGTATGGTAAACTATAGACCTTAGTTAAAAATGCATCAATATTGGTTTATCATTTGTTACAAATATATCACTCCATCGCAAGATAATAATCAGGAAAATTGTGCAGGGAATGGGGGAGGAAGTGGCATAGGGGAACTCTCTGTACTTTCTATATAATTTTTATATAAAGCTAAACTGCTATAAAAATTAAAGTCCATTTATTTAAAAAATAAAATAAAAGACCCTTAGACACTCTACTGAAAGACAAGTCACAGTGAGAAACTTGGAGTCTTATCAAGCCGGAAAAAGTGGTAGGGATGGGAGAAGGTATACGGTAATGCCCCGATCACTGGGCCCTGTAATTTCTGGGAACCCAGCAGCCTGTGGATCTGGGCAGGCATCTGTCTGCTGGGGTGAGCAGAGTGGACCGCCTGAGATGTTAGAGAGAAAATAGAGTCAGTGTTACTGATGGCCTGAAACTGGAGAGGTTCTCTGAAATCCTAACCCTCATTTGTTTTCACCAAAGTTCAAGCCACGGTGGGCCTGCTTGATCCTCTGCCAGCTGCTGCTGGCTGATCGATGGTTTGTTTCACGCTGTGTTTAAAAATATGGAATTAGGAATTAGGTGGTACGTTCTGAATCCCTGCTGAAATGCCTGGCTGGGCGTGGTCGGGCGTGTAGACCCAGCAGGAAGTTGTTTCCTGACATGCCCAGAGAGGACACCAGGGAACAGATTCTCCCCCGCCCTGTGACGGCTCCACCTCTGACTGCAGCGCTCAGAAAGCCTCCAAAGACAGGGTCCGAGGAATACACATGAGACAGGGCACACAAACCTTAAGGAAATTAACTCCCAAAATTTACATCATCAGCTCCATTGCGTGGTGAGGCGTTTGAATCCTCCTGAGGCCCTTTTTACCTTCTGGGAGATATTTAGCCTGGTGACAAAACAGGTCTTCTCCTTACGTTCTCCTGTAAAGCCTCTGCTGTCTGTCATCTCTTGAGAAGTTTTAACCAGTCTCAGAACTGTCTTTCAGCATCTGATTTTGCTTACTAAGGAAACCAAGAATTGTGAAATGCCTCTTTGTACACTACTCTTAAAGACTTAAATAATTACAGAGAATGTTAGGCAAAAAACTGGAAATTTCAGAGGTGCTTTGGTTTCTAAGAATTATCATTGGACTGCAGGATTACTCAAAACTGTAGGTCTCTTTGTACTTATACGCGTGCCTGCGCGTGCATGCACAGACACAGGGGCCACCTCATCAGCTGCCCATGGACAGCCACCCTCCTTTCTTTCCCCCCTTGACTCTCCCTGTCTTCCACTCCATTTTTATCCTACCACCCGCCATCCTCTGCCCTCCAGGTCTTTCCCATTCTCTCTTCATCTCATCTTCTATCTCATTCACACATCATGACTTGGGTACAAGACCACCTTTATCATTTCAGAAAACATAACACAGCAGTGGCTTCAAATCGGCAGTACCTCTCAGATTACCCACACCTGTCATCCCTGAAGCCAGACCCGATTGCGACTGTACTGTGTGACCACCGGGCATTGTCTAGTCCAGGACAAAGCACAGTGAAGAAGTGTGTGGTCGTAGTGGATCTGCGATTTTGCCGTTTTTAATTTATCTTACACATATTTAGGACTGAACAAAGAGCTTGCCTCTGAAATCATCAGGATGATGTCATTCATTCAGTGTTTCTATGTATTTACTTAGTGGTTTACATTCATATACTTTTGTGACTTTAAGCCTGGAAGATAAAGATGCCCTTTCTCAGGAGTAGTCTTTGGTGGCGGGATGGGGTGTTGGTGGCCGTGTTGCTTTTGGCCTCGTCACAGAGGCATGGCATTCATTTTCCTCATCACTGCGGTGTTTTGCAGAAGAGCAACCGAAGGGGAAAGCTGTCTTTGTTTGCTTGCTCACTCCGAACAGGGCATAGAGTGAGAAGCAGCCTTTAAACACATGCACGAACTTGAACGTGTCTGAAAACTCATAAATGGGAGTGATCAGCCTGCCACCAGGCTCCAACAGGCTGGCATCCCTGTAGGTCACAGGTTGCTTAGGAAGGGTACATGCGGTGCAGCTGATTGACACCTTGGAGAGGTTGCATGTGCTGGGGCCTTTGTAAGTTACTGTGGTTTGCAGGATGCTGCCATCAGAGCTTCATCCCTAGTTTGAGACCGAAGCCTTCTGAAGGCCCCACAGATGCGGGTAGGTGAGTAACATGGAAATGAGCTCCGTTGTCTAGAATTTCAAAAAGCCCTAAAGCTATGTGGTGACAGCAAAATTCTGAGCCAGAGCCCGCCCTGTGAGCGAGGAAGGATGAGCAACTTGTAAAGAGGTGTGCTTCACTGAACCCAGCCTCAGAGCAAGAGTTTTCATGTTTGCAGAATGAAGACGCGTTCTTGTAAGAAGTATGAGGTACTCACCCCAGGCCATGGTCTGACCTGCAGATGACTTCAGCTTTTGGAACCATGGAATGCAGAATGAAAACGAAAAACATAGCTGAAGACAAAAGACACTAGTACATGATTATATCTCTCTAGCACTACTGAACTTTTTCTTACCTTAGGAAACTTATGTTTAGAAAATATAAGCATTTAATTTTCCTCCTTTTTAAAAGATTTTATTTATTTGTTTGTTTGTTTATTTATTTTTAGAGAGAGGAGAAGGGAGGGAGGAAGAAAGTGAGGAAGACATCAATGTGCAAGAGAAACATCGATCAGTTACGTCTCGCATGCCCCTCACCGGGGACCTGGCCTACCTCCTAGGCATGTGCCCTGACCAGGAAGCAAATCGGCCACCTTTCAGTTTGCGGGATGATACCCAATCCTCTGAGCCACACCAGTCAGAGCACATAATTTTCCTCATTTTAAATGTTGGGTTTTTTTTTAAAATTATGCAATCAACTTAGAAAATATCCTGGTTTTTCATATTAATATACTTTTTTCTCTGTCATGTACCACTATGATAAACCAATTCCATTTAAATATCTGAGCTTCTGATTTATTAAGAAAATCTAAGAATCAGTCACCAGTCATAATGCCTTAGAAGCTTGCAAATCCCACATTCCAGCATGTGTTTCATCAAGTGGAAAAGGATTGTCTAATTACCAGAACATTTCCCACAGCATTCTCTTCTCACTTTTAGTTTAGGTGGAAAACACATACAAACAGGAACCCCTCATATTGAAACAGCCCTTTGAAATCAAAGCAAGAGAAGCACTGCTCCTGAGAGTCATGCACTGCCCCCGTGCACCGGCAGGCACCTCTTGTCTTTGGTCCTCATCACAAACGTTTAGCACCCTGTCCTTTCTGAACCATCACCCTCTTGCCTCACAATCCCAGAAAGCCACCCAGCACCCAGTGAGGCTTCCTCATTCTCACTCTGTGTCTGACGCCACACACTTCGTTCTTCCTGGAGACTCTGTGGGTCTAAAACATGGTTCAGCCTTTCCCCTCCCCTGTAATACTGAGTGGATATTCCGGAGAAGCCCACCAAATCCCATGAAGCAGAGCACATCTGTGGTCTTTGCAATCACTGGGCCATCTTCAGACAGATCATGACATTTCTTGATGGCAAACCCCCACTTCTAAGTGTAGGCTTCGTAGCTCACTGTGAAGAGCCCTGGAATATGATGACGTCATTTTTCAATACCCCCATTGAACTAACAAAATGCACAATGCATGTTTCATTTTATTTAAGTAACAGAGGAAGATGTTATTCACAAAGTACATTTTTCTCTCTAAGCAAATGTTTTCTACATTTATTGAATCCTAAAGATGGAGAAGAGCCTTAAAGACCATAGAATCTAAATTGCATTCCAGAGAGAACATGTACCTCAGAAGAACAGAACCAGAATTATAGACCCTGAAAGAAGTGTAGCTGCTGTCCCCTGAGAAGTGCACCATCAGAGGGGCAGGCCAAGCCCCAGAGGCTCGTGACATTGTCAGAAACCAACTGTGACAGCACCAAGCCTAGGCCCGAGTGTTCCCAAGGAACTCTATCAATGCTGTTTATCCCATGAAGTAAATGTCTTTTCTGTCACCTCCTTCTGAAGAAAAGAAAAACATTATGACTCTCTTAATCGGGGTAGCAAGGCATTTGACCAAGTTTTCTTAGGCCTCAGTGTTAGATTTTAAGATTATAGAGAGTTCTTCCTCCACTAACTGATTCCTTCACAGTGTTGGTTTGAGTTACACATACATTCCCTTAATCTGCGACTCTTCACTAACCCAGCGCGTGTGAGGTTTATATGAAAATTCCTTTTGGTAACTCACTGGCATTTGTTGTCCTGAGCTGAGACCCTGCTACTTGATTGATTTGACAAATATCAGGTGATATATTGCTAGAAACCATGCATATTCCAAAAAACTACTTCTAAGTTGATAGCATTTTTTTCCCCTGAATGGAGAATATTCTGTTTCGTTGCTTGCATTCCTTTTTTTCCCTATGTCTCTTAAAATATGTATATTTTCTACCTGTTTTTTAAAATTCATAATTTATAAATCAAAAATTTTATCTTATTAAGATGTTTTTCAACATAATTTGTATTAGAGTATATTCATCTTATATTCATATTTATTTGCCTACCAGTATACTATTATAGCATTTTAACAGGAAATGACACTATCTTACTTATTTGGAAGCTGAGCCACAAAGTGACTGAAAACTCTTTTTATACAAAATTTTTTTAAACTAAACACTTCTAAGGTTGATCTTCTCTTTTGAAATGTCCTTACTTTGGAATATATTTATTTACAAGTCATATTCATGTAATTTGTTATAGCATTATATAAGATGTTTGAATGGAGAGAGGGTCCCCATCTTCATTAGAAAGAAACTCACCCACAGGACAATAAATATATTCTATTCCTCTTAAAAGGTCGAAGGTACTGATAAGTGGGACACATTTTTTTATTTTTTATCGGAATGGCCACCCCAGAGTAAACATTTGAGAAAAAAAGAAAAAAAAACTAATAAAATTTGTCACTTTAAAAAAATACAGAAGTTTTCAGACCAACTCTCCTACCCGTTCCTATGCTGCCATTACTACCAACTGGTCTTCAGAAAAGACTGTCACCATCAATTTTTCATTTTTAAAGGATTTTAATTCTTTCAGCATGTTCATATGGTTTTATAAAGCCCCAGATACCCAGTAAATCCCCTTGGTGTTGTAAGACAAGATTGCTGTTAAAAAATGTTTAGGCTTAGTCAGCTTCTTCTCACTGCTGACTTCATGAGGGGCTCTGGGAAATGGTGTTTATACTAAGCTTAAATTGATAGGGCAAGTTTAATGCAGTCGGGTCAAAGGTACAACTGCTTAGCTGGTCTCATCAACCACTCAAGTTTCAGCATTGGTTTATAAAGAAAGGTCTGTAATGATAACATCTGGCTGTTTGAGCGTGACTGCATTTTGCCTACTATGATTGAATGGAATTTAATGGTGGGGAGGAGAAAACCTAGGGCAATTTCATTCTTGAATTATGGTTCCAAATAGATAAGGCAAAATGGCAGACTTTGATCAATCTGGGTCTGGCCATCTAGCAGTTTGTCGAGCAGACTTGCCTCTTTCATCTCTACCACCCCTCCCTCACCCCTCTGTAAGACAGCCATCCTGGCTGAGTCAATGGCAGGGGCCCAGGGTGGGCACAGCTGCAACCAGGCTCATGTTAATGTGTGTCCAAGGCCTATTTTTTGGTGTTGCTCATCTGGCTGGTTCTGACTTGTCATTCTGTGAGGACTCCAAGGGTACTTGTGCTCAGCAGAAAACACAGCACCCTTCCCTCAGAGGGTGCTCCATAACTGGCTGTCCGCCAGCCAGGAGAGTTGATTACATCAACTGCTAGACAGAAGTTGCACAGCCTAGTTCACGTTGTCAAAGAAGGGAAATGAAGTTAGTTCCTGACCTCCACCATCATTCCAGTTGGCTTACTTTGTGCCAAGGCTCCAGGACACTGATCTTAGGGACCCAAAACGTAAATGTATCATAGTTCAGTTACAGACATTATAGGAGATGCCTACTGCACACCTCCTCCAGCAAGGGACCAATTCAAATTGTACCCCAAGATCCCAAGGGCCCTGTGTATTCTGTGGATACTCAGTACATTCCATTAATGATCACAACACCATAAAAAGCTAATTGCATATTTATAAATTCATGTTGCTTAAAGTCTTTTAAAGTTTTCTTGACTCTACCTTTGGGTCAATTATGTATAAAACATTCTGTTTTTCTAGAGCTATAGCCATGTGTGATGCAAGGATTCTCCATCATCCTGTCATTGTCTTCTTCATTTGGCTCTACTCCAATCCGAACCCAGTAGCCACTGAACAAAGCACATCTCCAGACAAAACACAAGTCAGGAGTATATGGTCACCAAAAGGAGGAAGGAGGCCCTCAGCTCTGGTCTCAGTAAAAGAGGAAAACCAAGACACCAAAAACAGCAGCCAAACTTTCTACCCTGTTCTTCTCTATCAGTTACTCATTCCCACCCTAGAAGAAAAATGGGTGCAAGTAATGTAGAAAGTGAACCTAAGTTGAACCTGATTCTTTGCACTAAAAGTCAAGGGTCTACCTACCTTTCCCTTTTATAGTAATGCTTTATTATCACTTTCAATTTCTAGGCTGGCCCATTACCTCTGTAGGACATGGAAATGAAACCCTGCAAAACAATAATGATTATACATTTTGTGCCCTTAAAAATATAAACCACCACCCTGACTGGTGTAGCTCAGTGGGTTGGGTGTTATCCTGCAAATCAAAAGGTTACTGGCTCAATTCCCTGCCTAGGTTGTAGGTGAGGTCCCTGGTTGAGGGCATGTGAGAGGTAACTGATCGATGTTTCTCCCCCTCTCTTTTTCCCTCCCTTCCCCTCCCTCTAAAAAATAAATAAAATCCTTTTAAATAAAACGTATAAGCCCCCTTTGAATACAGTGGAAAAAAACAAACAAACAACTGCCAATTCCATGAATACTGCTCTGTCCACAGGAGTTATAGATGAGGAAAGCCAACCTTGTATGTAGAAGGATGTATGTATTTACACAGCACATATGTCATGTATAAGCAATTATGATGGACACTGCTGAAGTAAAGCATGTTAGTTCTACAGTTACAACTATTTTAACTTCAATTTCAAAATGTTTTTACTGCCCTATACCTTTGATATTAATGAGGTAATCACTACCTGTAGGCTCAGCCTCTTTACGGCTATCCTAGGATTTTCTAAATTAAATGTTATGCCTAAATATTAGCATTTTTCTCCTAATTGTTAGACCAGAACTGCGACTGATCAGGGAATAGTTTACATGAGGCTCAAACCCTTTAATCCTGGCGTGTAAATGAAAAGTCGGGCCAGACACAGTGGAACAAGAACTCCCAGGAGAATGGGACACTCATTCACCCAAGGCTCCTCTAAGGAGAAATGATTTCTTTCCACTGGGGGAGAAGATGCCCAGTCTTCCATATGAGTGAACAGTGAAGTTCGAAGAACACAACTGGACATCACCCATGGTGCCACAAGTCAGTGGGGTTGAGGGGGCACCGGCAGGTGAAGCAGGGGTCATGCAGACAAAGGAAATGCATGCTTGGTCCAGAAATCGCTGTGGCCAACAGGTTGGCTCAGGCTCTCACTGGTTTTGACTGAAGGCTGATACAAAACTCAAGTAGGAAAAAGCAGATTCTAGATCTTAAAAAAAAATTATGAAGATCCAAAGTTAGTCTTTTCAAGTAAGAACATGTAACATTTTGGAATTAATTTGATGAAAAGAATTGCCAAAGTAAAAATTATATATATTGGATTACCTTTTTTTTTTTAAGCAACATTTAGCCTAATTATTGTTAAAAAAAACAAACTATAATCGGTGGTACATGCAAGCATTAAGCATTTGTCCTACACATTCTTACTGGGTGCTTACTGTGTGCCAAGCACTGCTCTAGGCCTTGGGGGTGCAAACTTGTAGGATGCCTACCTTCTAATGGGAGGACAGGAGGACACAGACAACAAATAAATGAATATATCAGCGGAGATATGTGCTATGAAGGAAAATAAAGCAAAGTGAACGATGATCAAGGAAGGCACCTCTGACAATGAGACATCTGAACACAGCCGTAAAGAAGCGAGGGCGGAGGCCATGCAGTCTACGAAGGGTGCTCCGTGAGCACTGCCCTGTGGCCAGTCCATGTTTTACCAGTTGAGGAATAGCAAAGGGGCCAGTGTGCCTGGCGCAGAGTGAGAAAGAGCTGGGGAGAAAGAGGTGGTTAGGGAGACAGCCCTGGGCTAGTCACAGAAGGCACTGTGGCCCTTGCTAGAGTGTGGGGTTCTAGTGAACATGAGAAGGAGATTCATGGGGTTGTTTTGGATGGGAAAAACACCGCAGCAGTGCAGCTTGCATTCACAAAGCATCACTTGGGGGCTGTGGGAAGGTCTGTAGGAGGCCTATGTGGAAGCAGGGAGATAATAATGTGGTTTTCTACCATTCTTGAAACTTTAAGAGTTTTCAGTTAAATACGTCAGAACAAGAGGGGTTTGGGGGTGATTTGGTGGAGAGGGTTCCACAGTTTAGACTGGGCTGGGTTCATAAAGAGAAGCCGTGGTTGCCTTTTCTGAGCCAACACCCTCAACTCTACTTCTGCATGTTCTATCTGCACTATTTCCATGCCCTCTGTGGCCATCTTTTCCCAGTATCCCCAATGAGGGTCTCAAAGACATCCCAAATTGCATTTCTCTACGCTTTCTTTTCCCATGCATACTCTAGAAAAGCAAGAAGATGCTAAGAAAAGCTATAATCTAGTCGTATGCACTGAATTCTATGAAAATAAAACATTTCACTTTAGGTTTTTCCTCTCCCCATAGAAGGAAAGGTCATATTTAAAAGGAAGTGGCCTGACCCCTCTCCCAATATTTAGAAGGGGGCAGGGAGAATAGGAAGCTTTTAGTAAAATAATTAAATCCATTATCCCTCTCCCCTGGCCCCTCGGTCACTGTCAGTTTGTCCTTTATTTCAATGTCGCTGGTTATATTTTGCTTGCTCGTTTGTTTTGTTGATTAGGTTCCACTTACAGGTGAGAATAGGGGAAGGGTCACCAAGGAACATGTATAAAGGACCCATGGACAAAGCCAAAGGGGGTAGGTCCGAGGGTGGGAGGCAGGGATGGGTGGGACAGGTTGGGGAGTGGTAGGAGGAAAATGGAGAAAACTGTACTTGAACAACAATATGTAAAATGAAAATAAAAATAAACAAATAAAAAAATAAATCCAAACCTATATCGTCAATCTGACAGTCCCATCGCCAGGATTTATAAACTGAAAGTTTTGCTCTGAGACCTCGTTGAGTCATTCATTCCACAAACGTCCATTCATCCCAAAGCAGCATTCATCCCAGCTGAGTGCCTTCAGCACCTTGGCAGGAGAGAGCTTAACATGTTACTCAGGAGTAATCTTCCAATTCGCACTGTCATCAAGTAACAGAGGAAATGTTGGAATGATTTCTTTCAAGCATTTTTTTTTTTTAAGTCAAGGCATTTTCCTTGGCTCTGATAACAATATATCTAAGTTAATATAATCCGTCTGGGGTGACATATATGCACCACTTGAATGTTTCTCCTTGGATATTCCAACAAGTTATCTAGGGTTTACTAGATTCCTATGACTGTAACGTGGGCCTAGGCCCTCTAGAAATCCATATGAGCCTAAGTCTTCCTTCACCTTCCCAGATTCTCCCCACTTTCCCATGACCGTTCCTAAGTGAACTGCAGTTCTTCATATGGGAGCTGTCATCCCCAGCTGCAGAATTCCAAGTCATGCCCCCAGCACTGTGCCACTCTCATCTGCACAGCCACTCCCGCATGCACACCTTCTCCCAGTTCTTCCTGCCTTTTTACTTACTGAAATGCGCAGAGTCCTCCCCTGCCTGGGATATACAGGATTATCATCCTTACCCATACCAGGTTTGAATTCTAACTCTGCCTGAAAATTGATCATTGGTACCTCAATTTCCCATTCCTAAAATGAGGATAAAAATAAAGTGATAGCCACCTGGTGGAGTCGATTTGAGGACTAAGTAAGTGAATATTGCAAAGCTCCCGGTACACAGAAGGTCTTCGGGCAATGCTGGATCTCCCTCTGCTCAGTCCCCATACTCCTGTCAGCCACCCAGCTTCCTGCCCTGTCCCACCATCTCAGTTTCCAGGGCAATTCATCCTTCACAGCCCTCAGTTCTCCCTCTGCAGTGTTTCTTTTGGTTCTCAGTTATCCACTCCATCGGCCCAGTGCAGGGTTCCATGGTTGTTGCCATTGTCGTTTTTGATGACTCTCAGGTGATAGGCTCCTCCTGCCCGTGTTTGCTCTTTCCCTCCATTTTCTTCTCATTCTCTTCCAGCTACCTGGCCTGCCTGGGCATTCTCTAGCCTGTCCTGTCGGTGCACTTGCCATGTGGCAGGGAATGAGAAAACAGAGGCCTTCCTCCCTCCACCCACCGCAGCTGCCCAGCAAGGAATTACCCAGAGCATAGGTTGCACTCTCTCGCTCTCTCTCAGTCAGACTCTTACTATCCTGGGTTGCACAGTGATTGTCGAGTGGCATGACCTGGTAGAAAGAGACAGGGTCTGACAGCCAGCCTGGGGGCTTGCCTCCTCTGACCCTTATGAGTAGGTCCACTGCAACCACAGGCCCTCAGACAGAGGCACGCTTGACTGTACAGCCCAGGCAGTGCAGTGAGCCAGCTGACATAGCCAGTAGCACACTTGGGTGCAAGCTTGGATCAGGTGCTTCTAATTTAAGTTCCCAGACCCACTCTGGGCTTATGTGCGGCCTCCAGCAAGCCACTTAACCTGCATGTTTCCTTATGTCAAATGGAGATAATAATACTTAACTACATCACAGGGTCGTAGTGTGTATTAATTAATTAATGTTTGTAAATTGCTTTGAAGATGCAAAGCTGGTTAAGTGCTTAAGTATTCTGATGATAGTTCTTGCTTGTTATTAGAACCTTCCCAGGTTCCTGGATCATCACTCACTGATTAGACTAGGTTCTAATAGCACCTGCTGTGCCATCCACTCAGGGATCTAAGACATGACCCTTGAGACTTTATCCCAAGTAGATTCATAATTTGAAAAAGATGTTAGTGAGGTCCAAACATCGGGCCAGTTACTGGGCTTCTCGCAATTTTCCAGAAGCTGAGAGGACTGCATCATGGCGTTTGCTACAAATGGCGCCTGTCGTAATTACTTTCATCTTTTATGTGGCGCTGCTCAAATACAGACTGAAAAACTGCTTGCTAGGACTTGTGGTCTCCTCAGGCCATATCTCAAGGTCCAGATGGGAAAAAAATGGGGGCCTGTGGTGGGACCAGCACTGATTTATTTAAAAATCCAAGGAGCCATGCTGGAAAGAATGAGAGGTCCTAATACAGTTGTCTTCCAGGCAGCTCTCTGAAAGATTGCAAGGGCTGTGCATGAATATCTTTGCCACCCCATTTTTGCAATTATGTCTATTTTTAAAAGACTATAGCAGGATTTGGATTTCAGGTTTGCTACCATCCTCAGTAATGTCATATTTCCCATGCCTCACAAAACAAACAGGTAGTTTGAATTCAGGCACCAGTCAGCTAATAATCAGAATGGGAAGAATTCATTTCCGGCCTGGTTAGAGATGTGGCTCTTCTACAGTTGATCGAAGAGGTGAACAAAGTAGAATATGTCCCTACAGTTTACAGCTTTGATTTAACACACGCCTTCATTTTTCTCCCACTGGAAGTGCCACTCAGGAGCCCTTACATTCTTTTCCTCCTCAGTCTTTCTAGAGAAATACATGCTACTCTGCAATATTTTAAACGTTTCAGAAAACTGAAATGGCTTTCTTAGATTTTCTGGGCAGTTTGTGTTTTTGTTTCTTTTGAATGTTAGGTGCTATGAACCCAATGACTAAGCCCCATTCTTCAAAGTTGTGTATGAAGAATTAACTCTCAACTAAGATTTTTAGATTCCTGTAGCTGAAGTGTTAGTCTTCACCTAAAAAAAAAAAAAAATTATTCCAGTCCCATTAAGGGCCCTTGAGTTTTCATTGGCACGTGAGTGGCAGCTTTACCTTGCCCTGCCCGCGGTCGCCCCAGACATGATCCGCAGGGGCGCTCCGGGCAGGCTGCAGCAAGGGGCGCGACAATGCGTGTGAAATGGCACGCACATCATTTTATTCAAGGTGCCACTTACGTGCCCACCTTAAGAGCACAAGCGGGATGGGTCCTGGAAATATCAGGGGGAAACACCTTGTAAAGTACATGATTTTCTAAACTCTATGCTGTACACCTGAAATTAATACAAAATAATATTGAATGTCAACTGTAATTGAAAAAATAAAAAATAAAATACAGGACACAAGCAGAGTCTTTGGGATGGGGAAGCAATGTGATGCACTTTGAGGGCACGGGGCTGCACAGCGCCCCCACAGATTGGCCACGGGCAGACCAGTGACAATTCCTCTGGGGTGCACTACAGGGAGCCCGAGTTTAATAAGGACCCCCTTTTCCCGGTGATTCTAACATGTTAGGGAAATGAAGTGGCCTTAAAATGGATGTTACTCTTTTTTAAGGTGGATGTTAGAATTATGATCATCCTGTTGCTAGCAACTAGCTTGTTTCCTGAATAACAATGTCTTTCTTTTTCAAGGGACTGAGTATTCTTAAAGGCTCTCTAAAGTGTACTGTGGCAAACTGTCAGAGTGCAAGTGTCCACTACTGCTTAAACCAATTTATTATAACTGGAACCTTACATAGAACTGAGGAGGACCAGAGAAAAAGGAGTATATTCTTTTCTTGTTGCCAAACTTCAATGACTCTAGCCCTTCGTTTCACTCATGAACTCCCTATCGCCCACCTGCCAATCACTTCCTCACCATCCAGCCCCTTCCTTCTCACCCTTGTTTTTTCAGAGCAGCACCCAGTACACCCACCATGAGGTGCTCAGGCTGTGATGCACATCATTATGGTTTCATGCGTGTGATAGTGCACCTCACTAGACAACCTTGACCTTAGAGACGAGCTTTAGTTAAAATGACTTCCCATGCAGGATCTTACTGAGGCAAAAATGTTTTAAAACCGATGGGTGGTGATGGTTGTGCAACTTGGCAGAGCAACTAAACATCATTGAATCATACAGTTGAAATGGGTGAATGATATGCAACAGTGAAGTGAGGAAGGAAGGGGGGGAGGGAGGGAGGGAGGGAGGGAGGCAGGAAGAAAACTACCCCACAGGCACTCCCAACATGCAATCCCCCATGTTCCTACCCTGCCCAGCAGTGGGAATTGTCAGCCCCCTGCCCGATGCGTAGACCCTCACATAACTTCACAGAG
Source organism: Mormoops blainvillei (assembly GCA_004026545.1). NCBI lineage: Eukaryota > Metazoa > Chordata > Mammalia > Chiroptera > Mormoopidae > Mormoops > Mormoops blainvillei. Next base: position 232,090 of record PVJD01000024.1, on the reverse strand, counting down.
GCCAAGCAGGATCTGTTTCGCCCCAGTGACAAAGACTTAGTCACTAGCCCACAAGGCAGCTTGTTCCACTCTTAGAATGCTGATGTTATTACAGAGTTATTTTTTCTCTTAATCTAAAACCTGCCTCCATGTAACTTCTACGTTTATCTACCTTAAACAATTCCAATCCCTCGTTCATATGAGTCATTCAGATATTAGAAGACAGCTCTCAGGCCTCCTCTAACCCAGACCAAGGTCCTCTTCTCTAAGCAAACCCTAATTGTACCTCACCTTCCTCATTCCTTGGACATTTTTAACAATGGACTTGGGCTTCGCTGGGGTGACAACACCATGCTGCCAATGTGACTTCAGTTAAGATAGTGACCTCCCCAGGGCTGGTGCCTCAATTTCTGATCTATAAGAGGAACATTGGTCTAAGCAAGGGTGTCCAACCTGCAGCCCATGGACCACGTGTAGCTCGGGATAGCTATGAATATGGCCCAACACAAAATCGTAAATTTACTTAAAACATTATGAGATTTTTTTTGTGATTATGTGTCGCAGTGTATTTAATGTGGGGCCCAAGACAGCTCTTCTTCCAGTGTGGCCCAGAGATGCCAAAAGGTTGGACACCCATTAATCTCTCAGGTGCTTTAAATATTCAAGATTCTATGGTTTTGAGATGAAGAATTATGAACATATATGCTGATGTTGTTAGTCCTGCTCTTTTACTTCTTAAAAAATAATGTAATTAATCATTCCAAAAATTTTGCTTTTTTCTGCATGATCAGTAGACGTGACATGGTTGAGTATACCAGAAAGTCGGTGAAGTACTGGGTGAAACAGAGAGCAAAGCTGCCACCTGCCCTGTGATGCCGCCACGAATCCTCACCTCCTTCGGGTGGTTATGTCCCTGGGTCCTCCTAGAGGTCGGGCAGGCCTGACCCCAGGCAGCCCGGTACACTGCACTCATTCAGTGGGAAAGCTATCAATAAAATGAGATTTCGCAAATTGCAGGTTCGGCTTGGAGACAATGAACAAGTTGAAGTGTGCTCATTAGAGAAGCAACTGCTGGATAATAATTGATATTTTCCCCTAAATCCACATAAAGAGATAGCGCCATGTACACATTTAATATGAAAGATAGCAATATTTATAAAATCAGTTCATGATGAACCACCTAAATGAAAGAAAAGACAACCCTCAAACTAATGTCTTTCAGTTTAGAATTCAGTGGCACATTTTCTAAATCATCATTTGGACATCTATTTGCAAACACATACCCTTTGAAATCCTAGCCTCTGGGTTGTTCCATCAGAATTCTCCAGAAATATGTAAGGCACAACTCCATGAGTCCAGCTCCATGGCCCTGGGCTGACATGCCACTGTCCACAGAGCTCACCCATGCTTTAAAAACGGTGGTGAGGGGCAGGATGGGGGGCATTTACTTATAAGTATTATGTGAGTTGTTTGCTTGTATGTGGGTCTTTGTTACAAGAATACTTTTAAGGAGTCAAACATAAAAGCAATGAAAGAGAATTTTGCTTACCTCTCAAGGGAAAGAAAAAGTGGTGGGACAGGAAGGAGCGAGAATAGGGCGCCTGCCCTCAGCCGTCACTTTGGATGGAAACATTTTGCAGTGCCCAGTTGGTTGCTGCTCCTGAAAGAATACTAAGGACAGGAAATTTGGTCTCATTTCACAAACTAAAGTAGTGAAAGAGCTGTGTGAATACCACTTAATAACTGCCTAGGTCTGTTTTTAACAATGCAGGCTATCAGTATTCTCCTTGAAAGCATTCCTAAGCTAGTCAATGTTGTAAAATAATACAGAAAACTGACATTTTTATTGTGACACGAGTTACCATATAGCAGTTATCTACTGGATCATCTGGTTTTTATGATCCCTAGTGTAGCCATCATATCGAGACTCAACCAGCATCTTTAAGCTCAGCCTCTCTCATTTCAGCACCAGTTTAAGTGCCTAAGTGCACCTTCCCACAGGAGCCTAATGGGCTCTGTCTGCAGGTGTGTGCCAGACAAGCTCAGTCCCAGCTCTGTCCCTTCACACCTCACTCTTGGCTTTAACTGGGGACACATCCATGAGGCAGAGACTCCACCGCACCCGTGGGTATATCATCTGAACTTCATGCTCGTCAGGAAGCTGATAGCATCCTGGTCAGATTTCCATGAGTCACCAAGAGAATCAGGCCCCCAGGGAGCCGATGCCCCTCCTGTAACAAAGCAGACCCTCTCAAGTGTCCCCTTCCCCAAAAGAGTACAGTGTGGCTGGGTGGTTCACATCACCATCAATGAGCCACTTGACTTTGCCTGGTTTGGGTAGATGAAGGGCTCAGGCTCAAATGGACCCTGTGCCAGCTGGAACAGCCCTCATGTGCCCCATGAGGGAGGGCGTCGTGCCTCCGGTCCACCATCACACTGTGACACACAACCGTTTGATGAAAGAATTAATTCAGCATTTTTAATCATTCGAGTCTCTGACAGTGTCATGATGAATGACCCTATAATCCATGAGGGTTTTTCATCCCCCAAAACAAGTTTCTTCTCTTGTGGTTGGCCCGGTACAGAATGTAAGTTCGATGTCAGTGAGATGGGGTTTTGGGTGGAGCAGAGGGCCTGGTGGGCCAAGTCTCCTATGTTTGGGGGCAGGGGGCAGGGAAGTGGCAGAGGACCCTGGTGAGCTGTGTCACCCCGTGGTCCTAGGATGGCACAGCACATCTCTTTCCTTCCCTGGTGCCTGTTGTCCCCTGAGGAGACCTCCAGCGTGGTCCTCTCGGAAGCCAAACTTCAGTCTTTCCTTGTGCCTTGTAAACACAGTCGTAAAGATTGTTTCCTGGTGAGGGTCCACTGAAGGGACGCTCAGCCCTTCTCCAGCACAGTGCACTGTATGCCATAGGCCTTCAGTCTTTTAATCAGTAGTATTTCAGTCGTATGAAGGGAAAGTGCCATAGCATATAGCCAGGAGCCAAACCCAGATCAAAGTATGTTTTCTAACAAGCAAATCTGTCTACTTTACCATATGTACTGACTCGCCATTTACAAAGCCCTTTGCAGATATCTCATTGGAGCCTAAATTTGTGATTTCTGATTGTAAGTCTGCCTGGGGAGCAGGGTAAAAGAAACAAGTAGGACAAAAAACATTTTTTTAATGAATAAATTGCTTCCTCATTAACAAAAAAAAGAAAAAAAAAGGATAAACTATGTCTAATTTAGCAACCGAAGTTGTAACTGACTATGCAGGTAGCAACTTTCTCCTCTGAACTGCGCTGCTATGAGGCCCTGTTGCGATGGACCCCACGTGCCTTAGCCTGCACTTCCTATCACGGGACCCCAGATGCGTAACTGAGTCCTCAGACACAGCTGGGAGGACATTTCCAAAGCTCAGTTTATCGATGATAAGACAGGGGACTTCTAAGGCATTTGTTTTCTCTTTAAGAAAAATTCAGTGAACCTTACTTGAAAAATTGGCCTAGTCATGTTGGAAAATTAACCTTATTAGTGAAGATAATCATCTTGCATGAATAAATGACAAAAAAGGAAGAGAGTCAACCTAATGGATTCGGCAGATGTTGTCATGTTGCTGGAGTTATGCAGACAGATGTCCTGGGTCTAAAGTGCCAGCTCCACCATTTAGCATCTGTGTGACTTTGGATCACTTAACTCCTTTATCCCAGTCACCTAATATGTGACATAAAGATTTGACTTGCAGTTGACATAAAGATGTGACTCTGACTCAGAAAATTATCATTTACCATAACAACATAGAGCACAGTCCAATAAAAGTCTCTGGATTGCTGATTCTGAATGATATATAAATACGTTCATTATATTCTTCCTAGTTTTGTGTTAAAAATATTATAGTCTTTCAGCCTAAAAAAAACTAATGTGTGTATTGTACATAAACAGGAAAATTGTTCACTTAAAAAAAAGTACATCTATATACAGCTACATATACACACATATATGTTGGTTTGAACATGAAGTAGTCGAAGGAGTAGCTTTAGAAATTTAAGGAAATAATCAGAATCCATATATTCACTCCTGCACTTTCTTTTTAATTCAGTGCCGAGTCCCATGATATAACCAGCACTGTGCTAGGTGCTATGCTACAAAAAGTAAGGCTCAGGTGCCAACTAAGGCAGTAGCTCTAATGTGCACTTTTTAAATTAAATCTATTGGGGCGACATTGGTTAATAAGATTATATAGGTTATAGGTGTACAATTCCATGGGACGTGATCTGCATACTGCATTGTGTGCCCACCACCCAAAGTCAAATCTTCCACCACCATATATTTGACCCCCTTTACCCTTTACTGCCCTCTAACACCTTCCCTCTGGCAACCACCATACTGTTGTCTGTGTTATGAGTTTTTGTTTTTCTTGTCTGTTCATTTGTCGCTTTCAGTTTCATGACACTTTTTGAAAAATAAAGGAGAGTTGAAGATTTACTATAGTAATAATTATTTTTAAGTTGAGTATTGACTGAGTTTTTTAATTGTGGTAAAATATACATAGCATAAAATTTACTATGTTAACCACTTTCAAGTATCTAGTTCAGTAGTATTAACTACATTCACATTGCTGTGAAAGCGTCACCACCATCGCTCAGTTCATCACTAGGAACTGAAACTCTGTGCCCATTAAACACTAAATCCCCACACCCTTCTCCCTCAGTGTCTGGCAAACAACATTCTGCTTTATGTCTCTATAAATCTGACTACTCTAGGCACTTCATATAGGTAGAATCATGTAATATTTGTTTCTTTGTGACTGGTTTATTTCACTGAGCATAATTCCCTCAAAGAGTCATCCATGCTGTAACATGTGTCAGAATTGTCTTCCTTTTTAAAGCTGAATATTTCATTGTATATACCATGTTTTATTTATTCATTCATCTGTAGATGGATACATAGGTTCTTTCTGTCTTTCGGCTATTGTGAATAACACTACACACATGGATGTACAAATTATCTCCTTGATACCCTTTTGATAATTGATAAAAGATTTGATAATTCTTTTGGGTATGTATCAAGAACTACAATTGCTAAATCACACATTAATTCTTTTTTTTTATTTTTTGAGAAACCTCAGTACTGTTTTGTATAGCAGTTATACCATTTTACACTGCCACCAACAGTGCACAAGGGTTCCAGTTTCTCCACATTCTCATTAATACATGTTTTTCCCTTTCTTTTTATAATAGCCATCCTAAAAAAGGTGATGTGGTATCTCATGCGGTTTTATTTGTGTTGCCATAATGATTAGTAATGTTAACAGTCAACCCATTTCCTTGCTGGCTATTTGTACACCTTCTCTGAAGAAATGGCTATTCAAGCCTTTTGCCCATTTTTCAGTTGGTTAGTTTGTTTTGTTGTTCAGCTGTCGGAGCTCAGATATATGATTTGCAAATATTTTCTCCCATTCTGCAGGTTGCCTTTTCACCCTCTACATTGTGCCCTTTGACGCATAGAAGTTTTCATTTTGATGTAGTCCACTTTATCTGTTTTTTTACTTTTATTGCCTATACCTTTGGTGTCATAACCAAGAAATAATTACCAGATCCAATGTCATAAAACTTTTCTCTTGTGTTTTCTTGTTTTATAATTTTAGCTCTTAAGTTTAGATCTTTCATACATTTTGTTTTTGTTTCAATTTAATCTTTATTTTATTTTTAGTTCCAATTGACATACAATATCATGGTAGTTTCAGGTGTACAACATAGTGATTAGACATTTATACACTTTAGGAAGTGATCACCCCAATAAATATAGTACCCATGTGACTATAATGTTATTTACTATATTCCCAATGCTATATTCTATATTCATGTGAGTATTTTAATAACTGGCAATTTGTTCTTTTTAATCCCTTTCAACTTTTTCATTCCCCCCTTGCTCCCCAGATGGTTCCCACCTGGGAACCATTAGATTGTTCTTTGTATCAATAAGTTTGTTTCTGTTTTGTTTGTTCTTAATTTGTTATTTAAATTCCACATATAACTGAAATCATATGATATTTTACCTTGTCTTTGACTTCTTTGACTTAGCACAATACCCTATAGGTCCATCCATGTTTTCGCAAATAGTGAGGTTTTATTTTTATGTCCAACTAATATTCCATTGTATACATACCACTTCTTCCTTATCTAAGTGACTATCGATGGGCACTTAGGTTGCTTTCATATCTTGGCTATTGTAAATATTGGTGCAGTGAACATAGAGGTGCATATATTTTTTCAAATTTGAATTTCTTTGGACGAATATCAAGAAGTGGAATTGTTGGGTCATATAGTAGTTCCATTTTTAATTTTTTGAGAACTTTCCATACTCTTTTCCATAGTGGCTACACCACTTTACAATCCCACCAACAAAGCCAAGGGTATTCTTTTCTTCACATTCTTGCCAACACTTATCGTTTATTAATTTATCAATGATAGGGCCAAGATGGAGGTGTAGGTAGATACACTTTGCGTAAGATGGACAACAACAAATTTAAAAAGAAAAAACAATGAGCACTACCAGAAAATCGAACTGTATGGAAGTCCAACAACCAAGGAGTTAAAGAAGAAACATTCATCCAGACTGGCAGAAGGGGCGGAGATGGGCAGCTGCGGCAGACAGGACACATGGTAAGGTGGTGGCTGGAGCACTAGGCGGACGAGATGAGGCTGGTGACCAGGCTGTCCCACATTTGCATGCGAATAAACCAGGAAGAACAACTAGGGAGCAAAACAGACTGCACAACCCAGGGTTCCAGAGTGGGAAAAGAAAGCCTCAAAACCTCTGGCTGTAAAAGCTTGTGGGGGTTGCAGCAGCAGGAAAAACTCCCAGCCTCACAGGAGAGTTCGTTGGAGAGACCCACAGGGTCCTAGAATATACACAAACCCACTCACACAGGAATCAGCACCAGAATGGCCCAATTTGCTTGGGGGTAGCAGGGGAATTGACTGAAAGCCAGCCAAGAGTTGAGCAAGTAGCATTGTTCCCTCTCTGACCCCTTGCCCACATACAGCGCCATATCACAGCAATGTGAGTTGGTGGGTTGCCCCACCCTGGCGAATACCTAAGGCTATGCCCCTCACAACATAATGGGAGCACCAAGACAGAGTAATATGGTCCAACTGAAAGAACAGATCAAAACTCCAGAAAAAAATACAACTAAGCAATGAAGAGATAGCCAACCTAACAGATGCAGAGTTCAAAACACTGGTAATCAGGATGCTCACAGAAATGGTTGAGCATGCTCTCAAAATACAGGAAAATGTGAAGGTTATGCAAAGTAAAATAAAGAAAAATATACAGGGAACCAACAGTGAAGGGAAGGAAACCAGGACTCAAACCAGCAATTTGGAGCAGAAGGAAGAAATAAACGTTCAACCAGAACAGAATGAAGAAACAAGAATTCAAAAAAACGAGGACAGGCTTAGGAACCTCCAGAACAACTTCAAATGTTCCAACAATCGAATCATAGTGGTACCAGAAGGAGAAGAGGAAGACCAAGACATTGAAAACTTATTTGAAAAAAGAAGGAAGGAGAACTGCCCCAATCTGGCAAAGGAAATAGACTTCCAGTAAGTCCAGGAAGCTCAGAGCCCCAAAGAAGTTGGATCCAAGAAAGCAAACACCAAGGCACATCATCATTATATTACCCACAATTAAAGATAAGGAGAGAACTTGAAAATCAGCAAGAGAAAAAGAGACAGTTACCTACACAGGAGTTCCCATAAGCCTATGAGCTGATTTCTCAAAAGAAACCTTACAGGCAAGAAGGGGCTGGAAAGAAGTATTCAAAGTCATGAAAGGCAAGGACCTACATCCAAGATTGCTCTATCCGGCAAAGCTATCATTTAGAATAGAAGGGCAGATAAAGTGCTTCCCAAATAAAGTGAAGTTAAAGGAGTTCATCATCACCAAGCCCTTATTACATGAAATGTTAAAGGGAGTTATCTAAGAGAAAGAAGATGATCAAAACTATGAACAGTAAAATGACAACTAACACAACTATCAACAACTGAACCTAAAAAAATAAAAACAAAAACAAACTAAGCAAACAACTGGAACAGGAACAGAATCACAGAAATGGAGATCACATGAAGGGTTATCAGCAGGGAGGGGGAGGGTGGACAATAGGGGAAAAGGTACAGGGAATAAGAAGCATAATAGGTAGGCACAAAATAGATGGGGGAGGTTAAGAATAGTATAGGAAAGGGAGAAACCAAAGAACGTGTATGTATGACCCATGGACATAAACTAAGCGGGGGAATGCTGGTGGGAGGTGTGTACAGGGTGGAGGGGAATAAAGGGGAGAAAAAATGGGACAACTGTAATAGCACAATCAATAAAATATACTTTAAAAAACTTATCAATGATAGTCATTCTGACAGGTGTGAGGCAATGTCTCATTCTGGTTTTGATTTGCAATTCCCTAATTACTGATGCTGAGCATCTTTTCATTTGCCTCTTGTCCATTCGTATGTCCTTTTTAGAGAAATGTCTATTCATATCCTCCACTCATTTTTTAATCTGTTAGTTTTTTGATATTGAGCTATATGAGTTCAGTATATATTTTGAATATTAACCCCTTATTGGACATATTGCATGCAGATATCTTCTTCCATTTAATAGGCTACTTTTTTGTTTGTTAATGGTTTCCTTTATGGTACAACAGCTTTTTAGGTTGATGTAATCTCATTTGTGTATTTTATTGTCTTTGCCCAGTAGACGCATATCAAAACAAACAAACAAATATTGCTAAGACCAATGTCAAAGAGTTTTTGTCTTTGTTTTCTTTTAGGACTGTTACGGTTTCAGGTCTGATAGTTAAGTCTTTAATCCATTTTGAGTTTATTTTTTATGTGGTATAAGAAAGTAATTTAGTTTCACTTTTTGCAGGTATCTGTCCAGTTTTCCCAACATCGTTTATTGAAGAGACCATCTTTACCCCATTATATATTCTTGCTTCCTGTCATAGATTAATTGATCATATAAGCATGGGTTTATTTCTAGGTTCTCTATTCTGTTTCATTGACCATATTCCATATGTTCTGTTTATGTGTCAGGACCATGTTGTTGATTCCTGTAGACTTGTAGTATGCTTTGATATCAGGTAGCATGATATCTCCAACTTTGTTCTTTTTTGAAGATTGCTGTGGCTATTCAGGGCCTTTTATGGTTCTATATAAATTTTAGAATTATTTGTTCTAGTTCTGTGAGAAATGCTATTCCTATCTTGATAAGGTTTGCATTGAATCTATAGATTACTTTGTGTAGTAGAGACATTTTAACCATGTTAAGTCTTCCTATTCATGAACATGATGTATTCTTTAAAAAAAAGAAAAGATTTTATTTAGTTTTAGAGAGGGGGGAAGGGAGAAAGAAAGAGGAGAGAAATATTAATGTGTGAAAGAAACATGGATCGGTTGCCTCACGCATACCCCCAGCCGCACGCCCCCAGTTGGGGACGAGGGTTGCAACCCAGGCATGTGCCCTGACCAGGAACTGAACTGGTAACCTTTCAGTTCACAGGACGATGCCCAACCCCCTGAGCCACACTAGTCATGGGCAACATGGTGTATCTTTAATTTATTTGTATCTTCTTCAGTTTCTTTCTTCATTGCCTTATAGATTTCCAAGTATGGGTCTTTTACATGCTTGGTTAAATTTATTCCTAGATATTATATTCTGTTGGATGCAATTGTAAATGAGATTTTTTCTTAATTTTTCTTTCTAATAATTCATTATTGGTGTTTAAAACTGCAACAAATTTCTGAATATTAATTTTGTATCCTTTATTTTTTATACTTTACTGAATTCATTTAATAGCTCCAATAGTTTTTGGTGGAGTCTTTAGGGTTCTCTCTATATAGTATTATGTTGTCTGCAAATCATGACAGTTTTAATTCTTGTTTTCTAATTTGGGTGCCTTTTATTCTTTTTCTTGTCTGATTGCTGTGGCTAGGATTTCCAAGCCTATGTTGAATAAAAGTGGTGAAAGTGGACATCTATGTCTTGTTTCAGATATAAAAAAACTGTCAGCTTTTCACCATTAAATGTGATGTAAGCTGTAGGTTTGTCATATGTGGACTTTATTATGTTGAGGTATGTTTCCTCTGTTCCCATTTTGCTGAGAGTTTCTATCATAAACAGATATTAGATTGTGTCAAATGTTTTTTCTACATTTATTGATATGATTTTATTCTTCATTTTGTGTATGTGGTATATGATAGTAATTGATTGGTAATATTGAAGTAGCCTTGCATTCCAGAATTAAATCCCATGTGATCATGGTATATGTCATTTTTAGTGTATTGCTGAATTCCATTTGCTTAAATTTTGCTAGGGATTTTTGCATCTCAAGGATTTTGCATGCTCATCAGGGATTTGGGCCTGTAATTTTCTTGTGGAGCATCTTTGTCTGGTTTTGGTATCAGGATAATGCCAGCTTTGTAAAATGAGTTTGGAAGCCTTCCCTCCTTTTTAATTGTTTTGGAATAGTTTGACAAGGATGGGTGTTAATTTCTCTTTGAATGTTGGGTAAAAATTCACCTGAGAAGTCACTGGTCCAGGGCTTTTGTTTGTTGGGAGGGTTTGTTGTTGTTGTTGTTGTTGTTGTTTGTTTGTTTTTTGAAGATTTTATTTATTTATTTTTAGAGAGAGGGGAAGGGAGGGAGAAAGAGAGGGAGATAAACATCAGTGTGTGCAATTGGCTGTCTCTCACACGCTCCTGCCCAGGGACCTGGCTCTCATCCCAGGCATGTGCCCTGACTAGGAATCGAATCAGCAACCTTTTGGTTTGGAGGCCAGCGTTCAGTCCACTGAGCCACACCAGCCAGGGCTGTTGGGAGTCTTTTAATTACTAATTTGATTTTCTTAGCAGTTATTGATCCAGTTATATTTTCTGTTTCTTCTTGATTCAGCCTTGGAAGATTGTATATTTCTAGGAATTAGTATCTGTTTCTTCCAGGTTGTCCAATTTGGCATAGAATTGTTCATAGTATTTTCTTATAAAGTTTTGTCTTTTCTGTGATTTTGGTTTTCACTGCTCTTTCATTTCTGATAATTTTTATTTGGGCCATTTCTCTCTTTTCCTTGATAAACCTCACTAAAGGTGTCTCGATTTTATCTTTTCAAAGAACCAACTCTTTGTTTTATTGATCTACTGGGCTTGTTTGTTTTTTTGTCTCTATTTCATATATTTCCATTATGATCTTTATTATTTCCTTCCTTCTACTAGAAAGATCAGGCTTTTTTTCTAGTTTCTTTAGGTATAAGTTTAGATTGTTTATTTGAGATTTTTTTCTTGTTTCTTGAGGTAGGCTTATATTGCTTTGAATTTCCCTCGTAGAACTCCTTTGGCTATGCCCCATAGATTTCAGACAATTTTGTATTCATTTTCATTTGTCTGAAGGTATCTTTTCCCTCCATGATCTTGTTGTTAACTCATTCATTGTTTAGTAGCATGTTATTTAGCCTCCCCACATTTGTGATTTTTTCACTTTTTTAATTATAATTGATTTCTAGTTTCACATCATTCTTAACAGAGAAGATGTCTGATATGATTTCAGTCTTCTTAAATTTATTGAGACTTGTTTTGTGTCCTAACATATGGTCTATCCTAGAAAAAGTTCCATGTGCACTTGAAAAGAATGTGTATTCCGCAGCTTTGGGATGAAATGTCCTAATTAAGCCCATCTGCTTTAATGTGTCACTTAAGGCCACTGATTCCTTGCTTTTTTTTTTTTTTCATTTCAATTTGCATGAACTATCGTTTTTCCATCCCTCCACTTTCAGTCTGGGTGTGTCATTCAATCTGACGTGGGTCTTTTGTAGGCAGCATATATATGAATCTTGTTTTTTTCATTTATTCAACTATCCTATGCCTTTTGATTGGAGCATTTAATCCATTTACATTTAAAATAATCACTGATATGTATATACTTATTGACATTTTAGTAATTATATTCTGATTTCTTTTGTAGTTCTTTTCTGTTCCTTGCCAATCCTCTTGCTCTCTTTTATGTTGATGACTTTCTATAATGTTATGTTAGGATTCCTTTCTTTTTATTTCTTGTATATATTTTATAGATTTTTTTGGTTTGTGGTTACCATGTACTTCATATATACCAAGCTGTCATTATAGCAGTCTATTTTAAATTGATGGATGCATAAGTTTGAACACATTCAAAAATCACTGCAATTTTTCCTTATCCCTTCCATACTTGTGTTTTTGTCATTTTTTTTTACTTCTTTTGTGTGCGTGTGTTTGTATCTCTTAATTTATTATTGTAATTACATATGATCTTCCTACATTTGTCTTTTAATATTTGTACTAGCTTAATAATTGGTTGATATATTGCTTTTATTACATGTTTGCCTTTGTCAGTGAGGATTTTTCTTGTCTATATATATTTTTTTATTTTTGTTTTTGATCTCTTCTTTTCTACATAAAGGAGCCCTTTTAACATTTCTTGTAATGCTAGTTTAGTGGTGATAAACTCTTCCAGCTTTTTCATGTCTGAGAAACTAGTATCTTTCCTTTATTTCTAAATTATAACCTTGCTGGGTAGAGTAATCTTGGTAGCAGACTTTTGTCATATATCACTTTGAATATTTCATGCCATTTCCTTCTGGCCTGTAAAGCTTCTGTTGAAAAGTCAGCTGACAGCCTTATGGGAGTTTCCTTGAACATACTTACTGCTTTTCTCTAGCTGGTTTTAAGATTCTCTCTCTAGCTTTAATTTTTGCCATTTTCATCATGCTATGTCTTGGTGTGGGCCTTTTTAGGTTCATCTTGCTTGAGACTCTGCATTCCTGAACTTGGATGTTTATTTTCTTCACCAGGTTAGGGCAATTTTCAGTCATTATATTTTCAGATAGGTTTTTTATAACTTTCTCTCCTCCTTCTGCTACATCTATGATGCGAATGTTGAGACACTCAATGTTGTTCCAGCAGCCCCTTAAACTATCCTCTTTTTTTATTCCTTCTTTTTAAAAAATTTTTGCTTTTCTGATTGGGTGTTTTCCACTACCTTGTCTTCTAGACCACTGACTCCTTCTTCTTCTTCCTTTAACTTGCTGTTGATTCCCTACAGTGTATTCTTCATTTTACTTATTGTATTCATTTCTGACTGGCTGTAGTTTATGTTTCTATCCCTTTTTTGATGTTATCACTGAGTTAATCTATTATTCTTCCAAGTTCATTGAGCATCCTTATAACCAATGTTCTGAACTCTTTATCTAGTGGATTTCTTGCCTCCAATTTGTTTAGTTCTTTTTTTCTGGGTTGCAGGGGAAGTGGACTTTTTTCACTTGGAACATGTTTCTTTGTCTCCTGATTTTGGCTGACACTCTGTATTTGTTTCTATATATTAGGTAAATCTGCTACATCTCCCAGTATTGAAAGAGTAGCCTTATGTGGAAGTTCTCCTGTGGTACCCATTGGTGCAGTGTTTCTGGTCACCTGAAACACCTGCTCCAAGTTGTCTCCCATGTGGTTTGTGTGTGTCCTCTTTTTGTAGTTGAGTCTTGATTGATTGTAGCATGTCCATGGACGTTTTTGACCCTCTGGCTAACTGGCTGTGAGGTCTGGTTGTGACAACATGGACAAACTGTTGTGCTGGGGCTCACCCCACAGAACGGGAGTCGCTTTTGCAGGGGTCTGGTAACAGCCAAGGTCGCACTTCATGTACGTTCATTATGGAGCTATTTAGGTGGGGTTCTGGTGTAGTCTGAAGGTGGCCATGTGTGTGTTTGTTGAGTATGGAGCCAGTCAATTGCTACTTGTTCCAGGCTTTGGGCCACTTTGTAGAAGCTACAAAGGGATATGCAGTTGGTTGTTGCATGTGCTAGGCTTGGAGGCACTTGGGAGAGTCTACACTGTGAGCCAAGTCCTGGGACCCTTTGATGGGCACTATAGTGTGAGCTGTGACCAAATACTTCTTGTGAGGGGTTTGTGGACTTTTGAGAGGTTCTGCAGAGCTAGCTGAGGGTAGCTGCTACTCTTGTGTGGCTTGTGGATTTGGAAGAAAGTCTGCAGCATTATCCAAGGTAGGTTGCTTGTGTGGCGAAGCTGCTATAAGAGGCTCAACTCGGGAGAGAATTGGGTGGGGTAGGACCTCAGAAAATCACTGGAGCAAGGTGAATGGTGTTAGCCAGGTGAATGGTGTTAGCCAGGTTAATGGAGAGCACAGATTTGGTGCCCACCAGCACTGGGCCAGCTGGGTGGGAGGAGAACCCCACAAATGAACAATGGAACCTGGTAGTGCTTCCATCCGCTGAGAAAGTTCCCCTGATTCCTGCCTTTCTCATCTTCACCCTGACACTTTTAGTTCCTCTCTGTATATTCCTGACACTTTTTGAGCTTCTGCCCCTGTGCTGGAACTTAGCACAAGTGAATTTGTGTGCAGACCCGTTAAGAGCAACATTCCCAGTCTCCTGCAGTGCACTGGCTCTCCCAGAGACGATTGCCCCTGCTCTTCAGAGACAGATATTATGGGGAATCCTCTGCCTGGCACTAGTGCCCCTTGATTGGGAGCCCAGTTTGGGGCTGTGACCCCTCACTCCTCAGGGGGACTTTCACAGCTGAGATACCCCACCCATTTCTTAATCCCCACGCCATGGGTATAGACCTGCCTGGTCTGTGTCACTGCGCCTCCATCCAGTCTCGGTGTGGTTTCTTTACATCTTCAGTTATACAAATTCTGCTCAGCTAGTCTTCAGAAAGTTCTCAGTGATGGCTGTTCTATAAGTTAGTTGTAATTTTGATGTGATCATGGGAGGAGGGGAGGTCTCAGTTTACCTATGACACCATCTTGACTTCACCCTCCAGGTCTGATCCATTTTGAGTTGATTTATGTATATGGTATAAAGTGAGGGTCCAACTTCATTCTGTTGCATGTGGATATCCCACTGTTCCAACATCATCTATTCAAAAGACTGTCTTTTCTTCATCGAATGGCCTTGGTGCCCTTGTCAAAACCATTTGACCATATACATGAGGATTTATTTCTGGGATCTCTATTTTATTCCATCAGACTGTCCACCAGTCCTTATGCCAATACCACCCTGCTTTGATTACTATATGTTTGTAATAAGTTTTAAAATCAGAAAGTATGAGACTTTCAACTTTTTTTTCAAGATTCTTCTGTCCATTCTCAGTCCCTTGAAATTCTATGTGAATTTTAGGATGGATTTCTATTTCTATAAAAAACACCATTGGAATGTTAATAGGGATTGTACTGAATGTGTACATTTTTTTTGATAATACTATCATCGTAACCATATTAAGTCTTCTAATTCATGAACACGAATGTCTTTCCATTCATTTGTCTTTTCCCCTTGTTTTTGAAGGTCCGTTATAAGCACAGCACCATATTTGATTATGGAAAAAAGAAAAATTTAATCTTTTTCCTAGAGCAATGTACAGTCCAATTTGAATGATAGGCAAATTAAATAAGTCATGAGCATAGATGAGAAGTGACACCAGGTGAGTGCATCAGGGGGTGCTACCATGAAGGTCAGAGGAAGAAAGCATGTCTGACCAGCACTAGGACCCCGTGAGACTGACATGAGTGGCATAAGCCAAGGAATGAGTTAGGAAAGTCAAGAACCTGATGGGTTGGTGATCTCAATGACCAAAAGTGGACTAGAAGGCTCAAAGAGAAATCAAGCAAACCTGAGAGATCAAGGGGGAAGCTTAAGTAGAAATGGGCAACCTAGCAAAGGTTTAATTCCATCAATGGTCTTGTGGGAACAAGGTCAGAGCTGTACCCATGTGTGTGAGTAGCAGCCTATACACATCCGATAACAGAATGTAGACGGAAGGAGACCTTATACAGTGTCTGAGCTGGACAAAAAAACTGAAGTGCCACATCTGTATCTACTTTCTCCAAGGTCAGAGACTGGGGAGCGGTAACAAGTCTGGCCTCAGCTAAACCCGGGCTTCAGATCCAAGTCTGTTATAAGCCCTGACCACAGACATCCACAACTGCTCTGTCACTTAAAGTAAATTGTCCACACAGTATGGTTGGAATCATGGTGACACAGGACGCAGAAACTGAGGCTCACAGAGCATCTTAGAAGGGAATTCCAGGAGAGTATTTTCTTCCCTCTCTACACTTTGCCTAGAAATGCAAATCAAAGAACATGTGCATAGGACGGCACGTGAGAAAACTGCACTGGGCCTTAGCCAGTCGATCTACGGTGCTCTCTTAGGTTAGTCTAACTTTTCAAGCTTGTCTTTCAGTGATTCTAACCTGTATGACAGGTGTGAGCTAACACATGGCGAGAACAAGCCATGGGGTGAGTGTGGGTTGCTGCCTACATGCCACAGCAGGCACAAGGCCACCGGCCCCGAAGTGGCTTCCTGCCCAAATAGATCTAAGGGAAGCGCACACACTGTTAATGGTGGTAAAAACTAGCATGCCCATAATTATTTAGATAAGGTGCTCAAAGAGGAACATGTACGTATTGAATGCCAAGACTAGGTTTCATCCCATGAAGGGTCTAGGAAAGCTACTCATCTGTCTTCATCATTGATCCGTTTCTGTCGCAGGCAGTGGAGCTGGTCTTGCCTCCCCAGAAGGGCGCAACAGAGTAGTTGGGTATTTTTCTGTTTCATTCATTTGTTTATTTTTTTCAATCTAAGAAGATTGTCATAATTTTAAAAAAGGATTTAATCAGCCCCAGCTGTGTAGCTCAGTTGATTAGAACATCATCCCCATAGGTTGCAGGTTCGATCCCTGGTCAGGGTACATGTAACAGTCAACAGGAATCAACCAATGAATACATAAATAAGTGGACCAACAAATAAATCTCTCTTCTCTCTTCTCTTCTCTCTCTCTCCTCTCTCTCCCTCTCTCTCTCCTCCCTCCCCCAACCACCACCTAAATCAATAAAAAAGAAAAATTTTTAAAGACCACATAATCAGTAGACAATAAGAATTAAGAGGAGTTTTCCACCCTCTACTTGTATTTTATTCTACTTGGTAATTTAAATGAAATCAGAATCAGTAGGAGAATCCTTTAAGTATTTCTCATTCTGCCTGGTTCCTAATGGACTATGGCATATCTCACAGATTCTTAAATAGGTGCCTCTGTCATAAGCCATCTGATGGGACACTCTGGAAGAGGCTTGCAGCACTTAAAGGAGCCTCTCCCCAGTTTTAAAGAAACAAATTAATGCATAATCACTACCTGGTTCCTTTCTTCTTCTTCTTCTTCTTTTTTTTTTTTTTTTGGTTTTTTTGGCATGGAGTTTGATCCTTAAGAAAGCTGCCAGAAGAGCGTTGTTAGAACCACATGCAAAAGTTAATCCTTTCGGTCTTTGCTAGGCTCATAGATGCTTTGAGAATTAAAATTCTTTGTGCTGCAAGTGCAGTTGTTGACATTGTTGACACCAGTCTGCACAAAATGAGATAAGGAAAGGAAAAGGCTACAGTTTCAGAGCTGTAGAGCCGAGAGAGGCCTCAGCCATTAAATCCAACTCTGCCACTTCACAGCTTATAAAACTGAGGCCCACAAAAGCTGTTACAAGGTCAGACAGCTAAGTAGTTACTTTTGACCCTTTTCAGAAGGAAAAGTACAGATTTAACATGCTGAAGAGTTCCATTCTGTTCTTTTTAGGGCTCTCCGAATGATGAATTTAAAAACCTCTATGAAACCAGGAACCAGTCACCGACATAGAGAAATAAGACACGTTAGAAGTTAAAGAACCATTAGGACCATAATATCTAAGTGATATCTTTGACGCACAATAAAAATGTCTTTATTAGAGAAGGTTACCATAAAATTTTCTTCAAAAATAAGACAAATTAGCTTGGGGGAAAAAAGAAGAAGAAACTATTTGGAAAGAGTAACCAGGGGTAACTGGCCTTTTGTTTAGGAATGAGCCGGACTGCTGCAAAAGGAAAAGGTGCACTTTAGCCTGCACTTGAAAAAGATGTAGTAATTAGGGCAAGAACATTTGGGTCTGTTGCATTTGTACCTTGTGTAACATGCTTTCACATTACCAGGTGCAATAAGAGTGCATTTCCATTCCTTCAGGAATCTTACTTTAATGGATATATTATTAGGAAAATTAAAATGTTATTAAATGTGCTCTGAAAAAGGCTAGATGTTACAAACATTTTTAATGTTGTTGACATAAGTGTGTGTTAAATTTAAAGATCGGGAAATTATCAGATATTCTGATCTCCCGAATTGACCTCTGAGGCTGTTTTCCCATCTGTTAAGAAGAGTGAATGAATGACACATACTTGAAACATGAACTGAGGTGAGTCATAGCAAGACTATACAAAACCCCACAGAACAACAAGTCTCATTTCTAAAGGGTACCCAGATTTATCTCCTAAGAACACATCACAATATTATTCTAAAACAGGACCCTATGGCTAGAAAGGGTTAATGCGCACCTCCCACACCAGTGAGACCAGAGGCGGATTTAACGGCGGGTGCACCGGGTATGCACCCCGGGCCCCGCAAAACCCCAACTTTACATTTTTTTTCCTAATGACACCAAGTTTGGTTTCATATGTGCAATTTTAATTACATACAAGTTTACAATCGGCTGTAAAACCTGCTAGCATGTTTATATTCGATTATTTTCATTATTTCATTACTACGCTGCATAATATACACACACTGTGCTGCACAGACCCCACGCGGCTGCACGACCGCTCATCCAAGCAATAGAATCTTGTTTGCTACTTTGTACTTACAAAAGTTCTCCTGCGGTGCAGACTTACCATATATGCAAATACGCAGGGATGTAAATTAGTTTGTGGATATGTACTTGTTTCATTTACAGTTTTAAAAATATGTGTTTTTAAACACGTATTTTTATTTTCCCTGTCTCTCTCTCTTTTTTAAGGGGCCCAATATTTTCTTCTGCTCCCGGGGCCTCAACCAACCTTAATCCATCTCTGAGTGAGACCCAATTTTATGGCAAGTAACTTTTAACAGAACCTGACACTTCACATGTAGATCATATTTTGTAGACAGTATTATAAGTTAACACTTTTTTTAAAATAAGAATTGTAATTACATTTGTGCATTTTAAAAGATTATTATAAAATAAGTTTGTATTCTTCTTATTTCTGATTGGGTATAGCATTGTCTTTGGAGTCATTATGTATATCTAGGAATTTAGAGCAATAACTTCAAGGAAGAGCTCTGAGGAGGAGACAGTTAAGATTATAGATCCTTTATCAGGAAAGTCTCTGCTACAGCCAGTAAAAAATCAAACAGGGAGGTAGCAGGCCATGATCACCACAACATTTTTACACTCAGACCAATGAAATGCAACTATTTTGCAAAAATGATTTCATTTAAAATTGATAATAGTTACAATGTTTTGTTATTTGGGAGTGGTAATTAGCTAGACTACCTATAAATTAAAGTATTATGAAACAGATCTGAAAATTCTCTATGCAAAATAACTTTGCATTTTTATTGAGGAAGCAAGAACCACTTTTCCTTGTGTAAAGGAAAATTTAATTGTATATTCTTAACATGTGTTCAAAACTATTTCTTACTATAATAGCAGGAATAAGGGTTTAGCGGAACTGAGGCGTGTTCTATGTTTGTCCCCCCACAAATTCAGTAACATTGTGCTGCTAGTTGTAAAATTACACCGTGCCTTACGGAGAAGCCCGCAGAGCCTCCTGTGTTGCTCAGTGCGGCTCACAGGCAGCTTTAATACATAAGCAAGTCAGAAAGCGTGACGCTGTAGAAAAGGGTTTTTGGGATCAAAATGATCCTAAAATGTGTAGATATGTTAAAGATGTGAGATCCCATCCGAAATTACTTCCTCTGATTATCTTACACACAGAATAACCACAATGCTTATACTGTCACTTCTAAAGAATAACAGTGGGAAATTTTTGAAAAGAGAGGATACAATGAACCATTGTCCAAATTACAGCACTCCAGACCTATTCTCATCAAACCAAGGAAAAGAGTTTAAAACAAGGAATTTGGTCACTGTCTCTACAAATACATCTCTAGCACTTACTGAAGGCAAAATATGTACTAAGTACGAGTGGGGTGGATAATGACTAAGAGTTCTTTCCCCGTCGGGAAGATGCTGCAGGGGCAGACACCTGCGCATCGAGGATGCTGGAATGAGCTGTGTCAGTGAGAGGAACCCAGAGCTGCCCGAGTTCATAGGAAGACCAGATCATATAGGGTCAGCATGCTCTGGGAGGAGATGGCTTCTAAGCTGGCTCTTGAGGGGTCAGTACGATGTTGGTAAGTCCAAGTGGAGAGAAGGGTGTTACAAGAAGAAAGAGTGGCTCGTACTTCCCACTGGGGCGTGAGAGGGTCTCTGGGATTCTTCAGAACTCGGCCCAGGTGCCCTCTCCTCCACAGAGCCCTGTCTGTCCCATGAGACAGCAGGTGCCTACCTCTCTTCCCTTTTATTCTCCACTAACAATCCTCGTCAGTGTTCTCATCACACTGATTCCAGTGATTGGCTTACATGCCCAACATTCTGGCAAATTGCTGTCTTCAGGAAATGCCGAGCGTCTACCGAACTTTCCATCCTTGCTCCAGATCTCCCACATCTTCCACTTCCCATGTCACATAACTAGTCAGATCTTCTGTAATTGAAAGGATTTAGTAGACAGGTTATCTCTTAGTGAAAAGCAATTTAAAATCATAAATTACATAGGCCCATTCTCCAAAGCCCGTGGTCGTTATTCCCTGTAGAGCACGGGTCCCCTTGGGAGAGGGGTCCAGCTTCTCCCCCTCTGGCACCTGCGCAGCTCCCTGACCAGGTCTTGTCACCTTTATGCAAAGCAGTTCAAGCTTTTCCTACTGGCATCCCTTCAGCCCACCCAGACCAGGGAAGGAGTGCGCCTGACCTCCCATGCCCAAGGGAGCCACCAAGGCAGCCTGCTTAAGAGACAGACTGACAAGCTCTCTCTGACCTGGCTTGTGAAGTAACCTCCCCACTCCAGACCCATGACATCTAGCCATGTGTGTCCAGCATCTGGTAACTGGACCGTGGTAAGCATTTGATTATGCTTCTTCACTGAGTTTCTAGGTACGGGAAGGGGGAGCAGGGAGCCTTCAGCAGGTGCATGCTCCCTGGTTCATCCAACCTGTCCTGAATGCAGAGTATGGTTGGAAAGGAATGGGAAGCAAACCTGGAAAAGTAGTTTGGGATCAAATTGTCAAAAGATGCTGAAAGTGTGAGGGAGAGTTCGTATTCATTTGGCAAGAATAGAGATTTCTGACTGGGGGGGCCTCCAGGATGGGTGAGCAGCGTCCCAAATGAGAGGGGGCCCTGCAGCAGGGGCGGGATCTGTTTATGAAGGAGCGGTTATCGTCATCACCCAAGTACGTGTGAACTGAGGGCCAGGAAAGGACAAACTGGGTGCAAACGACTCTGTAAAAGATTTGGGAATGAACCCTGGCTGGTGTGGCAGTGGACTGAGTGCCGGCCCCCAGACTGAAAGGTCGCCGTTGCCAGTTCAGTTCCAGTCAGGGCACATGCCTGGATTGTGAGCCAGGTCCCCAGTAGGGGTGTGTGAGAGGCAACCGATTGATATCTGTCTCCCTCCTTTCCCTTCTCTCTAAAAGTAAATAAATAAAATCTTTTTAAAAATATATTTTTTAAATATTTGGGAATAAATAATGTGGGCACAGTATGGAAGAAGGTAAAGTTGACCACAATTTTTTAAGATGGAGTGTGAGAGGGGTGATAATGGAAATAATGCAATAGGAAAGGAAACAGGTGTATTTAGTTGGCGCAGTGGAGGAGATGTTTTGATTTCTGTTTTAAGCATTCCTTCATCCATTCAACAAACACTTATTGAGTGCCTACAGTGTCCCAGGCACAGTGTTAGATTGTGAACAGAGAGGTAAGACAGGTGGTCCTGGCCCTTATGGAGCTTACATCTTAGGGAGGCAGACAAGAGAACAATAAACTACTTGACAAAGTAATTGCAGACTGTGAAAGGGCTAAAGGGAACATTAAGAGGGTGCTGTGATAGAGAGATGCAGGGCTGTATATGGAGATTGGTTAAGGGCAAAGCCCTTGGTGGGTGTGGCTTGCAGCTGCCAAACAAGCAAGGAAAAGGCAGACCCCAAACCTGGGACAAAGGTGAGGGTGGAAAATGTAGACAGTAGTGTCCTTCATGGTAAGAGTTGAAATCATGGGTGGAAATGGGCCTGCCCATAGAGAGCAGAGAAGATAAGCCAAGAACAGAACCTTGAGCTTAGAGGTGGGCAGAGAGGAAGAACCAGCAAAGGAGAGAGCAAGGAGTGAGGCGAGGATGAGGAGAGTGTGGGAAACCAGGAGAGGGAAGAGTTTCAGGACGGAGGGGGTGCCCGTTGCCCATTGCCCACAGAGACCAGCAGGAGAGGTCAGAGCATCCAGCACCAAGAACAGAGAGTGGTGTGGAGTCCAGGAGGGCACTCCTTTGCAGGGTGATTGAGAGGCGCTCTTTCTGGTCGAGACCGCCTCCATAGATTATTTTCAAAGCTGCGGTGTGCAGGAAGCCATCTTATGCACCCCACGTGTCACTGCAAATAAGCAAGAGACAGTTTCTATCCACATGGGGCTTTCATTCAATTTGGGAAGGGAAGTACAACAGTTAAGAATTAGATCACAGCCCGTGGGCCAGGAGACTGACCCCAAATCAAAACTGTACATGACCTTTTAAAATGAATAGGAACCCTGACCAGCATGGCTCAATCGGTTGGGTGTCATCTTGCAAAGCAGTTCACCAGTTCGATTCCTGATCAGGGCACATGCCTGGCATGCGGGTTCAATCCTTGGTCAGGACACGTTCCAGAGGCAACCAATTGATGTTTCTCTCTCACATCGATGTTTCTCTCCCTCTCTTTCTCCCTCTCTTCCCCTCTCTCTAAAAATAAATAAAATATTTTAAATGTATAGGGAACGTGGGAAGAGAGGAAGAAGTATACAGTGGTGAAAAGAGCAGGAGTGAGGCACAATCAGAGACAAAGATTTAAACTTACTCAGGATTTCACATTAGCTATTCTGCAGGGTGTATTTATGGAAATGGAGTAGAGAACGAGGAAGGCTTGGGCAACTGTGCTGAAGGGAGACTTGGGTGCCCAACTAGGGGTGTCTGGATGGTAATTTGATGATTCAGCTGACAGACCCTCGGCTGTAGCAGTGTGGCATCCATGTGTGTGCCATAATTCACATGTTCCCTCAAGATGAGATCAAGTATCACCTGCAGATGAGGGCCTTCCCGAAGCTGGTCCCTGGGGGAAGGACAGAGTATCCTCGGACTCAAGGTTGCAGGGTAAGCATTGGTGCTGTGGAGGGGCTGTGGGCACCTGCCAGACCCGGTCTGCACAGCTGGAGGAGTGTCTAGGAGCAGCAACTTGTTCTTGGCAGAACAGGCAGAGGAGCTAGAACTCAGGACCCAGCATGAGGCCTGTCACCAGCTGGGAGGGTCTGGGAGCCCTGGAAGCCAGTCCCCTGAGGCAAAACTGGAGCAGGTATCCTTTGTTCTTTCTCAGTGTTTTAAGGGAACTTTTGCAGCCTCCACCTGCCTCTGTTAAGCCAAGGGGAGTCCAGAGGGAGATAAAGAACTTGAAGAAGCCCTTTGAAGGTGGGAGTAATTAATTGAAGCAAGAGAATCTCAAGGGGTAGGTCAGACATGGAGGTGTCCAGCTAAACTGTGGGAAGTCTGGGCTTGACTTTAAGGAGAGAGACCATTTTTCCTTATATCTACTGTTTACGCAGCAATGGGTTGCGTCCCAGGGACACCAAGCTAAGTAAATCATTTCCCTGCCCTCAGAAAGGGTGTGGTCTGACGAAGCAATTCTAGAACACTTTTTCTGAGGACCCCCACTCAGAGTTCTTGGTTCATTCAGCCTGGTGAAGGATCCCACCAGCTTTACAAAATTTGTTCAGAATCACTTATCTCTCTGAGGAGACAGAGGAGGAGAAAAGCAAGCAGATGAGAAAATTAAAGGAAGTACTGGAAGTTCCCTAATGCCCACCCCCTGAGCAGACGCCCCAAGATGTAGCTGTGCCCACTCTGCCAAAGCTGATGGGGGGCGGGGGCAATTACAAACTCCTGAGGCATCTCCATAAGCAGGTATTTAAACATAAAGAAAAAATTAAATGACAGAAAAATATGGAAAAGCTCAGAGAAAGGAGAGGGTGAGAATCAAAGGTAAGGGGCTCTGTGTGGCCACCTCTTGCTTGTGTGCATTAGGCTAGGAGACCTGCACCCCACCTGGAGCACTGCTGAGTCCCGCTGACTTCCTGTGGGACTCTGAGGGGCAGACCTTGCTGGTCCCTGGCTCCTGCACCTCCCACTGGCACCAGTACAGCTGGCCCCTTACATCTTTCACATAGATGCTACTGAGCATGAAGGCAGGGTTTATAAAATCAAAATATTATACTGTGTTTCTATTCATAAGGATGACTGCACACACTTAATTTATAACTCAAGACTGGTCACCATGACACCCAGTTCTCCAGCCTAGTGGACAAGGCTAGATTGGCCTTAGCCTTAGGAGAGGGGGATATTTTGAGGGAAGAGTTCATTTTCTCCTCCACAAACCAAAAATTTCAGGCAGACCAGAATAGCATTATTGTACTGATGACTTTGGAGTGGGTTTGAAGTCTGAAACCAGTCAGATTTCAACAGAGGTGAAACTTGTTACTGTCCACCAATATCGGAAGAGCATGACTTTCAAGCAAGAGAGGACAAAGCCGAAGGAAAGAGCAGTGCAGGATGGCGCCAGGGCCAAGTGGCCGATGAGGAAGGACAGGGGAAACCCCAAAGAGGGAGGTGAAGTGGGACCTGCTTCTGGTTCTGAGGAATTTCCTAATGTGTTCTGCACCATTTGGGGGAAGAAGGAATGCATTTCTTTTTCCCCTTTCATGAAGGTAAGCCAGGGAGATGCAGTGAACCTGCAAGAGACACAGAAAATATTAAACAGAAGGGGGATCAATACTTAAAATCCTTTGCTTTTTTTTTTTTAATATGTTATTTATTTATTTTTAGAGAGAGGGAAAGGGATGGAGAGAGGAAGAGAAACATCGATGTGTGGTTGCCTCCCACGTGCCCCCCTACACTGGGGTCCCAGCCCAAAAACCTAGGCATGTGCCCTGACTGGGAATTCAACCTGTGACCCTTTCGTTGCAGGTTGGCACTCAATCCGCTGAGCCACACCAGTGAAAATCCTTTGCTTTTAAAAAGAAATGAATCCTTCAGGAGGAAAGGAAAGAGAAGAGAAGGCTAGGAGGGAAAGAAAGTGTGGAAGAGAAGGGGGCTGTGAGCAGTGCATTGCGGAAGCCCGAGGCTGTCTTCTGGGCTGTGCACATGGCTGACATGCTTGGGGGTCTTTTCTACCTCTGGCCTCTGTGATCCGAGGATTCTGCGTCCTTTTGCAGAGCACCAAATCAGAGATGTGATGTACGAAGGGTTGTGTCACCTGATAATGATCAAAGTGGCCCTTCGGGTTCTGCCACAGGCTGGGGGTCAGGTAGGCCCTCACTGGGCTGGGGAGGTGCTCTAACTGTCAGTCAGTTGCAGCATTTACCTCCTCTGGCAGGAAGAATGTAAGTGTTTTCTCCTGAGAGACCTCCTTGTTCTTTGACCCCACAGTGCCTCTTACAGCTCTCTCTGTGTGCCATCAGTTGGCAGAACATATTTCCGTCCATTTATCTTTGCTACTGTGGTGACAGTGACATAGGTTATTCCTAATGAACTTAATATATCAGACCCCACTCCCTCTTCTAGGGACTCCTGGCTGGGAGCTAAGAGGTGGAAGAGGATCCGAGTAAGCTCTAGAGCTTTCTCCAGGGCCTCTAGGCTTTGGAACTACTAACAGCAAATGTCTTACTGCTCTGGCCTCCCGGCCCTTGCCAGGATGTCCTGAAATCAGTTCAATCCAGTCACTAGCCCTTGGATGACCCAAAGTTTCCCCAAGGGAAACAGGTGCCCAAGGACACCTGTGGGCAGAGGGTCTGATGAATACCCAGAGGAAGAAAAGTATCCATGGATCGTTCTTGGCGAAACTACAGATCAATACATCTTCAATTCACTGTCACCTGTAACAGCTTCTGACCCTCAACCTCAGGGGCTACTCTGAAATTTGGGGGTTTCTGACAAGCCAACCCTCTGCCACCAAGGGGCCCCAGCCCAGGCTGCTCCCCGACCTGGAATGCGTCCTCCAGATCTCCCAGAGCTGGCTCCCCCTGGTCAATCGTGACTGCTGTAAACGTCACCTCATCAGCAGTATTGACCCCCGTTACTCAATTTTACTTTCATCATGGCTCTCATTACTACCTGGTTTCTCATGTGCTTTTACAGGAGTATGGTTTAAATAAATGAAGAGGAGAAACAAGAATATTCCAGGCTATGGGAACTCACAGTATGATGAAAGACAGCTGCTGATTGCTCTAATTAGAGGTTTCTGTAGGGGCGTGTTGGGCAGCAACGTTGGAGAGCTTGCATAGGGACCTGAGGGATCGAGCTGGGCTCTCCAGGCCCTGACGGAGCCGGGCCGTTATACACAGACACTGGCTACCGTTTACCAAGTACGTCCTCAGCATCTGGCACTGTCCTGGGCACTTATATTGTTGCTGATCTTAATTGTTGGCAGAAAAAATTTAACAATTTTATAAATGAGGAGCTGAAACCCAGCTAGTAAGCGATGGAACAGAGGTTCATCTAGGTCGAATCCAAATGTCAGCTAAGCGCGCGCTGGCTGCCGGCATCTGGGCGGCTGCAGCCTGTAGGAAGGGAGAATTCCCCTCCACTGCCCCCAGCCATCCCGAACTGCAATTCCTGGAAGGTTTTCTGTCGCCTGCGAGCCCGCCCGCTCCTGTTCCTGTACCTAGACTTCGCCTTTGCTCTTCGCCTGCCTACTCCTTATTCTTCACCACCCAGCTTAGGGGGCCTCTGCTCTGGGAGGGGTTTTCGAGGCCTTGGGCCCCTGCTGGGCTGCGGTCCCCTCCTCTGTCCCATTGTGAAAGTAGCTTAGCCCTAGCACTTTTCCAGGGGAGAGGGGGTGCTAGACAAGTCCCCCGTTATTTATGTATGCAAGCACTTCAGTGGCACGCTTAGCACAGGGTACTTGTAAGGCTGACCATAAAGCTCATTCTCCCCTTCTGATGTCCCCTGCAAGTCTCAGCCCTGTCCCTACTCTCTGCACTCATTCTGTCTTCCTCCTCTGTTCACCTGCTCCCTGTCACTTACCCCACACTGTGACATGCATCAGATTTCGCCACTTGCTTATTGGTCTCCACCACTGGACCTTGAGCTTCTTGAGGACCAGCTGATTATGGCTATTGAGTGCATGAGTGACTGAACACTGCCAGGATTACATGAAAAAATAGATTAGAGGGTCCTTTTTAAATAATAAGTGCTGCTGTTTCTGTGATTACTATTACGGCGGTCATTAGAGGTATTGCTTTCTTTCTGAACTCTCACTGTCAAACTCAAGAATGAAGTAGACTTGGATAAAGTCTTTAGAAATCCCATGTTCTCCAGACTTGCTCTCCTCCTATCCAGGCCCAATAGTAGTCTTCGCTACTGAGGCCCTGAAACTGAAAATCTCTGCCCTCGAAGGGATAGCGTCTTTCTCTTTCCTGTTAGTAGTGGTCATGACAGTGGCATAAATAAGACCAGACAACTCTTTTGAATTCTGTTAGTTGAAGTCTTTTCATAGGAAAGGGTGTTCTGAGGGGGTCAGATACGGAGCAAAAGTCCTTTGGAAGTTTCCCAAACTCACGAAATTCCCATGTCAGGGGTGTCTTAGTATTCCTTGCCATCCTAGAGAGCAGTGTGGCTTCTAGAAGAATCCATCCAAAAGCCTGGATTTGGCAGAGGTAGTCCACTGGGTGTCTGGCTTAGTAGTGTCAGGAGGCCATAGAGGAAGAAACCCCCACTGGCAAATGGCCGCTGGTTTGGGTTTTAGCATCCACAAACGTAAGGGTCATTATCGTGACCATTCTTGGTAATAATCAAAGTGATAGTCATTTTTGAAAAAAGTACATTAATTATATTAACCAAAACAAGAAACTTTATATCTAGCCCATGTTCCCTCTATAAAGCCTTCCACCTCCAGCTGGAGAAAAAACATGAATTCATTTTTGCTTTAAAACCCAAAGCTGCGTCCAGCCTTGTTGCTGTGCACAGCTTTGTGCTCGTGTCAGCCTGCTTTCTCTTGACATGCCCCCTTTTTTCTGACTCTTAGATTTCTACTCCTGTTATCTGCTTGACTCTATCATCAACATAGTAATCCAACCAACAGTCTTAGTGTTTCTGGGCCTCTTAGAGTGAAAGCCTATTCTCCTCCTCTTCTGTCTATAATCAGTTCCTCTCCATGGCTCTTCACACTCATCACCAGCATCTGCCCAACTAGAACAGGTCATGTGGCCTAGCTTTGTTCTCATCTGTTGTCAGCCAGCTTACTAAAGAGAGCAGACCCTGAGGGAGGGAATCTAGGTAAATGGGCTAATTACCTAGCCTTTGGAGTCAGACAAACCTGGGTTTGAATCCACGCTCTGCTCTGGAGTGACAGACACTGGAACCTCGCTTTCCTCTCATACCCCGTAGGGTTCTTTAGAGGGTTAAACAGTGAGGTATGTAAAGTGTTTAGCACAAAGAAGGGGCGAAATAAAAAGATGTTGTCATTGTTGGCTCCAAGGGATCCCTAGCTCCCCTGACCCCTAAACTAGCCATCAGGCCCTTAGACCTCACTGATCTCTGGAGCAGATGACAGTCAGAAGCCCTGTGACATTTGAGTCCTGAATGAATGGCCGGGAGGGGGCAGGGAGAGAGTGGAGGTGGCTCCCTGGCCCACTGTAGAGGGAACCTCACTGAACAGTCCCCTAAGTTAGGCTTCCTGAGCCAACAGCAGTCTCCAGTAGGTCAGTGGAAAATCTGCTTCCCCATTGTCACCACTACTTACCATGCAAGTGCCTCAGGGACATATGTAGCCAAGAAACATAAGGTACCACACTTGTCCACTTTACAGTCACAAGGTAACTAAAGCACTCAGTCTGACTGGTTGTATGTAGCTACATGAACGTCCAGGGATGGTTTCATGGGGAGGTTTGAGGGTCTAGTTCCCTCAGGACCAGGTGCAGCACGTTACTGTCTAAATCAGGCTCCCACCCTCAGGGACTGGCCTCCTGCCTAGAGCCCTATGCATGGAGCCATCCAGGAAGCATGCGCCCAACCCCACCAGGCACAGATGCTATGGGGCCAGGGCCAGGAGAGGCCTCCCACCACCCCCTGCCACCTGACTGTGTGCTAAGTCACCCAGCTCACCTCTCCACCCAGCTTTGCTCAGGAGTGAAACTCAAAGTTCAGTGCTAAAGCTAAGCCGGACCAGAGCCCAGCTCAAAGCTTGAATGTGGCAGCTGCTCCTGCCACAGCTGCTATGACACGAGGAGTGGTCCTCGGGCAAGGAAATGCAATGTCGGATCCGCGGGCATTGGCACGAGGTACACAGCATCTGTTCAAGCACTGCAGTCCTCACAGAGTGGCAAACAGTAGCCTAGAACAGCAGCCTTCAGATTCTTCCAGTCCCGCCATGCCCTCATTTACAGGTGAAGGAAGCCTGGTTATAGAACCCGTGGCTGGGCCAAAGCTGGGCCTCGGCTCACCCCTCTTTGCTCTGTTCTGTGTCATTCCTGTTCCCTGTACAGAATCCTGGAGAGATGGGGCATAGGCAGGCGTTGTCACTTCAGAAATCAAATTTGGGAGGATGTAACAATGGTGTGGTTAGGGCTGCTTTCAGTAGGCGGCCTCCCTTCTAGGTTAGTAGAGTCAGGGCCCAGGCTCTGAGCTCCTTCAACTTAGAGACTCTTACCTCCACAGTGGCCACGCTGAACATCAGACTTCCAGGAACCTTCACGGGGCTGTGTCTACTCTTGTGAATCTTGAATCCTATGAATAGCCTTTGTTCAGAACACTTGAACAGTATAGCAGTAAAGCAAAGTGAAAGTAACTTTGAACTGAGTCCCTAATCTTCATTTTGCCAAGCTTCCAGCCCAGACTAGCCCTTCGTCGGTCCTGGCTCAATCTTTAGAACACCTCTCTTCCCCAAAACTCAAGAATCCTTGGCACCTCACAGTTGGTGTCACCTTGCAAAGACAGGTCTACTTTCTAGGCTAACATGCTTTTGTAGAATTGATAAGGCCAGAATTCTAGAGCCATCCAAGACTCCAGTCTGCCTTTGTCCCTCTTTCCTGTGTTTATTTGCAGAGCACATCATGCACATCAAAAAAGTCAAGGTTCCCGCATGGTGGTTTTATCAAATTACTGAGCAGGAGGAACAATGTAGAGATGCAAACATTCCCCCTTGTGGCGTGAGCAATTCATCCCTTTATTTCCTCTGACATTTCGGAGAATCTCTTCTCCACCAGCTCTCAACCCCTTAGTTATTAGGAATGAGTGCACAGTGGCCTACTACCCTGGAAATACTACACAGGAAAGAATTCTAACTGCAGAGTAGTGTCCTAAGGATAGTACCAGGGACAAGCCGAGAAGAGCAGGTTGATGGGTGCAGCATAGGAGGTGCTGTGGCTTGGAGTTACTGGTATGGTAGTGGATTATGTAACAAGAGTGTGATGTTTATATTTTTGCAATCAATAATTTCTCACATCTGGATAGACCTGTCATTTCCAAAGCATTTTCACATACACTGAAGTGTTATTTTAGGCAAGCCAGCAGAGTGTGAGCCAAACTCTCTTTTTATCTGTGCACATTAAAGCCACGCTTCATTGTGGGCAGCCGTGAGCTCAGACTTGCAGCCTTGTCAGCGAAGGCCTCTCTGAGTGCAATCAGAGCACCTGCCAAGGGTTACTGTGCAGAGTGTCACACTTGGGAGTCCCCACCAAAGCTTTCATCAAAGTCAACCTGATTATTTTCCACTGCATTTTCCTGAAAGGATGTTATGATTTTCTAGATGTTTGGTGGCTGGTGATAAATCAGGCTTTTATGATGTCATGTGAAAGGCCACCTCTCGGACTTCCTCCTGCAACAAGCCATAGATTAAAAGCAGGACGTGCTGGTCTGCATAGTGGACACAGTTTGACTTAACCCTTTCCTTGCTTGTCCTAAGGCACAGCTGAAGCTGTCTGCTAGCTAGAGTCATGGAATAAGGTGAGCTGCTTCTCCTGTACCTTCCTTTCACACAAATACAGCTGGGGCCTGTGGACACTGAGCTACTTTCTCTGAATTCATCAGTCTTCCTTGTCTAAGAAGCTTTGGCATCAAATCAAGATTCAAAGCAAGACACTGTGTTTCATGGAATGATATAAGAGATCATAGGTATTTTACGAAAGTAATCTTATTAAAAGTCTCTGATTCATAATCATGGAAATGAGACATTTTCTTGAAAAGAAGATAGTAGCTAATGCCGGTGGATTGTGATAAAATGCCATGCTTTTCTGGTAGCATTGTAAATCCATACAATGTATTTGAAAACAATGAAAAGATTCTCATTCAAGTCAAAATCCGACAAGTTGAATTCTCTTTTTCCCTCACCCTAACATCTAGTCCATCAGCAAGTCCTCTTTCCACTGTACCTCCAAAGTAGATCCCAAGTGTATCCATTTCATTCCATGTTCCCATCTCACCACTGCCCCTCCAGTCCAGTCAGCCACCATCACTCACGACATCTGTGGCCGCTGTCTCATCTGGTCTGCTCTCCTACACAGGCCCTCTCTAACCTAGCAGAGCACCCCAGTGAGGTCTGAAATGTCCAGCAGAGCGTATGCCTGCAGCTCTTAAAACCTCCAGTGGCTCAGAGCAAAATCCAAGCTCCAGACATTGTGTAGCAGGCTGATAAAGGACTGTGGGCATTGAGGTAAAGCAGGGTCTTTCTCTGTAGATGAGTGGATCTTTACAATACACACATACACACACGCCCCTGCAGAGAGAGGAGGGGAGAGAATTTGGTAAAAACTTTTATAAAATCCAAGCCAGTTTTAGTGCCACGTTCCATTTCTTGAGAGCTCGTAGAGAAGAGAAGAGGCTCCCTAGTCAGGGAGGTAAGTTTGTGGTTAGTTTCACTCCAGCCAGGATTCTGCTCACGCAGGAGGAAGTAAAGGATGGGACACCATCTCAGGAGCCCTCAGAAGGTTGAAGGTGTCCCCATTTGGCCAGAAGAGGAACAGCCCTTCCACCTCACACCCCAGGAGTTGCCAGAGCAGCAGGACAGGCCACTGACCTCTGGGCCCTGTGTCCTGGACCTAATCCCTTCCAGAGTAACCAGATATTTCTAGGTTGGGTAGCCCAAACACAGCAAAGAGTGGCAGATTTTTCAGGAGGGCAAGGGGTTGTGCGTTAGAGATGGAGCATAGTAGGCAAAAATAACTCACATACCCTTTTTAAAACATAGCTAGAAATCAGTCCCATGCTTACTTTCAAAAGTTACTTTAGTGTCAGAAAAATCACACTGAACTACGTCAAGCTGAGTTAGCCAGGTTTATAATGGTGGCTCGCCAGCTGCAGGTGCTCTAAGCCTTAGAGTCGAAGGGACAAGCAGTGACCAGAGAATAAAGTCTGTGACAACATGGCTTTGCTGAGAAAGGCCTGGGCCCTAAGAGAGGGATTACCCAGGAGGCCAGGCGTAATCGGACTGACCATTTTTACCACTCCAACCTTGTCTTGGGCCTCGGTCCCCTCGACTATGCTATGCAGACTCAGCGGCCTTTCCTCTGCTTCTCAAACTGAGTGAATTGCTCTCTAAGGCCTTTGCATCAGAAAGCCCCTCCTACCCCAGGTCTTCCTGTGACTGGCTTTTTTCTTGTCACTCAAATCCCTGATCAAATGTTACCTCTTTAGAAAGGCCATCCCCACCCAACCTTCCCACTCTTCGTCAAGTTCAGTTCCTCTTCAGTCTTCAGTCCAGCGCTCCCCCTGAGCGGAAACAGTCTTAGTCCTGTCTCCTGTGCTCTTCACTGTCTCTCCCTTCTGGACTGTAAGCTCATGAGAATTACCTTGTCTTGTCCACAGTGGCTTCCCCAGCATCTAAAGGAGTAAATGTTTGGCAGCAGACAGTCAAGAGCATGTGAAATGATTATAATAATTGGGGAAAAGCAGAAGACAAAATCGCATACTCTGGCTGCCACTATTCAAAAAATGATGATCTAAAAATAGAAATTGGGTTGGAATGCAAGGGTGAAAGTAACATGTAAGTATGAAAGAAAAACCACAAGACAGCCCACGTTTTCATCCATAATGTTACTACAAGGAATTAAAAAGAATAGCTTTTCCCACAACTGAGTGATAAAAGCAACAATAGCTAGCCTTAACAGAAAACCTGTGTGTCATGAATTAGAACTACTGCTGGCACCTTTCCTCATATAATCTTGAATTCTCGTAACATCCCTGCAAGATACGCTGTTTCCCCATTTTACGTATTTAAACCCAGAGGCTCAGAAACAGCAAAGAGCTTGCCTTCCATGGTCACACAACTAAATGGCTGAGCCACGATATGAAGCCAGGTCTCTTCAGTGACATCTCTGTTGTTGGTGTCTACTCATCTTTTGTTATTAAGCTAGAGTTTATGTAAAGTAAAATGCACAGACCTTCAATGCATCATCTGATCTGCTTGGATAAATATGTGCACTTATGAACCCTACACTCTTATCAGCATAAAAACATCACCCAAAAGTTCCCTCGTGCACCTTCCTGCTGATCCCCTTCCCTGACCTAATTTCTGTCGCCATCAATTTGATTTCCTGTCCTAGAGCTTCCTATAAGTTGAATCATGCAATATATACTTTTCTCTGTCCATCTCTTTCATTCAGCATTGGAGTATGTTGATATTCCCATGTGTCGATGTAGTCTTTATCATTTAGAGAGCTGTTTGCCACTCAGACTAATGCAGCATAAAGTTTATGGTTCAAGTGCTTTCCAGGGAGAGTTTGTCCTACTGAGCACTGTGAGCACTGGACCGAGAGCCAGAAACCCCGGCTTTTAGTCCAGAGTCCTACCATGCCTTTGTGACAGTGATCGGTCTCTCTGTAGATGCATCTCTATACAGATGCATTCAGGTATAGGATTATGTTTCTCTCACACAGATACAAAGGAAAGAATGCCAGGTAATCATGTAATATAGATCCTGGGCCACCTGGTAAAACACTTTATTAACAATGATGATAGGAAACAAAATGAATGAATAAATAAAATCATAGAAAACCTAAAAATCATACTAAGACTCACCTTTTCTCCTTGCCTCTCAAAAACTTTACTAACAAATCTCATAGTCGTTGTCTTCATTTTCCTTCAAATATAAAAGCCCCCAGAGAAACAACCAAAAAGCAAGAGTTTGGATGTTGTAAGTTCCCTGGTTCGTCCTAGAGCTTAAGTTCCTGAGGGAATGAACATTAGAATGAGCGTGTGAATGTATGTTTGAATTACCCTGTCCTGTCATTTCTGTTTTGGCTGGGGAGAAGGATGGGTGGCAGAATGGGAGGGAGGGACGAAGGGAGGGAGGTTTACTAAAGTGAGGTTTCTTGAATTTGAATGACCTAAAGTATCATATAAGTTGCAAAAAGCCCCAAAGGAAAAAAAATCCCATCTATATCATGGAGGCATTTATATTATTTACAACATTCTTTAGTACTAATGTTCAAAGAGAGTGGGGGGAACCTTTCTAAAGGGTGGGGTAGATTTCCTAACAAATTGGAAGGGAACAAGCTTAAGGAAAATCACCGCAGTCCTGTGGGACTTGAGGTCACCTGCGGCCTGAGCTGGGCTTCCGGGAGGAGAAGGTCCTTCCCTCAGCGAGCCGGCTGGAGATAAGCCAAATGACAGAGTTGGTCTGGAACCGCCACAGATACTTAGTACAGTGCTTTCATCCTAGGAAACAGGCCACCTGACACAGATACAAGATCTCCTGAGTTGCAGTATGAATGTGAACGTGTGGAGGTTAATTAGCTGATGTATGTGAAGTGGTTTGAGGGTAAAAAGTGCTAAGTGGCAAAAGAAGAGCAGCCTGCGTCTCATGCTCCAGAATGCCACTTGCCAATTATGTCACAGCAATCTTCAATCAGTCCACTTAAAGGTGCTTTATCTCCTTTCCTCGGGGTGTGTGTCACCTCCTACCAGCATGGGTAAGTCTTTACACCCTGGATCCAGTTATTAACTGTAACCAGTAATTTCCGACAAAGATGGCACTGGCTTTGAAGCCTGGAATGCTGAGGTCACTAACAGTCTTATCTCCCTCTCATTAACTGGCCCCGCGCTACAACTGTGAGTCAGCCCCCACATCAGCTGGTTAGGGGAGAAATCAGAATCAAGAGGGCCCCAGGCACAGTACTTAATTTGGCCTTCCCCGGGTTGATATTCCTTCAAGCACCAAGGATCAAGAAATAACGCTAACCAAAAACATTAACTCTACAATTATAATTATAGTTGTAGAACAGGTACAGAAGGCTCTAGTACCTCATAAATGTGTATGATGTAACACTGCATCCTCCAAATCCTATTTGCTTATTTTATTTAAAGCAGCCTATGAAGTATCCACCCATAAGTAGATGGCTCCCCCAAAGCTACCAGATACAGCTTCTGAGTAGTGCTTCTCTCTGCTCAGTCCACTCAAACCAGAGCCTGGTTGAACAGGGCAGGTCCCAAAGGCCCGCAGGCCCGATGGTGCCTATGGCAGGAGTGTCCCTGGGACTTAGCTCCAAGGGTACCATGCTCCTCTGCCCATCAGGGGGAGAAGCTGGGCTTTGGTGTGGCATAAATTGTATGTAGTACATGTGTCCACAGAGGAGGCTGGACCACTGTCCTTGTCTCCACACATCTCAGGCGTGTCTTCCTGAAAGGACTTTCTCCAGAATATTTTTAAAACTCTATTTGAAAGGAAATTGATGTTTGTGTGCTGCATTTCCCCTATATAATTGTCTTGTCTGTGTGTCTTATAGAGCTCTTTTTGCCTGACTACATTTCTCTTTTTATGCTAACCATATTTTCAAAACACAAATGAAAAAAAGTGTACCTACAAGTATGCTGCACTGGAAATGACATTAATTAGGTTCTCCCTTTATAAAGTGAAAACGTTTTGTAAAAAGCAACATTAGGCTTTATTTACAAGTGGACACATAATGAAGACATTCTCATTCGCTTTCCAAGAGTGCCCTACCACGGTAGGTAGGCTTTTGCGTTAGTGTCTGAGGCACACGTGTAGAGGGATTTCTTTCCCTTTGGTAGCTCTTAATAACTACTGATTCCAAATGACAAATTCTACCAATTGAAAATAAGTGGTTCCTAGCCAAGAAAAATGGGATCAAGCAAGGGGTCACAGGATCCTGGAGACCCCCCCGTCAGGCACTACCCAGGAGGTCAGCACAGCACATCCTGAGTCATAACTAACGGGGCTCATGTGTGAGGCCACCAGCAGAGGTGACAGTGTCATGATGTGAGGGCTCGGCCAGGGTTTCAGGCCAGGGAAACCCATATGTTGCACCGTGCCGATCGCCTCCCAGAGGCCTCTGCCCGTTTGACGGAGGATGGGGACACCATGCAGGGCAGGCTCACCCTCTTGGTCTCCCTTTGCCACTTTATCTCCACTGTCAGAATGCTCGTTGGAGCCAGTGCTGACTGACTCAATTTCCCTGAGGTTGAGCCCAAGCATTGTTTGTGCTCTGACGGCATTCTGTCAGCCCTGCTGATGGACAGTCCCACTGGTCCGGCTTCCTGAGCAGACGAGACGGCCCGCTGTTTTCTCCTTGTCTCTTATCACCCCTTGTCATTAGAGGAGATGCCTGGCTTCAGCTTCAATTTGTGCTGATATACAGCAGTAACCGGGAAGAGAGAAGGGAAATGTTCCTTAGCGTTATTAAGGCCACTACATTTCTGACTGCTCTGAGGTTCGCTCCCTCTTTGGGAAGGCTTCAATCAAAGGAAATATTTATGAGCATCTGAATTTAAACTGCGTGATAAGAGAAAATATATTGCACACTTTCTGAGGGAACTTTCAGACTTCAGTTTTCCCCTGTTCTCACTGACTCTCAGCTGCATAGCTTAAATCTTGAGTGGGATGTTCTTTGAAGCCTTTTCCATTTTACTGAAGTTTTTTAGGGTTTTTTTTTTTTTAGCAGTTTTGTCTTTCTAAAAAGAAGCATTTCCCCAAGAGTAAATCTTTCCTGCTCACTCTCCATTAGCATAAAGTTAGATCAGGAACCAAATTCATTGGCATTCTTTTATTCCCTTGGAGCCTGAGCTATTCCGCAATTTTGCTTTTTTAAGAAAAGTGGAAGGAAAGAAATGAATGCCGAGTGTACTCCAGCTCCATAGCTTGGATTCTTGACGATGTTTAACCAGGGTTCTCATCAGTCTTAATTTTCCTTATTAACATCCCCTGTCTATACATCTTCTCCATTTTCATAGCACTCGAGTCAATTTCTTTCAATATGCACATTAGAAATTTAACAACATCCTGCCAAAAGAGCTCACACTCTTAAAATATTTCTCCACCTAAACAGATGTCCTTTGCAAACCTTACAAGAAGACCTGTCAAGAGAATGTGGTATCCAACACATAATTTGAAATAAATAGTAAAATTTTCCCTATGCAATCTCAACAAAAGAGAAAGAAAAAAATGAGCCTGTGAACTTTGAAAGACATGTGATACAATCTATTTAATAACATTCCCCACAATGATTTTAGGGAAAGTGGGTGGGTATCACAGGGATTTAACGTGTAAAATAATAGTCAAAATAAAATAAAATTGGGGGAAGGAAAGAAAACTAACCAGTGTCATTTAAAGACAGGTTGTTATCTTGATGGGGATGAGAAGGTGCCCAGGAGACTTGAGGAGAGGGGACTACAGTTAGAGTAGAAGATAATGGCACAGCATGGTCTCTGCTTTCCTGGACTTTATGTTAACTACTGTGGGCTCAGAAACTGGCTTAATGACTTTTCCAGGATTTGGTCTGGCCCTTTATCAGTTCACTATAACAAGAACATAAGCCAGGAAAGCCGGAAAAATTGCTGCAGCAAAACATTCCCTCCTGCTGCTGCTGTTCGCAGCTTTGAGCACTGGCCTTGGCCTTTAGGGTTTATGCCTAGACAAAGAGCTAGAGGACAACTCCAAAAGGTCGGACGAGTCAGCAGTAGTCAGGGACTCTGAGAAGAAGGAAGGGGGCTCTAGGCATCTGGACGTATACTTTTTCTCTTGCTCATGCTGTTTTGCTGTTATAAAATGCTCAGCTAACCCTAATTGAATTTGACAATAATAAATCACATGTTGAAACTGTATAGCTCACCTAAGGAATAGCAATGGAAATGGTGAAGACACCAGAAGCCGGAGTTCAGGAAATGTCATATTCACATAGAAATGCTTTAAATTTTTCTCAGAGCTTTATTGTCTTTTTTATAGAAAGGTTCCAGACCACCCAGTGCACAAAGTCCATTTTGGAAACTGTACATAAAATCATCACTTTAATTCAGCTTTTGCTCCTGTTGTCATACTGTAGCTTTATGCCTATAAACAAAGAAGGAACTGAACTTGAAAAAAATAAGAAGAGAATAAAACCGATGAACTCTTGCTTCTCCGTCATCCTTAGGAGCTGATCACACCCTAGTGGAGTGGGCTTGTGAAATTTAAAAGGAAACTATCTTTTGGCCTTATTTTCCTCTCCCCCACCCCATTGCTCTGCACAGTCCTCTAAGGAGAGAAGTTCCTGGTGTCGTGGTAAGAATACAGTCTCCACAACCTCATGTCTCTTCAGGCTAGTGGAAGACGTATTTAAAGAGGCCTTTCCATGTCCTTGCTGTCATTCCAGAGCCAAGTGCACTCCCGAGCCAGGCCCTCTGCATGCCACCTTTTAAGGATGCCTTGTGCCCCCAAACCTTGCAAACCGAATCATTTACTATATCTTTTCTCTGAAGGACACACAAGCAGAGGCAAGAAGGTCCTTCAGGAGGAATGAAATTTAAAATAGGCTGGAAAGTTCTCAATCTCCCCCTGAAAGCTGACTAGGGCACGAGCACACGGACCGCTCTAGCTGTTAGCTCAGTTGCATCTGGCGTAAAGAGCCGCTGTTTTGTTTTGATGGAACCTCATCCTTTCCCTTCACAAGGTCTTTTGGTCTAATTAAATTTCAGGGAGACAGAGCCTTGGCAGGAGGTTAAAGTAAGCTGCTAGACTGGAATGTAGGAGTTGGGCTCAAAACTAAATTGGGAAGTTTAACTGGGTGCGTCTCTGGTTTCAATGAAATACTTTTACAGTGTATGGTAGCAATGTCTGTTTCTAAGCTTTTGAAAACCATTTTTCTTTTTCCTTAATTGTAGTTCCCCAGTTGTTTTTATATTATGAGCTACTTGTAGAAAAATACAGGAAACATAATTACAATACAAAGCTCCCTTTCCCAAGCCTACTGAGGTCATTTGCAGCCAAACTTGGTTTTAGGGTTTTGCTAACCATAAGTTCAGAGCCATGAATTGCATCCTATGCAATACTGGTTGATTTACAACAAGTGTTATGTGATTAAACAATAACCATGTTTCTCCAAGCTGTGTAACTGCTATAGAACTGGAGGGCCATATTGCTTCATGACGCCACATTTCACAGCTCCCTCTGGGGAAAAAGAATGGGTATCTTTGTGTGACTCTTATAGTAAAATAGAAGTATTGTAGAAGTGTATACAAGTTTACTTAGGGTAAGGAAAGAGAAATAAATTCATTCATTTTCCACTTATATTTCCAGTTCCATGTAGCACTGGGTTAAATTGCTAATTATTAATTTTTGTATCCTACTTTTCCTGAAGAATCTGTATATGGACTTCCAGGCCAGCAGAAATAACTCGTTTTACTATTATTAATACTCTGGAGAGGAAATCAGTACTTCATTGTATTGTGAAATGGAAGGCCTTTGGGAGTTTGACTTATTCAACCCTAAAAAGTCATGATGGATGATTGAGAATGAGAGTTTTGAATGTACTCCTTTGGAGCACAATTTCAAGCAAACAGTACAGATATTCAGAAGTGTGTCCAGACACCCTATGGTAGGAAAAGCCTACCAGAGAGGTGAGCACGCAGCGTGCCCTGCAAAGCAGGTCTCGCCCTGCGTCTCTGGCCTTTCCACTGTGAGTCCATAACAAATCCCCTAGGCCTGCCTCTTTCAGGGGAGTCTGAGGGAACTGAGTGGGCAAGGCTTTTAACTGCAGCCTGATTATCTGTAACTTTCAGTTGACATAAGTGGTAGTGAAAATAGTGTCTTAATGAGATATTTACCTTGTTTAAAGTTCAGCAGTTTTCATATTGCCTTCACATTCTTCTGTTCTGAGCACTCGTATCTTGTGTACTATTTGATGAATACATTTGTTTATGGAAAAGCCTAAGTGGTCAAGTATGTTTCTTTCTTTTTTCTTCTCTCATTCTTTCCTCCCTCCCTTTCCTCCTTCCCTCCCCTCCTTCCTCTTTGCGAGTCATCTTGAAATTCTCATCTCAGTTTTTTTCAGAGAGCTGTAATATGAAATTGGTGAATGAGGACTGAGATGCAGGGTTAATTTATTCTCCTCTAGTTTTCCTTTAGCAAGTTTTCCTTCCAAGGAAGTCTTTTAAATGGATGGAAACTCTCTGAAGCCCTGGTGTGTTTGCAGTTTCCGCTCTCACTGGTAACAGCTGAGCAAGCGGACCCTACCAGTCATGGGCAAACTGTTTTATAGTTTTTAGTATTTTGATAAGGCCCTGTCCGATAGGATGAGAAGCTCAATTATCAAGCAAATGGCGGCTCCAGCCTCTTGTACAGGAGCTGGATGGAGGTTCTTTTGAAAATTAACCTGATCCGCCTATGGCCATACCATCCTGAACACGCCTGATCTCCTCTGAAAGTTAACCTGACCCTCCAAGGAAACGGTTAGGGCACACTGTGCAACGGCAGTGCTTGCTCTTCAGAG
This sequence comes from Mormoops blainvillei, assembly GCA_004026545.1. Lineage (NCBI taxonomy): Eukaryota > Metazoa > Chordata > Mammalia > Chiroptera > Mormoopidae > Mormoops > Mormoops blainvillei. The sequence continues at coordinate 191,224 of PVJD01000024.1, read as the reverse complement.
CAGTTTTTCAAACTGCCGGTTGCACCTCATTAGCGAGTCGAGATGAGCATTTTCTACGTAATGGAACAGAACCGAACAGAACAGAAAACACTGATAGGGCCCTTGGAAGTCAGGGTGAGGACTGCTTCGTGAAGCTTCAGTTTCGTTTGAAAAGAACTGCTCAGCCTGGAGTTCACCGCGGCTGGGCAGTAAGAGGGGCGCACAGCCCCGCCTGGAACGACGTCTCCAAACCGCGTCTCCACGCCATGGCTGGTGGCTTGGGGCTGATGCGGGGCGTCCCTGCACCCAGGGGAGCTGGGGGCGGGGGGAGCTGTGATTTACTCACTTCTCTCTCTTCTTGCCTGAGAAATGTAGTAATTCGAAACAGTTCTCACAGTAGCGTCCCTGTCAACTTCATGCTTGTATTTTAAAGTCACTGAGCATCGGTGGGACGCGGTGGACGGGAAGGCTGCGCGGGCTGGGGACGGACGGCTGTCACGGTCCTCACCCGGCTGTGCAGAGCATTCTTAACCGCGACCTTTGCAAGATTTACGCCTCCCTGGGCTAAAACAACGTGCCCTGAGGAGACCGAAAGAAGGGAAGCGCGAGCCTTGAACGCCGACAGCCTCGGAAGGACAAAGGTCCCCGCGGCTCCGGACCGCCACCCCTGACCAGGCTGTTTCTCTCTCCCTCCACCCTCTAGGACTTTCTGCAAGGAGACTGCACCAAAGCGAAACAGAAGCTGAACTGGAAACCCCGGGTCGCTTTTGATGTAAGTGTCCTTTTCACGGTGGGGCCCATGGGCCCGCTTGCCGCAGGGCTAGTCCGTCCCGGCCTCGCGGGAGAGTAGCCGCCTGGGGGCAGCTGGGCGCCAAGGTGCCCAGGACGGAGGGTGCGGGGGCAGGGTGGAGGCTGCCATGGGAGTCGGGGTGTCACCAGGGGAGAGAGCGACAGAAACCTTATCGTCACCGCCCACCCCCTGTCCCGGGTCCCAGGAGCTGGTGCGGGAGATGGTGGACGCGGACGTGGAGCTCATGAGGAACAACCCCAACGCCTGAGAGCGGCCGCCCAGCCCCGAGCCGCCCCGCTGGCCTTCATTCGGGTGGAGCCAGCCCGTGCAGGGCCGCACGAGTAGTCCTGGAGGGCCGGGGGCGAGGGGTGCGCCCTTCCGACGGTTACTGGAGACCCTCTCTGCCACTATGCCATGGTCCCACCAGCAAGACTGGGGCCGCTCAGGTTTGCAGCAGCCGGGAAGTGGCACTCCCGGTTCAGCCCACTTTCCTTTTGTCTAGGCCTCTTCTGAATGATTTTATGAAATCAACAAGATGTTTTAATCACATGTTCACTTTACTTGAAATTATGTCATTAGACAGCTGAAATTGTGAGGCTTTCAAATGGTTTTTCTTTTTTCTTATTAAAAATGGCCTTTCTATGAACCAGCAGTGGGAGTTGATGTCCATGTTTTCTCAAAGTTATAAAAGCAGTTATAAGGGGCCCCAAACAAAACAAAACAAAACAAAAACCTCCGATCCAAGCCTTGGAGTGAAATAACTTCCTTCAGGCCTGCTCCCTTCTGAGAGAGCCCCTGCTGGCAGAACCCTGCCAGGCCTGAGTCCGACTTGGCCAGAGCGTCCTCCCAAGTCTCTGCCTGGGACATTTCTTTCTCCCTCTGAGTGACAATAAGCCACTCTATCCAGCCGATTTGGAAACCCAGTTCCTGCAGAAAGGAGGCATTCACACCCCCTCTGGTCTCTGCTAACTATAATTAGAACACACGGGGCTCCAATCATCTCAAAAGAAGGCTTCAGAAATAGAGGGGGGTTAGAAGAAGAAACTTGAAGGTAAGTAAATATTGTTGGAACATTCCATGCCAAAGCCCCTGGGTTACCCAGAGGTCTCTGAGCCCATGCTTGTCCTCGTGGTCTAGAATCTTACACAATGCTTATTTCCAGCCTCTTCTCAGTACTAGATCACTTTTTAAGTCTAACTTTGATTTAGTCATTCAACCAATTTACATTAAGTGCCTAATATATGCTAGATACTATGCCCTTCAACTATATCAGTGTTAACTAGAAACTATAATAAAGAGGCTTTGAGGCCGGGCCTCAGATCACTGAACCCAGTTTCAATGAGTGCGTCATTTAGGTGGCCTGGCTGTGACCGCAGATATGTGCTCCTGAGCCATGGACAATGTATCTGCACAGCTTAAGGCAGGTGGACACACAAACATAAGGAATCGACAAGCAGCAAGCAAGGATTTGTGTACAGGTGGTCACCTCTGCATGAAATACAATATTTTGCCATAGAACAAATTAGGTCAGGACTCTTCTTCCCCTCACTTCCACTCCAAGGAAAATAAAATAAAACTTTATAGCGAATGGAATTCCAGCCTTTGCCCATGATCCTGTGAGTGTGGGTGAACTGTTTCTGAATGTCTTCACCAGCAGGTTTATGGTCTGGGGGAGGACCCAGGCTCCAACGGCTGGCGGCAGGAAAGAAGGCTCTTTGTGTGGCTGCCCGAGTTGCTGCGACAGCATGCTGGCCAGGGCCAGCCTCAGCTTTGATGGAGCAGAACTAGGGTGACCTGAGCTAGCTGCCCCCCCCTTCTCAGAAGCTGCCCCAGGACGGGCCTTCTCCCAATCCGGGATGCTGCTAATTGGAAACAGATGGTCCCTGGCAGACTGGGCCTCCAGGACTAGGCGGGCTGGTGGGCACACATACACACACACTCACACATACATACTTACACACTGCCACTCACAGACTTCAATACATACATCCAAACACTCACAAACACAAATACACACCTATAAACACGCCATCTCACACACTCTCATGCACATTCACTCACTTGCAAACACAACTCATAAACCTGCTATCGCACACTGTCACATGCATACTCACAAATCTCACAAATAAACACATTCACACACATTCCCCTTAGCCTTGACCTGATAGGCACCTCCTCCCTCCTCTGACTCTGAGCCCTCCACCTCATCCCATACCTAGGAACAGAGACTGTTCTAGGGACTCTAGGGCTTTCAATGGCCCCATTTAATTCAATGTGTTGGGGTTTATTAGCCTAAAGACATACGTTCTTCGGTGAAGAACAGGAGAGAGTCCAGGTGGGGGTTTAATGGGACTCCAGTAGAGTCACAATGTTAAATTATTCGCCTCAAAATGGCCTGGAGAATTAATTTTGAAGGACACAGAAAGTATTTTTTGGTTGCAACTTTCTCTCTGTTCCTGAGCCCTCGATGGGGTTCAGGTAGCGGGGTGACATTTAGCTTCTCTAGGCTTCACTGTATGTATTTAAAAGGAAAAAACAAAACAAATTTGTTTGAGTATTTCTGTGTTTTCTGTGCTGTAAATTTCATGTGGCCATCCTTCAAGATAATTCTATGTTAAATCTCAACTCAATTTCAGTGAACTTATTTTCCCTTTTTTACTGCCCCTCCAGCTTTGGCTATTCATTTTAGATGTGATAAAGTGTGTTTCACCTTAATTATTTTAAGTTAAAAACTAAGCAAGTTAAATTTCAGTGTACTCAAAGAGCAAAGCAGTCAAATACCATGTTTGTGCCCCAGATGACCAACAAGGTGCACGGACACATAGGCCATCCAGCAGCCTCACTTTCCATCAGATTCGCCTGCCAGACTCTGTTGTCGGCTGTATCTGCTGCCTTTTATCTTTGAGGAATTAAGGAGGGAGCTAGATCAGGCATAATAAACCTGACACACCTTTACAGCTATTTAGAAGCAAAGGCCCACCCTGACCTTTAGGGGAAGTGCTAAAGTGCTTGTAAGATAATGCTGCATGCAAGAGGACTCCTTCAGAAACTCCATTTCGTCCTGTGTCGGTGCTCCGGTAAACCAGTACAAGATTCCATAGAACCCTTGGCTGCACTGGTGGGCTGCTGGCGAAGGAGACCTTCCCCGCGTTAGTAAAGGTCGTAACAGGACACAACACTTCCAAATTTCACTTCAAAATAACCTTAAACTTACTGTTTACAAATAACTTTCTAAACCCCAATAAAAAGCTTGAAAGCACCCCAGGCATCTTGTTTGTACATGGGAATTCCAACCAGGCATTCTCAGTTTTAAAATGTATCCCAGTAAGTCCAGTCACACTCATGTATTTTTCACAACCTGCTCTGCAGCCTTCAGTAGATGGCAGCAAGAGTGGGTGGAGGTGTGCGGGGAGCCCCCACCGGGTTTTACAAAAAGATCGCATGTCTGCGTGTATGTGCACACGTGTCTTACAAATAGATCTATAGGTTCCAGGATGCCACCGGCACCTCCCAAAATTGTGTTTTAATCACTGAGGATGTCGAGAATTTTCACAAACAGCAGCGACAACTGGGACACAAAGCCCCTCGGGACTAGCCTACCCTCCGCAGCCAGGGGTTTCCCACCATCCGCCCACAATGCCCTTTTCCAACACACGGGAGTTCTTGGGGGTGCTGCTGCTCTGCCCCAAGCAGGTTCGAGGCCAAGACCTTCCCGGCGACCTCCGGGCCTCACTCCCGGTGCACAGCCGGCGCGAAGGGAGCACATTCTGAGGGAGTGTGCCGTAAGGATTATTACCCAAGACTGCACCTCCCGCCATCTCGCTGTCCCGCGCCTGGGAGGCCCGAGCTCTGGAGCTTCCCGACGCGCTGTGCCTTCGCTCCTCCAGCGTGCGCTCTATCCCCCAAAACCTCCGAAGGCCTCTTTACGAATACGTCTGCTGGGCCCCACTTCACCCTCACCCGTTTCCTCTGCCAGAGTCTCTGCTCGGAGGCCGACCGCAGGCTGACCCCAGGCCCTGCAGCCTACTCCGCGTCTCCCGCCCTTCCTCCAAGGTCAGGGGTCACACACAACTGACGCCCCGGACGCCCTGTTCTCAGCTTCCCTTTTTGATCTTTAAACTCGGGGGCCGAGATGCCCGCCTGTGTGCACACCCCTCACGCAAGGCCTCAGGCACTGGGACCGCTTTGCTGGTGTGATGCAGAGCCCCGACGGCGGCTACGGAGGCCCAGGCTGGCCAGCGCATCCAGCTCACTGACTCTGAGCCCTCGGGCGAGCCTCTAGGTCTCCCAGCTTGCAAATCCTCCGCGGGGACTGAAGGGGACTGGCTGCTGGGACCGCAGACCGCAGGGCATTGAGCGGCGCTGTGCGTGCGCATGCGCCTGCAGGGAGCCCCGCCGCCCTAGCTCCGCTAGATGGTCCAGCGCACGTGTAGGGGCACCGAGAGCTTCGCGCTCCCCACCCAGGCGCGCCCGCGGGGAGCTGAGGAGGTGATGGAGAAATGTTATTAAGAAACAAAAACCCTGCACAGTCATAGTCCTGGCCTCACTAATGCGCTGGTGCACTCAGGGTGCACGCGGGGATGGACGCCCAGAAGCCCAAGGTCCAAAGGACAAGAGCTTGGGTGACCTGGGAGACACAGTTGTAATTGGGACTTCCAGACTCCCGCCAGTCGGACAGGAGGCCCTGGGCCCGGCCAGCCTGAGAGGAAGCTGCACAGCCCGAGGCCTGAGCTGGAGTGGCTGGCCGAGGGCGAGGGAATATATATTTGGAAGGGGTCAGGACCTCGGCTGGAGTCTGACTTTTTATGGTGAGGAAGCCGCTTGGGAAGGGCCTTCTGGCGAGGCTTTCCTGTTGTGCCACTTCTCCCCGGCAGCGCCAGGAAGAAAGGGTGGTGTTATCCCTGTGGCACCCCAAAGCCCTGGCTCCACGGACTCTTTCCCGGCTACTGAGTCCACGGATAGGCCCGCCCAAGGGGCCAGCTGGCAAACGCAGAGAAAAAAGTCACATTATTTCCCGGTCACCAAACACTTACTGTTAATCGTTGCCTTGCACCTCCCCGATATTCCGTGGAATGGGAGTGGGAGTGGGCATGCAGGAAGTCCCCCAGGGACCTGGGACTGATGACCTGGGGCGTCACCCCGCCAAGCTCTCTCCGGGAATTTCTAGCACCTAGACAGCCCTTGGCTGTGGGAACAACGGTGGAGCCAAATTCCCCCGTCTCTCCCCAGCCACTGAGGACGGAGGCTCTGACGGCACCCTCACACCCGGGTTAGCCCACATTCCACCTCTTTCTGCAACCCAAAAAGCCGCTGCGAGGCCTGGCCATTGTCGGCGGGTGTCATCTGTGCTTAATAATAACAAAAATCCTCTTTGGAACCGCAAGGAAGCTCTGGCCCGTAGAGCAGGCTCCGGAAAGGCCCCGGAGGCGCTAAGGACCATCTGGGTGGACCGACCTGCCCCACGACAGGAGCCCCGCGCGACTGGTTCTGGGGACAGGCGTCAGCAGCCTCCGGGGCCCTCCCTGTGCACCGTCCTGGATGCCGATTTTGCTCCACTCGGAGGAAAGAGATGTCGTTTTTCCTCTACTGGCAGATTTTTAGGAAACCGATTGATCGCTACCTAAACACGTGCTCCCCACCCCTGTCCGGTTACACATCTATACCGTTAACAAGACCCCGACCCAGACTCCGGTACCAATAACCTGCTTTTATACTGAAGGAAATGCAAAGGCCTTAAGAGTTAATGGCGCTAAATGTGTTGGTTTTCCTGCTTTTTCCCTGGGGTAAGCAATAGTGGAGGGAAGGTCTCTCCTTCTGTCAATCTATCTCGTCCCCAAAGCCCTAGATCAACCTTCATTCCCCAACCTCGAGTTCGGAGTACCTGAAGAGCCCTTCCTTGTCCCTAGGTCCTGCTGGAGTCTCCCCACACCAGGTCAATGGAGAGGCCTCACTGCCTGGCCCTGGCTGCCCACCCACTGCTCACTCCCTGGGCTCACAGATTGCACTCCCATGCCCACCCAAGTAGCACCAAACTGTGTTGACTTACTGGGCAAATGAGCAGCCCACAGAGTCTCCCTAGGAGCAACCTGGGAGCAGAGACAGCCAGGAGGAGAGGAAGGGCAGTTTAGTCCAAATGACCAGCACTGCTAACTGGTGGGCTTGGAGGAACTCAAGAACGGACCAGAGAAAGAAGATGGTCTTTGGGAGAACAGAGGGAGGTGCCATCTGCAAGAGCCAGCGGCCTGGAGAGGCAGCCCTGGATGAGATTTCTGGGGTCACCCACCCAACCCCAGCTGGGGGTATTAGGAGCTGGAAGCAATGCCAGGCCCTCTCAGGACCTTGCGAGCCCTCCTCTCCTCTTGGGCTGTGTTTCCGATGGAAGCTCCGCCCTTCTCTCCTGTTTGGAAGACCCCCGCCTATATGCAAGGAAATTCCAGATCCCACTGCATCTCTCATAATACGCTCAATATGCTGCAAATTAAAAATCAGTGAAGGAAAAAATCAAGTAAACAACAAAAAAATAATATAAAACAGAGGGTTTCTTTTGAGCCAGGATTTGATGGGAATGGGGCACAACCAAGGTCCTAAGTCAAGTCTTCTGCTCTCTAGGCCATATTTTGATTTCCAATGAGGTGGACATGGTGCACTTTGCTCAATTTTCCACTCCTAATCATGTTTAGGAAATCACGGAGAAGCGGCTTTCATTCTCCTGAATGGATTTGGAGCTGGAATTTATTTCAGTATTGCTTCTTTCCCAACCTGACTTGGACCTGGAACCTGCCAGTCCTTCTCCCTTATGCACCAGGTCTTTCGGAGTTCTAGGAATAAGCTCTGGTCCCCTGCATCGGGCCCATCACCCAGAGGGTTCAGCGCCTGGGCCTACAGGCCACCAGAGAGTGGGCTCTACTGGAGTGGGGACATCTGGGACATCCAGCAGAAACTTCAGGTCCTCAAGACCTTCTGCAGGGGGTTGGGAGAAAAAGTGGTGAGCAACAGTGACACAGATAAGGAGGGGGACAGAGGGATAGAGACACAGAACTTAATAATTATATTGAGTTCTCACTCAAAATGGGGAAATGAAGTAAGGTATCAGGCCACAAAAGTTCTGCCTGGTATATAGAACCCAAATACTAAAGAAAGGCCGTTAATAAAAGCTATTTGCAAGGAAACTCTTGGCCTCATTATATATTGAAATAGCTTTCAGAAAAGTGGGGTTTCTGAGGCTGGCATTTAGGGTCCAATGGCAAATCTCAATGGGTTTTTTCATGCCTGTGGCCACTGTCTGAAGAGATTAAGCTTTGCCTGTTGGGAGCTCTCCTGAGCTTAGGGGCTACCCTGCTCTCTGGCCCCAACTTCCCACAACTTGGTGGGGTGAGCACTCTGATAAAGTCTCTTGATTCCTTTTCTCCCTGCCTCCTCCCAAAGCTCTCCGCTGGCTGAAGAATGACTGCCCAGCAAGAATGTATTCTGCCTGGCCAGCTTTATTACATGGCCACCATCAATCTTGCCCCTAACGTGACATTTGTTTATGACTTGGTGGGAAGGGCTAATGGCTTCGTGAACTGGCTCTGAAATGAGTCTAAAGGAGTCTGAAGAGAACCCCCTGTGACACCAGGCAGGATCCAGTGGTGGGAACTGGGCTCAGAAACATATGGGACCCCTCCCCAAGGAACTCCAAGATATGGCGTGGAGGTAGAAAGCGACTGTCATTCCATCCAGACTTGCTTCCGGTGCCACTAACAGCTAGGGAGACCACTAGTATCCAAAGCCTGGATCCACTATGGATGCCTCTGGGCCCTCCTGGGCAGCCTGTCCAGGCAACCCGGACCAGCAGAGGGGTCAGGACCTCTGTGGTGTTTGTACCATTAAGAACAAAACAAATGGCCTTCCACCTTAAAAACTGACAGTCCTCTCTAGGGAACTGTGTGCGAGAGAAAAGATCTTATGTCCCTTCTTCACCTATCAAAGTTCAGGGGAGCCCAGTAGGGCTATAAGGCATTCTTGTTTCCTGACCCTTGTTTCTGACCCCACAGGAAACAGCCAAGAGATTATGGGCCACCAGCACAATCAGCCTTATTCCTCTGCAAACATCGATTATTAATGACAAAATCTGTCGAATGATAAATCGTAAAATGCATGCTTGTATGCATGCAGTCTGGTGAAAAAAGGCCGGGTAACCACACACTTTGGGAACAGCATGCATTCCTACCAGACATGCAATATGCCAAATGCAAGCTTTCAGAGGGCATGTACTATGCTGGCATTTACTTGCTCATGGTAGAAACTGCTAAGAAAAGAAATGTGGCCACTGCTACATAAAAGACAAAATGTTATCCAAAAGCCTTCTACAGAGGCTAATTTCAAAAGTAGCCAAGTCCACATCGCTCCGTCCTGCCTGGAGTCTTGGGCTAATTTCAAAACGCACTGTGTTAGTTAAAATATGAGGGCGTTTTCTTAGAATATCTTACAGAAAATTAGTGATCCTTATTGCTGAAAAAGTACAGATCAAATGTGAAAATCACTAAGGAATAGGTAGTTCTCCCAGATTAAATAAGGTTGGCGGGAATTGGTTTTTCTTAAATTGGATATGAAAATCCAAATGCAAATATAGCGATACCAGAAACCATTACATATGTGGTTTTAAAAATCAGAATAATTCGTAGAACTTCTGACCTTCCATTCAAACATAGGCAACCCGTGTGGAAATAACTACCTTTTCTATATATGTGTAACAGAAGCACCTTCCTAGACACATATGTCTTCCATGCCTAATTTTCAAATGCTGGAATCCAAGAGGGCAAAAATAACTGCCTAAGAAGCCTTCCCCAGGCAAGCACTTAAACTCTGTCAGCAGTTACGGCCAGGGTCTCCTCTCTGTCCGCTGAAACCAGATCATCGCACTCATACCCGGTTCCCGGTCCAGCCACAGGGACTCCAGACCCAGGACGGAGGAAAAAGGGGCGGCAGAACTCCAATCCCCATCCTGGCAGGACCGGGAAGATCTCACTTATCGCGTCCATTTCCAGCTCAGGCCGCCCGCGCTCCTTCAGGGCGCCCCGGCCGACTCCTCTCCGCGCGCCTGCCTTTCTGTCCCCCCATCTCCCGCAGCCCACCAGTCGGGGCTAAGCGGCCCAGTTCTCAAGGGCCGGCCTGGGCCTAGGCCCGGGGCTGACTGTAGCCGTGATGCGTGGGGGCCACAAATCCGAGGTCGGAGAAGAGACAGAGAGTCACGGGCACGTGGACCTGAACACTCCGAACCCGCTGCCTGCCTGCACGCCTCTCTCGCATCCTGTCCTTTAGGCCGAGCGACTCCCGCACTCGCCACTGCCAAGTGATCTGTGGTCTCCGTCAACCGACCTCACACACTGCGAGGACGAATCCCTGCCGGGGGGAGGCCGCCTGAGGCCCCATACCTGGATCCCTGGACTCCTGGACCAGGCAGGTCGGTGCGGCCAGGCCGAGGGGCACGGGCTAAGAGGTCCTCTTGCAAACCGGTGGCTGCCCAGGCTGCGGGCTGGCGCGGGGAGGGCTGTCACCGGGGAGCAATGGAGTGCCTATGACCTTTCCACCCCGGCTGAGTTCCTAAACACACGTGTGTCTTCAAAACAAAGGCGGCGACGAGTGTAAACGGGAAGCGCTGTTGTCCCGGCGGCGCGAGGGTAAGGAGTAGAGCCCTCTGCCTTCCCACACACACCCCTGACCTGGGCCACCTTGCCACCAGCGCGGTCTTCCCGGCACCTACGCTCCAACCCATACACCCAACCGAGGTCTTCTTGGACTCTATTTTCTCCCCTAACAACTGGTTTTGGGAGGAGGCAGCGAGGAGCCAGGGAAGGGGCGGGGCGGGGGCGACGTGGGGGTAGGAAGTAGCTCCAAACACAAACAAGCCGGGCTGGGCTGCGGCGGGTAATTACAGCTAATTAGCTGAAGAGCCTACAGTCCGCGAGCTGCGTCCGTAGTCCGGCGTCGGGCCGCGAGAAACGCCCCCCGGAAAGCCCGTGGTGGGCCGCAGGTCTGCACTCGCCATCCCCCCGTTCTAGATTTGAACCAGGCGCGTATGAAAAAGAACCGTCGTCAGGCTGCCCGAGCCGCCCGGCCTGGGGATCGGTCACCCAGTCTGTAGGGACTAGGCCGTTTGGTCACCTGCTGCCGCTTTCCTTCCAGGCCTAGGCAACCCAGCTCAGGCCACCGGACCCTTTGTCCTTAAACCCCAGCTCCACGCTCGTCTCGCAAAAGTGGACCAATGCACAAACTCTACGATCTTTGTCAATGGATTGTTTCCCTTCACCACCCACCCAAAGAAGGGTGGGTGGGTGGGGTACCCGAGGAAGCCCGCGGTAGCTCCAGGAGCTAGCGCTGCGACAGCCGACCTGACACCGGAGGAGACACCCGTGCCCTGGGCCGCAGCATTCTTCCCTGGCTATTAGGTTACGACTCTGAGCAAAGAAGACCCGAGTAAATCAGAGGCCACGTAAAGCAGTTTTTGACTGAAATTAGAATGTATTTATTTGCAGCAATCCTTTAACAATGATCAAATTTTGACAACAAGCAACAGCAATTACTGCTAAGTGTTGCCTCTAGATAGGAGCAGCAGATAGCAGGAAACTGTATTATCTTGAAAACAAACTAAAAGGCCCTGAATGTCTGTAATCAAATTGCCATCTCCCCAAAGTCTGATTGACAGGGCTGATCACTCTAAGATAATGAATTTATTACATTTCCTGGGTTATTTACAAAGGGGGAGGGCCAATTCGATTGCCCCCTAGGTTTAACTGTAAATTAGCAAGAAAAATTGGATTGAAAAGAAACCACCCTAGACTAAAATGTTCTGCTCTTTTCTCCTTCCTTCTTATTGCTTTAAATTTTTCAAATATAATTGTTCTACAAACATATCTTCTAAAATAGTTTACCAACGATTAAATTTCCCTTTCCAACCCACAGTACATTTTTAATAAAAATCAATCCTTCTACATAACACATGATGGACTGTAAATGTGGTTGAATTATATACACTTAAATGGTTTATATTTCCTTTTTTATAAAGGAGTGAAAAAATAGGAAAACAATCTATCCAGTATTTGGTTCACAGGGATGTATAATACACATCCCAATTTTTTATGTGCTACACAAGCCAAATACTTCTATCTGGAGGCACATTCACCTCTTTCCTTACACAGGTATCACTGTGGTAAAGGCGGGTAACTGATTCATGGGCTAACAATTTCCAAATCATGTTCTGTCATTACTGAGAAAACGTATTTATGTATGTGCCAACGCAGATCTGTTTAGGAAAATATGTTTTTACTAGCCACAAAGCGAGCTGACTATATAGTACATTTTGCAGGAGATGCTGCACGGGGAAAAAACTAAACCAAAAGAGATTTTTTTATGTGAAATTTGACAGGGAATAGAAGGTTTCTCCATTTTTCAGAGATTCAGAAGAATAGGTAATTTGTAGTGTTTTAATCTCTGAAATCTTTTTCTTGTAATAATTAAGGCTGTATTAAAGTATCCAGACATATAGGCGTCATTCAAACGGAATGGTAATTTATTAATAAACAAACAAGGAATATGTTCAACAAAAAGAAAGAAAAGATGATAGAATAAGATTAATACAGTTTCCCTTTTATAATGAAAAAAAGGCACAATGTTAAGTTTCAGGCAATTTAACGTCAGATTTTGGAAACACTTTCTGGCGTTTGGTCCACGACATCCAACTACAAATTAAAAATAAATTACTATGTTGAAATTTACATTTTAAAACAAGTCCATGAATAAAAAGAAAGCGATTTCCACACACGGGGACTTCCCCTTCCTTTCAACATAGGATAAAATAATATCTTACAGGTGAGAGGTGAAGGGAGGAAAAGGGTAAGGGAATGGGAGAGAAGGAAAAAAAGGAAAGCGTGCTCTCCGAAAAGCAAGAAGAAACTTACGTGTTATCTGCGGTAACACTGTCCTTTAATAAACCATGATTTTGCTGTCTCTGTAAAATGGTTTACGGTTTTGTTTATTTAGATAAGGCAAAGTGGAGGTGGCTCTGAATTAATCTTTTTTAAAAAAATAGTGTTTGGGTTTTTTTTTGTGCTGGTGAGTTGAACTTTTGGAGGGTTTCTGCTCGCTGGTTTGGTGAATGTTTTTCAAGATTTTAAAAACTGGATTATTTTTTGGTTTCGATTTTGCATTGATGGTTCTTTTGGCTGTTCCTGCACTAAGGTTCGATTCAGTTCGGCTTTGAGGGGGCGGGGGTGTCAAAACTTGCTACAGTCATAGACGAAAGCCCCGGACGTGCGGTACAGAGACTGGCTGGAAGGGAAGGCCATCTGACAGCTACTATTCCCGTTCACCGGAGAGTTGTTCAAGCCGATCCTCTGTGATTCGAACATCTCCCGCACCGAGTGGAAGTTCTGCTGCTGGCTGGGGTAGCCCGCCGCCGCCGCGGCCGCCGCCGCGCTGGCCAGATGGCCCAGGTCTCCGCTCGCCTGGTTCAGGTACCACGAGGTGAGGCGGCCTTGGTGGGCTGCAGGGTGGTGGCCGGCCTCCTGGCCGCTGCCATGACTCAGGGAGGACGAGCTGCTGCTGGTGACCGGGGGCAGAGAGTAGTCGGGTAGGGAGTCGTCCACGGATGAACCGCCGGCACCCCCTGGCGCGCCCTGCAAGTGGCCGCCGCGTTCCCCGGCCGCATACAAGCTCATGGCTTGCAGGTTGCAGTGGTAGGTCCCGGCGCTCCCCGCGCTGCCGCCCCCGCCGCCACCGCCCCCACCGGAGCTGCCAGCGCTGGAGCTCTGGCTGCAGGGGGAGCTGTAGAGGGAGCTCTGGCCAGGCGAGTAGGCGCCGAGCGCCAGCGGGGGTGCGATGCCCGCGCGCGAGGACCCGGCCGCCGAGGCCAAGAGACCGGAGCCGAGCTCCCCGGCCGCGCCCTGAGGCGACCCCCGCAGAGACGTCATGATGTTGTCCACGCTGAAACCCTGGCTGTGGTGCGGCTGCGGCGCGGGCTGCGCGGGCGGTGGCGGCGGCGCGGACTCTGCACCGTCCAGGCTCAGCGGCCGCGCGGACGGCAGGCTGCCCGGGGGACTGCTCCCGCTCGACAGGCTGCTGCTGCTGCTGTCGGGGCTTTCGATTTTGGGCACCGCGGCAGCGCTGCCGCTGCCCAGGGCGGCGGCCGGGGACAGGGGCTGGGGCGGCGAGGGGCACGTACCGTTCTCAGTTTTGATGTCCTGGATACGCACAGGCGGCGGCTGCGGTCCGGGCGCGGCGCCGTCGGTCTGCTCCGGCGGCGCGGACGGAGGCTGGCGGCCGGACGGCGGCGGTGGCTCCTTGAGGTGCAGCCGGTCCTTCTCCTCCTTGTCCTTCACGGCGTCCTTTTTCTTGAAGCGCCGCCGCCGCCGCAGGAAGCTGCCGTTCTCGAACATGTTGTACGAGTCCGGGTCCAGCGTCCAGTAGCTGCCCTTGCCCGGTTTCTTGTCATCGCGGGGCACCTTGACAAAGCACTCGTTGAGCGAGAGATTGTGGCGGATGCTGTTCTGCCAGCCCTGCTTATTGTCCCGGTAGAAGGGGAAGCGGTCCATGATGAACTGGTAGATGCCATTGAGGGTGATCTTCTTGTCCGGGGCGTTCTGGATGGCCATGGTAATAAGCGCGATGTAGCTGTAGGGCGGCTTCACCATGTCTTTGGGCTGCGGTTGCGGCGTGTAGGGCCCGTAGGCGCGGGCCATGCCGCCCGGATACTGTTCGGCATGCGCGGGGTGCGAGTACACGCTCATGGGGGCCGGCATGGCGGTGTAGCCGCCCCCGGCCGCCGCCGCCGCCGCGCGGTAGTAGCTCTGCTCGCCGCCGAGGTAGGGCACCACTCCCAGGGAGTTGGGGCTGGACACGGAGTAGCGCGCCTGCATGGCCCCCGCTCGCCGCCGCCGCCGCTCCGCGCCGCCCGCCGCCCCCCACCCTCGTTCTGGTCGGCCGCGCCGCGCCGGCCGCCTAGTCCGAGTCCGGGCCTCGCAGAGCTGGTGTCGGGCCGCCGCCGCCGCCTCCCGGAGCCGCCAGCTGCGCGCGGCCTCTCCCTGCGCTCGCTCGGGCTCCTGGGGCGCCTCCGGCCACTACAGGGCCCGCGCTGGCCGCGAAGGAGGGTCGGTGCTACGGGAGAGGGCCGGGCCAAGGACGCAACAAACGGCCTTGAAGGAATTCGCGGAGCCACTGCCAGGCGAGAACGGCAAAAAAGAGCCAAAACTAAAAAACAAGAAGGCGCCCTTCTCGCCACACTGCCTACGCCTTCCAGGAGACTGCCTCGAGCCGCCGGCGAAGGCGGCCAAATCACCAGGGCGGGGGGCCGCGCGCCGGCCGCCTTCCCGGGCCCCGCGTCACCTTTTTTTTTCAGTCTCTCGCGCGCCGGCCGCTTAAGGAAGCATTGGAAAACTTCTGAACTTTTGAGCATCCGTCACCCAGGCGAGGACTTTTTTACGCAGTTACATTTTTTTCCGGGCAGCGGAGCCCCGCCCCACCACGGCAGCAGCAGCCAATGAGAGGCGAGAACCGCCTCTGAATGAGCCGGAGGCCGAACCCCGCCGGGCCGCTGCGGGCCGCGGGAGGACCGCGGGGCTGACCACACGCGCGCCGGCCGGCGGGGTCCAGAGCTCGCGCCCAAGCCCTGGCCTGCGTGGGCAGTCGGTTTGCCCGGCCCAGCGGCACACCGCGCCACCGACGCCAGTCACTGTCTCCCACCCCGGGCTCTCCGCACGGACGTCCATTGTTCTCACAGATTTTCTGGGTCCTCCTGGGCCCCACATAGATCCTTCCTTCGTCCACCGCTCCCGGAGGTCACCATCTCCTCGAGCCCCAACTCGCGCTGGCTCTCTCTCATTCTTTGGCCGCTCTGGCTGGCTCCAGCTCAGGGATTTCCCGGCCCCTCCTTTCCCCCCTCACCTTTCATCTCCACCCATTTCTTCCCTCCCCTCTCGATTGACCAGCGGACTCACTGGGTTTACAGAAGTCTCCAGTTTTTCCCCACCTGGAGGTTTTCCTGTCCTCAGCTGGGTTGCAGAGTTTTAAGGGCTCGGTCACCTCCGTGCTCTGTTACTGGTGGGGAAGGAGTTGTCGACCCCACCTCACCGTCCCGTGACCCCTCCCAGTAGAAATGAGAGGAGGAAAAGGGGCTTTTGCCGGGAGCTTCCGGCAGTGGTTCGCCTAGGTAGGCTGTGTTCGCCCCACTGCGGGACTCCCTGCACCTCGGCCCCCTAGGGCCCTTGGCGGCCCGAGGGTGCTTTCGGCGCGGGCTGCTGGAGCCAGGAGGCTTCCCCGCGCTGCCTTTCGGGGAGCGTGCGGTGTCCCTCAGGTTCACAGCCCATCATCCTCTCTTGTCCGGTCGAACTCAGAGGAGCGGTCGTCTGGCTGGGGGTCAGTGACATCTGCAGGTGTAATGACAAGAAGCAAATAAATACTTTGTAGAGCATAACGCATCCCGGTCCAACCTCTAGCAGCACACGCGCGGGGCTACGGACAAGCAGAGATAACGGGTGTTTGGGAGGAATGTTCAGAATCGCACCTGCAGGGGCATAAGTACAGACGGCACATCCTTGTGTATACGCCTGAGATGTGAAGTTTCTGGGATGGAATGGGAAGAAGAGAAATGAGAGGGAAAGAAACGAAGGAGAGGAAAAGAAAGAATGGGCCTCCCTCTGCTTGCAGCACGATTCTGTATTTGGGCAACTCCAGAAAAGACACTTTTGGCGACTGAACACTAGATCCTTTACTAGAAGCTGATGAAACCGACGAGTTTAGGAAACTGTGAAGAGTAGCATGACGCATTTAACACGTCCAACGCCCCCCACCCCTCCCCATTACTGACAATCTTTAACTTCAAAGACGTGTTGGGAGCCCCTTTTGGCTTTCCGGTTGCAATCTCGGCTTCCTCTGAACAAAAAAAAAAATCTAATTGCATCTTCAGTTGTCAAGGGCGCTGAATTAAGTAGCAGGCACAACTTCGTGACACTTGAACATTAAAAAATATATATATTGTGTTTCACAATGGACGTTTCTTGGAGAGAAGAGGAGGACCTGCTACTTCTAGAAGTAGCCTGGGGGGTTGCCCGGAAGTTCCGATTCCTGGGGCCTCTGCGTCGTGGCCTGCTTTGCGCTTTGGGCCACCTAAACCCCTTTTTCCAGAGTGTTCGCAAGGCCGAGTCGCTGACTGGTTGGGAGAAACATTTTCAGTGGGAGCCTCAGTACTTGGTGGTTCCTAAACACTTGCGGGAGAAGGAGGGGGGAGAAACCCCAAGACTTGGAAAATGAATTCGTCTCCAACCTCCAGTCCTATAGCCTAACTTAATCAGCTCCTTTGGCTGAGGCTGTATGGGACGCTCTAGCTGCAGCATGGAGGCCAGTTAAATAAGTGTTCTTCCTAAACACCTCAGCATTTGGTGAATTCGGTCTTTAAAATACGTTTCTAGTGCTTGCGTTGCGTGGGACAAAAACAGAGACAGCGACTCGTTTGTTTTCCGAATGTGGGAAATGCCAACGGGCCCGGGTTTTGCAAGAGACAGTCTTGCTCCGCTGTCTCTCCCTCCATTCCCTCTCTCTCTGTCAGCCGGGAGAAGTGTAAACAGCCTGTTATGTAAATTGCAAATCGAATAACAGTGGGGGTCTGGGCTCCCCGCTTTGGAAATAAAAGTTGCCGTTGTGAAATTAGTATCTGGATTACGGGGGTGGGGTGGGGAATGGAGGGGTGCAATTTTATAAAGATCAGCTTTCCCCTGGTTTAGCGCTGGACATTCGCCAGGGAAAGATATTTGCATTTGTATTTATAAGCTTACTCGGAAGCAAACCTCCAGTAAACGGCTTGATTGTATTTCAAGTACTTATTATTGTTGCGAGCGGCGTTATGTGAGCATTAAGGCGCAGATGTGAAGTCTGGAGGAATGGGCTCAAGTTTTTGTTTCCAGGTTAAAGTTTTTGATGCTTTTTTTTTTTTCCTACTGCACGGAGTCGTTCAATCACCCGTTCCCGTCCCCACCCTCCCCCGCCCGGCCAACCCTTGACTCAATTGGCAGAAATGCCCCGCAGGCGACAGCGGTAATGGATGTTTGGTGGGACTGTCGCTCGGCCCATCCGCCGACCCCCATCCCCTCCTTGACCCGCCAGGCCGGGTCACAATCCCCGGGGCCCACCAGAGCGTTCCTAGCTCTGAGGAGAGAACGTGACGTCACAGCGATATTTAAGACAAGGCCTTCCCGGACCCCTACACTAGAAAAACGCCGGGGAGAGGACATGTGGCGGGCACTCCAGGAAATGCCCGGTTTCGGGAACGTGGTGACACCTAAGGAATGAGTGCAGGGGGTGGGGGTGGGGAGGGAGGAGATGGTGCCCTAACGTAGATCACACCAGGAGGCGGGAGCTCCTTTTCAAGTCCAGGACAGAGCAGAAGGGTCGGACGCGGGGTGGGTGGGACGGAGGGGGCGAGTCCAGGAAATGACTGCCCCGGGGTGGTAGCCCACTCCTGGGCGCACAGACCGTCCTCCCTGTCGGAGACACCTGGGGAGCTTTCCAGTGTCCCCCTCAGCCCTAACTAGCCTAGTCGCCCCCAGGGTGCGCCCAAACCCCCTCCCCGCCTGCTCTTCCGGCTCATGCGAACCCTTGGCTCCTGAGCTGTACCCTGAAAGCCAGACGGTCGCGGGGCTGGGACGCTCGCGAGCTAGCCTGCTTGGGGGTGGGGGCGTATGACCCAGGATCTGCTGTGACAGGAACCTCAGGCGCTGAAGATGAGGGAAGGGGCTTCTCCCACTCCAGACGGTGCAGCGAATCCTGGGGGTTCTGCAAACCCAGGAGGAAAGCTGCAGGTCCACAGCCGCCTACCAACTCCCCCTTCCCTGGCCGGAGTGGAAGCTGAAGATTAAGACAGTTATCCCGACAATGCGACTTGAAAACTCCTCCTGGACTGAAATCACAAACAATTGGGGCCACTCCGTTTGTGAGTTCTATTTGAGCTATTCAGAGAAGTGGCATAGTTCTCCATGTGGCCTCGTTTGCGTAGAACAGAAGCCCAGAGGTAGGGGAGAATATCCTGGTGCCAATAACCGTTATTCGTTTATCAAACTGTCAGTCCGGTAGGTAGTGTTTGTCTTAAGTGTGACTTTTCAGCGAAGGGAGGAGGCGGGGAACACACGTCTGGGTGACCCCGACTCCGGAGATCGATTTCCTTCTTCTCTTAGTTGGGAGTTTCTGAGTAGAGGTTCCGTAGAGACAGTCCTTCCAATTCAGCCCCCTCCTTCGTAGAAAAATAATTCCTATAATAAATAAAAAAAGAGCGTTTGTTTTTCGATTATGTTTTAAAGACAAAATGATCCACATTGCCTGTCTACATGATTTCACTAATTGGATAGTTGCCCTCATAGGGGCAACCCTTCCCGGGAAGTTTCTAAGATGGGATAAATTAATGTCATCTCCCAGGTCCCAAACACGGGGGCCGTCCCAATTAGTTACACGGGAGAGAATGTCCCAACATCTGCTCATGGTTATCCCCTCGGGTCGGCCCACCTGTCGCCCCACTGCGGGAAAGTTTCCCGGAGCGTTTCTGGGGCTCAGAGCCAAGCTGAGTAGCAAGCAAGCGCCAAGGGGCTTGCGGAAAGTTAATCTTTAACTTTGGTGCCTGAGTACGAAGGACTCAGGGCTTTCTTTGTCCAGGCAGAAGTGGATGGCGATCTGAACTGTCACTTGTCATTAACAATCCAGGACAAACGTACAATTTGTATAGAGGAGGACTAGTTGTGTGCATGTGTGCTCACGCGCGCCTCGGTTTATTTCCACCTAGGTCGCCAGCTGACTCGGGGCCGCGGCCGCAAGCCCCGGCCTGGAAAGGTGGAGGGCACACCGCCTCCCAGCTTCGCAACTTGGACTTATCTGGGGCACGCGCCGCGCCGCCCCCGGCGGTCCTCAAGCCGCAGAGTCCGCCAGAGCGGCACGGACTGCGGGTGCGGGCGGGCGCTGGCTGTCCGAGGACAGAGGGGCCGAAGCGTCTCCTCTCCCGGGCTGGAGAGGAAAGCGCGCGCTCCCGCACGGAGGCACCTTGGCTAACGGGTGGTAGAAGCAAATCTCTGATCAGCGGACAGACCCACAGGCAGTTTGGAACCGCAGGCGGGTGAGGACGGCCGCACCTTGCTGGTTGCTGGGCTTGTGTTCTGCCGGCGGCGGGCACTTCCCCGGTTATCAGCCCCGCCTCGTGGCTGACCCGCACACCCGAGCTGCCGCTGACCCTTTCTCCTGCTGCAAAGCGACCTTCGCCAAGCCCAAGCCTCGACGACCCGTCCCCTTCGCTCGCCCGGGCGACCTGAGCTCCGGGATGTCCCTTCTGAAGTTCCTCACCACACCCCGGGGCGTCACCCGACGCGGGCGCAAGGCTGGGCCTGCTGTGCTTAAGGCGCGGGCACCCGCGCACCCTGGACCTTGTGGGGAGCAGCCACGGGGCCCCCTTCGCAGGAGCCAGTTGTTTGCACCACTCGGGGCAGGGACAAGACCAGCAAACTGGCTTCGTGCAACAGGTCTCCCCGGAGGGCAGCTGGTCCTTTGTGCGCCTGCGGCTGGGAGCGGTAGTCTGATGGTCGAGGCCCCTTCCGTCCTCCACAGGCTTCCCGTCTTTTCCCCCCGAGGTCAGAGTAGAGAAGGGAAGGTGTGTGGGAAGTCCGGATGCCGCTCCGCAGCCCGGAGCTGGGGTGCAAGTACTCGGCCAGCCAGTCCCAGGCCTCTGTGGCTCTGAGTCCGCCTGCTACTCAGGGCGCGGGCACTGGGCCCTGCTCTGGCTCCGAGCGCCCCCTGCCGTTCACAGATTCATCTTGATGCGCCTCTGGAAGCTGCGGGAGCCCTCCGCCTGCCTCAGACCTGCATCTTCTATCTAGAACCTTCCCTGGGGAAAGGGTTCCTGAGGAAGAGGTCCCTGGGGGAGGTCAGGCCGCTGGTGTGGGACCCCGCAGGGACAGGCTCCTGTTTTCACACCCTACAGCCTACCCAGGGTCCAGGCGGGAATAGTCTGGTAGTGAAATCCAATGGAGAGACCATCTCAGGCTCCCAGGCACAGACCAGGGACGTTTTCGTGCCTGGAGCGGGAGGTGACGGGTACCGAAAGCCAGCCACTGACTACATTCCTTCCAGGCGACCCCTTTTAATTGATGTGCACATTACAGAAAAAGCAAGGCCGCTTCATCAAGTGAATTACATTCTGGGAGATGCCAAGGAATGTATTTACTGGCAGCCAGGTTTGCCAATAAAAGTTGCAAATGAAGAGTGCTGGTTTCCAGGAAAATGTACTTCTGTTTTTTAACCACTCCTTAGTCTTAATTATGAAAAACTGAACTCCTAAAGAACCGGTTTAGAGAACAGGACTATTGAGTACCAGTGACGGTGGCTGCTAGCGTAGTCTCACACCCCCACACTCATTTACACACCCCAGCGACACCATAGGACAACACCAACAGTGCACACTGTGGCTATACCCACGGAGTGACTTGCCAATATTTACATACACTGTAGACAGAGACACAAGGCTAGACGTTGGCCAGCAGAGAGGTATGCATTCGGATTAGTGCTATTTAGTTTGGAAGCTAAGATGTAAGAAAAGATAAACTATGGCAAATAGAGAGACAAATTTCCACAGAATATTAAATAGAAAGAAATGTATAAAAGGAAAAAAAGCATTTGCTCTGTTGTATTAAACTATAAATTAAGGGCAACAGACAAACCAACCCAGAACTGACTTTTATTGAGGACCCCTTTTGCTTGGGGTCACAAAGACTTCAGTTGGAATTAGAAAATGTCTCCACTCACCAAATGGCACAGCTCTTTGTTCTCCCCAAAGCTTGGCCCCTCCTGTAGACGCCTGGTTTGGAGCAGAGTGTGACTACTTACCAAGGGTGAATGTTTGATATGACATTTCTCTGGTCTTAACCACAGACCCTCGAACAATAACAATAAGATGCATGGAGCACTTACGTTGTCATTCTGCCAAGTGCTTTAAGTAATCATTTTATTTAATCCTCACAGGGTCTCCGATGTGGATACTATTATCTGCATCTTATGTAGGAGGAAACTGTAGTTTTAAGAGAATAAGTAACATGCTCAAGATCACACAGCTTTCATAATGTTACTTTGCTGTGCCACAGTGGATCATTTATGTGCCATTAAGAGAAGGAAAAATTAAACTATTAAGCAACATCAGTGGTCTCATCTCTATTTCAGATGTTATAATGTGCATTTCAGATCAATGGCACGTTTAAAAAATCTATTTAATCAAAAAATGTATGGAAGCTGTCCATGTTCAACATTATTCTAACAACTGGATATATAACAGCATACCCTTTGCTGGGCATCTTTGAGAAGGAAAATAATAATAGCCACCTACATCAATGCTTGGATCTATTGTATGGGTTTGAATATGCTTGCATTTGGCTGGTATATTAGCACACATATGTTCTAGAGATGCTCACATAGTGATATGAGGGGGAAATGATGTAAGTACATGTACAAGAAAATGCTGTACATGTGAGCACAACCATTTCTATATAAACTGATAGAAGTCCTGCTGGCTGACTCATTTGCTCTCATCTTGCATGCCATCTGATGACTTCTCTCCTGGATTTTCCATCTACTGAGTTGTCCCAAGGATAATTGTCTAGGAAATACAGTCAATGCAAAAAGAGATGCTCTCTCTTGCCCCCTACCCCATGCCGGGATCTACCCCTACCCTCAGCCCCTGACCCTGCTTGCAGACGGTCTATATGGACAGGACCTTGCAGGCTAAGAAAGTTTAGGGAGCTGCAAGAAAACACAAACATGTTCCACTGTCTTCCTCTCACAAGATTCAGGAGGAAGGAGGCTGGGGGAGGGACTGGTAAGTAGAAGCTCGGTTTCAGTGTTGGCTCACCTTCAGGATCCTGTGAGGGGACTATTCTGCAGTCATAGAGCTCATGCTTTTCACACAGAGAGGGAAACTGAGGCTCACTGAAGAGATCTTGTCTAAGGTCTCACTCCTAGTCCAACCTTCCCTCAGCATGTCATACTCGTCCTCAGCCTGAAGTCCCACCAAGGCCTCGGTGCCTAAGGCGGTGGAGGCATTTAGCCATGTGTCTTGTCCCAGGAGTGGGAGGCATGGAGAAGGGTGGGGCTTTTTCTCCCTTTCTAGGAGCCCCTCCCTTGTTCATCTTGGACTTGGTCTGAGCCTGGAAGATTGATTTGAAGTCCAGGAGTGAGATAGGAGGAAGGTCGCCTGGGGTGCAGGGCTGGAGGCAGACCTGAAACCTCAGCCAGCCCTGCAGGGTAGGTCAAGGGGGTCTCTGGCACAAGGAGCTCTGCTCTCTCAGGGGATAGTGCAATACCGTGTCCTGGACTCCTCTGTGGTACCCAGGGGGCCCTCTGCGCCAGGATTTCCCACATCTTCCCAGGGAGAGCCAGGTAGGCCCAGCCCTGGTCGTTGGGTCCCCTCAACTGGTAGCCACAGCAGGCGGTGGGCTACACGGGCCAGACGCCCCAAGGGCTACCCCAACCCCCCCTTAGCTGCGGCGACAGTCTGGGACTGTCCTGCTTCTCTTCAAGACCGGCCATTGTGGGCGTCTGGTCTGCCTTTGTCTGTCCCCGCAGCGGAGGAAGGTTCTTTTAAAGGCAGGGCTGTTGTGTTCACACAGGCGCACACACGTAATCCCAGCCCAGGGCCTGTGTTTAGTCTATCTCGCTGACGTCCTTCCTGAACAGATGGGAAAAGGAAACGATTCTCTTAGCCATTTTTGCCTTCACTGTACCCCGGCTCATCCATCATTTTCTCACCCACTGTCCCTGGGAGGACGGGTCTGTATTGAATGCCCTGCAGCAGAAAGTCTCGGAGGTGGCTAACAGGAATGGCTGGCCGCCACCGCCCGCCCCTGCTTTTCCTTCTTCCTCTAACACAAAGGTTTACATTATGGGATATGCCAATGATGAAACAGGCTCCAGATTAGATAAGGTTAAATGACACTTTTATAAGGTGTCAGTATCGGCTCAGGAGACATTCTCCTTTTATTTGTGAGTGTGCTTGTAATAATAGTTTGTTTTCATACTTCTCTCTCTTCTAATGTAGACAATATACATACACACTGTGACTTATTAGGAAGAGGACCACTCACTGCCCAAAGTGGGGGAAAATTAGTTACTTGCCAAGAAAGAGCAAGTTGCTAAAAGTCCTGACTTCTGGGAACTGGCTCAACCATCAGGGCAGAATTGTTTTGCTTTTGTGTGTGGTAATTCCACAGAGTCCCCGGTGCCATCTTAAGAAACACCCCTTAGTAGTTTTCATTGTTTGCCTTTATGAGTACTTGCTATCAAAGATTATCTGTTAGGTGTATTTGTTTTAGTAAGGAACCAGTCCAAAAGCAGGCAAAGGTGTCACTGAGAAAATGTTTTGGGACGAGTTGGGCAGGGATTTTACATAATAGGGAAACAGACAGGGCTCCACCCTCTTCTTCACATCAAGGCAAACACAGTCACATATTTTGATTAATACCAGTCACATTGTCTACTGTCTGCTGGAAGTAGGTTAGTTTTCTAGTAAACATCACTGTCATCAATGTCAACTGTTTTTTCTGGAATGGTCTCAGATCCTGATGCTTTGCCAATTTTAGTTTGTCTTTGGATATGTTAAACCAGAGAACTAATGCATTGCAATAACACTTTCTTTTACTTTTAAATGAATTTAGAAAAATGTGTTTTATATTTCTCCTTAGTTTGGCATATTTGACTTTCCCTTGATTAAATGGAGAAAAACAAACAAGTTTTTCTTGCCCTTTTTTCCCTTCTCTTGCTGGTCTGTACATCAGCTTTCCTGATGATATCTATATAGCTCTGCTGATTTCAAGGAGATTCAGTTATCAGATGGTGTTGACAGTCTATTGTAAATCTCATGAAAAGAGAGTTGTACTGTGTTTTCTGACTCTGCCCAACGTTTTCCAAGTAGGTATTTAAGACCCAGAAAGCATCCCCTAGTAGATCAGAGAAATATTAAATAGAGGTCAAGTACTGGATTCAAAGTTTTTGGCAATGTCCCTTTAAAAACAAATTTCTCTGATATGCTGAGAGCTGCTTTTCCACTATTAGCATAACTCTCAGTTTTATCCACTAAACAAATGCTGTTAAGTGTCTATATTTGGTGAAAAAAGAAAATGACGGATGAATAATTTGTTCTTTCTCTTAGGCAAAGATTGAATGTTGAATAATTCACTGAAATATAAGTCGTGATAGTTTCAAGTCACTCTCCCCCACTTTGCCCTATTTCTGGCCATTTAATATTATTTTAAAATTTTGAAGTTAGCTAAGTGTGGGGGCATGGGAGGAGGGAATGTGATCAAACGGAGGACCAAGATTTTGAAGAAGATGGGTCTTTTATTGACACCACTTTCCCTAGAAAGCATGATTGAGGTTATGAATTCTCTAATATTTTGAAGGGCTTATTAATGATCACCTGGGGCAGAGTCGACAGGATACCGCAGGGAAGCTCCCCCATCCTCTTGGTTGAGTTCAGTCTGAAGCCCTGCTAGGAGCCCGGGGCTGCACCCAGGAGACAGAGATGGGTTCTCTGCCTGCTGCTTGTGTGCGTGTGTGTGTGTGTGTGTGTGTGTGTGTCAGGGGTAGGGTTGTTTCTCTTCAAGCATGCCTCCTCTTTTTTGTTTTCCTTTTTTTTTTGGAGATGCATGAGCTTCCTAACACTTCAGTGCAGATCGCTTCTGTAGCCTCCATTTTCCTTTATTAGAGGCGCTGTGCCCTGCGGGGGGTGGAGGGGGAAGAAGAATGGAAAGCAGAAAGAAGGCCACCAATGGAGGAAGAGTGCTGAAGAGATCTACACCCCTTCACCTCTTTCCTACGGCAAGCCAGTTTGGGGCCTTGCAAGGTCAGGGCCATGGAATTGGGTGCCACTGAAATCAAGCGTCTCAAGAAGTTGCTTGCAGCATGAAACCAAGCCTCCTGTCAGGAGCAGAAGAAAATGAGCAGAAGGAGGCCTCTCCATGCAGCTGCCCTGCCAAACATAGGCCCAGAGTAATGTTTAAGCCAGAGAAGGCTATATTTGTACCAACATTTAGGAGCCTTCTGGGGGGCCTTCTCATTTCAACCACCAAAGGGGGTAACGATGTGTGAAGGGTGGTCCTGGGGAGAAGTCGTCGCATATCTGCTGCGGGGCAGAAGACCCGCAGCCCACCTGCCCGGCCCGCCCCCCGCCTCCTGTGGGCGGGGTCTATCCGGAGGAGGAGCGTCAGTTCCACCGCATCCTGTTGCTGCCCTCACCCTCTCAGAGTTGAGTGTGGGTGTTCTCCATGAACATTTTCCATCTCCTCTCAGAGTTACGTGTCTGCCTGGTCCAATTTCTGCCCACATACAGCACACACCATGAAAGGCCATTTTTCTTTTTGAAGTAGGTCCCAAATAATACACATGATGAAGTGCAGGCAGGATGCCTGTGGGGGAAAAAAAAATAAAAACTTCTCCCAATTATTTCAATGGAACAAAATGGTTGGGCGCTGCGAGCAAAATCTGACGGAAATCTTTCTCCATTTCAGGTCAAGGCATTAGGCACGTAGTGGAGCCAAGGGGGACTCAAGCTGCCTCAGGGCCCCAGAGCATCAGGCCCACAGCAAGGCCCAGCCACCCCCAGTGTCCCCAGGATGTCTATCTAGCATGAGGTGCTCAACTGTGCCTCAGCTTACCTTGTTTTCAGAGGAGAGAATAATAGCTGTCTCTTAAAAGTTAAAAGAAGGATTTTTATGAGATGATTTTAATGGAGAACCTGGGGAATGCTTTTGAAAAAAGAATCTGTGTAAATTTAGGAAATTAAGGAATGATGATTATAAATACTAAATGAACGAGCATCCTGGTGCTTTCAGGTTCCAGCTCACAGCACGTCACTGGAGTTTCAGGTTTCTACACTGACGGGCGTACACCGACAGGCGTTGTGAGGTAAAGTCTGATTCTGCTGAGAAAGGAAGCTGCAGATAAAGAGACTAACAGCCTCATGGAGAAATGGGTTGGGCTGGAGGGGCCCAAGGAAACGCTACTCCTGGAGTGCTGGCCTGCACCTCATTGTTGACAACGGTTTGTGTGTGAACCAGCTCGCTGAGCTGTAGAAGAAATTGTGTTACCGTGGGAAACAAAGGGAGCTATAAGGTCTAGGGAAAAAAGTCCTTTACGTATTGCATTGCAATTGAGATTCTGACTTGTAAATATACATAAATCTCTCAGACTACTCACATGTAAATTGGGTGTTAAACACAGGTGAGGTTTTGAATAGTGCAAATTCTGAAGCAAAAACTTTCTGAAGAAACTTTCTGAAGCAGCTTTTTCAGCAAATTTGATGTCCATTAATGAGATCAACCTAATGGGATCGTAAACAAAATTATGAGGACCTTGCATAGCAAGACATGGTGGAACCAATGATGGGTCCTGTTGGACAAAGAATGTCAAAGAAAACAGAAAATGCAAATGATAATTAGTGTAGTGGGATGGTTCTCTCTTTTATCTAACCATTCCTTTAATGTACAATTACACAGGTTTTTATACTCTAAAGCGGGAAAATGGAATTTGGAAAAGCATCGTTTTCAATTTGAGATAGACAATCACATCTCGAGAAGCCTCTTTGGAAAGTGCCCCAGCTGGGGACTGGGCCTGCAATTCCCTGTGGACAAGTAAGGGACAGGCAGAAGGCCTCATGGGGAGGGTGGGGAGAGAAGGAGGTGGGAAGAAAAAGAAGTGGGTGTCAGTGGGAGAAGAGGTGTAAATGGCTCAGAGTAATTTGGTGTGAGGCAGAGATAAAGAAGAGGTGTTAGTACAGCCCCTAAGAAGGCAAAGAAAGAAAGTTTCCGCTACTCCTAATACTGCGGGCACTGAGCTTCACGTGAAGCCCTTTATCTCCTTCTGCTCTGATGTTATCTCACCTTTAAAATGGTGAATCGTTTCTATAACATTTGCTGATTCACAAAATGAAGGCGCTGCAAATTAACATGAAGACAGAGTGGAGCAGCTTCAGAAAGTACTGATTTCCTTCTCATTTTGCACGAATCTTATCTGTTGGGCCTGTGTGTATGTGTGTGTGGGGGGAAATGTAGGAAGGGGGAGAAGGCTGGGTGCTGTGACAAAGGGAGGCAGGTGAAGAGAGCCAAGCCGATTGCTTATGGGCTGTTCTTCCGGTTTTTCTGGGCTGGGGGGTGTGTGTGTGTGTGTGTGTGTGTGTGTGTGTGTGTGTTTGGCTGCCTGGGAAGCTCCCGGGCAAATGGCTCTGTCTCCCCAATGAGAGAAGAATTTTCGTGAAGACTCTGTCTCTTGGCAAACTTCACTCTGTGTGCTGTTACCTGGGGAAGAAGAGCCCAAGTTCTTATGTGATGTCAGCCTTAAACAGAAGAGAGATTCTGAGAAAAGGAAACAGCCAGAAGGATCAAGGAGTTTGCTGTGTTCAACAACAGCCAACACAGTTTCTATTGCCCTTCAGCATTTATGAAAAATAAATTATTAAAATGTGCATAATCATCTTGTTTTAGACATACTTAATGCATTTAGCCATGTTTTATATGGAGTTAAAAATTAAAGATAGGTTCCATGTTTTGTACTTGCTGCAGCTTTAGTTGTGATGGGTTTTTATGTATTGTTGCTAGGTGTCCTCTCCTGAGTTCCAATAAACTAGAATGGAATCTCAGTTTTGAAGATGGAAGTTCTTTCTTGACTCCATAAGAATGTATAAACATTAGTTATTTCCGATTTTTCCTCTACCCTCCACCCACACACTTCCAACCCCCATCTGGCTTTTTATTTATTTTTTTCTCCAGGAACACAGACCGTGGGTCCTTTAATTCAGTACAACAGTCTGCAGGGACTGTGATGGATCTCTAGTGCCATCTAGTGGCAGTAACGAGAAGTGCACCGAGGGGCCGCAAAGAAGTCAAGGAAGTTTCACACTAGCAAGGAGAGAAGACGTGTTTGCCAGGTAAGGTCCTTGCGCTTTGTGACTAAATATTAGCAAGACAAGAACCTTCCCAATGGACTTGGAATGGCAGTGTACTGCATGGGCTTTACTGCTGGCTTCTTAGACTGACTCCAGCTCGCTAAGGAAAAAGAGCAGCTGAATTTCAGTGTCAAATTAGGGTCTGTTTCGGTGAGTCTGTTTCCCTCTGGTGGGCAAAAATCCATAAATGAATTTGAATTACCTTGGTCTCTGCTTTGGTCCATCCAAGTCCAAATCCAAATGTAACTATGAAAGGTAACGGGGGAAGAGTTCAGAACGTGCGGTGGGTTCCGCAGCTCTGCAGACAGACGTGAGGACTGTGCCTTCTGTACGTCTGCCCACATATTTCTTAAACTGATTTTGACAGCATTCCTCCGTAAAGAGGGCCCCTAAATTCAGTTGACTTTTGTTATATGTGTGGGGGAGGGGAGGGCGGGACTGATGTTGGGGCGGGGAAGAAGATCACAGTGCCCCCTCAACTCCAGGCACCTGCTGGGAAGTCTTTGTGGGGCGCCGGCCCTCACCGCCCTGAGCCGTCAGACAGGGTATTTGAGAGGGACAGGCGTTATCATTTCCCTGATGAACGACCGCTTCCTGAAGTCAGTGCAGACCTGGTGAGGCTGCTGTGCAAAAGGCGGGCGGGCGGGCCCAGTGAGAGCCAGGCTGTGTGCCGCAACGCGTCCCAGGGAATGAAGCCCCAGTGACGGGCAGGCACTCCTTGGGAAGCTCCCCCAACCCAGCCAGCTGACATTTTTCTAACCATCCTGGCAGCTGGGGATCCGGATGTGCTACCTAAAAATCTAGCCCTTGGAAAACCTCAACTATGATTCAAATGAGAGGCTGCTGCGTTCGGATGAGTTAACTTAAATAATTAATTAATAGAATGATTAATACTTGAGAGTAATATTAATATATTAATAAACAATTTAAATAAAACACAACACTCATAACTGTCTCGAGTAATTCTCTGGAATTACCCTATCTATGAGTGTATTAATTTAGTCTTTCTTGGTCATTGGTTCATTTGACAGAGCATCCTCAGTAACTCTTCCCCAGCTTCATCTCTCTTGTGCAGGCTTCCTCCTCTCCTCTAGTTGGCCTGATGCAGAAACACTGTGGTAGGGATAGGGACAGACATTTTCGGCCTGGTGGTACAGCCATTGCTTGCAGGTGGTGGTGATAGTGGTGAGAAAAATCACTGCTTTGACTGAGAGAAGGATGGGGTGTGACTAATTTAATCTCTCCTATGAGAAGGCTGGACTTACACTGGAAGGTTTTCAGAGCACATTTTGAATTTTAACTTCTAAGCCCCAGTGCTTGCTTCAGTAGTGAGAGACCAGCTTGCATGGTGACCACAGCATCTCAGTGACTGCCCCTCTCCCCTTCGCCTACCCGTGGCCCTGATGGACCCAGGTTGGCCCTGTGGACTGATTCCCAGGTGGCAAAAAGAGCCCAGAGACAGGAGTCTGCTGGGACACAGGTGTGGCCTGTTGGATGGTGCCACAGTGCCAGGTGGAGACACCCCTGGGTGTTGGGAGGTGGTGTGAACCCGGGCATCTGCCACCCCAGGGATGTGGTTATCTCCCCACAGACCCTTCCTGCCCAAGTAGTGCCTGGGTGAAGTTATACAAAAAGTCTTTATGAGCTGGGTAAAGTGTGTAATTTGTTCTGGAAGAACATAAAGTTCGTTGTTTTTCTTCGGCTGTGGGTTACTCTCAGCTCAATGTGTCTATTAAGAATGCTCACTACTTTGTCTCATTTCCACAGGCAAATTTTCCATGGTCTTCAGGGATGCAGTTTAGACAACAGAATTCCAGTCCTTTAGTAAAGAAAAAGAAAATAGGACTTTCTTTCTCCCCACAATTTTTAAAAAGGGGTTTTATTAAGGACTAATCCTTGAAAACTTTCCTTGTTTCCTATATGTTTTGAATCATATAGAATTCATAACACAGCCTGCAAGTTTATTTTTTAATCAGAAGCGCTCAGTCACTTTCAAAGGGAGACTTTAAATTCAAGCGCTTTTTCCACCTCATCCTCTTGGTTCTCACGTTGATAGACTTGTAACTTGCAGGGAAAGATGGGGGCTGACTCAGCAGACATCTTACTAGGGACAGTCCCCAGCAAGAAAGCAAGTTCTGCTGGTGACCTGTCTAAGTGTCCTGCAAGCAAGTTAAGTGGCTGCAAGAAAGCTAGCATCTGGGTTAACCTACGCCTGTCACTCATTTTTTGGTGCATTCGTCTGGCTTTTCTCTTTTTTGAAGGTAACAAAACAAAAACAGTTAGAAAATCCAGTTACACGCACATGTGTGCACACACAGGTCTGCTTTCACCTATGGGAGCCTTACCACCTCTGTGGTCCTCAGCTCCCATGCAGGTTCAAGTGATAGTAAAGTGAATACCAGTCAGGTGAGGGAATGCTTCCTTTTCCTACAAAGGAAGTACCCCAGGAATCTGCTTTTGTTAAACGCCAATGGAAGAAAGAACCCTCCAGCACCCCCCTCATTTGCCTCTTTCCCAAAGGAAAGCCAGCTCATTTTCTTTGTCATGCCCCTCCCCCCCCAAGACCGTTTCCTTGATCACCAGTGGGGCTAGCAAGGAGGGGCAAACCAGGACTGGTTAAGACACCTACCTGGGACTTCCTTACTGTCTTGTGTGCCCTCAGTGGCCAGCTCCTCTGGACAGGAGACCGCAGGATCTGGGCATCCTTTGGTTTGGCCACGAGGTGTGTACAAATCCGCAGGTCACCACAGAGATGAGAGCAGCCTCATCCAGCTTCCAGAAAACTCACACAAGGAGGAAAAGATCCTCCCGAGACAGGTAAAGCTGAGGAGATGGTGTTCGTGCCTATTTCTCTTGTGCCCGTGTGTGTTTGCACAAGCCAAGCAAAATCCCTCAAGAATCACTTCGCACCTTGCATACGGTCAGCACAGTTCTCAAAATCGCCCAAGGATCTTGTCATCAGTTCAAAGGAAAAATGTGCTAGTTCAGTGTATGAACGTGTATCTCTTTATAGCTATAGAATGGTCACGTCATGGAGCAGGAATGCTGCACCTCAGAGGTTGGGGGTGCATGATCATAAAGGCTTATTTTAGGTATGTATTTTCCACTGAATATACTGTAAAATCAGAGTTATTTGGCTGTAACTTCCTATTCATGGACTGGCTGTAGAAGCATGTACTTTTTGAAAGACAGAAAAAAGTTAACCTTGCTGAAGGCTTTGTGTGTGTTGGTGTAGAGGGGGCACAGACTGCTGGAAAGGAGTAGGAACAGAGACGTAGAACTTGTCTTCCTTCAGAACTGAACATGGGCCACTTTGGCTGCCATGAAACTCCACGACAGTTGAACTGCAACAGCTGACATGGTCCGTGAGCGTTGTTCTGGGGACCAAGCAACTCCCACATGTTAGTGAGAGTTCTCTGGAGTCAGTGGAAGTGGTACGTCAGGCCAGGGCAGGCAGGCTGCAGGCGATACAGCTGGGACAAGAGCCCACGAGGCCTCATCAAGCAATGATCTAGATCTCCTAGATTCTTTTCCTTTTTTTCTCTCTCTCTGTTTTCTTTTTAGAGAGAGGGGAAGGCACGGGGAAAGAGAGGAAGAGAAACATCGATCAATCAGTTGCCTCCTGTACATGCCCGACTGGGACCAAACTGGTGAGCTTTCATTTCGTGGGACAATGCCCAACCAACTGCGCCACGTCGGCCAGGGCGCTCCTAGATCCTTTGGAGGAAACAGTGAAGCTACAATGTCTGAAAAATGTTTGATGATGTCAGCAAATTTTTATGAGGCAATTACAGTTGCACTTGATTATCATGATATTTTTAAACACAGCAGATCTCAACTTTAAAAGAGCTCAGATAAGAACATTTTAGAGTAGCAGAGTCAAGGTATGAATAAATTCTGCCTTCTAAGGCATCATTTGGTTGTTTCGACCAGGACTTGAAAGAAAACTTTGCTGAAGGTAGGAGTAAAAGAGATTTACACATAGTCCTGAGTCAGCATGCTGGCTGCAGATGTCATTCCAACAGCACGTTTTTCTGTGCTCCGCCAGCGAGGACCACCCGGCTGCTGCCTGAGGCTCTAGGCTCATCCAAAGGTGTGCCGTCTTGCAGCCCACAGACTGAGGGGCCGCTTGTTCAGTTTCCTGAAGCCATCCTGTTCAACCTCAGTAAGACTTTCTTGAAGGAAATTTTGCTCGTTGCTCCCCAACTATAATACAGTTGATTCTCATTATTCACGGACATTAAGCTCTATAACATTACCATGAACTCTGAATTAGCGAACACTGGACCCTTGCTCCTGGGGGAAGTATAGGGTTGGGTTCCTGTGAGCCTCTGCGTACAACATTTTTGTTAACTGATCAGTACATAAGCTTGCTTCATGTGTGTTTCTGTTCAAGGACACCTCATTTACTACATAGCTGATTCAGTAGCATTGAACTCAGGGCTGACAGCACTGTAACTCATGCCTGAATGAAGTTCATTAACACAGGTATTTTCTCCTTAAGGCACATCACAACCTTCTTGTCCTTAGAAACAATAGAGAGCACTTCAGCACTCTCTGGGGGCCATTTTAAACAGCAGAATCACTACCAAAAAACACAAAAATGCAAAGACTAGGGTGCTAAATAGACAATGTGAAGGACACCTGTTTCTGGAATAAGAGCTGAAGCAAGAAGACAGAGCCCAGTTCATCCTCCGCTGGGAGCCCGTAGGGCAACTTAGATTTTTTGCTGTTTGCATATGCCCACGAATGACCGTAAAAATGATGAGGGTATTGACTTTGGGGTTACAAATAACTTTTTAGCAAGTAGGAGAATTCTCAAACATGGGATCTGTGAATAATGAGGATCAACTATACAAGCATATTGTTAAATTCAACGTGCATGTTAAGGTCCGTTGACTCTGGGTAATGATTATTATGCTATCTAGGAATTTAATTTTTGGTCTTATCTAATGTCGAAGCAAAAACAATTCACATTTAAAAAAATAGCTGCATTTATATGGAGTTTTGTTAATAAAGACTTATGATTTGAAAATAACTCTTTACCTTTCTCTCTACTGGGAGTTAATGGTCCCTTTCTGTCTCACCTTTCTGTACGCATCAAAAAAAGTCACTCATCAAACACCCTTTGCACTTCTGGATATGACTGGCCTTGGTATTAGCCTCCTTTGCCAATCACCAATGGTAGAGTTTTGGGATGTTCTAAAGACCAGATTGTTGAGCCATTTAACATAAGTGTATTCAACATACTAGAAGTTATAAATTATTTCGCTCGGAGATGGTGTTTTTGACCTTTGGAGCTATATTGGTGAACAAATATTTCAAGTAAAGGATCGATTTCAAGCATCCATTTCATATTTTCATGGCAAAGAAAGCTTACCAATTATCTCCAAAGTGAGATTATGAAACTGCCCCTCTAAGGCACCATTTCCTGCAGTGAGTGCCATAGAGCACTAGTCATGTGGATGATGCAATTGGATAAATTCCGGAAATTCTGAGCAAAGTCAAATGTGTTCCTCTACTGCAGCCTTTCACAGAGCCTTCAGCTGCTAATGCATGTTTTAAAATTCCATGAGGTACATGTGTAGCCTGTCCCACACACCGAGGACCAGGGCACTATCTGCCAGACCACAGTTCTCAGGGTGCCCTCCAGGGAAACACCACTGTAGAGACTGCCGGTGCACAGACCTTGGGACCGTATCTACCCCCAAGAGGAGTTGTGCTGGTGTGTGGACTCCCGGCTGCTCCCACGGTGGTCAGATGGCAGCGGTGGGGCTGACCACGATGGGTAAAGGAAACGATGCGCTCCCCCCTTTTCTCTCAGTGCTACTGGGGGTTTGTTGGTGCTGATGTGGAGATGCTGCTCTCAGTGTGTGATTTTGCAAGATGCAGTTATTGAGCACTGACTGTGAATAGGGGCTGCTTTAGGTAGGGGTGGGTGATGAAAAGATGAATGGGACTTAGAGTTGCCAAAAGAAAAGAGACACTAGGGTGACTTCCCTTGGATCTTGTTCTTCATTCTGCACCAATAACCATCTCAACCTTAATTTCCAAATACAAATATTTCAGGCAGCACCTTGCAGACGCATGCTGTGCTCTTTGGACCTGACTGACCACAGGTGGAACTGATACCGATTTTGTCACTATTACTGTTGAAATACTGTGACTTTTCCTTCTTTTTGCATTTCTTATGCAGACAGCGTCACGTGCACAACAACTGGATAATGATGGTAACTAAAAAATTCCCAACGTCTCTCTTTTTGTGCAATTTGAAACTCGGTGTCGGTCATCTCAGTATGTGGAAAAAGCATGGAAACGTTCTTATTAAACATCTCATATGTGCCAAGTACTGTGTGGCCTCGATCCTAGGCAACAGAGTAAATGAGATTTGGTTCCTATCTCAACTGAAAGAAGATCTTGCATTTATAATTAAATAGCAACAATTACAGCTATCAGTTAGTTCTCAAATGCTCACTCTGTACCCGGCGCTGGCACTGTCTAGGTTTACTCTGAACAATACACCTGATGTTGCTGGCAAGGCTTGGGACAGAAGATTGTTGAATGGAACTGGCTGTCGTTGTTGGGGTTCCAACGACAGTGATAGTGAAGCACCTAGGACAGGTCTAGCTTGTGGAAGGAGGGTAGGAAAAGCAGCCTTTATTGCTCATTATAATTGTCACACAAAGCAGCGTCTGGTTCTTACCCACGTTGGTCTCCTCAGAACAGATGCTCGATAAATGTTTCTTAAACAGTGATGGTAAGTTAGAAAGAAATGACAATGGCTACTCAGCAAAACAGAATAGATACGAGGTCACTTTTGTACTGTTTGTTTTCGAATAATTTTTCTTTTTGATTTTTTGGGGAATTAATGACACCTGCAAATTGAAGTGAGTAATTGGTCAGCTTAACTGAGCCAGTGGCATGTATTTCAGGGCTTTATGTAGATGATTCAGCCACTAGTATTTTGGGGTCACATGTTACCTAGAGAATGGCCCCACTTTCCATTTATTTCATGTTGTGTATTGGCAGATGTTCTGGAACATTACAAATTCTCACCATGAACTTAATGACAAAAATGTTCTCATATGTGTATATTTTATTGGGAGGATTATCATGGTAATTTCAGCACGTAGGGTTCTAAGTAAAGGAGGTGGCTTTAGGTCATGTATACAGACTTTTCTATGAAGTTTACACTCTATGCTATTTGCATAAAGGCTGCTCAACATAAGCTCACAAGCCACTTCATGGGACTCAGTTTGGCAGCCACCAAGCTGGGAAAGCCAGGCCCTGCCGCCTGTGCCTGGACGGAGGCCGCAGAAGTGGCCTCCCCCGCTGTCGGCAGGAGCGGCCGGCTGGTTATAGGGAGCAGTGGGGTCGCATTTCACAGCTGCTTTATTCACTTGCTCATAACTTTCTGCCAAATTCTTTGGGGCTGAAACCTCTTGTCTGGTACTGGGCCATGTATGCCCAAAGGTAAATTTTTTTTGGAGAGTTTCTGCCAGAGCTATTAAGTCTTTCTTGAGTCAATGAAGAAAGAAATTCTTCATTTGAATTAGTTGGCTTTAGTTCACCAGGAATTCAAAATTTAACCTAGTCACACAAGAGAAGTTCTCTCTCTGTTTCTCTTATACACACACCTGTGCACACTGACACACACCCAACACATAAACACACTCACACCCAACACACCCATACCCCCCACACTTGCACACACTGATGCACGTGAACACCCACTCACCCAACACATACACTCACATAGTCCACCACACGCATTCCCTTGACACACTCAACACACAGTCACACTACACACTTGCACATCCACAAGCACATCCAATGCACAGCCTCACCCCAACACACTCCCACACAGGGTCACACTCTCAGTCTGGCTGACACCAAGCCTTAGCCAGAGGATCATTTTCCTCCTGTGGAAAACCAAGCCTCTCGGTGCTTCATGATATGTATGTAACAGGAAAGAATGGGAAACTGGGGACAGGCAAACTCATCAGGTCTTGGTAATTTTTAAGCATAAATAAATGCACCCTTTTGCCTGCTACTTCAAAATTAGGGGTATGAAACAATCCAGAAAAGGACCTTTCAAGGCATTGTTACAGTAACAGGAGGAGTGAAGGTTAACCCCTCAATCATGTTAATTGAACACTTTTG
Organism: Mormoops blainvillei; assembly: GCA_004026545.1. Taxonomy (NCBI): domain Eukaryota; kingdom Metazoa; phylum Chordata; class Mammalia; order Chiroptera; family Mormoopidae; genus Mormoops; species Mormoops blainvillei. The sequence goes on along the minus strand of PVJD01000024.1, from coordinate 154,310 downwards.
TCATAACTGGGGAGAAAGGCACCCCCCGCTGGCCCTGATGTCATTCAGGCCTCACCCCATTCTGACCTCTGTCACGCCTGTCCAGTCAGAAAGAGCCTGTATTTAGAAGCCTGGAGAAAGTCATCGCTCTTGGAAATGAGTATGGAGGCAGATGCCTGTGTCTAGAGCAGAGTCACAGAGGTAAGTGACAGGTTTCCTGGTGGTGTCCTCAGGGTCCTCCACGCCTTCAGTGGTCCACTGATGCGTGGCCACTGGTCAGTGAGAGCTCTGGTTCTGCGGAAGCTGGGGCCGGGACAACAGCCCCTTCTCACAGCCCTTTTCACACTGGAGCTTTCTTCAGAAAGGCTCTGAGCAACAGTTGGACACTAACATTGCTTGATTTGGGAAAAACTGATGTCTCATTTTCTGGATTTAAATATTTTATTGCCCTATATAATTTTATTTTGTGAAAGGAAAACAGAAAAAGCCAAAGTCACAGGAGGAAAAGGCGAAAGGATTTCAGATGTTATATTGAAGAAGAAAAATTGTGGAGGCTGGTTTGTTGTGGGGGCAGGTAGCCTGTGGCAGTGTGTGTCCCTGGGTGGAAACTGAGAATGCAGGCAATGGTTCACCCCGAAGCTGGCAGCAAATTGAGGTGATGGTCCAGACCATGTGGTCAGAGGTCCCCATGTGCTGGCGCTGAACAGTGAGCCCCAGGGCGATGGTCGTCATGAGTTGGCTTTGCCTCTGCCTCTGTGGAAGCCCAGCAGCCCACTGACCTACAGACAGCCCAAGGGTTGCTGCTCTCCAAGGAAATGCCCTTCCTCCCTTCCACAGACACTTCAGTCTGTATGTGCTCTTACTGAATGGTTTTTTCCTCTTCGGAGCTGACTTCACCTGCACAAAAGCATGCTGTAGGGTGTCAGGATGTGGGGAGACTGGGAGACACTCAGCCTCAGTACTCAGACACTCCACAGACTTGCCTGAGCCCCTTTCCCCACAACATCACCTCCCAAGGCAGCATAACAGTCCAGGAATGGCCTCTCAGCTGGCAGCTACATTCTGCAAAGTACCGTTTTCATGATGAGCAACTAGCTTCTAGAGGAAGGCGGTGGGTTTCAAACAGCTCCTAGAGTTCCTTGCACACAGCGTAGCCATTGCAGACACTCTGGCTGTTGTTCTTCACAAAGAGACTGGCATGAACAGAGTCAGTACGTGTGGCCTCCTGGCATCTGGGTGGCTCCAGGGGGTGGGGTGTGTTTTGTGTTGGGTTTTGGATGAGATGCACGTGGAGCAATGCTGATTTCCACCCATCTTGAACAGCAGCCAGTGCTCTTGCACTGTGGGTTTTCTCACCTTTATGTTTGTTTATGAATTATCTGCAAAGTAGAATTTATGAGCTTCCTGGGATGGATAGTACCCAGAGGCACCTGGGAGAGGCCAGGCTGTGTCTACACAAGCAGAGCCGTGTGGGAGAGCTAATGGGATCATTTAGAGCAAGTCCCCTGTTGCTAGTTCCTGAAGAAAGAACTTTTTGTTGTTATTGTTGTTCTGAATTATCGAGGTTAGCTCTGCACAGGGACCAAACTCACCAGTTCAGTAGTTGGCTTGTTAACCTGCATAATTTAAAAGCGATGGCCGAGGTCATAGGGAATGTTGGAAATCAAGGTGTTGACCAGACAAGTCATAGAATAATCTTTAAAGCAAGTATCATCAACATGGAAGAAATCTTTATTTGAAAATCAGAAGTTCTTGAGGCCTCTTTTTAAAATTAAATTTTATTGTTTAAAAAGGCAATATAACATGGCTTAAGTAGAAAAAAAAGATATGAAAAAGTAGACACTGAGAAGTCTTCCTTCCATCCATCCCTCTGTCCTTCTGTTCCCTGACCCCAGCCCCCAGCGTAACTCCTTCAGTTAGTTTGTGTCTGTGTGTGTTTTTGGGGGGGCCTGGGAGGGGATATGGGTATGCTGTGTCCTTCTAGTACTTCATTGTAGAAAAAGAAATAAAAGGCATATATTCTTCTTTTTATAAATGAAAGCACCTTATATTCTTCACTTAGCATTGTATGCTGCTGCTGTCTGCCTTAGTCCACAGGCAGCTTCCCTTTCAGAGCCACCCGATGTCCTGTGCGTGGCTATACCAGGGTCCGTTTCACCAACCCATACAGATGGACACCTGCACTGGTGTCAGTTTTTTACTCTAATGAACAAGGATCAAACAAGCCAACTTGGAAGTCTGTTATTATATGTGTATGCAGGTGTAGCCATAGCGTAAATTCCCAGAAGTCAGGGTTGCTAGGTCAAAAGTATATGCATTTATTGTTTTGATAGATATAAAATATGTGTCCACTGTCATCTTACCATTTTGCCCTCCTACCAGCAAGGTCACCTGTCATTTCCTTTTCTGTAAACTGGTTCTGTCTTTGTCCACTTTTTCATTGGGTTATTGGAATTTTTCTTTTTAATTTATAGAAGCTCTTTATGGATTGGGAAGATTAACCCTTTTCTGTGATATGAGCTACAACTGGTTTCTGTTTGTCATTTGTGTTTTGACTTTGCTTATGGTATATTTTTCCACATTTGATTATGAATAAATAAATCATCAAAATAACAGTGCACCAATCGCCTATATATCCACCCCATAAATTTAACAATTGATAGCAGTTCCCACCTTTGCTTAGCTGTGCCTGTGAGAGCCTGCAGGTGTGCAAGCACACGCATGTGTGGGCATGAGCACTGTATACATAAGAGGAGATAGCATGTCTTGAAACCCAAACACTTTTGCATGTATATCCTAAAAGGAGGACATTTTCCTACAATTATATCATTAACATGCCAAAAACAATGAACAATAATTCCCTAATATAATCTAATATTCATGCTGCCCATGATGTCTTTGCCATATAGGCATTTTTAGTTTTTACATAAAAATGTATATTAACCAATCTCTCCTTTTTTTTTTTCTCCCTTTAATGACTACTGAATTTCTGAGTCTTAGTTAAAAAAGACCTTCTCATTCATGGTTATAAAGGCCTTGAATTTTTTCTGTCCTGAAATTTTCCAGTACTTTATATGGTTTCACTTTCTTACATTTAAGTTTATGATATATTTAGAGTTTATTTTGATATATTCTATGAGGGATGGATCCAGTTAACCTTTTTCCAGCTGGCTACCTGGTTGCACTTAACTAGAAAGTCCATCTTTTTTTTTTTTTTAAGATTTTAATTATTTTTAGGGAGAGGGGAAGGGAGAGAGACAGAGAGGGAGAGAAACATCAATCTATTGCCTCTCATTTGACCAGGCTGACAACCCACGCATGTCCCGACAGGGAATCAAATCAGCGACCTTTTGGTTTGCAGGCTGGTGCTCAGTCCACTGAGCCACACCAGTCAAGGAAAAGAGGGGTGGGGGGAAAGTCCACCTTTATTGCCGCAGATTGATGTGTAAGATGTAGCCTTCGTCATATACTTCTTTCGTGTATACACTTAATTCAATTTCTGGGCTTTCTAACCCTTTGCTACTAGTCTTTTTTTCTTTCACTTTTAATTATTAGATCTTTAGATATGTTTGATACCTTTTAAGGCTGGCCCCTGCTCGTCTTTCTTTATTTTCACATTTTCTTGGTTCTCCTTCCTTTTTTTTCCTCCACATAGACTTTAGAATTACTTATCTAATTCCAGAAGCCCCCCTCACCTTTTAAAATTGAGCTGGTATCATATTTAAGTAAATAAACTTAAAGAGAGTGGACATCTTTTCAGGTGCATACCTATCAAGAGCATGGTAGGTCCCTTACTAAAAAAATTCAACCTTTGTATTCTTTAGGAGAATTTTGAAGTTTTATTCTAAAGGTTTTCATGTTTCTTGTTAAGTTTTCCCTAGACGTGTTGTTTTTGTGATTGTTTTCATAAATGGCATGGCCTTTCCCACTCTTTTTAAAGGGCAGCTGTATACACGGAGGTGTTAATTTCTACGTGCTAACTTTCTGTCGTACTCCTGAGACCGTGCATTTGTGTACTTGCATCATTGCACAAGGCTGAGGGGTGTGGGTCTAGAGCCCAGCAAGTGCTTCCTTGGTCGGGCAGCACGCTCATGGGGCAGGGGTCACCAGACAACACAAAGGTATGGTAGAGGCTAGTGCCAATTCGGCCTTTCCCTTCCTGAAGTACAGTTTGTGGTGGTTTTGGTTGACTTTCTTAAGGTTTCCTGGTTGCATCCATTAGCAGTTGAGTTTCACCTCCCTCTCAATTCTTACACCTTTCTTTCTCGTATCTAACTGCTTTGGCTAGCATCCCAGTGTGGTGTTATGGTAGTGATGATAGTAGATGTCCTTGTTTTTGTTACTGACATAAGCAAGAATACCTCCAGTGCTTGCCCATGTTCATTTTTTAAAAACTGTCTTAACCATTTTAAAAATTGTGATAAATTACACAAAACATAAAATTTATTATTTTAACCATTTTAATGGTACAGTTCAGTAACGTTAAGTACATTTACATTGTTGTACAATCATCACACCATCCACCCTCAGAGTTTTTTTTTTTTAAACTGACACTGTCCCCATTAAACACTAACTCCTCATTCCCCTCCCCCAAACCCCTGGCAACCACCTTTCTATTTTGGCTCTATAAATTTGCCTACTTTAGGCATCTCATATGAGTGAAATCATACAGTACTTGTCCTTTTATGATTGGCCTATTTCATTTAGCATAATATCCTCAAGCTTCATCCATGTTGTAGTGTGTGTCAGAGTTTTTTTCCTTTTGAAGGATGAATAGTATTGCATCGTATGGATGTGTCACGGTTTGTTTACTCATTCATCTGTCAATGGATCACTGTTTTATTTTTGTATATTGATGCAAATACTATGCTCTTGCTCACTGCAGTTTGCACAGCAGCCAGCATCGCAAGCACAAAATAGATGCTCACTGAATGCACAGGTAGCGAATCAACATCCAGCTATAGACAAAACTATAAGATGGAACTTTTATAAAGTTACATCTGCCATGTGTATGCTGTTTTGGGGGATTTAAAGCATTTAAAAATATATATATTCATTTTAGTTACAGAACAGCCCTTTGAGGTAAGAGTTATTACTCCCATTTTACCATTTATATATTGTGTAGGTAGGAAAATTGAGGTTTAGAAAGGTTATATTTTTAACTTAAGGGTTTACTAACCAACAGAGGTAGGAATGGAGCCCACGGATTTGTCTCCAAAGTCAATAATCTTTCTTCCTTCACCCTTCTTTTATTGTGAAATAGAACATATACACTGAAAGTGCATTGTAGAGTTTAGTGAAGCCGCCCTCAGACCAAATGGAACATCCCAATATCCCACCACCTCACGCCACCCCTGGGCGAGTGAGCCATGGGCTCTCCCAATTAAATCTTTATCTCACTTCTCTGAAGATTCTTGCTTTTCTTTTTATCCTTTTACCACCTGGATATAATTCCTAAAAAATATACATTTTCTGTGGTTTTTGGCCTATGTTTGAATTTTTTATGTAAGTGGATTCATATTGTCTATTTCTTTTGGTTTTATTTCTCTTCAACATTATGCTTGTGGAATTAATGCTTTTTATTGTATGTAGCTGTAGTTCATTTGTTTCCACTGCTTATAATATTCCTTTACACTTGCTGTTTTTTAACTTAAATTATATTTTATTATTTATGCTATTATAGTTGTCCCAATTTTTCCCCCTTCTCCCCCCTCCACCTAGAACCCCCACTCCCTCAGGCAATCCCCACACTGTTGTCCATGTCCATGGGTCACGCATATGAGTTCTCTGGCTACTCTATTCCTCATGCTGTACTTTCCATCCCCATGACTATTGTAACAACCAATTTGTACTTCTTAATCCCTTGACCTTTTTTGCCCATCCTCCTGAGCCACCTCCCATCTGGTGACCATCAAAACATTCTCTGCACCTATAATTTGTATGTATTCTCCATGTTTGATTTTTTAAGATTCAATTATTGACAGATATGTATTTATTGCCATTTTATTGTTCGTGGTTTTGATCTTCCTCTTAAAGAAGACCCTTTAACACTTCATATAATACTGGTTTGGTGATTATGAACTCCTTTAGCTTTTTCTTATAAGGATGCTCAGTGAGCTTAGTGAGAACCTCAAAAGCATAAAAAATGGCATGGAAACCATAAAAAAGAGCCAGTCAGAACTGAAGGAGACACTAACTGGGATGAAGAACAATTCACAGGGACTGAACAGTAGAGTGGATGAAGCCGAGTATCAAATTAGCAATTTAGAATATAAGAAAGCAAAAAACACCCAACTAGAACAACAAGAAGCAAAAAATAAAAATAAAAAAAAAAAGAACAAGGATAAGTAAGGAGTCTCTGAGACACCTTCAAGCCTACCAACATACACTTGTTATCAATTTTAATCTTGCTGAATGTCAGAGTCTTCTATGAAATTCTTTCACATGACTCGTGATACACATGTGCATGTGTCTTATTTCTGTTTAAGCATTCCCCTTGGTGTGGAATTATTGGGTCCTAGTCACTCATGGCCCGTGGTAGTGTAGGAGAGATCCTGGTAGCCTACATTCTGCCCAAGTGACATTTCTGTTCACCTTGACTAAGAGGGTGTTCCATGCTTCCAGCTCCTAGACTTTTTTCTCCTCTCTGGGTGGTCTTTCTCCTGGTTTGAGGTGCTGAGCACCCTCATGCTTTCCATCAGCCTAAAGGTCACATTCTCCAGGAGGCCACTGACCTAGGCATGAGTCAGTGAGATGGGATGTCCTTGAGCAGACGGCAGGAGGGAGACTTACGGAGAGCTGGGATGGCCTAGGAGACTGAGCTGCTAGAGTGCCCAGGGGCCGGGCAATTCTTTTTTAGATTTGGTTTAAAGTATTTTCTACATCAGGTTTGGGCACCTCTCTCTGCCCCTATGTAGCTACAGCATAGGGTGAATTAGTGCCTCTTTTATGGAAGGGTCACTTTGGAGCTTCCAGCCCATGGTGCTGTACCTGGGGTCTTTGGGACTCACCTTCATGAGCTGTTCAACTTTCACCTCCTCTGTCCTGACCACCTCCAGGCGGACAGTGTCCTCTCTAGGTCCTTGGGGTGATTTATCTCCTCTCCTTTGTGTCACGGGGCATTAGCTCTTATCCACCACGTGCCTGGATTTCTCTGGTGAGCGAAAGGCCCTGGTGTACACTCACAGTACAGCCCCAGCCTCTACCAGATGCTGGGTTCAGGTGACAAAAGGAGGAAAAGGACCCCCCCGCCCCCCCACACACAGGGGAAAGGTGGAGGTGGTTGCAGGACAGATGGAAAGAAACAAAGATGCAGAGGGAGGTCAAAACTTCGCTCTGGCACTCACACTCGCACCCACCCCGACCACATATCGCGTTTTGGCTGCACTGCTTGCTCTTTTGCTCAACCCCGTTCCATGTCTGAGGGTCAGCAGATACTCTACCTTGTGTTCTTACATCAAAGGTGACCCCAGATCACAGCCGGTGGACCTGTGACCTTGCTCAAATCTGAGTTATAGAACGATTATCATGCTTATGAAGATTTCTTTCTAAGGCAGAAAAGTAAGTACAGGTTAGGAAGATTCTGATAAAATCTTAGCCTCCCAGGGTATGGGGGCCCTAAGGTGGTCCCTGGTTTGAACAGCAGCATGATGGTACTTAACAGGCTGCCCTTCAAGACAGGCAGGACCCCACATCGCTAAATACTTCCTCCTCCAGGTGTGCTGGCTAAGGAAGTTTTCTCTACATTGGTTCATCACTTAATATAAAATTATGCCTTGTTCTCAGTCAACACAGTATTATTTGTTTAAAAAAGAAAGGAAAAAAAGAGGACGACTTAGAAGAGCTTTTCCTAGCTGAAACATGAGTAATTCATCTCTAAACCGCTCAGGTAAATGCCCTGTTAGTGTACCTAAAAGCCTTTTTCTCGGATCATTGATTTCAAAGGCAGAAAATGTCAGGTAACTCTCTCATATCTTCTTGCCTCTGGGTTTTTCGTTTTGTTTTGTTTGGAGTAAGAAGTCATGCTTTTCAGGGAAGAATAGGTTCAGGCTGCTTGAGTGGAAGAGGAGGACAGACACACAATGCCAGAAACGGACCTTTGCTGCTATTAGCACTCCAGGCTGTGTGAAAAGTTCATAGCAGGGTCGGACTGAGGTAGAGCAGAGCAGCAATGACCTCCACACTGTCTTCCATGACCACTGTTTGTCTGCCTGCTCCCCTTCGTCTTTACAACTCTCTCATCATGGAGGTCAGTCTGCAGAGTCACTCGCACCTCAAGGGTGGTTTGTTTTATAATGTCATTTTCTTCCTGGACTGGGGAAGCCGACATAACAGAAGGCCACCAAGGACCACTGCAGTGGGGAGGAGAGGGGGAAGGTATGAGGAAGAGAGGAAAAGAGCTTGATGAGAGGAGAGATGAGGAGAGGGAAGAGCACACTGATCTGAACTGAGGTCCCTCACACTGTTCCTGGGACCACATCTGCTTGAGCTCATCACCCCTCCATGGAGCCATGTCTCCAACAGATGACCTTACTAATCCAAGTGCAGACAGGACAGCAAACTGCAGTCCCTAGAAACTGGAGGTTATAAACATATTGTTGGCTCTTTGGCTAAGAGCCTGAGCGTGGTCTGCAGCTGCCCAGGTCCTGGTCCTCAGGAGAACGGAAACCTTCTTCACGGGGGAAGCCTTGTGATTATTTTTAGGCTGTTCTTGCCCTGGTTGACTTATAGCTGCTGCACTTACTCCGTGTTTCATGCTATTGACCTACCCTTCATTGCTCAACCCTTCGCAGCCTGTAACTCAACTTTGTGGCTCTTTTCTGGAAGGCTTCCAATGTCTCAATGTTCCTCTGAACTTGGGGTGCTCCAAACTGTCTGCGGTCTTCTTAAAGGCTGAACTAAGGGTTGGAATCTACAGAATAAAGAAAGCCTTGTTACCTTGCTCAGGCACACAGTGTTTGTCTTCTTTGTATATACCCAGTGTATCATAAGGTTAAAAAATTTTTGTCACTGTGTTACATCATATATTTATAAATACTTCACTATTCATTGATACACCTAGACCTTCCCTGGAATCTTTGCTTTCCCCACATCACATCCTCCAATTGTTTCTCTGTCTATGAGAAGAACAGGAATTAACTAATAATAATGTGGTTTCTCTCCTTTCCAGTGGCGGTAAGGTACACTTTTCTTAGGTGAAGATGTGCCTAACACAGGGTTTCTTTCCATCTTAGGGGGCAGATGCTCTTTAGGCCAAGCTCTTTTTATCTAACAGGGTTGTTAAACTCAGGCAGTTAACATCTCTCTGGGAGTTAGAAAGGCTGAATTCTGATTCCAAAGCAAAGAGGGAGCACTCTTCCCTTGGGTTATGGGAGACTGAGCTGTCTGCTATCTTCTTCATCAATTTATCTTCAGTCTCTTCTGCCCGTTTCTTCCAAGATATTTTCTGACCTTCTTTCCCAGCCTCTTGTAGGTCACACGGAGTCTTACAGCAGGAGGCCTGTAGGGCCTAAACTCAGCAGCCAGGCACCTGAACCCCAGACATTTGAAAGCTGTGACTCAACCTGTCATGGTTCGTTACTGGGGGACTGACCAGAATCCAGGAAGGATGAACTTTCCAGGTTGTTCGTCCAAACAGCTAATAGATGATCAATGAATCTGAATGTAAGCGAGAAATTGCTGTTGTTTCCCCCGAATGTCTCATTCTCAATTTCTAAAGAGAGAATTTCTATGATTTTTCCTGTGCACGACCACTAGGCTTAAATTCATCATACCTTGCCTAACCTTTGTGGAAAGAGCTGTGGTCAAAATATGACTAATTCATCAGTGGATTTATGGTCTGTTCAAAGCCCACATAAGAAATGGAAAGAACCCTGGCTATTCTGTGACAACAGCAGGATTTATTTGGTATGAGAAGGTTACCATAGAGGGACTCTTCACAATTTGTTGGATATGAGGTTTTTGAAACAGTGGAATTTTGGACATGTGGCATTATTGTTTTTGGAAAAATGGTGGAATACCCCACTCAATTATCTGTTGTGCTTGGATGAGTGATAAATTCCAACAAAGAAATGCAGAAAACAGAATGGTAGGTTTTCCTCTTGAAAACATCGGCTAGCGCTTCAGTCCCGCCTACCCTCCTCACGTGTTGCCAATTTCTTTCCTTGATTCCTTCCTTGACTTGTTTAAAACCAGGATTTTTTCTACATAAAATAATGAAACATAAATGTTTTTAAAACCCACAGATGGTTTCCAAAGTCAAGTCGCACTGTGCCCAAGTGCTGGCTTCACTGTCAGAAGCTGGACGTCATTGCCGCATGCTGGGCATCTGGCCTCCTGCGGGCGCAAAGCCTCTTAGTGCTTATTCCTGCATCCGCCCTCAGGACTCACTGTTCCTTCTTTCCAGTGACAACTTGACACAAATGGTATCCAAGGCTCTCTTTGCACTTACTAGACAGTTGTTCCTTACACTGTAAAGACAGCAATTTGAAAACCAGTTCCAGGCTCTGAGGCATTTCCAAATGGCTGGACAGCTAAACTCAACTTTACGACCGTGTGTTCCTCCCCCTTTGGCGCCCATTTTCAGATACTCTTCCTTCTTTGGGATTATGACCTGTGTCTGGACCCGGTCAGACGCCGTGGTTGGCGTAACTGCTCTGGATCCAGAAGAGGAAGGGGAGCTTGTACGGCTGCTCCAGGTTGGGGCGGGGGACTGGCTACCTGAGATTGCTCTTGCTTCAAGAGGCTGCTCAGTAGCCCATGATTGATGGCATCTGATCAGCCAAAGAGCTCAGCTTTGTTTCCAGGGCAGAGATTTCCGCATCACAAATCTTCCCCCAGAGCTGGCCTCTGGTGGCCCAGGGCTCCTACAACCCAGGGGTGGACAAATGGGCATTCTGACACCACACACTGTCTCCATTCAGGGCCCTGGCCACAGGCCTGGGAAGGGAGGCCCAGGTGGTGAGTGTCCTGGGAGGAGGATGAGTGGCCCTTCATCTCTGCAGGAGGTGATTACTAGCGCTGAGTCTTCTTCGGCAGTAGCTGGAAGGGCACTGGCCCAGCGCAGCATCAGAAGGAAGCTCCGGATGAACGGGATGAGGGTGGGTGCTGGCCATCAGGGGCAGACCTCCCACTGAACCTGTGGTCTTTTCTGTTTGCTATTTCCCTAACTTATTGTTCGGTGTGACTTAGAATGCATTTAAAATAATTTTCTCATTGAACTCTGAAGTCTCTTTAAAATGTTTGCAACTTCATTGCTCTGCGTCAAACTCTGTGTAGAGCACATTCCATTTGCTGCAGCCTTGGGCCCTGAAACCCAGAAGCTTCTGGTGGCCTAGTGTGGCGGCTGGGTGTGTGGAGCTTACTGAGGGGACAGCTGCCCTCAGCCCCACAGTCTGCTGTCATGCAGGATGGTGGGCCTGGTGCAACCTCATTTTCCAGTTAGAGGAGAGGAGAAGGAAACCGAGATCTGTAAGTGTGATGTCTTGACTTTGTTAGCAACTAATTCAACTCTTTTTTTCCTCTTCTTTTTTAAAAAATTAAGATTTTATTTATTTATTTAGTGAGAGGGGAAGGGAGGGAGAAGGAAAGAGAGAGAAACATCAATGTGTGGTTGCCTCCCTCACGTCCCCGACTGGGGACCCGGCCCGCAACCCAGGCATGTGCCCTGACTGGGAATCGAACTGGCGACCTTTTGATTCACAGGCCGGCACTTAACCTGCTGAGCCACACCGGTCAGGGTTTTCCTCTTTTTCAATTGTGGTAAAATATACATAATATAAAATTTGCTGTCTTAATCATTTTTAAGTGGACCGTTCAGTAATGTTAAGTATGTTCACACTGTGGTACATCAGATCTCCAGAACACTTCACCCTTGCAAAACTGCAACTCTGTGCCCCTTAAACAAAGCCCCCCCCGCCCCCTCCCTCAGCCCCTGGCGACCACCATTCTATTTTCTGTCTCTATGAATTTGAGACTCATATAAATAGTAATTCAAGTTAAAAAAAAAAAAAAAAGAAAGAAAGAAAAAAAAGAAAGCCCCGAGAGTCAAACAAGACCCTTTGTGATCTGTTTGTTTTCCTGGAGTCACCAGTTTTCTCTAGAAACCCTCCCTGGTGCCAGCAAGGGACACTTAGCTGTTCATTCCTGAATAGCTTTGCTTTCCCAAGTTACTGGTAATCAAGTTATCCACTGAGCAATGATTGATTTTGAGCTTGGCTCTTTTTCCCTCCAACTTCTCTTCTTTCATTTATTGCCAGGACTGATTATTTTGCCTATCACTTTATAAACCAACCTTGAAGAAATACACAATAAAAGCACCAGGCTTGCTTTCAAAAGGATAGCATGGTAGAATTTGAAAGATGGAAGTCCATTATGTCAGGGTTCACATGCAAGTGTGAAAGTACTGCAGAAATCATTAGGTAATTTACAGATTGGGGTGTTGGTGCGAACTCCTGACTTGGGGATGTTTAACAGGGTTTTCCTAGTTGCACAAGGCCGCTGCCATGTAAAATCTCTGCCGTCCCTGACTGTGTCTGTGGTGCTTGCTTCTGCGATAGAAGGAATCCTAGGCTGGTGGACTGGCCTCGAATATAGTATTTCAGGTCTTTTTCACGGATAAGTTTTCTAAACCCCAGGCCATGACCCTTTAGCATTATGGATCATGACTGAAAATTAAAAATGAAGTTTTAATTTCCTTTCCCACTGGGGCCAGAAGTTCAGAGAAAACAAGGCTGGCAGACAGCTCACTGGCGGCCTTCTTTTCTCAGGCCTCGCCCAGAAATGTCTTTCACAAAGCCTGTTGAAATGCACACTTTAATCATCAAAACTGCATTTTCCCATTGTGGGGAGCCACAACCCTGTTTTCCCATCAGAACAAGGCCAGCCTTTCATTTCCAACTGCAGGCTAGATGGGGACAGTGCTGTCTTTCCCTGCATAGACTGAGGTCTGGGTGTGAAGAAAGGTTTCAAAATAGGGCATCCGGGTTTGCCGTTTTTGGAAGGAGAACTTTTGGTGTTCCTGGAATCGTTTTCTTTTTGAAAGCAAGCAAATGGGGACCGAAACCCCAAGCCTGGGCCTCTGCAGGCCTGTGGGGGAGTAAGTGTTATGACTGGGCTGAGGCTGGCGTGGAGCTTCCTCTTCACTCCGGGATGCCTTGGGGAGTACGGCTTTCTTCCTGATACAGCAAAATTATTGTCTGAATCTTCTGGTCTCCCAGGTAGAAATGCTATCTCTTGCAAGAATGTCTTCCAAGAGGTTCTTCCCCCTCTTTCTTTTCATTTTGCTGTTCACAGAGTCAAACTGTGGGGGAACTGTCCGTTTGCTGTGTTTTCTGAAAACCAGACTTGTGCTTTTAACATTTCCCGGGGGAACGCTGGGCCACAGTCTGCCTTAGCTGTGAGGTGACATGGCTCGGTGGGTTGACAAAGAGCCTGGGAACTCAGAGGTTGTGAGTTTTATAGTCTCAGCTCCACTCCCTCAGTGAAACCCTCCGGGTCTGTTAAGAACTTCAGTTCCCACACCTACAGAGAGAAGACGGACAAGGGAGGAGGCTCAGAGTGGGGGGAGCATGCAGACGGGAGGCCCAAGGAGGACTCCAGGCTCCCTCTGTGCTGGTGGGTGGTCGTCATCCCAAGATCACAGGGCAAACCCCAGGGCCTTCACGGGAGCTTTTGCCTGAGTGACCAGTGGGGAGTCCCGTTGAGATAAAATCTAGCGACAGAGAGTGGGAGGAAGGGAACTCATGTTTATTGAGTTTCTAAGCAGAGACCATGATTAATACTTCAAGGCGCAGGGAGGAGGCACCTAGTGGGCTCAAATGCTAAGCTACACTTCCCCGCATTTTCCAGATACTTAAAAGACCCCGGGAAGGAATTGCTGTATTTTTTCTGCAGATGGGAAACATGAGACTCCGGTAGGAGAATTGGAGTCCTTAGGGACACAGAACTGGTAAAGATTGGGAATTTGCCCCAGGTTTGTTAAATCTTCAGACTCCGAATTTTCTGCTATGGGAAAGAAATTTTCTACATCCATGAGGGAAATTTTCTGAACAAAAAACCCCATCACGATCTAATGAAGGAGCCAGTCATTCATAATTGAGTCTGCTCAAGAGAATTGAGGCTCTAGTCTTTAGCTAATTGTGGGGAAAGGTTGGGGCCTTGGTCATTTGTCAAAGCTGTTTGCCGTGATGCTGGGTCTGTTGCATGTGCAAGGCCCACAGTGTGTGCAGCAGGGAGTGGGTGGCTGGGGCCACAGGGAGTGCAGAGAAACCTTTGATGGGAGGGGATGATTCAAAGTCGCCTCTTCCTGTTCCAGGTTGTGAAATTTGGCACAGGTCTGGGGATGGGTAAGGTTGCTTTACTCTGGTTTGCTCTCGAAAGAGGAAATAAGCAGTGAAAATAATATGAACGAGGGCTCTCCCTGCCTCTGAGTATCTCCCAACCCCAAGTTCTCTGGCCTTGGCAGGCTCTTTGGCATGGGTGACCTGCCAGTTTGGAGGAATGCTGAACTGCGTGCTTACTGCCTCATGTATTTACAGCGTCATCAGCACCAGAAACAGCAGATATGACCATAGAAGGCAAAACTTTGGCTCCTCGGCGAGCAGGTCCCCTAAGCCTGGGATGAGGGGCATTGTGGTCTCTGCATACCAGTGCTGCGCTACCCCCATTTATCTGGATCCGGGGGTTTGCCTCTGAAGTGTGCTAGGACCTTTCTGTGAGCAGGCCTGGCTGTGAGCACAGGCTATAAGGAGACCTGATATTTCACCCAGACATGGCAACCTGGCAGCCAGCAGGTTGCATTCATTCTGATGATGTGTTTCGTTGGATCCACCTGGTGTTACCAAATGTTCTGAGTCATTATTTTTTACAATCGGGAGTTAAAAAAAATAAAATCTGGATTTCTGACATCTCTTCCAAAAGACGGAAGACCTGGTGACACTGTGCTTACACCCTAGATGGAAGGAGGCGGTAAGAGGCCCTGTCACCTAAGGAAAGGCATTAACGCATCTAAAGTCAGTCAGAAACAGGACAACACATAACAACGCCTGCTCTGTTCACCTGAACCTCTGAGTGGAGCTGAAGCTACCAGCTTATTTGAGTTTAATCCCTGTTAAGCAGTTGCATTATTTTGTAATACCTCTTGTTCCTATCCTTTGGTCACCACACTTTTGATGAATATTCAGCTCCAACGTCACATCACCTGGGGTGAGAGGAGGCATGTGGTGATTTTTGTCATTGTAAATCAGTAGGCGGCCCCTTGGTCACTTACTTTTTGTAGGTTTGGTGAGTGCTGACCATTCAGGTTTGTGGATCCACAAAGCTGAGTGCCAGGTCTCTGCACTGCGGAGAATTCGACCGGGCCAATGTTGCCCTGTGCAACTCTTCAGGACCCTCTACCTTATCGTATCCCTTTTTTGGGGGGACTACAACTATAGGAGCTGGGGACTGTTCAGGGATCTGAGGGCCCCAGTCTGAGGCCTCTTGAAAGAACTGCCCTAACACATGTGAACCCACTGGGCTGGGAGATTCCCCAGCTTAATGGCAAGTGGACCTGGATCTTCCTTTTATCTCACTATGCTCTTATTACTGGTTACCTGCTGACCATAGTGCATAAGAAAAGGAAACAAATCTGAGCGCAGAGTTACTACTGGAACACATCTCGAATGTTTCCCCTTTTTATCAGTTGCATATTGTTGTGTAAAGAACCACCCCAAAGTTAGTGGTATAAAACAGCCGTTTTATTACGCTGACAGAGCCTATGGGTTCAATTTTGGACAGAGCTCAGCTGGGAGAGCTTTTATTTGTTGCACAATGTCTAGTGTCTCAGTTGGGGAAGACTTGAAGAACTGGGGATGACTTGAATGTTTGGGGCTGGCACCTGGGCTGAGGTGACTTGATGGCTGGTCTCGGCTGTGTCTTGTCTTGTAGCTTGGGCTTCCTCACCAACATGGCAGCCTTGGGATAGTCAAATACCTTACAAGATGGCTTTGGACTCATATAGCAAGTCATTAGTGAACAAAGGCAGAATCTGCATAGTCTTATGATCTGGTTTTGAAATTGCTTATTTTTATTATTCATTTTAAAAGAAAAACAGCATACTCCAATACAGATAAGTAGTAAATGAAAGTAATTTTATCATTCCCTTTATGCTTTTATATATAATTTCTTGAATATTCTTCCCTATGAATTGCTATACCTATAAGCATATATGATTGATTCACTTCTGGAGTGGTGGTGTGAAAAACTCTGTAGATCTCTTCCCCAACATAACAACCACAGATGGTAAAAATTATTTTTAAGAAGCTTCAATCATTTAAATCCCTGGAATATATGTCCTAAGACAGAGAGAGTAAACAAAAAAATATTTATTTAAGAAGAAGCTCTACTAGGGTCTCGGTAAGAAGGGGAAGAGTCTGTGGCACTGGATCCACAACCTGCTCCCCAGTTAGCTCAGCAAAATGGAAGCTACGTTCCAGGTGAGTGTGCCCAAGAACACAGGGCTTCCTTTTCCTCCATCTCTATAACATTTCTTTAGGAGGGCCAAGCCTCCAGCATTTCTCTTCTCCTCCAGTTCTGTGTTGAATAGGCTGAAGTCCAGGTGACTGTGGCTGAGGTCAAGAGCTCCTTTCCTGCACTCGTGGAATGGAAGCTCTACCCCAGATGGCAGGCCACCAGCACTGGGGTCTAGACTGACCTCACCCAGAGAGCAGAAGTTCCATGCTGGGGGAGACAAGGCGAGAAGATGAAGGGTACTGACCCTGCCCAACATGTTGCACCTAAAGAGAGGGTGTTACGCAAAGAGAAGTGCACCACTGCCTTTGCCCCAACTTGGAGCAGTGACACAGAGATCCTGGCTAACAGGAGGGGTGGGCCTTAGAAACAGAGATCTCCAACAGAGTGTGGGAAATTCAAGCCTCAGAGAGTTTAAAAAACAATGGAGATTCTGCTGGTAAGCAAGTAGGAGGAGGCTGGTAGCTTAATGAGGGCCACAACCTAAATTGTAGACCAACTAGTTTATCAGAGAGAACCAGGGAAAGAGACAGCTAAGAAGAGTCCTTTGGGAACGTCAAAGCAAATCTGGAAGACTAACCTCAGAAACCACCGCTGTAAAAAGGTACAATTTTAATTGGTTAAGACAGTGGAGAAATGTATGCACCAGGACATTATAAAAAACAATAGAGCCATCAGCAGGCAAGCCGTAGAACCTAATAGCTGAATGTGATATCAACGAAGGCAAATGGTTTTGCCAATAGATTGAGGAAAGAAGCAGTGAAGGAGGACCCTGATAAAACTATTGTCATTCCAGGGTGACTGTGCACCTATACAAGGCGGTGTGCTTTCTGAGGAGCAAAATTAGAAGTTTCATGCTGCAGGGGAAATGACATTGTTAAATTAGCCCAGCCAAATCTCTAAATAAATGAATGAGCAAATGACAACAATCCCCAGAGGGAGGAGAGAAATCAGTATCCTGAGTTGCTATGCTTTATTATCTGAAATACCCAGTTTTAAATAACAACACAAAATCTGACATTCAGATAAATAGTGTGATCCATATGGGTGGGGTTTAGTGGGGTGGAAACAGGCAACTGCCTGTGAGAGAGTTCAGACATCAGGTTTAACAGACAAAGACTTCAAAGCAATCATTACAAATAGATTTAAAGAAGTGGCACTGGCTGGTGTGACTCAGTGGACTGAGTGCCCACCTGAGACCCAAAGGTTCACTGGTTGGATTCCCAATCAGGGCACATGCCAGGGTTGTTGGGCCAGGTCCCCAGTTGGGGGCGTGAGGGAGGCAACCACAGCTTGATGTTTCTCTCCCTTTCTTTCTCACCCGCTTCCCCTCTCTCTAAAATAAATAAATAAATAAATAAAATCTTTAAAAAAAAGAATTAAAGGAAGCCCTGCTCAGTGAAGTAGAGGAAGATATAATGATAATATCTCATCAAATAGAGGAAATCAATAAATAAAAATTGTAAAGGAGATCCAAATAGAAAAGTATAACAACTAAAATAAAAAATTCACTAGTAGAGCTCAATAGTCTATTTGAATTGCCAGGAAAAAAGAATTAGAAAGCTTGAAGATTACGCTATCTGAAAAACAAAGAGGTAAAAAATGAATAAAAGTCAACAGAACCTCAGAGAAATTTAAGACACCATGAAATGCACCAATGTTTATGTAATGGTTGGGCAAGGAGAGGAGAGAGAGAATAGAGCAGAAAAATATTAAAAAAATAATGGCTGAAACTCCCAAATTGTGATGAAAAACATTCATTTACATAAATTTCAGGGTTTTTTTTTTTGAAAAACTTGATCCAACAGATCCACACCTAGCCACATCATATTAAAAATGTTAACATAGATTAATTAATTAGAGTAATTTACCCAAGCTCACTGGCTAGAAAGGTGAGGATGACAATCTCCAAACAAGCTTCATGTGATTTTGTTATTCTGGAGTTAATAAGTTTACAAAGAAAATGCTGAACCACAAAAGAATTAATGATTGACTTCTCATTAGTAATAACTGGGTCCAAAAAGTGTTGTGATGACATTCAAAGTGCTAAGAAAAAAAAGTCAATAAATACTACATCCAGCAAAACTATCTTCCAAAAATGAAGATAAAATAAAAATATTTACAGATTAAAAAAAAACCACCCAGAAATATTTTGTTGCTTGCAGCCTGCTCACAAGAAATACTAATAGGAAGTTTTTCAGATTAGGAGCAAGTGACTCCAGGGGAAATTTTGAATTCACTTAAGAAATCAAAGAGCACTGGTGAATGTAATTATAGAATTATAAAAGACACTAATGATGCATAGTTTTCCTTTCCTCTCTTATTTAAAAAGAGATTATATAAACAGTATATCACATTGTTGTATTGTTCTGCCAATAACATATAGAAATGTAGTATATTCTACAAAAACATGCAAGGGAAGTGATTGTGAGCAAAGCAGAATTAGTGTAAGCAAACGGCACCTGCTGGTAAATGGAATCCGGAGGAACACACAAGAGTAATAGATGGTAAATAAGAAGGTTACCATGAACTCTATAACTTGAAACTTGTTCTTCTTTCTTCTCTCAACCTTTTTAAAAGACATAAAATTTTGTAACATAATAATTTATAACAATGTATTGTTTGGTTTTTTTAACATATATAGATGTGATATATACATATCAATAATAGCACAAAAAGGGGGGAAAAGAACAGAGCTATGGAGAAGTAATGCTTCTATAATTCACTGAAATTAACTTAATGCAAATATAAAGTTGATTCTTGTAAGTTAAGATGTACATTATGAGCCCAAGAGAAATCATTAAAAAATAACTAAAAGAAGTAGAGGAGAAATCATTGAAAGAATCAAAATGTTATGCAAGAAAATATTCACTTACTGTAAAAGCAAAAGAAAGCAGTAGAGGAGGACTGGAGGAAAAAAAGATATAAGATATATAGAAAACAAAAAACTAAGTGACAGACATAAATTCAGTTATTTCAGTATAACAGTAAATGTCAATACATTTACAATCCAATTAAAATTCAGGTATTCAGAAACAGAAATTAGGAAAAAAGTTCCATTTACTATAGTAACAAGGAAAATTAAACACTTAGGAATAAGCTTAACCAAGGAAGTAAAAGACCTGTACTCAGAAAATTGCATAACACCGAAGAAAGGAATTAAGGAAGACACACGTAAATGGAAGCATGTACCATGTTCATGGATTGGAAGAATTAACATCATCAAAATGTCCATACCTCCCAAAGCAATCTATAGATTCAATGCAGTCCCTATCAAAGTACTAATGATATATTTCACAGATATAGAACAAACATTTCAAAAATTTATATGGAACCATAAATGATCCTGAATAGCTGCCACAATTTTGAGAAAGAAGAACAAAGTAGGAGGGACCACAATAACTGATATCACACTGTATTACAAGGCCATGGAAATCAAAACAGTCTGGTACTGGCATAAGAACAGACACATAGACCAATAGAACAGAATAGAAAGCCAAGAAATAAACCCATGTCAATATGGTCAGTTAATATTTCACAAAGGTAGTAGGAACATAAAATAGAGTAAAAATAGCCTATTCAGTAGATGGTGTCAGGAGATCTGGATAAGTACATGCAAAAAAAAAAAAAAATGAAACTAGACCACCAACTTACATCATACATCAAAATAAACTCAAAATGGATGAGGGACTTGGATATAAGTTGTGACACCATAAAAATCCTAGAGGAAAACATTGGCAGAACAATTTCAGATATTCCACCCAGCAATATTTTCACTGATACATCCCCTTAGGGCAAGCGATATAAAGGAAGGAATAAACAAATTGGAGTACGTCAAACTAAAAAGTTTCTGCATGGCTAAAGAAAACATCAACAAAATGGAAAGGGAACAGACCGTATGGGAAAACATCATTGCCAATGACACCTCAGACAAGGGCTTGATCTCCAGAGCATATAAGAACTCAGACAATTCCACACCAGGAAGACAAGCAATCCAATTAAAAAATGGGCAAAGGACCTGGACAGACACATCTCTGAGAAGGACATACAGAGAGAGGCCCCATAGACACATGAAAAAATGCTCAACATCACTAGTTTTTAGAGAGACGCAAATTGAAGCCACAATGAAATACCATGGCACACTGGTCAGAATAACCATCGTTAATAAATTAATAAACAACAAGTGCTGGTGAGATTGTGGAGAAAAGGGAACCCTAGTGCACTGTTGGTGGGAATGCAGACTGGTACAGAAGGTGCTGGGGGAGGGTGACTGGTGACTGCTAGTGGGTATGGAATTTCTTTTTGGTGCGATGAAATGCTCTAAAATTGATTTTAGTGATGCTTTCAGAACTCAAACTAAAAACCTTTGAATCGTACATGTGAAATGAGTGAATTTTGTGGCACGTGAATTATATCTCAATGAAGCTGCTATACCAAAAAAGTTTTTAACAAAAGAAACTAAAAATATGAGTACATATACAGGAGCCTTAAAACGATTTCTCTCCCCTCCCCCCGAATAATTATCTGCCACATGGGCGAAGGTTCCTGGAGACAATATTAGCAGAGTTCATGATGCCTTTGACGGAAGGGAAGGGTTGGATTCTTCTGCTTTTGCTCAAGGTGCTGCAATGAAGAGGGGCTTATGTGTGGGAGGAAGTAATCACTGTTTTCCTGAGTGGGCTATTCAGTTCCTCATCAGCGAAGTACTTCCTCATGCTATGCCTTGTAACCCAGTGTCTATTTCTTCAAAGCTGGCCTCCAGTAAGTACTTTTCATCCTTTCCAGTGTTCTTCATTCCCTACTGCAGTGTAATATTTCCACCTATGATACTTTTTCTTCAACCCTAAGAACTTCTTTTAGCATTTCTTACAGTGCCAGTGTACTGGTGACCAATTCTCTCAGCTTTTGTCTGTGAAGTGTATTTCATTAATTTTTAGAGAAAATTTTTACTGTGTATAGAATTCTAAGTTGTTTTTTATGCACTTTAATGATATCATTCTTCCCTGACTGGCGTTGCTCAGTTGGTTGGAGCGTGGTCCCATACACCAGAAGGCTGTGGGTGTGATTCCTGGTGAGGGCATATATACCTAGGTTGCAGGTTCAATCCCCTGTTGGCACATGTATAGGAGGCAGTCAATTGATGTTTCTTTCACATCATTGTTTCTCTCTCTCTCAAATCAATAAACAAACATTAAAAAATGAAGGAAAAGTATCATAGATGGAAAGTTGTCATTTCTACTGTCTTCTGATTTCCATAGTATCTGTTAAAAAATTAGTGCTTAGTTTTATAGTTACTTTTTGAAGATCATGTATCTTATTTTTCCTGTGTCTATTTCTCTGATTTTCACTTTTCTCAGGTTTTTCAGTAGTTTGTCTATGATTAGCCTGGAATAGTTTTCTTTCACTTATCTTGCTTGGAGTTCTGAGATTTTTAAATCTGTTGTTTGATGTCTTTTCACCAGTTTTGAAACACCCTTGGCTATTATTTCTCCTTTTTCATACATTGTTTCTACTCCAATCTCTCTCTTACTTCCTTCTAGGACTTTGATCACAGATATTATGTTTTCTTAAGCTATGTACCCCACATGTTTCTTACACTATTCTTTTTTCTCTGTGTGCTTCCTTTTATATATTACCTATTGACTTGTCTTCAATTTTACTTCTTTTGTTACCAGCCTGCCATTATACTTACCCAATGGATTCTTTTTTAAAAAATTATATTTTATTGATTATGCTATTACAGTTGTCATGATTTTCTCCCCTTTGCCTCCCTCTACCCAGTGCACCCTACTCCCTCAGGCAATCCTCCCACCATTGTTCATGTCCATGGGTCATGTGTATATGTTCTTTGGCTACACCATTTCCTATACTGTAATTTATGTCCCCATGGCTATTCTGTAGCTGCCTATTTGTACTCCTTAATCCCCTCACCTCTTCACCCTTTCTCCTCTCACCCAATCTGGCAACCATCTGGGAACTAACTTCTTTTCTTTTGCTGCTTTTAAGAGTCTTTATCTTAAACCTTTGGCCTTTTAATTATGATGGGTCTTGGAGTGAGCCTCTTTGCATCCATCATAATTGGTACTCTCTGTGCTTCCCGGATTTGCATGTCTATTTCCTTTACCAAATTAGGGAAGTTTTCTTTCACTATTTTTAAAATTTCAGATATATTTCCAATTTCTTGCTCTTTCTCTTCTCCTTCTGGCACCCCCGTGATGTGAATGTTGGACCCCTTGAAGTTGTCTCAGAGGCTGTTTATACTATCCTCATTTTTGGGGGGTGGGGGGAAACCTTTTTTCTTCTTGTTGTTTTGCAAGGTTTTTTTGCAAGGTTTTATGTTCCAAATCATTCATTTGATTCTTGGTGTCCTCCACTCTACTGTTGTTTCTCTGTAAATTGTTCTTTATTTCAATTAGTGTATCCTTGGTTTCTGACTGGGTCTCTTTTACACTGCTGAGGTCCTCACTAAGTTCCTTGAGTGTTCTTATAACCAGCGTTTTGAACTTTGCATCTGATAGATTGCTCATCTCCATTTCATTTAGCTCTTTTTCTGGAGTTTTGATCTGTTCTTTCATTTGGGCCATGTTTCTTTATCTCCTCATTTTGACAGCCTCCCTGTGTTTATTTCTATGTATTAGGTAGAGGTGCTTTGACTCCATGTCTTGGTAGTGTGGCCCAATGTACTGGGTGTCCCGTAGGGTCCAGTGGCACAGCCTTCCCTATGACCCAAGCAGTGTACTCAAGGTGCACCCTTTGTGTGGGCTGAGTATACCCTCCTGTTGTAGTTGAGCTTTGGTTGCTGTTGGCAGATTGATAGGAGGGATTTACCCAAGCCAGTCAGCTGCAATGATGGGCTGTGACCACGGACCATCAACCTCCACTCTCTATGGAGGATCAGTTGTGCAGGGGCAGGGTGGTGGTGCTCCAATGTGGTCTGTAGCTGTCTACTGGGTGCACAGGTCCTGGGGTTTCCTGGGTGGTGCAGGCCAATGCCAGCCCCCGCTGTTGTTTTTCCTGGGGGCACCCTGCTTGTGCTGTAAAGCAATCTGAGATGGCTGCTACTTGTGCTGGGCTTGGAGATTCCCAGGTGAAACTAAGCTGGGAATCTAACCTAGCTGCCACTAGGCTCACTGAAGCCAGCTGTTTTTGTTTGATACAATTTAGGAGCCAAGACCGGCCATTCTTACGGAAAAGCAGCTTGGGTGGGCCCATAACGTGGATGGGGTAGAGCCCCTGGGGATCCCCAAGGTGGGTCAAACAGTGTTAGCCAGGCTGATGGAGTCTCAGCTTTGGGATCAGGTTGCTAGCTCTGTTGGGGAAAGGTTTGGTAAAGGGACAATGGTCTCTGCTCGCCTTGATGCCAGACACTTCAGTTTCTTCCTGTATGCCACTGGTACCTTTCAAGATGCTACCAGGGTGCTGGAGCTCAGAGGAAGTGAGTCTGAGTAGATGAGTCTGTGTTCTTTAAGAGAAACTGCTTGGGACTCCAGAAGTTTCTTCCACCTACTCAATCCCCACTCATTTTTTGCAGCCAAAAGTTGTGGGGACTTATCTTCCTGGCACTGGAGCCCTGGGCTGGGCCTGCTCGCTCCTGAGATATCCGCTCCGAATTTTTATCCATGTGGGTGTCGCACCAACCCATTCTGCATCTGTGCCGCTCCTACCAGTCGGGATGAATGTGGTTTCTTTAATTCTGTAGTTGTCAGACTTACATTCAGTTCAATTTCTGATGTGCCTGAGTGATGGTTCTCCTATATTTTAGTTGCAATTTTGATGTGGTTGCGTGAAGAGATGAGCCATGTTTGCCTACACTGCCATCTTTGCCCAATGGATTCTTAATTTTAGATATTGTGTGTTTTAGTTTTAGAATGTTCATTTGATGGTTTTGTGTATGTTCTGTTTCTCTGTTGAATTAATCATTTTTGTTCATTTTTGCCCATCTTTTTCCCTACTTTAGAGAATATGTTAATTATTATTCTTCTCTGTTAATTCCAAAATCTGGATTTCGTTGGTCTGCTTTTATTGTTTGTTTTTCTCATGTTTATTAGCCACATCTTCCTATCTCTTTATTGTTGTACACCTAACATTATAAAAGAACCATAGTGGCTTCGTATAATATCTTTATTCAGCAAGCGTCTTTATTTTCTTCAAAGTTACGCACAAGATGTAGGGACAATTACTTTAATGAAAGGGGGGATTGAGCTGGGTTGGGGCTAGGTTTCAGTTTCTGTAAAACTCAGTTCAACCCTGGTATATCCCTGTCCGTTGGATGTGGCTCTTCTTGACTTTGAATTCTCTCTCTATTCAGCCTTGGAAATTTTGCCTTTCAGAGGTTTTAGTTTAGGTCTTTTCCCCTGCTGCTTCATGTAGCTTCAAAATCTGGCAAGTATCTATATTGTTGTTTTAAGCTTCTTTTTTTTTCTAAGATGACTTTATCTTCAAAGCACTGTGAGACTGTGGGAGATTTTATTATGCCTTTCTGGACAAGTTCCCCAACTTTCTGCACTTTCTCAGCCAATGACAAGTGAGGAAAGCCAGCCTATATTATACTCAAGTGGTTTTTTATTTTAACCACAAGTCTCTTGGTTTTTTCCTATGCATTGCTTGAACAAGAGAGGCTACTTGAAATGAAGACTGTACATTACTCAGAGATCCTAAATTTGGAGTTGGAGAGTGTATGTTTCATGTAGGCATAAGCATCTTAACTCATGACAGGAGAAATATGTATAGATATTGAAGAGTTAAGGGGCGGACTGTTGCTAACACTGTTGTCTATCTGCTTGTTTCCTCTTAGTAGAACTTTAAGTTCATTCAAGCATCTACTTTCTTATGTGTGACTTATGCATCAGGAAAAGCTAATTCCAACCTTCCTTCCAGGGAGCAAATCTAATTGGTTTAGGGATAATCTCATCTCTATTGCTAACAATTTAGTTAATGAAGAACTAAGCAATTCCATGGTTTAGGGTGGATGGATTCTTGACATTTTCTTTGCCCATGGGAGGTTCATATTTGGGAAAGTTGAAAAATTATAAAGTTATGAAGTTTTAAAATTGAGTTTATGAAGCAGTATCAGGAGCTGAATAGTGTTGTTTTCCTCTGACAGCATCAATTATCAAGTTTTTTAAGCAGTTCAGTGATGTCGATGTTGGCTTCTAACATGTGGGATAATGTGCCCCTAAGTAGCCTTTTAGGGGCAAAGTGTTATCTGTTTATTTTCTGATTCAGTGATTGATCATTTCCTTGAAAGTGAATAAGACTTCATGGGGATACGGGGTATAAGATCCCTTTGTAGCTCTGGGGCCATAAATCTGAGGCCTGTGGTTGACTTGGCCCTTTAGTTTCATGCATGATAATAACTGAAGTCTGTCCTTAGAACGGACATGGATAGATAGCTAAAGTCAATCTGGGGAGTGATTGCTTTTCTTTGGCATTATATCTTTGCTTCCCCTGTAATTCACTTGAACAGTTATTTCTGTGGCTTAAACCTAGAAATACCAGCCTATTTACATTTACAAATAGCCTGGATAACTTCATAAATTTAATAATTGGGCTCTAGTGATGTTTTAGTTTTGTGTTCATCAGTATTTCATTCTGGAATGAGTAAAAGACTTGACATTTTTATTTCTTCCTTCAATAAACACTGATTGAGCACAACATTTCAGGCACTATGTTAGGATTTGAGATATGGAGACCAAAACCACATCTTATACCTCTGTCTGTTCCCCTCGTGAAAAACACTAACATCTGAATGTAAGGACAGATCTTACCAGTTGTCCATATTTGTAGTAACAAAAAAACCAAAGCAATCCAACCATTCCTCAGTAGGAAAAAGGCTAAATAAATTTTAATTTGTTCATATAATGAAATACTGTACAAGAAAAAAAATCAATTTAAAAGAGTCATATTATAGCAAGGATGAATCTTACAAACCTAAAAATCAGTAAAAAAAAAAAAACAGCGTGTAAGAAAAAGATACATATAGCTTGATACTACTGACATAAACCTTAAAAACACGATATATGCAATAGCGTATCTTGATTAGAAATTCATATGTATGAAATAAATACAAAAACAATTGAAGAGGGACCTTTCCTATGGGAAAGAATGAATAAAGGAAGTGTGTGGTGGGGGAGCTGTATCTGGATCAGTAATATTATTTTTTTAAACACAGAAGGTTAAAGTCAATTAGATAGAATAAAGCTTGGTTAATTTTGGTAGTGGCTAAGTGCCATTTTTTCCTGCATTTTTATGTATGAAATGTTTTAAAATTAAAACAGAATTTAAAAAGAAACAAAAAACCTAAGGTAGCAATACTAATATCAGTCAAAATAGACTTTAAAACAAAAGGTATAATAAGAGACAAAGAAGAACACTGCATAATGGTAATTCAACAAGAGGCTACAGTCCTTGTAAACACTTATGCACCCAGTATAAGCACATGAAGCAAAAATTAATGGACATAGAAGGAGAGATCAACAGTAATATAGTCATAGTAGGAAATTTTAACACCCAACTGATATCAGTGAATGAGTGACCCAGACAGAAAATCAACAAGGAAACAGCAACTTTAAATGATATATTAGACCAGATGATTTTAATTGATATTTTTAGATTATTTCACCCTAAAGCAGCGGAATATGAGTTTTCTTCAGGTGCACATAGAACGTTTTTATTCAGGATAGACAACAAACTAGGCCACAAAATAAGTCTCAATAAATTTTTAAAAATTGAAATTGTGTCAAGCATCTTCTCCAACCACAGCGGTATGAAAC
Source organism: Mormoops blainvillei (assembly GCA_004026545.1). Lineage (NCBI taxonomy): Eukaryota > Metazoa > Chordata > Mammalia > Chiroptera > Mormoopidae > Mormoops > Mormoops blainvillei. Next base: position 127,050 of record PVJD01000024.1, on the reverse strand, counting down.
TAAAAATCGATTACAAGAAGAAAACTGAAGAATACACCAGCATATGGAGACGAAATAACATTTTATTAATAAATGGGTTAACAATGAGATTGAGGAAGAAATCAAAAGATACCTTGAGACAAATGAAAATAGAAATAACGTGGTCCAAAAATCTATGGGATCCAGCCAAAGTTGTTTTAAGGGAGAAATTCATAGCAATAGAGACCTACGTCAAGAAACAAGAAAAATCGCAAGTAAAAAACCTAACCTTATACCTAAAGGAACTAGAAAAAAAGCAAAGAAAGCCCAAAGTGAGAGGAAAAAAAAAAGGAAAGAAACAAAATAAAATCTAAAAAAAACAATACAAAAGATCAGTGAAACAAGTGCTGGTTTTTTGAAAAAATGAATAAAATTGATAAACCTTTAGCTAGACTTACCAAGAAAAAAGGATACATGACCCAAATGAATAAAAACATAAATAAAAGAGAAGTGACAAACTGACACCACCAGATATACAAAGAATATAAAATACTATGCATAATCATATGCCAAAAAATTGGCAGTCTGGAAGAAATAGATAAATTCCTAGAAACACAATCTTCCAAGACTGAATAAAGAAAAAACAAAAAATTTGAATAGACTGATTACTATTAACACAATTAAATTAGTAATAAAAAAACTACCAACAAACAAAAGTCATAGACTGGATAGTTTCATAGGTGAATTTTACCAAACATTCAAAAAAGAACTAACACCCCTTCTTCTTAAACTATTCCAAAAGATTCAAGAGGAGGGAAAGTGCTCAAGCTCATTTTACAAGAACAGAATTACCCTGATTTCAAAACCAGGCAAAGACACTACAAAAAAAAAATTATACACCAATATCTCCAATGAACATGTCTGAAAAAATCTTCAACAAAATATTGGCAAACCAATTTTGCAATACATTAAAAATACATATACTGTAACCAAGTGGAAGTTATTCCTGGGATATAAAGTTGGTCCAATACCCACAAATCGATGTGATACACCGCATAAATAAAATGAAGAATAAAATCATATAATCAAATCAATGGATGCAGAAAAAGCATTTGACAAAATCTAACAGGGTTTATGTAAAAACTCGGAGCAAAGTGGGAAGAGAGGGAATATTTCTAAACATTGTAAAGGCCACATATGACAAAGCTGTAGCCAACATCATAGTCAATGGTGGAAAGCTGAAAGTGTTTTCTTTAAGATCAGGAACAAAACAAGGGTGTCCACTTCCACCACTTTTAGTCAACATAGTATAAGAAGTTCTAGTCATGCAATTTAGACAAGAAAAAGAAATAAAAGGTATTTACATTTGAAAAGAAGAAGTTAAATTGTCATTATTTGCAGATGACATGACATTATTTGCAGACAGACAGAACCATAAAGACTCCACCAAAGAATGATGATGACTGATAAATGAATTTAGCAAAGCAGCAGTATACAAAATTAATTAATATTCAGAAATTGGTTGCCTATTTAATGTGCCAGTAAGAAATTATCAGAAAGAGAAATTAAGAAAACAATCATATTTACAGTTGCATCAAAAATACCTAGGAATAAATTTAACAGAGGACTTAAAATACCTGTACTCAGAAAATTAAATGGCATTAAAGAAAGAAATTGAAGAAGATAAAGAAAGAAATTGATGAAGAAAATAAATGGATAGTAAGAATTAATATTGCTAAAATGTCCATACTTCTCAAACCAATCAATAGATTCAAGCAATTCCTATCAAAATACCAATGACATTTTTCAGAGAACTAGAAAAAATAATCTTAAAATTTATGTGGAACCACAAAAGACCCTGAATACACAAAGCAATTTTGAGAAAGAAGAACAAAGTGGGAGGTACTATGCTACGTAATATCAAACTATATTACAAGCCTTACAACAAAAACAGCATAATACTGGCATAAAAACAGACGCATAGGTCAACAGAACAGAATGGAGAGCCCAGAGGTAAACCCACACCTATGTGGCAATTAATCTATGATGACGACAAGAATAAACAATGGAGTGAAAACAGTCTTTTAAAAAAAATGGTTCTAGGAAAGCTGGACAGATACATGCAAAAAAAAGAAAAAAAGAAAGAAACTACATCGCCAGCTTATACCATATACAAGAATAAACTCAAGAAGGATTAAAGACTCAAATGTGAGACTTGAAACCATAAAATTTCTAGAAGAAAACAATAGGCAGTAACCTCTCTGATATTTCTCTTAGCAATATATGTTTTTTCCTGATGTATCTTCTTGGGCAAGGGAAACAAAAGAAAAAATAAACAAGTGGAACTTTATGAAACTAAACAGTTTTTGCACAGCAAAGGAAACAATCAATAAAATGAAAAGACAACCTACTGAATAGGAGAATATATTAGCCAATGATACATCTGATAAAGAGTTTACGTTCAAAATTATAAAGAATTCATACAACTCAAAATCAAAAACAAAAAATCCAATTAAAAAATTGACAGAGTACCCGAATAGATATTTTTCCAAAGAAGACATACAGATGGCCAATCAACATATGAAAAAATGCTTAACGCCACTAGCCATCAGAGAGATGCAAATTAAAACCACAATGAGATACCACCTCACCCCTGTCAGAAAGACTATCATTAAAAAAAATCAACAAACAAGTGTTGGTGAGGATGTGGAGAAAGGGAACCCTCATGCACTGTTGGTGAGATTGTAAATTGGTTCAACACTGTGGAAAACATTATGGGATTCCTCAAAAAATTAAAATGGTATTACCTTAGGATCCAACAGTTCCACATCTGGGTATTTTTTAACCCAAAGAAATTTAAAACGTTAGTGTGAAAATATACATGCATCCCTATGTTCCTTGCAGCATTATTTACCATAGTTGAGATACAGAAATAATCTAAGCGTCCATTAATGGACAACTGGGTAAAGAAATTATGGTACATATAGACGATGGGATATTACTCGGCCATAAAAAAAGAATAAATTCTTAGCATTTGCGACAACATGGCTGGACCTAGGCGGTATTATGCTAAGTGAAATAAGTCAGACTGAGAAACACAAATACCATATGATGTCACTTTTATGTAGAATCTAAAACACAAACAACAAAACATAAACAAACTCATAGATACAGAGAACATTTTGATAGTTACCAGACGGAAGAGGGTTGAGGAAATGAATGGAAAGAAGGGAAGTAATTAAGAAGTACAAATTGGTAGTTACAAAAATAGTTCATTATGCTCAGGCAGAATACAGAGGTAATAATAGTCTTTACATGTGAGAGATTCCTCGTGATAATGCATGAGTGGCACAGAGAATATGCCCTGCAAATACTAGCTTTTATCATTAATTCCTGGGGTTCCTGTATGTATAGTAAAGATGATACAGGCCCCAGAGGCAGCTACTGAGAATATGGGGGACGTGACCACTGCCCTGTCCTTTGTCATCTAGTTGAAAAGCTAGTGACTACTATGTGTGGTGCCTCTGTGTCTAGTGCCCTGTACAGTGAGTGAGAAATCCAAGTCTAGAACGTCTTTTGGTTCTGAACAGTCACACGAAACCTGACAGTCCATCAGAGTTGATATTTGTTTAAAATGATATTCTGCATGTTTCAGAGCAGGAAATTAAAATTTGTCTAGGAATTGATGAAAAGAAGGGATTTCAAATATGCATATGCTCACCCATTTTTGGAAGTAGCTAAGACACCTTCTGTAGCACATGCTTGTGTTTGTTATCAAATTTTATTTTTAATAAAGAGGACAATTTTTTAAAGAGGATACAAAAATGTATCTGGATTTTGTCTTCAAGTAAACATATTTGTGAGCACCTCCACCTGATTGCAAGTGACATTTGCATAAAATTATGCATACAAGGGTTGTCAGGAATTGTCTTTTTTTTTTTAAAGGGTGAAATTGCAGAAGAAGTGAGAAGATATTGATTTTCTAGGCACCCACCATTTGTTTTCACAATGTTTTGTAAGAGCATGTACCTCAGGATGGTCAGTTCCTCTAATATTCCAAGTTTATATGGTTCATCAGCTTTTCCACATAGCTGGATTTTCCTTGGGAATTCTTGAGCAAAGTTGCGCTAGAACCTTTCTATACCTCAATGTTTGTAACATGACAGGTAGCAAATACAAGTACTTAGAAGGTCCAAAATGCAGCTTTTACAAATCATGGCCAGACTATGTTTAAATTGTTTTAATATCTGGTTGATTCCCAATGAGACAAGCATTGTATACATACATGAACAAAAACATATGTAACATAATCCATTAAAAGAAAGAATTACTAAAGTAGGAATCTGTACATGTTGTGTTAGTTCCAAACACTAAAAGTGTTGATTCGGCGACACTTTACACAATTGCCTTTTGAATTGCAGAGGATGTACTGGTTTTATTATTCAAAGGAATTTGAGTTTTGGAAATGACACATAAACATAGGGGATTAATTAATCACCTTACTTTTCATTTTTCTTTGGCTTTGTAAAAGATAAAAATGTAGATGACATTGTTAATTGCCAATTACAATATCTCTTTTATTTTCTAAGTTGCTTAGTGCTGCTGCCAAAGTTCGATGATATGGTTTATTGAAGAGTTTTGACACCACTTCTGAGTGACGCAGTTACAGGTGAAAAAAAAAAAAAAGAAAAGCAACTTTGGGAATCACAAAGAGAAATACACTTGACACATTCTCTAAGGGTTTCTCACATACTTGTTGGGATAATCCCTCTTTAGTTTCTCTTTAAAACTTTAGGTGAGTTAGCTTCAGCATTCTTCTCTGCCACCTCTGGGCCAAATGAAAAGTCTGCAGTTGAGACATGGAGCAGAGACCCCGTGGGGAAGCAGGAAGCAGTGCAGGGCCCATCTCCGGGAGCGGGTGTGTGCCAGCCAGGGATCCGCCAGGCAGCACTTCAGCATCTGTAATTTCGAGAAGACTCAGGCACACTGGAGGTGGCTTTGAGTTCCAGGACCTCCTGAAAGGTAGGGATGCTTTGCGGACAGATTTGGACTTTTTAAAATGACAGAATATCATCATTGGCATGAAAAACTACCATCTAGTTTTGCTACCAATTGCCAAGTGCTGTGGGAAAGGGAGGGATAAAGAAAGGGAAAGAGAAATAGCTTGAAAGACTTGAGGAATGAGTTTTCACATCTTTCACCATCCCAACCTTAACTCTAGCTTTTCTTTTAAGTCCTCATCTGCCCTGCCAGGGTCAAAATACTTTTTACTTTATGCGAAAAATTGTTCCCAGGGGAAGCACTCTGACCCTGGTTCTGAAGCTGATTGATGTTCTTAGAGTCCCTAAAGAGCCATTACTAAGTGCCTAAGTTACAGTTGCAGAGGAAATGGCATGTGTTTTCGAACTCATCTAAAATGGCTTCATGGAGGGTAAATCTCAAGTTCCATTTTGAAAAAGAAAAGCCTGTGGTTTGGCCAAGGAGAATGAATAATATATCCTAGATTCATGTGTAGCGGCTTGGTTTAGTGAAAAAAAGGATGCTTAGGGAAAGGAATAGCAAAGAGGGTTGCGTGGTGTATTGCCCAGGCTCACTGGCAGACAACAGAATTCAACCCAGTTAGTTTAAGCAGTAAAGGTATTTATTAAAGGATATTGCATGGTTTACAGACTCTTTAGGAAGACTGAAGAAACAGATTCCAGACTGACCTTTTAAGAGCACTGCTCAAAGCCACTGTGCAGAGTTAAAGAAGCTATTGCCTCTTCAATAATCCAGCAGACATTCATATTTACTTTAAAAATATTTGAACAATCTCTTCTTTGACATTTGAAATTTTTATTTTTCCTTTTACTCTGTGAACATGTATTTCATTCCACTTTCTCCCTGGGATTCTATCATAGTATAATATATATTTTTGATATTTTTAATGGTTTTATTGAGATATAATTTACATATTGTACAATTCCCATATTTCGAGTATACGGTTGAATGGCTTTTGTTATATCAGAGTTGTGCATGCATGACTGCAATCAATTTTATAAATTTTCATTTCAAAAGAAGTCTTGAACTTCTAAACTGTCACCTTCTCATTTCTCTATTTCCCCCACCATCAACTCTAGGCAACCATTAACCTACTTTCTGTCTCTGTAGAATTGTTTATTCTGAACACTGCATGTAAATGGAATTGTCCAATAGGTGGTTCTTTGTTACTGGCTTCCTTCAGTTAGCACGATGTTTTCAAGTTCATCCATGTTGTATTTGAAATATATTTTTGTGCTTGAAAAACTTAATGATCACTTTTCTGAAAACAAAAAAATGTATGTGATTATGAATTTGACTCCAAAGGCAAGGGAAGTAAAGGCAAAAATAAACATGGAACTATATCAAACTAAGAAGTTTTTGCACAGCAAAAGAAACTGCCAACAAAATGAAAGGGTGCCCAACTGAATGGGAGAAGGTATTGGCAAAAAAACAACTTCAACAAGAGATTAATATGCAAAATTTATAAAGAACTCATACAACTCAACATAAAAAAATCCCATAAACAATCCAATTAAAAAATGGGCAGAGAACCTGGACAGACACCTCTCTCAAGACACACAAATGGCCAACAGATATAATACAAAAAGATGCATAACTTCCTTAGCAATTAGGACAATACAAATCAAAACTACAGTGAGATACCACCTTGCACCTGCTAGAATGGCTGTTATTAACAAGACAAGTAATAGCAGTTGTTGGAGAGGTTGTGGAGAAAAATGAACCCTCATGCACTGCTGGTAGGAATGTAAACTTGTACAGCCACTATGGAAAACAGTATGGAGGTTCCTCAAAAAATTAAGAATACGGTTGCAATATAACCCAAAATACCTCTTCTGGATACCTACTCCATATATATATAATCTCCATCCCTCTATGTTCATTGCAGCATTATTTATCATGGCTGAGGTCCAAGATATAGAAACAACTAAAGTGTCCCTCAATAGCTGATTGAATAAGAATATGTGGTACATATATACAATGGAATATTACTCAACCATAAGAAAAGGTAAAATACTGCCATTTGTGACAGCATGAATGGACCTTGAGAATATCAAGCTGAATGAAATGTCAGCCAGAAAAAGTCAGGAACCATATGATTTCACCCATATATGGGATATAAAACCAAAAGCAACAAATGAACAAATGAGAAAAACAAACAAAAACTCATAGATGCAGATAGCGGTATGGTGGTTACCAGGGGGAAGGGGATTAGAAGTTAGTAAAGGGGGTCAAATATATGGTGACAGAATAAGATTTGACTTGGGTGGTAAACACACAATGTAATATGCAGATGATGTATCTTAGAATTGTACACTTGAAACCTATACAATTTTATTAACCGATGTCACCCCAACAAATTTAATAAAAATGTGTATGAAATGAAATTTAAAAATGTTTTCTAAAAGACTAGGTGTTTATGAACTTTTTATAGGTTTAGTTATCAGTATAATTATTGCTATCACATGCAACTGATGAAAACAACATACATCTGTTACAATATTGATAAATCATTGCTAAACACAAGGATTAAAATTTTATTAAAAATACATCACTTGCCCTGGTTCAGTGGTTCAGTTGGTCGGAGCATTGATTGTCCTGTACGCCATAAGGTTGAAGACTCCATTCCTGGTCAGGACACACACCTAGGTTGTGGGTTCGGTCCCCAGTCAGGATGTGTACAGGAGGCAACTGATTGATGTTTCTCTCTCACACAGATGTTCGTCCCTCTCTCTCTCCCCCACCCTCGCTTTCTCTCTCTCTAAAATCAATACACATATCCTCAGGTGAGGATTAAAAAAAAAATCACTTATGTGATGCATTTTTCTCTCCTTTTAAGGTAATGGGATGAATATACCACTGCAATAAGGCAATGTCTTTCTTTTTAAACTTTATTTAGGAATAACTGAAAAATGTAATTATATACATTTGATGTGTACAAATGTGATGATTTGATATACATATACATTATAATGACCAATGACTATGAACAAGATCAAGATAATGAACACATCCATCACCTCAGTTATCTCTCTTCGTGTGTATGGTGAGAATGCTTAAGGTCTCCTCGCTGAATCAGTGCTTTCCTTATTTCTTGTGCTTCATAGATCACACAATGAAGCTCATAGGAATGGGAAGGGTTTAGTTACAGAAATTACAGAAATATCACTCAATTCTTCCAATTCCTTCCTAGTTTTAAATCACCTCGTGTTTATTACCCGAATCCTCTTTCCTTGTCTCTCACAGGACCCCCTCTTCAGAATGATGTGTCCTCTGACAATAGATGAAGGGTATAAGAGGTGAAGTCGTTAAACAAAACTTGTCATTACTCTCACCACCCACTTCATCACACATCTGAATTCAGAAGATCTCAATATAGAACAAATACTCAGTAACGCCAAACCTGATCCTTAACAGAAAGTCACATGAAACAGAGACCGGTGGGAAGGCCTGAGAATTTATAATGCCTTAGTAACTTATCAGGAAAGGCTTTCCCTGTGTCTGGTATGTAGAGGGTTCTAAACCCAGGGCAACCACCTGCATGAGTCTGGAAGAGCTGAGAGCTAATACTTTCTGTTATAAAGTGGATCAAGGGTGATGTGCACTCAAACAAAAGCTCAGGAAGGTAAGAATATGCAAATAGATCTCTTTAAAGTTATCTGTGTAGCGCTTGAACCCAGGAGTTAGAAAACCATCGAGATAACCAATCTTCGATTTTCCTTCCTGAGGGTCCAAAGGGGTTATGCAAGCCTCCCGATTCCAATCACTGTATTGATTAGGGTTCAGTTACAGAACAGAACCCACTCTCAGTAGCTTGAGTGGAAAGGGATTTCTTATAGGATATTAAGTGGCTCCTGGAACCACTGCAGAAGGTGAACAAACAAGATCGAGAAGCGGCTCTCGGGAATGACTCCCAGAGTCCTGTACAGCAAGGGGGCTTGTGGGTCTTCTAAGGTCGGTGAGCAGTCTGACACTTTGGGAAGCTGCCGCATTACCTACTGCTCAGACTACACAATGCCGATAACAAAGCAGATGGTGGAAGGAAGCAAGCGATGGTGGAGGAATGGAAAGGGCCTTGGAGCCATGACCAGGTGAATCCAGCTGAGGACAGACAGCCACAATTCACTGAGGTTTTTGAAAAGGTGACCTGATTCATTACTTTTATAATGCTGATTGGACTTATTAGATTCAGTGAATTGGTAAGTAGGGTGGACTAAGACATGAAGGTACATGTCTTGAGGCTTTGTTGTAGTTTATGGAAGAAACACAATCAGAGAAAGGAGTGAGGGCAGCAGCCTGAGGGGTAGGCAATGAGCTGGCCCCAGCAGGACTCTCTCTGCTCATTTTTAACTACAAAGAAGACTCGAATCCAGCGTGTCCAAAGCTATGCTCTGTGTGTGGACACAGAATATGATGACAATGTGTGCTCGAGAGCTTCCAATTCCCTTCACACACAAAAGTGTTTTCTATCTCCACTATTTCCAAAGACCCTGTGAAGTAACTTCATACTTCTTCAAGGTCTGAGCACCAAGAAGACAGTACCTTTGATTGTTTTTCTCTACCACTGTATCTGAGCACACAGAATAGCATCTAGTGAAGAGTAGGCACTTGATATTTATTGAATTAATGGATAAAATAATGAGTTCATAAAAAGAACCCAGCCTCAGTAGTGGGTCTGTGACAAGGTTTTTCTCAGTGCCTGAGTGACGAATCTCCAGTTCCAGCAAAGGTGGTCATTGGAGAGTCATATTCACCAAGTCTGAGGTCTAGAGTAAAGGTCTTAAAGGTGTTCGATGTTTGTTCCTGACATTAAAGGGCACAATGGTATTATATGGCTTTAAAACTACAACCGCAACAGCAGCAATTTAATGAATGTTAACTACGTACTAGATACTATACTAAGTACTTAGTATTCATTATCTCATGCAATCCTCATAAACACCCTCAAGGTAGATTTTATTATTCTTATTTGCAAATGAGCAAACTGAGTATCTAATAGATAAAACTGACCAAGGGTCATGGGAGTGGACCTCAATTTTTACTCTGATTCCTTGAAGAGGAGTGCTGAAAGGAAATTCATGTGATTTGGTTCCAGATCCAGCTCTGCTGTGGAGCACCCTGACATGATGGATGTCACAACCTCACTCCCATCCTGTACACTTAGAAAACTGTCCTTTCCAGAAGTTGCTGGTGGGATCCAGCTACATGGCCAACTCTGCTAATAGGGGTTGAGTGGAAATGACTTGTGTCATGTTTGGGTGGAAGCATTTTGATCATTAGCCTCTCCTCCTGCCATTGTGACTGGAAAAAAAAAAGTGTGCTCTCAGTGCTGCAACTATAGGATGGTAGAATTTCTGTTATCTTTGGTCCCAAAGATTATATAGAGCTGAGCTCCTTGACAATCAATTTGAGATACACCCTGTGAGCAAGAACACACTCATGTGTGTATGTTAAAGCATGGGATTTTAAGGTTGTTTGTTACCCTAGGATAACCCAGCTCATTCTGACTAGTATACTTGGTTAACTCTCTTTAATTCTCTCAGCTTCCATTTTATCCTCTGTAAAATGATGATAATAATATCCACCAGATGACTGCGCAGGGAGGGTTAAAGAAGACCATGGTTCCTTCCAGGCCTCGCGTTCTTCAAAGAAGATCCAGCTTAGCAATATAGTGTGCTCTAAAAATGTTTTCTTCATGGCTAGAGTATTGTGTGTTTAAGGTCTTAAAGCTTTCATTTCGCTATTCTCAGATTTGAAGATATAAAGGGATAATTGAGACTTTAAGTGCTCCTTGTGTCTTTGGCTTGTAATTTTCTAAGTCTCTGTCAGGGGCCAATTTTATTTCATTGGAGAAAGATTTTACAGGGGACTCTTGCCTTCGTCTCCCACCCACCAGCTCCAACTTTGTAGTGCACAGTGAGGGAGATGCGGGCCATTCCCCAACTTCTGTTAGACTTGTTCTGGCTAATGAGATTAAGAGGCAGTGACACAGATTGCTTCCAGATGGAGGTGGGAACACCTGGTGTGAGATCTTCCATGCTGTCTTTCCTTGAAGCAGTGAACTTGAAGACAAAACTGAGATGACTAAGACCTCAGGAGGTGGAACTCTGTCAGCCTGAGCACTGACTCGTTAAGAGGAGCAGAGCTCTCCTGCTGAACAGCTGTGAGCATCCAGCATGAGAGAGAAATCCACTGTTGTTGGTTTGAGCCATGGAGATTTTGGGGTTGCTTCTTATTGTAGCATAACTTAGTTTAACTTGACTAATTTTATTGGGAAGGAGGCAAAGTGGCAGTAAGAGACATGCGGACTGAGAGTCAGGAGTCCTGGGTTTTATGTGTTGGTGGGGAAACTATGGGCTCTGCTTCTTTGAGCTTTAGTTTCCTTATCTGTAGATGAAGGGAATTGAACTAGGTTTTCTCTCAGTCACCTTCTAATTATAATACTCTTCTCTCTCTCTCTCATGCACACACACACACACACACACACACGCACACACACACACACACACCCCCCTATCCTTATTCTAGATATTAAAGTGAATGACTTAATAAACCATGAAATTTTTACTGTAGTCTGAATGTTTGCGTCCCTCCAAAATGTACATGTGATAGTATTAGGAGGTGGGGCCTTTGGAAGGTGATTAGGTCATGAATGGGATTTGTACCCTTATAAAAGAGACCCCAAAGCACTCCCTAGTCCATTCCACCATGCGAAGACAGAGAATTCAACCATTTGCAGCCTGGAAGAGGGCCCTCACCCAACCCTGCTAGAACCTGGATTTGGATTTCCGGACTCCAGAACTGAGAAAAATCAGTTTCTGTTGCTTAAAAGTTATCCAGTTGCTGGTATTTTTTAATAGCAGCTCAAAAGGACTAAAACAATTTTCATAGAATTCAACTCTTATATTCCACTTACCATATATAGTTAGCTTAAAATAAGAGCAAATTTTGTTATAAGCTTTTCCTGCCTGAGATGACATTATTTCTAAGATGAAGAAGAATCAATATTTTCATTCTGTAAAGGCTTTTTTTTCTTTGGCAAGTCTTTCTTAACTTTTGTTTTGCACACAGAGAGGTAAATAAGGAGCTTTTGAATTTGGATTGGACAGTTGGAAAAGCAAACATATTCTAATCAAAATAGTTTCGCTTCTTTTCTGACACTAATTCAATGAATCAAAAAGAAACATCCTCTTTCTGGAAACTCAACTCCTGACAGACGGAGAAAAAGGGATAGGAACCTGGAGAAAATATCACAACTGACTAACCTGGCAACCTTGCGATGAGGCTCCATCCAAAATGGAGATGCATGCAAGAAAATGAAAATAAGATTTACAGGAGAAATTTACATCGTGAAAAGCAATGGTCAGGGAAAACTCATGTGGTGTAATTCTATAAGGAACCTGGCAAGCAAAATATAATTCCTATCCTGCAGCAAGGACAAAGGGCCACAGGCTAAGATTCTGGGGTGACAAGGAATCCCTAGATGGAAGGGGAATTTTGCTGTTGGTTATCAGGTAATAGATCATTTTTGCTTGAAGAACATCTGGGAAGGTGGAAGTTTATTGGAAAGGTGTACCAGAAGTATCAATAAAATCTCTCAGGTAGTTATTCTCTTTTCTTTGGTTGAGATTTGACTCTATTGCTGATAAAAGAAAACCTCGTATAACAGCAATTTAAACATGTAAGTGTTTATTTTGTTATGCAGAGCACATCCAGATATAGGCATTCTTGGACTGATATGGCAGCTGCATCATGTCAGCAGAGAGACCCAGGCCTCTTCTGCCTTTCTACTTATACATCCTCAGTGCATAGCTCCCATTTTCAAGGTAACCTTATGGTCCAAAATGACCGATGGACATCCTGCTGTCACATCTACGTTCCAGACAGCAGGACTAAAGAGCTGTGAATGGGCAAAATGGGCTCACCATCTGAGCTAGTTTATTTAAGAAGTCTCCTCAGGAGTCCCACCACCACTGCCTCACTGGCAGAAGTAGTTACTTGGCAATACCTAGCTATAGGGGATGCTGGGAAATATAGTCTGTTAGTTGGGCATATTGCTCCTCCCAATAAAATCAGGATTCTGTGACTAAATAAGGGGAGAATGGATATTATAAGGCATATAACACCTTCTGCTCCATTATTTTTTCCATCTTTTGTCTATGAGATGGTTATTGGGATCACTTTTATATTCAGAAATAACAAAGCATACTAAGTTATCAGTTGAGAAAGTGATGTATTGACCCTAAATTCTGAAATTTTTCATATAACTTCAATAAGGAACAGTTCTTATTTGTTTATTATGGGCCTGTGTGTCCTGAAATATGTTCCGACAACAAGTTTCCTGAGCGGTTAATATCTGTGAATAGTTGTCACAGGTATAATTTGAAAAAAAAAATCAGTTCCAGTAACAAAGTGGAACTTGTAACTGTTCCAAACATTGGACCTTTAAATTGTTTTTTCCCCAAGACTTTAATATGCCAGGTGCTTTGTGACTCTGCAGCAACAATGATTCCCCAAGTCACTCGGCTACTGAGCTCTTTCCCTCTGAGCATTCTCTGGAATCGCTGCTCAATGGGACACACTTTCTGAAATGCCCTCGTAGGTCATGGGTCTGGCAAGGACAACTTAATGTCCATCTTCTAACAACAGGATTGGAAACGCTGGGGTTGTAAGCTTCTGAGGACTGGGGCCCAGTCTTCTATTTCTTTTTACCCTATGGGTTGCTTGGAGTATTGATTCTTTACTGCAGACAATCTCAATATATTTGTTAACTACTGTTCAATTAATTGGGTGATTATGGTCATTTAACTGGGGACCCAGAAATAGAGAATTTTTGCCCTATGACCAAAGGCATTGGAGCTCTGTGTTTTAAGACATAGGTTTTATGCTTACTCAGGTATGATGAGGCCAGCAGGTTAGGAGGCAATTGCCATTGAGAGAATAATTTATTAGTCACAAACCCCAAGAGCAGGAGCATGCATTGCTTTGTAGGGCTACATGGAAAAGCACCAGGGTCAGTCAGGAGGCAGACAGAATGGGAGGAATGCATGGATCAGAGCCTTTGTTGTGATTTCAACAGGAAGGAAAGGGCAAGTCAGGGTGAGCAGGCTTAGGATTGGCTACTTGGAATAATTTCAGTGGGTTCTGGGACGCAGGGCTCTCCCTGACTGTCTAGTACTTGGCCTTGAGGTGATTGAGGTAGGGGAATTGTGGGCCAGAGTGTGAGAACTCACATAGGAGGTGGTGGGGTGTAGGCTCTGGATTGGTTGGTTTGCATGTGAAAGGGACACTCACAGGAGAGTCCTTTGCCATCTCTAAGAATTGGCCAACCCTGGAAGGGGCAGTCTCTCCCCACCAGTAAAGCCCCAGATACCAGAGCATAAGGGATACAGAAAGTAAGAAAATATAGTTAATATACCATGTGATGGAGTGAGGGCTTCTGCTACCTGTTCCCTCCTCCTTTCCCATTTCAGGATAATTTCCTCAGCAGCTTTTAGTTCACAGACCCCATCTGTCTTGGGGTTTTGGTGTCCAAGACTCCTCCTCCTACCAGCCATGTATTTTCTGACAGTAGTTGAAGAATGTAAGAAGTAAAGTTATTAAACAGAAATTGTCACCCCCCCTCCATCATACATCTGAGTATAGAACATTCTAACAGAGACCGAACTGCTCAGTATGTCCAACCATCCTCACCCTTCATAGAGCAGGAAATGGAAAGTCTTGGGGGAAGGTCACAGAAAAGATTGAAAGTCTGTTGCCTGTGTCATTATTAATGAAGGCTTCCTGGCTTGGTTCCTGGAGTCCTGTGGGAAGGGTGAGGGGATCATCCTCTTTTCTAGAGTGGGAGAGGGTGATGTGAACCCTCGACTCAGGTATGCTCTTGGGAATGGGCTCAGGTGAGCTGAGGATCTGGAAAAGATTTCTTCCTTGCTGCAATCACCCTCCTGTGTCTCTCACTCCTCCTGGATCACTGTGGAGCAGAATGTGACCTCCCCACTTCTTCCCTGCCCTCTCCACTGGATGGGGGTAGTGGTCAAATATACACATAATTTTAGGGTCCAGCTAGGAAAGGCCAATTAGTGAATCAGCTGGGTGGGAACAATAGGTCAGGGAGGGATTTGTGCTTAACTGAAGAGAACATCACCTGCCTGTTTGATTCAGATTTAAAAAATTTAAAGAACTATGTTCCTCAAATCAAATACATCCCTGCTAAACTGACCAAAGAGGGCTTGAGTTTGTGGCCTTCTAGTCAACATATATTATTTTATTTTCTTAACCTCCCAAAGATGGCATTATTCCCATGGTGCCGATGAGGAAACAGGTTCAGAGAGATGAAGGCAGGATGGGTTTTGGAGCTGGGCAGATCTGCCTTCCAATTCCCTCTCTTGTCAAGTATGACCCAAGGTGACTTCAGTTTTGTCACCATAAAATGGTATGGGACCTCCTAATTCACAGGACTGACGTGAGGAAAAGGGCAAATGGAGGTAATTGTGCCTCCCTCACAAAGTTGCTGTAATGGTTAGAAATAATAATTAAGCAAAGCACCTTGTTTAGTTTCTGGAACTTAGTAGGTCCTCAACAAAGAGTACCTGAAACTATTAAAACAAATCGTAAGTTATATTTTTAATACCACATTCCTTTTTAAATTTAATTCATTGGGTTGACATTGGTTAATAAAATTATAAAGGTTTCAGGTGTACAATTCTATAATGTACAATCTGTATATTGTATTGTGTGTTCACCACCCCAAGTCATGTCTCCTTCTACCACCACCCCTCTTTCCCTCTGGTAATCACCATACTGTTGTCTGTATCTATGGTTTTTTTGTTGTTGTTGTTTTGTTTTTTTTGCTAAATCCCATCGCCTTTTTCACCCAGCTCCCCAGCCCTACACCTCTCTTACAGCTGTCAGTCTGTCTTCTGTATCTATAGGTCTGTTTCTCTTTTGTTAATTAATTTTGTTCATTAAATTCCACATGCAAGTGAAATCAATAGTACTTGTCTTTCTTTGACTAGCTTATTTCATTTAACATAATAGTCTCCAGGTCCAGCAAAACATCTGGCTCTTGAGAGTATACCACAGTGTTCATAGTTTAAAACTTTATACTTGGGAACATCTGGAGAGTTTGACATTATATAGGCTGACATGCGGAGAGGTTAAGTGAATTCTCTGGGGTCCTGTAGTAGTAATGAGAGCTCCGAGGCCTTGAGGACTTTGAGCAGCCTTTCTTTTCCAGTATAACAAGCATGGAAATAGCCTTACCTTCTTCTGCAGCAGCCATGGCATGGAGTGGATTGACCTGCCCAGTGTGTCTTTTGGAGAAGACAGAGGGCCTGATCCATCTACCAAAGGATATCTCCAGCTTAAAATCACAGTGGCGAGAACTGAGAATAATTAATTCTGGCCACTGACAGTCATGCTCCTTCAAGGGTGTGTCTTCTCAAGCAGAGAGAAAGTGTGCTGCGTTTCTCTCCTCACTGAAATCCCCTAATCAGTGATCATCAGACAGAGACTGTGGAGGAAACAGCATTTCTTCAAAACTGAAGAAAGCTTTATGGAGAAGAAAATCGAAGATCTAGGAACTCTTTGACATGATTGGTTGTTTGAATAATAGCTTTGCACCAGGAGACCAGCTTGGCCTTGTGGTCATAAATAGGGGGGCTGTTGACAGATGGTTTCCCACCTCGGGACTTGGGTTTGTAGTTAAGACTCACAGGGGCCTGCTTGAGCCACAGGGCTTTGCCTAGGAGCTGAGCACAGGCTTCTAGAAGAAACCTGGCTGGCTGAGCCTTATGGAAAAGGAAACACTTGAGTTTCACTTGAAGGAGGGTATGTGGGCATGGGGCCAGGACTGGGAGCAGGAAGAAAAGAATGGCCTCTTTCAATGTGGACAGATGCAGTCTGGCTCAGAGACAGCTTGGTTTCAAAAATAAGGAAAAAAGAGAAAGAAAAAAACCCAAGTAGTCAAATAACATTTAAAAATCTGCGCACATTCACAGTTGTATTTTACATGCTACACAATGGCAGACAATAAATGTGATGGTTTTTCCACCCTGTGAATATGGAGAGCCTGTCGCCTCTTGAAGCCTTAGCAGGTGTGCAGATCCTCATGCACTAGTGTGCTTTTGGGTGTGTATAAACACCTACATGTAAGCCAGGTACACACGTGCATGTTGCCCATGGCACACACATTTCCACCCTCTCCTCAGAAAGCCACGAGGCTACAGCTGACCTGCGTCTGGCACAGGCTGAAGGCTGTACTTGGAGCAACTGCTTGGCCTGCTTCTGAGCAGAGTGACAGGCTGGTAGCTTCTAAGAAAATGAGTTAACGTTTTTACCCTGCCAGTAGATGAAGATGGTGGTGATTGTTGGCTTAGAAGCCACACTAAGTTTGGGGGCACAGCTGTGACACGGTCCTTAAAGCTTCATGACAGAATTGGTCTGTTCACAGGCTTCCGGTGTCTAAGTGTTCACTCCATGATGACAAAATAGCATGAGAATCAGCTGTGGGGGTTCTAAGGCCCAGTTTGGGTTTGTCACTGGGTGTTCCCATCCTCACGTTCCCCCCTCTGCTCTGGGAGCTTATTTGTCTGTTTGTCATGCCAGACAGATCAGAGAGGCAGGTCAGGTCAGAAGAGGCCTTGGGGCACCTGTCTCTAGGGCTGTGGGCGCCCCTGGGAGAGTCAGCCGGGCCTGGGTCACAGGGAGGGCTCCATAAATCTGGGGCTCACATCCACCACCTAAAACTGCTGCCTGAATAAAGGTAGAGCAGTTCCAGAGCAGGCTGGTTGGCTGCATGGCCCAAGGCAGCCCTAAGGTGGGCAGAGATGGGCAAGTGCAGTGCCCATGGGCCTGTTCCTTCACCTAGCACAGTCACCAGGAAAATTCAGAGGAAGAGGGGAGAGCTGCAGGAGGAGGATCCCTGAAGGGCTGCAGGTGGGACTGGCTGGGATTAGCCACCTCCTGTCTATGGAGTCGGGGCCGCTGCAGGCCATGTGGAATCAGAGCAGGAGCTGAGGAAGCAGACCAGGGCCGGAGTATTTAGTCACTCCCCAAATACTCTCCCTGGGGAGCGTGAGATGTTCAAGGAGGAAACAAGAAGGTGGTGATCCTGTGCCCCTCCTGCATCTCCTCTTGCCTCTAACTGTGTCCTTTTCTAAAAAGTGTGTGCTGGCCTGGCCTTCTTCCTTCTGAGACCCTTCTGCTCTCTGTTCTTGTTCCGCGTGTGCTAAACAAGGCGCGCTGTGCCAGGCCATTGCTCAGAAGGGTGGCTCTTGAAGGGCCCTTAGGGATTATCTTGTCTAACCTCACTCACCAATGAGGAAGCTGAGGCTCAGAGAAGTTGTGGGACTTGTCTAAGGTGACAGAGTGACCTGAGAACTGGGTCAGGAAGCCAGGTGTCCCCAAGTGGTGCATTATTCATTCTACTGCTTCTCACCACTGGCCTGGGGGTCAGAGCTGCCCTGAAATTAGAGGAGTGGGTAAAATACTCTTTAGAGCATAAATATTAAATAATGCATGTAAACACTCACTGCGTAAGTAAGAGTGGGAGGAAAAGGAGAAGGCCAGGTCAACGCACTGCAAGCCACCTTCCCCCGCCTACATGCTTGCTCTCTCCACAACTGCTCCCCATTCCAACCCCTGCCCCCAGGCCAGGTGGGCTCAGAAAGCAGCCTGTGAATGTAGCTAGAAAGAGCTCTGGTGCCAAAGGTCTGGAAGGCAGCAGGACCAGGGCAGTGTGGAGAGTCACCCCTCTCGTTGCTCATATGTTTCCCTGGGATTAGGCAGGGGAGACTGGGAATTAGCCATCTTCCAGGTTTTTTCACTGTGGCACATACATATAACATACAATTAACCATTTTAACCATTTTTAAGGGCACAGTTCAGTGGCATTAAGTGTATTCACATTGCTGTGTAACCAACACCATGTCCATATCCAAAACTGTTTTCACCTTATAAAACTAAATCCATTTCAGCATTAACTCCTCTTTCCCCCAGCCCCTGACAACCACCATCTACTTTCTGCCTCTATGAATTTTAATACTCTAGATACCTCATATCAGTGGGATCATCCAGTATTTTTTCTTTTGTGACTTGCTTATCTCACGGAGTGTAATGTCAAAGTTCATCCATGTTGGAGTACGGCCACCTTTGATCTTAAACTCCACATGTTTCGAAGGCTCTTTCTTCTCAGGCCCACAGTCTCAGACCATGAAGCAGCGCACTGGCTTGCTGGAAAGGGGCAGTTTCACAGTGGAGCTCGGGAATGCTGCAGGGTGCTACACTGGGTTTCTGAAGCTCTTTGCCCTTGTGTTTGGCTGGTTAGCAACAGATCCCCCAGTGAGGCTCTTATTTTACTGAGAGGAAGGAGAGCTTGAACTCAGAGCAAGTGAAAGTAAAAAGCTACTGATGGTAGGGATTTTCACACCCTCTTGTAAGGTTTAGAAAGCTGGTATGGCTTTAAACACATTTCCTGGTCTTCCATAAGCTAACATTAAGTAGTTTAGAGAAAGTAATTCTATACAGGCACTTAATGTCAGGCCTTGACAATGCTTACTTCTGGAGTTTCCCAGAGACTGCCCTGTCACTGTGGCTGCCCAGCACAAGGATGACTGCCGATGAAGGTAAAGTAGCCCTAACACTTAAACCAGACTTGAATAGCATTTTTTCCTCTCTAGTTTCTTTTTAGCGTTTTTTAGATAATACCAGGCCTCCTCACAGCACTTGGAGACTGCCAGACCTAGCCAGATCAAATTGGTTCCACAGGTGTGAGCAGGTGCAGTTAGCAACCAGATGACCCAAGCTAACTTGAGAGCAGAATGGAACCAAGGTTCGTGGAATTAAAATAACAGCAATGGCTTTGTTTTCCATTTAGAACCTTTTTTCTTTTTTAAAAAATGATATTTTATTGATTATGCTATTGCAGTTGTCCCAATTTTTCCCCTTAGCTTCCCTTCCACCTGGTACCCCGCACTACCTCAAGCCATCTCCACACCATTTTTCTTTGGTGACTCCATTTCCTATACTGTACTTTACATCCCAATGGCTATTCTGTAACTACTAATTTGTACTTCTTAATCCCATGAGCTCTTCACCCATTCCCCCGCAACCTCTCCCATCTGGCAACCTTTTCTTAAATAAATCCCTTTAACATTTCATATAATAATGGCTTGGTGATGATGAACTTTAGTTTTTTCTTGTCTGGGAAGCTCTTTACCTGCCTTTTGATTCTAGATAATAGCTTTTCTGGGTAGAGCAGTCTTGGCCGTGGGTCCCTATTTTTCATGACTTGGAATGTTTCTTACCACTCCCTTCTCGCCTGCAGAGTTTATTTTGAGAAATCAGCTGACAGTTTTATGGGAACTCCCCTGTAGTTTACTAACTGCTCTTCTCTTGCTGCTTTTAAGATTCTCTCTTTACCTTTAATCTTTGGTATTTTAATTATGAGATGTCATGGAGTGAGCCTCTTTGCCTCCACCTTGTTAGGGATTCTGTGCTTTCTGGACTTGCATGTCTATTTTCCTCACCAAATTAGGGAACTTTTCTTTCATTATTTTTTCAAGTAGAGTACCAATTTCTTGCTCTTTCTCTTCTCTTTCTAGCACCCCTAGGATGCAAATGTTAGAATGCTTGAAGTTGTCCCAGCAGTTCCTTACTTTAACCGCATTTTTTTGAATTCTTTTTTCTTGTTGTTGTTTCAACTGGTTGTTTTTTGCTTCCTTATGTTCCACATCATTGACTTGATTTTCAGTTTCATCCACTCTACTGTTGTTTTGCTGTAAATTATCCTTTATTTCAATTAGTGAATCCTATGTTCCGATGATCTTTTTCATGCTTTCGAGGTCCTCACTAAGTTTCTTGAGCATCCTTATAACCAGTGTTTAAACTCTGCATCTGATAGATTGCTTATCTCCATCTTATTTAGCTGTTTTTCTGGAAGTTTTGATCTGTTCTTTCATTTGGGCCATGTTTCTTTGTCTCCTCATTTTGGTGGCCTTGCTCTGTTTGTTTCTATGTATTAGGTAGAGCTGCTTTGACTCTGTGTCTTGGTAGTGTGGCCTAATGTAGTAGGTGTCCTGTAGGGTCCAGTGGCACAGCCTCCACTATGACCCAAGCTGGGTACTCAAGGTGCACGCCTTGTGCAGGCTGAGTATACCCTTCTTTTGTAGTTGAGCCTCAATTGCTGTTGGCAGATCAATGGGAGGAATTTAACCCAGACCAGTCAGTGACAGGGACTGGCTGTGACCACTGACCACCAACCTCTGTGGAGGATCAGCCTGGTAGGTCAGTAAGCACAGTCAGCAGCAAATCCTGCCATTTGGTAGACATTCCAAAAATGTGTTACTGTACTGCATGCAAAAAGATAATAGGCTCAGTTAAGGTAAAGATAGACATTCGTCAAGGAAGATATCAGCCCAGCACATAAGTACTTGCCATGATGCGCATTTAGTTAAGAAGTTTTAATTTCAGATAATTTCATGTGGTTATTTTGGTGAATCTGTAAGTCTGCCATGCAGGCCTTCCCTGAGCTTTTCAGGTTTAGTATGTGGCTTCTTTTCTCTCCACGTTAGGATGGCCATTACTACAAAAACAAAACAGAAAATAACATGTGTTGGCAAGGATGCTGAGAAATTGGAACCCTTGTGCATTGCTGATGGAAATGTAAAATGATACAGCCATTGTGGAAAACTGTATGGAGATTTCTCAAAAAACTAAAAGTAGAATTACTATGGGATGCCACAATTCCACTTCTAGATATTTTCATCTGAAAGAATTGAAGGTAGAGACATCAAGAGATACTTGCACACCTGTTTGCATTGCAGCATTCTTCACAGTAGTCAAAAGTAGAAATAATGCAAGTGTCCATTAACAGATAAATGGATAAAAATAAATATGGCACACACATATAATAGGTTATTACTCAGCCTTAAAAAAATGAAATCCTGTCACACGCTATAATATAGACGAACCTTAAAGACATTATCCTAAGTAAAATAAGCCAGCTACAAAAGGACAAATAATGGATAATACCACTTATATGAGGTATGCAGAATAGTCAAATTCATAGAGACAGAAGGGAGAATGATGGTTTCCAGAGACCGAGTAAAGGGGGCACAGCCAGGTATTGTTTAATGGACAGAGAGTTTCAGTTTGGGCAGACAAAAATTTCTGGAGGTGTATGGTAGTGATGGTTGTACAATAATGTGAATGTACGTAATGCCTATAAGTGGAACACTTAAGATGGTAAAAATGGTAAATTTTATGTATGTGTATTTTTACTACACATACACAAAAGAGATAAGATTGGAGGTCAAAGTAAAGACCAAGAGTTACTTTGTTGCAGGCACCTGAGTGGGCACATGATAATGGCGGCTCAAACCAGGTTCAGGAAGAGAAGTAGATGGATTTGTGACACAAAATGGACAGGATTACATGCGGGTGTGAGGAAGGGACAAGGCTCATTACCCAAGTTTGTTTTTTATTTGGGCAACTATGTGGTACCACTTGCTAAAGTGAAAGCAAATGAGGAAGAAACTGAAGTAGAGAGAAGACAGGGAATGTATCAAAAGGAAGTCATTTTAAGCAAGTTGCAGGACAATTTACATGAAGGTTGGGTCATGAAGAAAGACTCCGTTCCTGTTCTAACAAGCTTGCAAACTTAGACCTTTTTTAACTTTCCAGTCCTGTATCAGTGCCTAGATATACATCTGGACCTCCAGGTAATCCTCTAATTATCCCCTGATAACCTCACATCGTCAGGCCATCTGATTATTCCCTTAAGGACTCACGCATGCATTCACCTGACAGCCATTACATACACCACCAGGACTGACCAGACCGCCTTGCATCTATAGGCCTGACTACCTGACATCTGACTGATAACCATCCTGAACCAATCCTAGGGCTAAGCAGAAGGGACTAATAATTCTCAATGTGTACTTTTTCCTATAAGAATCGTTAACTTCTCTTTTTACTTTGGAACACTGCTGGGTTTCTTCCTAGCTATATACACAGTTTGCAAACTCTAAGACCATTGAATAAGGCTCTATCATTTATTTCTAGCAAAGCATTCAGACTCTTTTAGAGCTTGTTTGACAGAACATATTCTGGGAAAAAAGGCAAATGTTTGTTTTTCTACATGATAACATTTTATAAAATATTTCATTGAGATATAATTAACACATAATACACTAGACATGTTTAAAATGTTGATTTGATAACTTTTGGCATAAGTGCATACTAAATTTGAAATGTATGATATTTTGATTTGTAATTATACCTATGTGTGTGCGTATGTGTGTATAAATTTTTTAATTTAATTTAATTTTTTTTTTTTTTTTTTTGTTCTTCATCCCCTGGCCTTCCTGGCACAGAGCTCCTAAAGGCCTTGGAATTTCCTAGGATGAGAGCGAGAGTGGTAAATGTGTTTTTGTTATGTTAATGAGGTGACTTTTGGAAAATACCTGAGGACCCATCATGTGATTAGAGGATTGGAACTTTCAGTTCCACCTCCCTGATTTCTGGAAAGGCCTGAATCAATCACCAATTGGCCATGATTTAATTAATGATGACTCTGTAAGAAAGCCTTTATAAAACCCCCAAAAGAGGGCATTTATTGAGCTTCTGGGTTAGTGAACATGTAGAAATTCAGGGAGAAAGCCCCCCCAGAGAGAGTATGGAAGCTCTGCCCCCTTTCCACATGCTTTGCTTTATGCATCTTTTATTTGACTGTTCTTGAGTTATATCCTTTGTAATAAATAAGCAATCCAGTAAGTAAAAGTTTCCTCTGGGTTCTTTGAGCTGCTGTATTAAATGAAATGGATCCAAGGAAGGGCTTGGGAACCTCCAATCTATAGTCAGTTGGTCCAAAGCACAGAAGACAACCTGCACTTGTGATTGGCATCCAAAGTGGAGTCAGTATTGTGGAACTGAGTCCCTGATCTGTGGAATCTGGTGCTGTCTCCAGGTAGGTAGTGTCAGAATTGAGCTGAATTGTAGGACATGCATTTGGTGTTGTGTGGAGGAGAGATTATTCCATGATATGACAACTATGATCCTCAAACTGGGTTGGGTCAGAACAGAGATTGTTTCCTGTAAACTCCACAAAAACTGATCAACACGTCCCCTCCGCCTTCCGTGTGCTGGTTCCTGGAATAGGCTCTTGCCCTGCCCCAGGCAAGCATGTAAGCTGTTTTCCCTTATGTGATGTAGGTCATACCCCAGTGCCCCTATCCATCCTCCCTGTCTTATATAATTTCTTAACACCCACCATATACACCACAGAGGATACCTATGCTCACTTACCACCACCCAAGATGAACCTCGAATGTAAATGTAAGTTCCCTTAACAAGCTCTTGATATGATGTTGGAGTTATACTTGTTCTTTGGTCTCTTGGCCATAGGAAATTTCCTCAGCAGATGGGTGAATTTTTTGGTAAGGGGAAAAAATCCACCCACTAGAAGTAGAATCTGAATTGGTGTCAGAATCATAAGATGACTGCTAAATATCCAAGTGGATATGACAAAAGGTTGGTTGTATATTTGGATCTGGGGCTCAGGGGAGCATTTGGAGCTAGTAATTTTGTAAACTACCACCACATAGGTGGTATTTAAAGATTAAAAGAGTTTGTTAGAAGTAGTAGTTCCCATTTCTTGAATATGCTCATGTGCTGGGCACATTTAATCTAACTTACTCTTAGCAACAACATTGAGAGGAACGTAGTATTACCATTGTGATGGAAAATGCTAGTCATAAACCAAAATCCACACTTCCCTTTATTTATAGAAATAAATTCTGGCTGGGATTTAGACACCAACCAGGTGCTACCTCTCCCAGCCCTCTTTGTGGTACATGGGTCAACATAACTAAGTTCTTTCCATGGAGTATGAATAAAAATAGCGTGGGCCACTTTTAGACTGGGACTCATGAAACAATGGTTTGCATTGTCTATGTTCTTTAACCTCGCCTACTGACAAAAATGGAAATGACCACAGCTAAAGATGGTAGAGATGATCTCAGCCTGGGTACCTGGATGACTGCATGGGACAGAACCACTTGCCAAACTGGAACACTCACTTTGGACTATTATATGAGAGAGCAGTAAACTACTTTATTCTTTAAGCTCTTGAATTCTGTTGCTCCCACTCTGTTACAGCAGTTTATTCACCTTATCTAATATTTTCATTTTATGAATCTTTGAAGAACTTAAGATGTCAAGGTCACAGAGCTATGGCCCAAATAGTGTTCTATCTAATTCCAATACCTTGACCCATTTATTGTCTCAGACCAGTAAAGACTGAGGAAAAGATTATAGCTTGGGAATATTAGGGTCCACAATTCAGAGCCAGCCTGGTAGGTAAGTGAGCACAGTCAGTAGCAAATCCTGCCATTTGGTAGACATAATTTAAGAGTATGTAGTTTGTACAACACTTGTCCTAGTGAAACTTTGCAGAAAAGTTGGAGGTCTTCCTATAACCAAGAGGGCAATGTGTTGTTTGATGCCCACATCATATATGGAAAGGAGACCCTGTAGAAGTCATGGACATTGAGATCTTTTATCTTCCAAATTATTCATTCTCTCAATTTTTCAGAATTTCTGGTTAACTCCCCAAATCTCTTTTCAAGATATCTGAAGGAGATGACTGCAGAGTACATGTAAGCTACACTCACTTTCTCCCAGCCTCAAATTGGATGTACAGCTAAATTATAGAGCAATCAACCTGAGTAACCAACTGAAGGCTGGCTATACTGAAATATTATAAACAAGTCTTCTTTAAAGAAGAAGCCATATAAAGGCTGGTAAAAAGAGTGGAAATGTGGAAAGGACTAACCCCCACACCCAGGTGTGTTGGCTGACAGCTGAGAATCTGGAGGGATATTGTGGCTGCAAAACTTGCTCCCACCAGGGTAGGGGGCTGGATGAAAGAAGGCAAGGAGAATAGGCAAATAGCATATATGCGGAACCCTTAGACACAGACAACGGTGTGGTGATGGCCAGAGGGAAGGAGGAGTGGGGGCTGGGCTGAGGTGGACAAAGGAGGGAGGAAATGGAAAAATCTGTAATAGTGTCAACAATAAAAATTAAGTTAAAAAGACTCCTTTCTCTCAGGAGCATGGAGATCCCCACTCAGAGATCCCCAACCCAGAGCAACAGAGATGGGGAAAAGAACCCCGCATAACATCTGGTGGTGGAACTCAATGGGGATTCAGTCTGCCTAGGGTACTCAGGTGCCACCTTCCCAAGGACGAGCTTTCCTATTGTTACAGTACCAGTCTTGGGAGTACACTGCCTAGTCTCCAACTGATGACAAGGCCACTCTGCCATAGTCAGATCCTGTGGAGGGGCCTGTTGTCTGTTCCCAGCAGTGACATTTGGGGCTGTCTTTTCCTGGGGAGGCTCTTGGAGGAGACTCAGAGAGTGACCAAACTGTGTAGCTTAGCAAAGAGGTCCAGTCTTCCCACACCCCCGGTTCACAGCTGGCACCCCTGCTCCAACCTGTTGAATCACTTGGCTAACCCCCCTGTTGATAATAGCTCTGCAGGGGGACCAGAGTGCCACATAGAGCTGGGTTTTTTGGACTGTGTCTCCCAGAGAAGCTTTTGTTTGGGAACTAAATGGGTGGGTTCCACTGTGTGTGGCCACATCATGGTGGAAGGGCAACTCCTATCTTCCCTGTGTGCTACCCTGGGAAGGAGAAGTGCCTGCCCCCTTCCTACATGCTTGTGGGCACCACCCCTAATAGGAGGCTGTTTGGATCAGCTCTGCCAATTCCTGGATACCCTGCCCTGCTGGGCTTAGTTCTGAAGGAAGAGGGGAGAGCAGCTAAGAGCTGGGATAAAGTGTGAGTACCTGGGAGGCTATTGTCTGGGATTCAACCAAAGTACTTAGCCAACTCTGCAGGCTGGGTTGGTATTACCTCCAGTGGGAGATTCTTTTGATCTGTCCCCTTGAACCTGGGGTGGCTGAGCTTGGTCCTACAGAGGAGACATGTGGCTGCACCCAACTTGAACTTGCATTGTGCCTCTCCAGGGGAAACCAGAGTTGGAGACTCTGGCAGAGACTGAGTGGTTTGGCTCTGGAGTAGGGGCCACTTTCCCCTCATTGAGTGTCTGACTGCATGTCCCCAAGCAGGGGATGCACTAGTCCTGTCCTCCCAACCCTTGTTGCCCCACCCTACTACCTCACAACCCAGGGAAGGGGCTATGATTTGCAGCCTGCCTGGGCCCCCTCTACAGTCTTTCTTCTGAAGGCTATAGAGGAAGACAGGCAATCTCAAGGGAGGCAGAGTGGCTGACAGGTGAGTTGGACTTCAGTGAGCATTGGTCCTTTTACAGATCTGCTCCCAGCTCTAAGCTAAAGGAAGCTGACCCGTATAGAGATTGGCCCCTCCCATGCACACCCATGTCCAATAGATACAGCCACAAACAGTAAATAATGTGGAACCTCCAAATAGGTAGGCTAAGGCTGGTCACACACAACGTCTGATATTGACCTGTACCTGAATCCCACCCAAGCAAACCCAGAACCAACACTAGTGGTGGGTTTCAGACCACACCAGAGCTTGACTCAAGTAGCCACACAAGCAGCACACCTAAAGGGGGATACCAGCAGTAACCAGATCCTGTTGGGAAAAGCTCAGTGTTGGAGGGCAGCCCCCTGCACAGTGTCTCATATACGGTGATCAAAGTTACTCTTATAGTAAGCCAACCTGAAGGATTAACGCCATCCATGAAAGGGCTAATAGCATTCAAGATTCAGCTACAACAAGAAGGTGCACATAACTCACAAGAAACATTAGTGGATAATGCTGTGGTACTTACACAATGGAATACTACACAGCAGTAAAAAACAGAAATTCTTACATTTTGCAATGGCATGGATGGACCTGGAGAAAATTATGCTAAGTGAATTAAACCAGTTAGTGAAAGAAAAACACCATATGATCCCACTTATATGAAGGATCTAATGAACACAATAAACTAATGAATAAAATAGTAATAGAAGCTCAGATGCCTGAAACAGCCTGACACGGCCAAAAAGGAATGGGGGGAGGGGAAGGAGGATGAGAGATGGTGAAAGGATTAACCAAAGGACATTTATGTACAACCCATTGCCCTGGACAACAATATGGGGATTGACTTAGGGAGGGAAGGAGGGTGGAGCTGGATGGAGGTGGAAAAAGGGAGAAAAAGTGGGAACAACTGTAACAGCACAAACAATGAAAAAATAAATAAAAAGAAACATTCCTGGAGCATGGAGCTCAGATGATCTGGAAGACTGTGTAACTAAGAGGTCAACAAGATGCCTTCATCAGAAAGCCATCATAACAAGTTTGTGAGTCATAGCAGATCTACCTGATATACAGAGACAAAATGTAAAGACAAAGAAATATGCCACAAATGAAAGGACAAGAGAAATCCACAGAAAAAAAAAATTAAATGAAATGGAAGCCACCAAAATACCAGACAAGGAATGGTTATAAGGATGCTCACAGACCTTAAGGGAAGAATGGATGATCTCAGTGAGAACTTAAACAAAGAGACAGTAAGCATTAAAAAGAACATAGAAACCATAAACAAGAACTAGTCAGAAATGAAGACTACAATATATTAAATGAATACATAAGAAGGAATCAACAGCAGGTTATATGAAATAGAAGATCAAATTAGTGATTTAGAGGACAAGAACAGTAAGCACCCAAACAGAGCATGAAAAAGAAGAGAATTTAAAAAAATGAGGAAAGTCCAAGGGACATCTGGGACAACACAAAGCACAACAACACTTGCATCATAGGGGTACCAGCAGAGGAAGAATATAAGCAAAGGATAGAAAGCCTATTTGAGCCCTGGCTGGTGTGGCTCAGTGGACTGAGTATAGACCTGTGAACTGAGGGGTTGCCAGTTCAATTCCCAGTCAGGAGTACCCAGTTGGGGGCAGGCAAGTGGCAATGGATTGATGTGTCTCTCGTATATCAATATTTCTCTACCTCTCTTTCTTTCTCCCTCTCCCCTCTCTCTAACAAGAAATAAATAAATAAATAAATAAATAAATAAATAAATAAAATCTTTAAAAAAATAAAAAAATAAATAATTTAAAAATAAAGAAAAAAAACTTATTTGAAAAAATACTAGCTGGAAACTTTTATAACCTGGGAAAGGAAAAAGTCACATGAGTTCACAGTCCCAGTCAAGATAAACCAAAAGAGACCTATATCAAGACACATTATAATTAAAATGGCAAGGCATAAAGACACAGAAAGAATCTTAAAAGCAGCAAGAGAAAAACAGTCAGTTACCTACAAGGGAGTACCAAAACCTGTCAACTGATTTCTCAACAGAAACACTTCAGACCAGAAGAGATTGTCATAAAGTATTCAAAGTGACAAAAAGAGTTGGTGTTGGGGTATAGTGGTGAGCATAGCTGCCTTCCAAAGTGATGAAAAGCAAGGACCTGAAACCAAGAATACTCCATTCAGCAAAGCTATCATTTAAAACAGAAGGTAAAATAAAGAGTTTCCCCCCAAAAAGCTAAAGGAGTTCATTGCCACCAAACCAGCATTGCATTATAAATGTTACAGGGCTTGTTTTAAAAAGAAGAACTAGAGAAAGGAACATAGGTATAAATAATAAATTGACAATAAATAAGTACATATCAAGAATAAACTTAAATGTAGATGGATTAAATGCTCCAATCAAAAGACATAGTATAGCTGACGAATAAGAAAACATGATCCATACCTATGCTGTCTATAAGAGACAAACCTCAGAAGAAAAGATACACACATACTGAAAGTGAAGAGATGGAAAAATTATTCCATGCAAATAGAAACAAACAAAAAAAGCTGGGGTAGTAATACTTATATGTGACAAACAAACTTCAAAACAAAGACCATAACAAGAGACAAAGAAGGTCACTATGTAATACTAAAGGGATCAATCCAACAAGAAGATATAACTCTTGTAAACACATATGCACCCAATATAGGAGCAACTAAATATATAAAGAACATCTTGGAGGACTTTAAGGAAGGGATCAAGAGCAATATAGTCATCATAGGGGATTTTAACACCTCACTGTCACCAGTGGATAGACTTTCCAGACAAAAATCAACAAAGAAACAGTGACCTTAAGCAACACACTTGTTCTCATGGTTTTAATTGGTATTTACAGAACATTTCAACCCAAAGCAGCAGAATATACATTTTTCCCAAGTGGACATAAAACATTCTTAAATATAGACCACATGTTAGGGCAGAAAATAAGTCTTAAATTCAAGAAGATTGAAATCATATCAAGCATCTTCTTTGATCACAATGATATGAATCTAGAAAACAACTACTACAAAAAACCCGAAAAACATTCCAACATATGAAAAATAAATAGCATGTTAATAAACAATATTAACTGTTAACAGTGAGATCAAGAAGGAAATAAAAGTTACCTGGAAACAAATGAAAATGAATACACAACAACCTAAAATGTAAGATGCGGCAAAGGCAATCCTGAGAAGGAAGTTCATAGCATTAAAAAACAAGAAAAATCTCAAACGATCTAACCATACTCCTAAAAGAACTGAAAAAAAATCCCCAATAAATAAAGCCCAGGGTTAAGTAGTAAGGAAGAAATAATAAAGGTCAGAGTGGAAATAAAAGACATAGAGACTAAAAAAACAATAAAAAAGATAAAAGAAAACAAGAACTGGTTTTTTAAAAAGGTAAACAAGATTGATGAACCTTTGACCAAAGTCAACAAAAAGAGAGATGATCCAAATAAATAAAATCAGAAATGAAAGAGGAGAAGTAAAACTGACATCACAGAAATACAAAAGACTGTAAGAAAATACCATGAACAACTAACTATATGCTAACATATTAAAGAACTTGGGTGAAATGAATATATTCCTGAAAATATACAATCTTTCAAAGCTGAATCAAGAATAATCAGAAAACCTGAATAGACTGATTACAACTAATGAAATTGAAGCAGAAATAAAAAACTTCCCAACAAACAAAAGTCCTGGGCCAAATGGTTTTATAGGCAAATTTTACCAAATGTTCAAAGAATAGCTAATACCTATTGTTCTCAAACTACTCCAAAAATTTCAAGAGAAGGGAAGATTTTTGAACTCTTTTTACAAAACCTGCATACCCTGATTCCTAAACCAGATAAAGACACTATAAACAAAGAAAATTATAAGCCAGCATCCCTGAAGAATAGAGATGCTAAGATCCTCAACAAAATATTAGCAAACTGGATTCAGCAATACATTGAAAAGATCATACACCACAATCAAGTGGGATTTCTTTGGGGATGTAAGGTTGGTACTATATTTACAAATCAATAAACATGATGCATCACATAAACAGTATGAGGATAAAAATCACATGATCATATCAATAGATGCAAAAAAAAAAGCATACAATAAAATCCAATACCCATTTATGACAAAAGCTCTCAGCAAGGGGGCAATAGAGGGGACATACCCCACTGATATAAAGGCCATAAATAAAAAACACACAGTCAACATAATACTCAATGAGCAAAAGTTAAAAGCATATCCCTTAAGATCAGGAATAGGACAAGCATGTCTGCTTTCATCACTCTAATTCAACATAGTACTGGAAGCGTTAGCCACAGCAATCAGACAGGAAGAAGAAATAAAAGGCATCCAAATGGGAAAGGAAGAAGTAAAACTGTCATTATTTACAGGTGACATGATATTGATATTATACATAAAAAATCCTATAGACTCTGCCAAAAAACTACTAGATCTAATGAATGAACTTGGCAAAGTAACAGGATATGTAATCAATATTCATAAATCAGTGGCATTTTTATATACCAAAAATAAACTATCAGGAAAAGAAATTAAGAAAACAATGCCATTTACTATTGAAACAAACAAAAACATAAGGTACCTAGGAATAAATTTAATCCAGGAGGTAAAAAACCTATACTTGGAAAATTGTAGGACATTGAAGAAAGAAACTGAGGAAGGTACAAATAAGTGGAAGTATATTCTGTGTTCATGGATTAGAAGAATTAACATCATTATATTGTTCATACTACCCAAAGCAATCTATAGATTCAGTGCAATTCCTATTAAAATACCAATGACATATCTCACAGATCTAGAACAAATATTTCAAAAATTTATATGTAAACAATAAAGACCCCAAATAATCTCAGCAATCTTGAGGAAGAAGAACAAATTCAGAGGGATCACAATACCTGATATCAAAGTATGCTGCAAGGCCATTGTAATCAGAACAGCCTGGTACTGGCATGAGAACAGGTATATAGGTCAATGGAACAGAACAGAGAGCCCAGAAATCAACCCACACCTTTATGGGCAGTACTTGACAAAGGAGGCAAGAGCATACAATGGGGTAAAGACAGTTTGTTTAATAAATGGTGTTAATGAATATTGGACTGGTACATGCAAAAAGAAAAAAAATCTAGACCACCAACTTATACCATACACAAGAATAAGCTCAAAATGGATAAAAGACTTAAATGTAAGTCATGAAACCATAAAAATCCTGGATGAAAATATAGGCAGTAAAATCTCAGACATCTCTCACAGCAATATTTTTGCCAATATATTTCCTAGGGCAAAGGAGATAAAGGAAAAAATAAACAAATGGGACTACATCAAACTACAAAGTTTTTGCTCAGAAAAAGAAACCAACTAAATGGAAAAGGAACCCACTGTATGGATGTACATACTCGCCAATGATACATGTGATGAGGGGTTATTTTCAAAATGTATAAAGAACTTACACAACTCAAACAATCCAATGGAAAAAAGGAAAAAATGTTCTGAATAGAGGTTTCTCCAAAGAGGACACACAAACGGCTAATAGATGTATGAAAAAATGTTCAACATCACTAGTCATCAGAGTTGCAAATTAGAACCACAATGAGATATCACCTCACACCTGCCAGAATGGCCATCATTAATAAATCAATCATGTGCTGTGAGGATGTAAAGAAAAGGGAACTTTTGTGCACTGTTGGTGGGAGTGCAGACTGTTGTAGCCACTGTGAAAAACAGTATGGAGTTTCCTAAAAAAATTAAAAATGGAACTGCCTTTTGGTCCAGTGATTCCACTTCTAGGAATATATCCTAACAATCTCAAAGCACTAATTTGAAAGAATATATGCATCTTTATGTTCATGGTAGTGTTTTTTACAATAACCAAGATCTGGAAACAGCTCAAGGACCTGGCCCATAAGTGGGTGAATGGATACAATAACTGTGGTACTTTTACGCAACGGAATATTGCGCAGCTGTAAAAAAGAAGGAAATCGTACCTATTGAGACAGCGTGATGGACCTAGAGATTACTATGCTAAGTGAAATAAGGCAGACAGAGAAAAACATATACCATATGGTGTCACTTATATGTGGAATCTAATGAACAAAATAAACTGAACAAAATAGAAACAAAGGCATGATATAAGGAACATACTAATAGCTTTCAGAGGGGAGGGGAAAGGGGGAACTGGATGAAAGATGGTGAAAGAATTAGCAAAACAACACACACACACACACACACACACACAAAACACATAGACAAAGACAACAGTGTGGTGATAGCCAGAGGGAAAGGGTGTGGAGAGTGGGTGGAGGTGGGCAAAGGGGGGAGAAAATGGGGAAAGAAAGGGATTATGCTTGGGGAGATGGACCCATGATGATACGGTGTACAGATGATGTTTTATTGAATTGTACACTTTAAGCCTGTATGGTTTTGTGAACCAATGTTACCAATAAATTCAATTAAAATAATAATAATAATAATAATAATAATAAAAGATATATGATAAAATAGATGTATTAATGAGAAAGGAGATCTTTGGTTTTGCATTCTATGATGAACAAATAGAGAGACTAAGAGTTGTTACAGATTTAAAAAGGACTTCGTGGCTGGGATGAGAAAAAGTGAAGTCTTGATCTTTATGTCATATGGCTGAATAAATGCTTCCTCCTGTAGTATGATGACATCAACCCAAGGGGAAGGCCTAAGGCGATGAGAGAGAGGCCACAAGACTGACCATGGCCAAAGGAAGCATGGCCATCGATGCAGGGGCAGACTGGTTACTCTAGGTAAGCACAGTAGTTGACCTGGCATTGGCCGTCGGTGTGGCTTGTTGATCGCCCACTGCCCCCTTCAAAACCAAGGCAAGTAGAGGTCACTAGTTCTGTGGTTGTTGGAATCTGCACCTGAAGGATGAGAAGCTGTTAGACCTCTAGGATTGATTCCCAGCTCTAGGTCACCGAAAAATTTAGGCACCCAAATTAGAATGCCTTTTAGAATTAAAGGGGACATTATTAATGATTACCCCCACACAACTGGGTAAAATGACAAATACTACCTTGGGGAAACTAGGACTAATAGTCACCCTACTCCCCACTAACCAGCTCCTGAAAGGGCCTCTAGAGTCTCCACCCTGATGCATTGGCTTTAATATATGAGCATCTCTAAGGATTCCTCACAAAGTTCTTTTTTTTACACCTCGGCCCCGTGTTATTTATTTTTCTGTGTTTGCTTTGAATCAAGTTGCAAAATTCTGGATTAATAAAAAGAATACTTAACATCTTCTTATTTTAATAAGTGTTCTAAGGAGGCTAATGGTCATTTCAAGTTTGCCCTTGTTTTCTGTGGTTCTTCCGGGAGAGCTGTCTAGAGCTACCCAGAGCGATGGCATAGAAAATGAAGTATCAAATCTTAAAAGGAAGATGCCTCAAATCCTAAGGAACTTTCTGACCTATTTATGGGCTAAACTCACAGAGTTACAAGTCTACAATGTGTTTCTTTTGATTTTCAGCAGCAGCACATTTTGTGTGTCTTAAAATCTACATTTAAAAAAATACTAAAAGCTAGACATGAGTGGTCACAGGGTGAACTGCCCCTCTTTGGTTGGTTGCACCACCCATGCCTGCTTTCTTCTGTTTACCTGGTTAATGGAGGCATGAAGTTGCAGAGATAGGTAACTGACTCTGGTTCTATTGTTTGTGAAACCAAATTTATTGATTACACCCCTTCCTGGACTGTCTTATCCCTAGAAAATGGTTAAACTAAAATCCCATCACTCTTGGCATTCCTAAATATGATGGCTTTATCTTGAGGACCTCTGCTACCTGCTGTTTTTGATTACTGGGCAGGCCCTAACCATGTTTTTGGGTCATTGTTCTCCCATCTTTCCTTCTGCATGTCTCCTTTTTGATGGTGTGTACCTTGAGGTCCTGCTGGAAGTGCTGGTGTCTTGGGGGCAGGGATCCCAGCTAGATAGAGAATGGGTACTTTGCTTTACCTTGAAAGAATTCTTTTGCAACATTGACTTTTTTGGGGGGTATATTTTATTGATTATTCTATTACAGTTGTTTCATTTTTTTGTCCCCTTTATCCCTTCCACCCTGCATCCCATTCCATTATCCCCGCACTTCTTAGTTCATGTTTATAGGTTGTACATATCAGTTCTTGGACTTCTCAATAATATAGACCATGTTGTGTGCATGCTGAGGCCTGTCAGTTTGTGTTAGTGCTCAATAAATCCCATGCCCATGAGTTGGCTCCACCTCATAAAACTCCTACTTAATTAAGTATGACACATGAAATTGGAAGCCTCTGCTGAGGCCCAGAAGACCTGAGCATGTACATGTGCTCTTGCTGTTTCTGTCCTGACGCTGGTGATCCCCTCACATGGCTGCAGAGAGAGTGTGCCTTCTTCGCCCAACTGAAACACTGTCGCCTAGGGCCATGGAAGAGACACCTGACTGTTAGAGCCCCCTCCTGCTCAGTCAGAATTTAGCACTCAGAGGCCTCTTGGGGTCTTGGTTTTTGCAAATTGTGTTTCATAAATTTTGAAGTAATTAAAAATAAATAACAAAAAACATCTCATCATCGATTGGGAGAACGTCTGGGTCATTGGTGGTTTACAAATACTATTTAATATGTCCTTTGCTTCAGCAGAGCTTAGAGCAAAGGGGAATCTGACATTTAGATCCTAATCATCTGAGGTAAAATGAACAGAGTCCAACTTTTCTCATGATAGCACTAAATAATAATAATTAATGCCAGGTGCTTCCGAATGAGTCCTTCTAAGCATCAGTCAAAAGAACTTTATGATTAAAGTTTGTCAAAAAAGAAACCCATGAAATCACCATAGGGCCACATCCTGATCAGAGGTCGGCCCGGGGCTAAGAGAAGGGCTGGCAAAGAGCTGCGGCTGAGTCACGCAAGTTGCAAGGATCACCACGATCTTCTAGGGCACGAAAATAGACCTTTTTTTTTTCAGTCAACATGATAAAA
The DNA here is from genome assembly GCA_004026545.1 of Mormoops blainvillei. NCBI lineage: Eukaryota > Metazoa > Chordata > Mammalia > Chiroptera > Mormoopidae > Mormoops > Mormoops blainvillei. The sequence continues at coordinate 90,734 of PVJD01000024.1, read as the reverse complement.
CCTTAATTCAGTTTAAAGACTTTATACAGTCTAACACAAAATGTAAGAGGCTTTTCCTGGTTTACCCATAGGCTCTTTCCACTACAAAGACATTTTAGGGCATTTAAAATAATGGGTTTCTTCCTCGATAATATAGCATAGATTGTAGAAAGAACATGAACATTGCCCACAGATTTACTGGTCATGTGACATTAGAGTTACAGCCCCCTGGTATCCTCAGGGGATTGGTTCCAGGACCCCTGTGGATGTTAAAATCTGAGGATGTGCAGATCTCTTATAAAATGGTGTTGTATGTGCATGTAACTTACGCACACCCTCTCGTATAGTTGTACTTTAGATCACTTCTAGATTACTTATAATACCTAATACAATGTAAGTGCTGTATAAATAGTTGTTAAACTTTATTGTTTAGGGAATAATGACCAAAGAAATCTGTACGTGTTAAATACAGATGCAAACATTGCCGGTCTAACTTAAATAGTGCATAATCAGCAACAACGTGTGCTCCTCTATCCCATCCCAATTATTTTTAATCCGCAGTTGGTTGAACCCCAGGATGCAGAACCTGTGGTTACAGGGGGCTGTACTTCCTCTCTAAGCATCATCTCCTTGTTTCCAAAATGGCCTGACATTTCTTGCTTTATGAGGTGGCAGTGAAGTTTAGGACCTAACATGACACAAAATGCATGTGACACAAAATGATTATTTAAAAAAATATGGTGGATATCTCCCTGTCTCCTGGGATGGAGGCAGAATAACCTTCTCTACCTATCTTTTTCCTTCTTACAGATGTGACATGGACATAAGAGCCACAGAGTGATGAGGAATCATCTTTCTCAAGGAGCAGTTCTGCCAGCTTTTGGCTACAACTCTGGCACTCTGTCCAACTTGCTATGGAGCTGGGTGGGAGCCATCCTCGGCTAGAGCTGGGGGCTATGATAAATGACAGGATCAAAGAACAGACTGAACAGCCGTGACTCCGGACATGTCTCGGGAAGGTCAACTTCCTCCTGCATAGTCCTGGCCTCAACACCATCTTGTCCCCAATCACAGCTAGGGGTGGTGGCCATGAACGGCATTCAGTCAATGGGTTACTCTGCTGTGTACCTGGTGTATCAGGTATTGTTCCAGGCTCTGGGGATGTGGCAATGCATAAAATAAATGAAAACCCCAGTTCTCTTGATCCTTATATTGTGGTGGAAAATAACTGAAGTGTATAACTCCATCAGTAAATATTTGTTGTCTTGAACAGAATTATCCACCTGTGGGCACCACTACTCCTGAACAAAAGCTCTGTATTTGCATTACTTCTTATTCCCCCCTGGCTCCTCTTTGAGTTGGGCCCTTGAGATGTTAGCTTGTGGGGGGACCCCATTCCCTGGGTACCTGCTGAAAGGTAGCTGGATGTTCCCATGCACCCAAACCTTTGAATTCCACACAGAAAGCTACTTTCATAGAGCAAGACCTTGGTGTGGATTACAAAAAAAAACAAAGAACAAAAACAAACAAACAAAAGTCCCAGGGGCAGGACATCCAAAATGATGATGTGAAGAGCTAGGAAAACACTGTTCACATTGAAACAGCCATTTAACTGGTGAAAATTATTTTAAAAAAATAAAGCACAACCCAACAACCGTTTAAAACCTCTAGTTATTGTTCTAAGGGCACATGTCAAAAAGGGAGAATCATTTGAGAAAATCTTAAGACCCCTAAGGAGAGCAAAAGTCTGTGGCACTTGAGCCAAGACATGCTTTCCCCACCCCCACCTCAAACTCAGGGTGATGATAACTCTAATCTGGGCAGGAGGAGCACAGGGAATGGGGTTCTCCAGCACATAATCTAGGCTGCAGCTTCCCTTTGGAGGGGCAGATCATTTGCATCTCTCATTTTCTCTAGCCTTTGTTGTGGAAGTGGTGCTCCTTGTGGGCATGGTGTTGAGAACTTGGGCTCTTTTCCCCACATAGCACCTGTTTGTAGGCTGAGGTTTTACCGAGAATACTGGAACCTGATTGAACCACTCCAGCTTGTCCCTGGGGTGGAGCTGAGACAACCAGGGACCACCATCCCTTTCAGTGCATGCTCAGAGAGCAGGGATGGGGCCCCGGGGCTGGCTTGAAAGCAATCTCTATGCTACACAGAGACCCAACAACAAGGGGCTTAAGCACAGCCTCTCACCAAACTAAAGGGGTGACTTCTAGAACGCCAGATATAAAATGAAATCACATTTATTCCTGGTTCTCTGTAAGACTACATATGCCTAAGGCTTCACCTTCTCAGCAAATAGATACTGAGCTGCTAGTCCCAGGTCGAAGACACCATAAGCTCCCTGAACTGTGACCGTGTCTCCAAGTCACACACCCATCCCACAGTAAAGTGTGAAAATATAAGTGGCTAAGGGGCTTAACCACACTTTGACAAATGAGAGGTTTATGCAGACCTAGGGTGATCCCTAACAAGCCAGCTAAAAGGCACAAGCAAGGAAAAATATCTGAGGAGGAACATCAGATACTTCACACAGATTTAGTTCAGCCAAATCACTAACCAATTAAATAAACAACCAAATTAACAAGAAAATCAGTATCCTGACTATAATATGCTATCTAAATATCCAATTTTCAAGAACAACAACAAAAATTATTAGCCACACAAAGAAACAGGAAAGTGTGGCCAATATGCAGAAAAAAAGAGGCAACAAAAACTGCCTTGGAGGTGGCCCAGACATTGGACCAGGTAGATAAACACTTCAAAGCAGGTATTATAAATATGTTCGAAGAACTAAGAAAACCATGTTTAAAGAATCAAAGGAGAGTATGATAAATGGAGAATTCCACTGAAGGGGTAGAAATTATAAACAAAAACCGAATGGGAACCATGGAGTTGAAAACCACAGAAACAAAAATGAAAGTTCAATAGAGAGGCTCAACAGTAGATCTGAGTTGCTGGAAGAAGGAGTCAGTAAACTTTGAAGCTAGCTAGATAAAAAACTATTTAACATGAAGAACAGAAAGAAAAAAGAATAAAGAAAAATGAGCAGAGCCTCAGAGAAATATTGGACATGTAAGCACACCAACATTTATTTAATGGGAGTCCCAAAAAGTCTATGGAAGATCTTTCTGTGTAGAACTGTTCAAACAGGATTATATTATCCCTCTAGAGGGTATCTATAAAAGGTTTTTCAAAGTTTGTTGACTGACAACTATGATAAGCAATATATTTTACATTATATTGTAATAGTTGACCACATACGTGTGTATGCCCACTGGAAACAGAAATTTCATGAAATAATATTTACCTTATTGTATATAATTTACTCGAATTTTTAAAAGTCTCTTTTATTTAAAAAAATTTATATTGATGGTCGCAGCCCACTGAAATTATATCATGTTACTCTAATGAGTACCCTACTGGGTTAAGAAATATAAAGGGGGACCCCAAACCCCAGAATTTATTTATAAAAAATCGTGTATTTATTCTTATATGTTTAAACTTCAATCACCTTCAAAGTACTTTCCACCTGATGCAATGCACGTATTGAGATTTTTTTTTCCCACTGCTCAAAATGGTTTTTGAGTGCATCAATTTTGATGTCCTTTAGTGCTCCTGCCATTTTTTATTTCACCTCTCACACATCGGTAAAATAAGAAAAGTCCCTTTGAGGACTTTTTTCATCTTGGAAAACAAAAGAAGTCCTCAGGTTGAGATTGGGTGAATAGGGAGGGTGGGGCATGGGGGTCACGCCATTTTTGGTCAAAGCTGCTAAACACTCAAGTGTGGGCTGGGGTACTCATAAATCATTCATCGTGAAATGGGTAAATGCATCAAAAGAGTCTTCAAAAACATTCACCAAAGTCAATCACAGTCTCTTCTAACCACACCAGCTGGTACACTGATACAGACGGGCTCCTAGAACACTCACCTAGTAGGGGGAAACCTGTACAACAGGGTACCCCCACTCCAGAGGAGAATTCTTGTTTTTTTTGGTCCCCACTTGTATGCCTGGCATAACCAGTGGGTTCTCAGCATCTCCCCTCCTCTTTTGGTGTGCTTCTATCTTGCCTGACCCACAGAGTTCCTTCAATATTTATTCATTCCCCAGTGAATGTGTAAGTCAGTGATTTATTGAGTACCAATGGTGTACCAGACATGCTCTAGGCTCAGGGGATCTACCATTGAATAAAATAAATCTCTGCCTTCTTGGTCCTCACATTCTGGTTGAATGAAACAAATGTTTAAAACTACAGTGAGTGAAATATGTAGCATGTTAGATAGTAATAAATGCTATGAAGTAACAAGAAGCCAGGGAATTGGTATAAGGAGGGTTTATGGACGCACTTAAGTACAGATCTGAAAGAGGTGAAAATGAGCCATGAAAACATGTTGCAGAAGAGCCTTATAAGCAGCAGGAACAGCAAATGCAAAGGCTCTGAGGTGGAGGCCTGCCTGGAAAGCTCAAGAAATAGCAGGAAGAACAGAATGATTGAGGTGGATTGAGCAAGAGGAACATAATAAGAGAGGAGGTCAGAGAGATAGCAAGATCAGATTATGTGGGGCTTTGTAAGACTTTGTTTGGCTTTCTTTCTGAGTAAGATGAGAAGGTACTGGAGAGCTGTGAGCAGTAAGATGACATGATGTGACACACACATTAACAGTACCACTCTGGCTGCTGAGTGGAGATTAGGCTGAAGAGGCAAGGAAGGATCCAGGAAAAACAATTAGGAAGCATTCGTAGTTTTGTCACCAGAAAGGGACCGGGCCCTGAGCAGGTCTGCCTCGGGCCGGCCAGTAGGATGTGGGTTCTTGACTTCAGGTGGGAAAGATTTCACAAAAGGAGTCCAAGTGATTTTGACAGTACATTTATTAAAGCTGGGGACAGTGAAACAAAGGAAGGGCTTAGGGTAGAAAAAGCAACAGGAAAGAGACAAAGTGGTGCTCTGCTTTGGCTCTCTAGAAACATTAGAGTAAGTTCAGGGGATTAGCCTGGGACGAGCTGCCCCCATCTGCTGCTCCCCTGGTTGCAAATCTCATGGGATCCCTTAATGCTTAGGAGAGAAAAGTAAAGGTGCACGCCTGAGAGGGAAGAAAAGTGTGAGTGTGCTTTAAGGAGAGCCTGTGCTAGGCCTTTTTCTTAACGGTTATCTGTTTTCTAAAGGTGGAAATTTTAGGTGGGGGGTAGGGGGCATCTTAGGAGAGGATCTCAATAGAATATTCATTAGTTTTGTGCTGATGTGCCAAGATGAGATTTATTCCCCTGACTTCATCAGTCCTTGGGTGTGGTTGGCATAAATGGCACTAATTGGATCCTGTGATTCAAACTATTTACCTTCTGGTTGGGGAGAAGAAGTGTAAATCATTTATTCTTAAGTGTCTTTGGTTAGAGAAGATACGATTTTGCAATTTACTAGATGGCCGTAAACTGCTTGGCCATTTGACTATCTGTCTCACTTTCCCTATTCCACTTGTCCTGCTGACTAACCTGTCTCAGTTTAGGTGAGAGAAGATGGTACAGCCAGACCAGGGCAGGAGCAGTGAAACTGGTGAGTGGTGGCTGCATTTGGATCTATTTTGAAAATAGAATTGATAAATTTGTTATGGATTGGATGAGGGATGCAAGAAACAAGAGTCATGGATAGGACTGTTGACATAAGAAATACCCAAATATGTAGAGAATTTTTATGAGTTTATTTGCGCCAAAATGGCAACATATGCTAGGTTGCAAAACTCTCAAGTGCTCCAAAGAATAAGTTTTGAAGCTTCTTTTCTGCATTTGAAATTAAGGAAGAAATGTCAGGAAGATTACATGAAGGTGGGAGAAAGCAAGGCAAAGACTGGATTATAGGAGAGTTAAGATTGTTTTCTCACACTTTAGAAGGAGGGGTGAAAAAGTGGTCATGCATAAGAAGGAAGGGGGCATTTCAAAAGTGTGCTCACCTAGATGCACAGAAACAATGGACAGGGCTTGCTTAAGGCAAAGATAAGACTTTTACTACAGAATTTATAAGCCTGGGACATGACTACCCACCATGGCCTGCCCAGTTAGGAATTTATGGTCAGATCACCCTGTGAGATTACTTTCCATAGAACATTCATCCCCCCGCCCTCCCCCCGGCCCCCCCGCACCCCGCTCCACCTGCCCTTGCTATGGGACCTTCCTCAAATACTAAGAAGCTCATTTTGTGTCCCCTACCATTAAATATGATTTCAGATGGTTGGAGATGAGGGAGATATTTACATTAAAATAGATGATATCTGAAGATCAGGATTCTAGATACATTAAAAAAAGTAGTGAAAAGCTATGATTCTGTCTGATAAGAGAGGCAGTTGGATCAGACACACTGGGGTGTAGCCCCTGTCCTTATGCTCTTTTCCATCCCTAAATCTCATGCTACTGACACTCTGATGGTAACTACTGACCTAGCTTTACATCATTGGTAACCATGATTTCTGTCTTCTTTGTTTAATCTGAGCAAAAGCAAACTGATCAGGAGAAATTGGGTTTACCCTCATCTGTTCCCTGCTTCATGTTTGAACAGGAGGAAAATCTCCCCTGCAAATTAGGACACTCTCTGTGTCCACTTTCTGTTTTGGTCCTGTCTGCTCATTTCTGTTGGAGGAAGCTGAGGATTAAAGAGGCAGGTGGCTGTGGGTCGTCCACCAGTGTGTGCTAATATCGCCCCCTGCTGTCGCAGCACTGTCTGGGACCTTCTGTGTGCTCTCTGTGCCTACATCTGATTCCAAGGAGACAGGTAGCCTTAGTTCTTCCTCACTCAGCAAGACTAGATGTCTGGGAGGAGATTGGATGTAATTAGTGCCTTACTTTTCCATTTCTAGCAGTATGGTTTAGTTGACATTATTTTCAACAAATGTTATGTACTTGTACTATGAAGAAACTGTCCTTACATAGCTAGCAGAACTAAACGAATCCTTTCAGGGACTGAGAATAGCTTCTCCATAGCATGCTTAAACACAATTTCATCTTTAAGTTTGAAACACTTTCTTCATTGGCACTTTGCCTGTGCATGAAGGGAGCCGTGCCGTTAAAGATGATACTGCTGAAAATGATTCTTCCTCCTAAGTCTCAGTAAATAACAAACTACATGTTTATGAGTGGACAAAATTAGCCCTCCCTGTACATGATGTAAAATATACAGCGTGAACACTTTCTACTAAGTAGAAAACTGAGAATTCACCCTTGAAAAGCTTAGTAAGGAAAGCTGCATGGTGCAGTTCACAGGTCAGCTGATGTCTTGGAGGTTGCCTTTGTTTCTGCCTTGGGCATGCTGATACATCAGTACCACATCGGTCAGCCATACTTGAGTATTCATACAGAAGGTGTGGTCTCCGAGGCAGGTTGCTTTTGCACATTCATAGTCCCAGATGGCACAGTCCCCTCTCTTACTTCATTAGTGTTTTGAATGGGGTAGTCTTTATTGGTGGGTTCTTTGAGTAAATTGTCCTTTAGATCGATGGGTCAACACTAATCCAATGAAACCATTCGCGTTAAATCAAAGCCACTCTGAATAATGTTTTTCCCCTGTGGAATTCATCTTTACATGACTATACAAGATGTTGCAGTGAATTGTGCACTATTGCACCTCACTTAAATGGAGAGATTAGATAAAAGGGCTCCCTGCAGCTGAGGGTCCCCAGATCCTCTGTGGTTATCACTCAGGTCCTGAGTTGGGAAAGAGATGTAGGAACCTAGTCAAAAACGGTTTTCAGAGCCAAATATCCAGGATTTTCTTTCTTTCTTTTTTTTTAACTGACTTTGCTGATTTTGGCAAACTCTTTCACTTACAACACAGTGCATTTACAAATAATAGAGTGATTTGGGACAGGAGAGCAAGTGTTTCCTGATGATATAATCAGATTTCATTGTTTAAGATATTACCACTATAAGAGACAATCAATTTTTTTTACACCATGCATTGTTTCAATAACATGTTTTTGCCCAGTGAATTAGTAGCACATAGAGATGGGAATTACAAGTATGTGGGTCTATGCATTTATAAATGTTTCACAAATTAAAATGATTTATACACTAAACTGAATCATTTAAAAACTGATAGAAAGAAAGTGGCTAAATACAGATAATAGTTTGATAAAAGATACTAAAAATCAAGTATACAAAAATACTTTATTGAAACAATAGACAGTAAATTTATTTTTTAAATTTTTCTTAAAGAATGTTCAGTTTAAGTTCATTATGCTCTTCTTATTTTTTTTAAAGATTTTATTTATTTATTTTTAGAGAGAGGTGGAGGGAGAAATAAAGCTAGAGAAACATCAATGTGTGATTGCTTCTCGTGCCTCCTCTGGGGACTGGCCCCCAACCCAGGCATGTGCCCCAACTGGGAATCGAACTGTGACTCTTTGGTTCACAGGCTGGCGCTCATCCACTGAGCCACACCAGCCAGGGTTAGGCAGTAAATTTAAAAAGACAAAATAAAGATGGTTTCATGTTGTTTTTTTCAGGAGACAATTCGATTGTTGCTAGAAGCATATGTGTGGGGTCTAGTTTTTTCTAGAATGGTGGGTCTAAATGAGATGGTTTGTTGTGCAATTAAAATGACAAAATATTTTAAAGACTTACACTGGTTTTATGTTGGGTTGACTGGAAAGTTTGTTCAGTTTTTTTCCGTACAATGGCTCTAGTAGTACTTAATTGTTCGAACATCATTTGAGATAATTTTGTTAGATTGTATTGTGACAGCTGTTACATCAGTGTGCATTTAAAAAAACTTACGAAAATAGGTGAAATTTTGTGCAGCCATTTTAATATTGAAGATGGAAGAAAACATACAACATTTTTGGCCTATTATGTTTTATTATTTCAAGAAAGGTAAAAATGCAACTGGAATGCAAAAAAAAATTTTTGTGCAGTGTATGGAGAAGGTACTGTGACTGATCGAATGTGTCAAAAGTGATTTGCAAAGTTTCCTGGTACTATTGACATTTTGGTCACATAATTCTTTGCTGTGGGGCTGTCTTATGCATTGGAAGATGTTTCACAGCACCCGACCTCTGTGCACTAGAAGCCAATAGTGGAGGATAGCTGACATACTCAAAGTATCCAAATCAATAAAGTTATTGGTGAAAATTAAAAAATGTGTCTTTTATTTTATAGAAAAAACTAAATGGACTTTTTGGCCAACCCCATAGATGTGAAGTTATCCTCACCTAAGCTTATCACAAGAACCAAAACCATAAAAATTGGAAAATAGAAGAAATTCAGACTCTGAGACCTACTTTGAGGATTTAGAGATTCTCAGTTAATTAGGGTTTTATTGTGTGGTTTTAAGCATTTCTTTGAATTTGAGTAAAAAGTGTTCATTTTGAAATAATTTTAGACTTAGAGAAAAGTTGTAAAAAAAAAGTAGAGAGAATTCCTGGCTATCCTTCATCCAGATTTTCCTACTGTTAACATCTGACACATATGTATTATAATGATCAAAATCAATAAATTAACATTTGTCCAATGTTATTATCTAAAGTACAGACTTTACTTTTTTTTTTTATTAATGTCCTTTTCTTTTTTTGTTCCAGGATGAAAGACAGGGTCCCATACTGCAGTTAGTTGTCATTTCTCCTTAATTTCCTCCAGTCATCACACTGAACTTTCATAACGACAAGGAGAGTACAAACACTTTACATTTCTGTGCTGCTTCCCAATCCTTCATCCCTGGGATTTAGGGTTCTGTCTTACAGTGGACCGTCCCAGAGGTTAAAGCTCGGAAGGTGCCCTTTCTGCCACAAAGCAGTTTGAGAACTTCCCTGAGACTTACCGACAATCAAGAGAGACTGGGGGCTCTTCAATTTGTGAGGCTCTAATGTCAGGGATGCATTCTGCACACTTTCATGCAGGGACTAGCAAACAAATGAGAATATTAACAAATCAATATTTATAGTTTACTAGGAATGCCAGGAAACAAGCATCTACTTTATTTTTCAGTTTCTTCTTTTTTTCAGATTTTACTGTCTTTTATCTTTCTTATAGCCTTTGTCCTGTTTCTAATCTCTGAAACGAAGATAATTCTGGGGGGTGACATTTTAACTTTTTGCAATTGTGGGTTCCTTGACATTACTGTTATGATGATAATTATGGGTATAATAAAGACTGACATTTTTACAAGCATTTTTGTTTCCTGAAACTCACGGGGTTTTCATTCCTGTGCTCTTGTTTGTTCTAACAGCACACCTAGGAAGAGAAAGAGTCAAGTACTGCTCCTGAGGGGATGTCTTGATGTCGTTTCAGTTTGATTTACACAGACACTGACACCCACATCCTCCTCTTAGCAACTTTGTTTGTTCTTGGCTCTTTAGGGGCAGAACGTAGTGCTAGTTTTCTCTGTCTTGGTCTGTTATTCCAGCTACTCTTATTTCAATCTTAGATTTTGAAATTCTAAACCCATTTCATCTTATTTAAAACTCTACCCTTAGCAATCATGTCCACTCCAATGACTTAGATTTTCATTTAAATGAAAGTTGCTCTAAGTTCTAAGGGGGCAGTGATAATGTGTGCTCACTAATGTACGTCTAGAACATAATGTACAGTGACTGGTACATGATTGGAACTCAAGAAATATTTGCCAAATAAACATCTGAATCAATCTTCATTTCCAGTCCTGACCTCTCTCCTAAGCTCTAGACCCATGTATCTAGCTACTTACTTGACGTCTCCAAATTGATGTCTTGTAGAAACTTCAAACTAGACATTTCCAAACAGAGCCTTTTGTTCCCCAGACCAATGTGCTTCCTCTCCATGATTTCCTTTTGTAGAATATGCCCTACTATACAAGCTATTGATCAGACCAGAATCCTGGAGAGCAGACTCAATTCCCCCACTTCCCTACTTTGCACACTTAATCTATGCCCAAATCTTTGTATTCCTCTTTCTTAAATATTTCTCAGATTTGCCTATTTCATCCCTAGATCTAAGGCAGTATTAACTCTCTCAAGTGCAGTTGCTTCTCTTGCTTCTAGTCTCACCCTTCACCTGTCCATTAACTTCTCTGAAACCAGGATAAAAGTTTTAAAACATAATCTGATCATATCATTGTGACTTACAAGCTTTCCGTGCTTTCTTAGTGCACACACAATATAGCACTATTTTCCACATTCTCACTAGGATGAATGGTAAGAAATACTTCTTACATCTTGACCCAGTAAATATACACTCTCATTCACTTGTGTGCACATGCATGCACACACACTTCGATGAGTTATGACTTTAAAATCAAGAATAAAGATTAATAAGCTAAAGGTAAAGTTCTAAATTTGAAGTGTGACTTATGAGACCCCCAAGGGTCTGGTTCCTGACTTCCTCCCCATACCACTTCCCTTCAGTCCTTGTACCCATAGTTTTTAGATCCTTGAACTTGCTATGCCCTTATATGATGAGTACATGATCTTTCCTCCGCCAGAAACAATACCCAACACTTCCATCAACCCTCTTGCCCTTACCCTTCAGCACGCAGCCTAATTGTCCGTTCTTCAAGGAGGCCTTACCTGACACATGTTCTTCCCTGGGCTACCCCACACCACCATTAACTTTCAGAACACAGTGTGCCATTTAGGTAAGGAAACATGACTTCTTCACTCTGTGAGGGAAGGGCCATATCTGTCTTATTGTTATGTTTGGTGGCTGAAAAAGACAAGTAATAGGTGTTTGTTAAGTTATCAGGTTGATTAGTCAGAACTTTTCTGTTTAATGGTAGGTTTGTTAAATTAAAGTAGTGAAGATAAAGATAGTGATGAAACTAGGCTTGAATTTCTTAGCTAAATTTCCAAAAGGACTATATCTTACACAGTTCAAGAAGACATTTATAGAAGCATAAATTAACGTGCACTTCATGCTAACTATTTAAATAGTCTCAGAGTAGCTTTAGTGTATCATAAATGCCTAGTTAAACAGCCCTTGGGTCCCTAAGATAAAAAACATCAAATGAGATTTTATGATTAAATTATAGAACTATACAATATTGAGGTCTGTCTGGAAAAAGTCCAGTCATTTTTAGTCTAACCAGAATGGTTTGCATGACATCGATGTAAACTGGCAGCCAAGTAGAATGGCCTGGAATGCACATGGGTGAACAATGACAACTTCACTGTACTAGTCAGTGGGGATGTTGTTGAGTAAGCCTGTTTACTGTCTGGCCATTGCATTCAAAATGACTGAGCAAGTTGAGCAATGAATCTGCATCAAATTTTGCATTAAACTTGAACATTCCTCCAGAAACTGTTCTGGTGATTCAGAGGGCCACAGCTATGGGCAACTGGTGATTAGCAGCTTCATCACGACAGCATCCCCACTCATGCATCACATCTCATGCAGACTTTTCTGGCAAAACATCAAATTGCCCAGGTGACTCAGCCCCTCTACAGCCCAGATTTGGTGCCCTGAGACTTATGGCTTTTCCCAAAACTAAAATCATCTTTGAAAGAGAAGAGATTTTGGACCATCAATGACATTCAGGAAAATATGACAGGGCAGCTGATGGCTATTGGGGGAACTGTGTGAGGTCCCGAGGTGCCTACTTTGAAGGGGACCGAGGCATCATTGTTCTATGTACAATATATTTGTATCTCGTATCTTCTTCAATAAATGTCTTTATTTTTCCATGATACATGGTTAGATACTTTCTGGACAGACCTTGATATATGCTGGCAATACTATTTTTACCTTAGTTGAAAAGTAATTTATTCATATGATTAAATATATTTAAAATACCAATATAATTGTGATTTCAGTGTAATTATTGATGCATTGCTTTTGTTCAGGTAGATATATCATATCAAAATATTAAAAACTGAACAGAACTTTTTAATAATGACTTCATTAGTTACCCCATGGGAGAATGACATGGAAACCCAAGTTTCAGGTCAAAGATGTCTAATATTATTTAGCTCTTCCTTATTGCTTCATCTTTGCAATGCTCTGTTCTATATTTTATTTGTTAAAATCTCTCAAGATGGATTTTTAGAAATCTTCTCCACTATACCCCAACCTCCCTCTATAACTCAGCCTCTACCCACCTTATTCACCTTGCTAGGGCACACTCAGGCCTGGTGGAAGCAGTGCACTTCATGCCCAAACAGCCAGAATGATTAGGAAGCTCTTACTTATGTTGAGTTGGGATATGATCCTCTCTACTCCCATAGATTTTTCCAATTGGTAATCTCTCTAGATGACTTCTGAGTCCAACAGAACAGGCCCAAGTCCATTTCCACAGCCAGTTTATCAGGAACTTCAAGGCAGAAGATCACATTGGCCGACATTTCCTTCCACTGCCCTTCATTCTATACGCTTCCTAATGTGGCATGATTTCCCCATCTTCTTCCTCTGGGTCTAGAAAGCCAATGCTGTTTTTCAGGGGTGAAATGATAGCCACTGAGGCAATGTATCAGCCAGGATCTAATCAGGAGACAAACTCTCTAATCATTTGAATAGGGAAAGTTCAATATGAAGAACTGTTAACTATCACAGGGGATTGGAGGTCTGAAGGATTGGTTAGTTAGAAAAGAACTCTGAAGAATAAAAACACAGCAGATATATAAGGAGTGGCTACCACCCCAAGAAAGAGCTATTAGTCTCTGACCTGAGGCCTAGGCCTTGTTAGAAAGGTCATGGACACAGATCCCTGAACAGCAGAGCCATACATGGCATGTTGTGCCAATAGAACTTTCTGGAAATCCATCCTTCGGAACATGCTGAAAAGTTGCTGTTTAGCAGCCAAAGAAAGCTGTTCACAAGGAGGCATCTTATCAGAGGTGCTTTGCTCAGAAACCACCAAGGTGGGGAATGGAGGTGAGTCCCTAGCTACGGGACTGATGGATCTCCTGTTGGAGAAACTACATGTGTGCTGGTAACATGACAAGAGAGCACACTGGGACCGGAAAGATAGACTCCTTCCCCCTGTGGTGTTTCCCCAGTGACCCCTGGTAGGCAAAACATTTAATAGGCTGAGCTCCTTTTTCACAGACCATTCATGAAGAGTAAAACAAGGGAGCTATGGATAAACTGACAACAGGAACAGGTGATTCACAGGTGGCTTGATGTGCCTTGATGATATTATTGCTGTTTGCCCTGTATTGCTGCTTTCTGCTGAGGTTGACTCACCAGTCTGGGCAGGAGGGAAGCAGATGAGGTGAGCAGACACCCACAGTTAAGGGACATGAGGCATTGCTGCCTGGGGTGGTGGGCTATGAGAGTCACGTGGTTCAGAGTCCCCAGGTTGACCTGTGTAAGGGAAAGAGTACTGGGTTATGTACCCATATCCCTCCCTCACTTCACCCTGGCTACCACACACCTAGCTTGATGACTTTGGAGTACCCAAATACTTGACCTTTGTAAAATGAGGAAAGCTTCTGTCTGGTTAAGTCCCAGATGTAAAGGTCAAGTGAGATAGTGATCAAGAACATGCAGGCACGCTGCTGGCATGATTATAATTTATAATACTTAGCACCCTCAAATGGTGGTTGATGTTGACAGATGGTTCCCTGTCTCTGAGGAAGAGCCTATGGTGGAGACAACCCCCGATGTGCTAAATAAACTGATTTTGACAGACTTAGACCTCTTTTTCCACTTGCCAGTGCTTTAGGCCCTCTCCTTTCATAAAGCACACATGTGCCTAACAAATGCCTGTTAGTGACACAGGCCTCCGACAGAGTAGAGACCGACAGGCAGGATTTTACCAACCTTGAATGAGAAGGTCTTAGATATCTTGATGGCGAGTGTGATACACTCCCAACCGCGGTTGTGACTGGGGCATCTCCAGGCACCTGAAGTTGGACTGACCACATGGCAGGAGGATCCTGAGGCCATGGCATGGAAAATGGAGCTAAGGTTAGCGCCAGAAAGTTCTAGAGCCAAACATCTGCAGAGTTTGGTAGCACAGTGAGAGCATGGCAGAACCTGAAGCTCAGAGGCAAAGGGGCCACCTGGGGAAGGTTGGTTATTGAAAACAACTGAGATAGGTATGAGGCTGTGAGGTGGCCTGACAGAGGAAGCAGAGCTTTTACAAAAAAGAAGCCCTGGAGGTGGGGAAGATTCAGTTCTGTTGACACAGACACTGGTCTGCATTTCTCTCCAAGGAAAAGCTCCCTCCCTACCGGCTGCTTCAGAATCCCTCCTGGCTACTCCCGGACACCCCTGCAGTCTGGGCTTGGGCCACGTCCTGCAACCTGGGCCAAGAGAACTGCTTGCCAGTGGTTTTCTTGTCCTACGTAAAGCAGACTTGGGTCTGCTTGCCAAGACCATGTTTGCATGTGCAGTTGGGGGCTGGGGCTTGAATCCAGGCTCTGGAGAAGTGAAAGGTTAGCACACCAATCTGCTGCCCACCCCACACCCGGTACAGCATCACACCCATAATTAATGACAGGAGTTTGCCAAGCAGTAAGTAAAATACGAGTTCCTTAATGGAACACTGAGTGTCCTGTTTGTCCGTGTTTGTGGCAGGTAGGACTTGTGCCTAACCCAACAGCCCAATTGCTGGAGCCAGACTGACAGGGGAGCCTTTGTGCCGGAAAAAGCCCCGGTGGACTCTACCCTCCCCTGCAGTACATCATCCCTGCCCAAGCAACCTGGCTTCCCATCCCCGTGGCCCAGGCATCACATAGCACAGGTGTGACTGAGGACTGCAGCCTGCTTGAACAGTTGTCATGGTCCTGAAGCTTTTTATTATACTCATCATCATGGGAGGTGGGCCCTGTTTTCCACTGTAAACCAGGAAATAGTTCAAATAATCATAACTTATTTTCATTCTTGTCTGTGAGTTTTATTTCAACTTCAGTTTAGGGTATATTATTATCGAGTAATTTAGGCAAAAGTATGTAGTGAGTTGTTCCTACTGGAACAGTGAGAACAATATTTGAGAGTGTGAATGATATACAGACCATTCTTCCTTTCGAGGAGGTTGTGATATTGTGATTTATAATAAAAAATGCATATTGGTCTTTGTCCAGGGTTCCTGGCTCACAGCTCCCAAATTCTTTGGAATTTCCGGAGCACAAATTAGAGCAATGGGAATATCTTTTGTTATAATATTTGGTCTCTTGTGCTCAGGTCCTGAAATTGCTTTAAAGTCATCAAAGTAAATTGGGTTTCTTGTTATACATAACAAGCTCCTTTCCACCACAACTAGGTTTATGTTAATCAGGTGACTTTTGGAAAGCACCTAAGATTGGGGGCTAGTTGCCGGGGGACCCAACCAGCATAGAGGGCTGGAAGTTTCACTCCCACCTTGTAATTTCCAGGGTGGAGAGAGGGACTAAAGATCAAATCGATTACCAATGGTCAGTGATTTAATCAACATACCTATGTAATAAAGCCTCCATAGAAATAAAAAAGGTTCAGAGAGCTTAGGGGTTGTTGGACACGTGGAGATTCCAGAAGAGTGGCCTGCTCAGAGAGGGCAAGGAAGCTCCGCATCCTTTCCCCACAGCCCGCCTTATGCATCATTTCCATACGCCTGTCCCTGATCCTGAGTTATGTATGGAATTCAGAGAACTTCCAGGTTAGGGGACAAAAATACTTCCTCATGCCACCATACAGGGACCCATATCCTTTTTTCTGGATCTGGATGTATTTCTTCAACTGGTTATTGGTTTGTATCACTTAATATCCTTGTAATAAACCAGTAATCTAGTGTTAAAAAAGAAATAGGCCCAAAATAGTCATTTGCCTCCATGACAACAAATCAAGACTTCATTGCAGTTCTAACTCCTCCCAGGAATGTGACCATTATAATCTGTATGTTATCACCCTTACCATTCCCTTCCCCCCAAAAGATGTCCCGGGTTGAAAAATCCTTTATTTTTCTTTTGTTAATAACTTCCTTGCCCTACCCTTTTTTTTGCCTATAGAAGCCTTCCATGCTGTACAGTTCCTGAAGCACCTCTTTACTTGCTAGATAGGATGCTGCCTGGTTCATAAATTGCACAATAAAGATACTTAGATCTTTAGATTTGCTTGGTTGAATGTTTGCTCTTTAATATTAGTGAGTAAATGGATTTCCCCATTGCTGTGAGCTGCTCTCCAAATTAATCAAACCTAAGGAGGGAGTCACAGGAACCTCTGCTTTATAATGGGTAGGTCAGAAGCACAGGTAACAATAACCTGAGCTTGTGATTAGCATCTGAAGTGTAGTGGGGGCACGGGGAGCTGTATGCAGTCTGTGGGACTAAACCCTGAGCCTGTGGAATTTGATGCTATCTCTGGGTAGACAGTGTCAGAATTGAGTTGAAATGTAGGACACCCAGCTATTCAGAGAATTGGGGGCATGGGGGAAACTCCCATACCCCCACATTGGAATCGGTGTCCAGAACACTTGAAAGACTGACTTGTGTATGTCCCCCTTCCCATTCATATATTAAATCCTACTCCTCAGTACCCCAGGATGTGACCTTATTTAGAGATAGGGTCTTTAAAGAGTGAATTAAGATTAAAAGTGGTCATGAAGGTGGGCCTTAATTTAATATAATGTGTGTTCTTATAAGAAGATGAAGACAAAGACACACATGGAGGGAAGAACACGGGAGGACACCGGAAGATGGCCATCATCTACAAGCCAGGCAGAGAGGCCTCGGAAGAAACAACTGCCAATATCTTGATCTCAAAGTTCCAGCCTGAGGAACTGAGAAATAAATTTCCATTGTTTAAGCCACTCAGTGGTACTTTTTCACAGCAGCCATAGCAAACTAATATGAGAAATCAAGCAGTGTTCTAGTTATTTATTTTTAAATTTTTTGTGGATATAAAACTTTAATTTAATTTTTATTTTTAACTTTATTTTTATCATTGACACTATTACAAATGTTGTCCCCTTTCCCCCTCTTTGCCACCTTCACACCATCCCACCTCCTTCACTCTGGTCCTCACCACACTGTTATCTGTGTCCATGGATTAGGCATATATGTTCTTTAGCTAATCCCTGCACCTTCTTTCATTTAGTCCTCCCCTCCCCTATCCCCTTTGGCAGCTGTCAGTCTGTTCCATGTATCCATGCCTACATTTCCATTTTGCACCAGTCTGCATTCCCACCAACAGTACACAAGTATTCCCTTTTCTCTGCGTCCTCACCAGCACTTGATGTTTGTTGATTTATTGATGGTAGTCATTCTGGCTGTTGTGAGGTGATATCTTATTGTAATTTTCATTTGCATCTCTCTGATGGCTAGTGGTGTTGAGAATTTTTCTATGTCTGTTGGTCATCTGTATGCCCTCTTTACAGAAGTGTCTATTCAGGTCCTTTGCCCATTTTTCAATTGGATTGTTTGTCTTCTTGGTGTTGAGTTGTAGAAGCTCTTCATATATTTTAGAAATTAAACCCTTGAGGGTCACAAGATGTTGGTGGAGTAGGAGCATATCTATCATGTGCCTCCTCTCAGAACCAAAGTGGAAATAAAACTAAAGAGAGGAATAGTCACCTGAAATAAGTTGAAGACTACCTGAAAAAAGGACTTTTAACTAAGGACAGGAAAAATCTACCTCAAGACCAGTAGGAAAGATAAGGTCGTTAAAGGGACTGGCCCCATTCACACAGGCGATGATGTAGCTGTGAGAACTTTCCTTTGAAAAGAGAGAAACCGGGACCACAAACTGGGCCCCCAATCACAGAACAGACAGTGGTGTGATCAGGTGATCACATAGCATCCAGCAGTGAAAGGCTGGGGTTTTTTTTCTCTGCTGGGGAGAGACGAGACCTGTTGGAGACAAAACCACTATTTTTTCCTTAATCCTTAAAGAGGTCAAAGCACGGGTTCTGTATTTGCAACCATTCACCTTGGGTCCCAGTGCAGGGAGGGTGGCATAGACTGGAGTTGCACAAGAAGAGTCTGGAGTGAGAGGCCCTGGGGACAGACATAGGATAGTGGTCTTGATTGTCTGTGCCCAGATATATGTGGATTCCACAGCAACCATCTTTCTTGAGAAGAACAAGCTCCTCCCAGGGGAAAGGAAATTACCTTCCCTTGTGGGATACTGTTTACTCCCCCCTCTGGAATCCTGGTCACCCTATTCTCTGGGATCCTACTTGTCCCACCCTACATACGTCTTTTCTTTCTTTCTTTCTTTCTTTCTTTCTTTCTTTCTTTCTTTCTTTCTTTCTTTCTTTCTTTCTTTCTTTCTTTCTTTCTTTCTTTTCTTTCTTTTTCTGTTTTGTTCTGTCTGGGATTTTTTCTTTTCTTCTTTCTTTTCTTCCATCCTGCATCTTAATCCCTGCTGAGGAGAAAAACACATACACAGGCTCAAGGGGTGTCAGAGACAGGCTGTAGGGTGTGGCCATTCTATACACCTCCCTGGAAAACAGACTGGGGAGAGCCATAGAAATACCCTCCTGGTTTCTGGCAGACCCAAGATCTGGGCTTTGGAGATCCCATCCAATAGCCTACTAGGGGCCCCGCCCTGCTGAGTGCAGGATAAAAATCCCAGACAGACTCAGCCTAGTGGCTCAGGGACAAGGGAACACACTCACCAGCTTCCCCGAAGTCTGAAAGCCACCTGCCACGGGAGATCCAGGAACCCCATTCCCCCTGATTCCACCAGAAGCCCTCTCAGAAATAGGTCAGTGACTAGTCTAAGACTGAGAGCAGGCCAGCAGACATAGACAGGTAGAGGTAGATCCTGTGGTGACTTGGATCATTTGCTGACACTTCTCTGGACCTAGTGTTGATAAAACCCAGCTTTGCAGAACAGCTTGGCCCATCATGGGTACAGACAAGTCAGGAGAAATTAGCCACGAACTGTGGATTGCTTGTAACTTTGAACAGGCTGCTAAAGGTTAGATATAGTCAGCACCGAACATTGGCTTATACCAGCCTCAGACAACCCCAGAGCCATATCTAAAGGGAAAACACAGCAGGAAATACTAAACTCTGCTGAGTTGAATTCCACTTTGTTCTTTTTCATTATTTTTGTTACTTTTTTCATTGCCTTTTAATTTTTTCTATTTTTCTTTCTCCTTTATTTTTGTTGTTCTAGTTTTTCTTTCATATTTTTTATTTTACTCTTACCTTTGATTACTCCTTTGTTACCTTCTTCTTTCCTTTTCTTATGTTTGTTATTCTTTGTCCCTTTTTCCTATTTTCCTCTTTTAATTCATTATTTATATTAGTTCTCTTCCGTTTTATCCTCCCTAATCACTTTTATGTCCTTTGGTCTTCTCTTATATTTTTTTCATTTCTCCCCCTTTCCCTAATATTTCCTCTCCATTTTTATTATTCTTTGATCTTTTGTTATTGATATTGCATTAGTTGTTGGGGGTTGCTTGTTTTGTTTTTGTTTTTTTGTGTGTTTCACTTTGTTTTGTCAGTGCCTATACAGCAGTGTACAAGACATGGTGGAGAGTGAGCCTTTCAGCCAGACGGAGGAGAAAGATCCCACCAATGAACAGGTCAACAACATTCAGACCCAAATACAATAGGAAAGCCAACATAACCCTTGCAAAGGGCATTCCTAGAGCAGCCAGATCAGGAGATTAAGGAATCTGCACCACTGGGTCCCACGGGACTTCTACCACATAAATCCACCCTACAAGACAGGAAGTCAAAGCAGGTCTATCTAATACATAGAAACAAACAAAATGAGACAGCTAAAATGGGCAGACAAGGAAACAACCTCCAAACAAAAGAAAGGGGGAATCCCCAGAAAAAGAGCTAAATAAAATCAAGACAAACAAATATTAAACATAGAGTTCAAAGTTATAGTTATAAGTATGCTCAAGGAACTTAATGAGAACCACATCAACATTAAAAAGGACATACAAACTATGAATAAGAACCAGCTAGAAATGAAGGATGCAATATCTGAAATGAAGAATATACTAGAAGGAATTAAAATCAGGCTAGACAAAGCAGAGGATTGAATCAGCAATTTGGAAGACAAGGTGGAAAAAGACACCCAGTCAGAGCAACAAGATGAAAAAAAAGAAAAAAAAGTGAGGATAGTCTAAAAGAAATTTGGGACAACATGAAACATAATAATATTTACATCATGGGATGGATACCAGAAGGAGAGGAAAGGTAACAAGAGATAGAATTCTTTTTGAAGAAATAATTACAGAAAACTTCTCTAGTTTGGTGAGGGGAGAGTCATGCAAATTCAGGAAGCACGGAGAGTCACAATCAAGGTGAGCCAAAAGAGGACCACTCCTAGACACAACACAATTAAAATAGCAGAGTTCAAAGATAACGAGAGAATCTTAAAGGCAACAGGAGAGAGATAGTTAGTTACCTAAACGGGAGTTCTGATAAAGTTGTAGGCTGACTTCTCAATAGAAACACTTTAGGCCAGAAGGGACTGGTGTGAAACATTCTAAGTAATGAAAAACAGAACCTGTAACCAAGACTATTCTATCCAGCAAGGCTCTAATTTAAAATGGAAGGCGAAATAAAGAGCTGCCCAGTCAAAAAAGGCCAAAGGAGTACATTTCCACCAAGCCAGCAGTGCAAACATGCTAACGGTACTCCTTTAAGAAGAAAAATAGAGAGAGGAACACAGGTACAAAGGAAAAAATTGCAATGTCTAAGTACCTATCAATAATAAGCTTAAATGTAAATGGGTTAAATGCTCTAATCGAAAGACATAGGGTAGCTGAATGGATAAGAAAACATGACCCACAAATATGCTGTCTAAAGAGACTCACCTCAGAACAAAAGATTTACACAGGCTGAAAAGTGAAGGGTGGAAAAAATATTCCATGTGCATGGAGGCAAAAGGAGAGCTGGGGTAGCAATACTTCTATTTGACAAAGTAGGCTTCAAAACAAGGATCATAGCAAGAGACAAGGAAAGTCACTACGTAATACTTAAGGGGTCAATCCAAAAAGAGGATATAACCCTTATAAATATATATGCACCCAATATAGGGGCACCTAGATATATAAAGAAAATCTTGGAGGACTTTAAGAAAGAGATCAACAGCAATAGAGTTATTGTAGGTGATCTTAACACTCTGCTGTCAAACATGGACAGATCTTCCAGACAAAAAAATCGATAAGCATATATGGTATTAAATGACACACTAGATAGAATAGATTTAATTGATATTTATAGAACATTTCATACAAAGAAGCAGAATAGACATTCTTCTCAAATGCACACAGGTTATTCTCAAAGATAGACCACATGGTAGAACGCAAAACAAGCCTTAAGAAATTCAAGAAAATTGAAGTCATATCAAGCATTTTCTCAGATCATAATGCCTTGAAACTAGAAATCAACCTTAAGAAGAAAACTGAAAAATATTCAAATACATAGAGGCTAAATAACATGTTATTAAATAATGAATGGGTTAAAAATTAGATGAAGGAAAAATCAAAAAGTACCTGGAACCAATGAAAATGAACACAGAACAACCCAAGACCTATTGGACAAAGCAACAGCAGTTCTGAGAAGGAAGTTTATAGCATGACAGGTCTCCCTAGAGAAGACAGAAAAATCTCAAATACTTCCAGTCAAGATGGAAACATAAGTAAACACAGCTCACCTCCTCACACAACCACAGTCAATTACAACTAAACTATAAAGCAACTATCACCCAGAATCATCAGTAAACTGAGCTGTATGGAAGTCTAACAACCAAGGAATTAAAGAAGTCACGTTCATCCAGGTGGGTAGGAGGGGCAGAGACATGGAGATGCACGGACATACAGAGATACAGAATGGGTGATCCACACTTATGTGTGGTATATAAAAATCAGGTGGGATACTTTGGGAGCAAGGGATCCAGGTCCCACACTAGACTACCCAGCCCAGAGCTTCAATGCCAGGAAGATGTCCCCATCATTTCTGGCTACAAAAACCAGTGGGGATTGGGGTGACAGAAGAAACTGTGGGTTCTCAGGCTTCTCTTTTTAAAGGGCCAGCCACAGATTTAGGACTTATGCAGACTCACTCCCTCTGGGCTCCAGCATGAGGGCAGCAGTGGTTCATGGAGAGAGAAACAGAAGTGTCTGGTGTCAGAGTTACTGCCTGGGGAGAGCTTCCTCCCAGATGAAGCTCCAGAGGCTACAGAGTGGCCATTGTTCCATTTCCGAGCCCTTCCCCACACAGAGCCACAGGACAGCAACACCATATCAGAGACTCTATCAACCTGGTCACATGGAAACCCCATCCTGGTTTTTACCTAAGGTTCTGCCCCATCCAACTTATGGATGCACTTTCAACAACAGGCCACATTACTAAGAGAGGGAGTCAATGCAGCTATACCTAATACATGGAAACAAACAAAGGGAGACTACCAAAATGAGGAGACAAAGAAACATGATCCAAATGAAAGGACAGAACATAACTCCAGAAAAGAACTGAACAAAATGGAGATAGGCAATCTATCAGATGCAGAATTTAAAACACTGGTTATTAGGATGCTCAAGGTACTCACTGAGTACTTCAGCAGCCTAAAAAAGACCGGTGCAGAAATGAAGGTTACACCAAGTGAAATAAAGAAAAAATTACAGGGAATCAATGGTGGACTGGATGAAGCTTAGAATCAAATCAATGATTTGGAACATAAAGAAGAAAAAGCATTCAGTGAGAACAGCAAGAAGGAAAAAGGATCCAAAAAAAACAAGGAGAAGCTAAGGAGCTTCTGGGACAACTTCAAATGTACCAATGTTTGAATCATAGGGGTACTGGAATGAGAAGAGAAAGAGCAAGAAATTAAAAACTTGTTTTTAACTATGCTAATTTGGTGAAAGAACTAGACATGCAAGTCCAGGAAACAGAGAGAGTCCCAAACAAGATGGACACACAGAGGACCACATCAAGGCACATCATAATTAAAATGCCAAAGATTAAAGAAAATAAGAGAGAATCTTAAAAGCAGCAAGAGAAAAGAAGATAGTTACCTACAGAGGAGTTCCCATAAAACTGTCAGCTGATTTCTCAAAAGAAAATTTGCAGGCTAGAAGGGACTGGCAAGAAGTATTCAAAGTGATGAAAAGCAAGGACCTACAACCTAGATTACTCTATCTAGCAAAGTTATCATTTAGAATTGAAGGGCAGATAAAGTACTTCCTAGACAAGGTAAAACTGAAAAAGTTCACCATCACCAAGCCAGTGTTATATAAAATGCCAAAGGAAATTATATAAGAAAAAGAAGATCAAAATAATGAACAATAAAGTGGCAATAAAGTCACAACTATGAACAACTGGATCTAGAAAACAAACTAAACAAACAATCAGAACAGAAACAGAATCACAGATATAGAGATTATTTAGAGGGTTATCAGTTGGGGGCGGGAAGGGGGAGAATGGGGGAAAAGGTGCATAGGTACAGAATAGATGGGGGATATTACGAACAGCATAGGAAACAGAGTAGCCAAAGAACTTATATGCATGACCGATGGACATGAACTAAAGAGAGGGGATTGTGGAAATGGGGGTAGTGGGTGGAGAGAGGGCAAACAAGGAAAAATCAAGACAACTGTAATAGCATAATCAATAAAATAAATTTTATAATAGAAAATCTCAAATAAAAATCTAACCCCACAACTAAAAGAACTAGAAAAAGAACAACAAACAAAGCCCAGAGTAAGTAGAAGGAAATAATCAAGATCTGAGCAGAAAAAAATGACATAAAGATTAAAAAATAATTCAAATCAATGAATCCAGGAGCTGGTTCTTTGAAAAGATTTTCCAAATTGGCAAGCCTTTAACCAGGTTCATCAAGAAAAGAAGTGAGAGGACCCAAATAAATAAAATCAGAACAGAAAGGGAAAAAGGAACAACCGATAACCACAGAAGTACAAAGAATGATAAGAAATTACTATGAGCAACTAAATGCCAAGAAAATTAACAACTTGGGTGAAATTGATAAGTTTATAGAAGCATACATTCTTCCAAAACTGAATCAGAAGGAAGAAAAAACATAAATAGGCTGATAACAACTAGTGAAATTGAAGCAGTAATGAAAAAACTCCCAGCACAGAATTGCCCTAGACTAGAGCCTTCACAGGTGAAAATTACCAATCATTCAAAGAATTAACAGCTATCCATCTCAAACTAATCCAAAAAAATTCAAGAAGAGGGAAGACTCCAAACTCTTTTTATAAGGTCAGGGTTATTCTAATTCCAAAACCAGGAAAAGAGATAACAGAGAAAGAAAATTATAGGCCAGCATCTCTGGTGAACATTGATGTTAAAATAGTCAACACAGTATTAGCAAACTGGATCCAGCAATATATTAAAAAGATCATACACCATAATCAAGTGGAATTTGATTCCACTCTTATACACATAGTATTCAAAGTCCTAGCTACAAGCATCAGACAAGAAGAAGAAATAAAAGCACCCCAAGTGGAAAAGAGGAAGGAAAACTGTCATTTTTAGACAATATGATATTGTACATAGAAAACCCAATAGGTTCCACCAAAAAACTACATGACCTAATAAATGAATTTGGCAAAGTACCAGGATACAAAGTTAATATTCAGAAATTGGTGACATTTTATACACCAATAATGAACTATCATAAAGAGAAACTAAGAAAATAATCCCACCAGTTTGTATCTAGGAATAGCTACCTAGGAATAAATTTAATCATGAACATAAAAGACCTGTACCTGGAAAACTATAGGACATTGAAGAAAGAAATTGAGGAAGATACGAATAAGTGGAAGCATATATATATTCATGGACTGGAAAAATTAACATCATTAAAATGTCCATACCACCCAAAGTAATCTATAGATTGAGCACAATTCCTGTTAAAATGCCAATGGCACGTTTCACAGATCTAGAACAAATATTCCAAAAATTTATATGGAACCAAAAAAGACCCCACATAGCCTCAGCAATTTTGAGAAAGAACAAAGTTGGAGGGATCACAATACCTGATATAAAACTATACTATAAGTCCACTGTAATCAAACAGTCTGTTACTGGCATAAGAATAGACCCATAGATCAATGGAACAGAATAGAAAGCCCAGAAATAAACCCATGACTTTATGGTCAATTAATATTCTGCACAAGTGGCACTAGCATACAATGGAGTAAAGTCTCTTCAATAAATGGTGTTGGAAGAACCGGCCTGGGACATGCAAAAAAACAAAACTCAACCACCAACTTACAACATACCTCAGAATAAACTCAAAATGGATAAAAGATTTAAATATAAATTGTGACACCATAAAAATCCTAGAGGAAAACATAGGCAGTAAAATTTCAGATATCTTGCATAGCAGTATTTTTGTGGATATGTCCCCTAGGGCAAAGGAAATAAAGGAAAAATAAACAAATGGAGCTACGTCAAATCAAAAAGCTTCTGCACAGCTAAAGAAACCATTATCAGAATGAAAAGGGAACTCATTGTATGGGAGAATATATTTGTCAGTGATACATCAAACAAGGATTTAATCTCCAAAATATAGAAAGAACTTCTATGACTTCACATCCGGAAGACAAACAATCCAATTAAAAAATGGGCAAAGAGCCTGAATAGACACTTCACCAAGGAGGAAATACAGATGGCGCTTAGATATATGAAAAAATGCTCAGCACCACTAGCCATCAGAGGGATGCAAGTTAAAGCCACAACGAGATTCATCTCACACCTGACAAAGTGGCTATTATTGTGAATCAACAGAAAGCAAATGCTGGCGAAAACATGGAGAAGAGGGAACGTTCTTGTTGGGAATGCAGACTGGTGCTGTCACTGTGGAAAACAGTGTGGAGTTTCCTCAAAGAATTAAAAATGGAACTGCTTTTTGACTCAGTGATTCTGCTGCTGGAATTAACCCTAAGAATCCTGAAACACCAGTTCAAAAGAATTTATGCATCTCTCATGTTCATGGAAGCATTATTTACAATAACCAAGATTTGGAAACAGCCTAAGGGTCCATCAGTAGATGAGTGGATTAAAAAACTGTGGTACATTTGCACAGTGAAATACTACACAGCAGGAAAAAAAAAAAAAAAAAGGAATTCCTGCTTTCCCAACAGCATAAATGGAGCCGGAGACTATTATGCTAAGTGAAATAAGCCAGTCAGTGAGAGGCAAGTACCTTATGATCTAACTTACAAGAGGAATCTAATGAACAAAATTAACTAACAAGCAAAATAGAGCCAGAGGCACAGAAACATGGAACAGACTGACAGCTATGAGAGGGGAGGATGGAGGTGGGAATTTATTGGAAGGAGGTAAAAGGATTAGTCAATAAAACACATACAAAGGACCCACTGATGTGGACAACAGTGTGGGAACTGACGATGGAAGGGGGGGCAGGCTAGCTGGAGAAGGTAGAAAAGGGAAAAAAGTGGGACAACTGTCATAGCATAAACAATAAAATATTTAAAAATATTAATATAAATGGAATTTATAAAAGTTGGGAAATATTTTATCCCCCAATAAAAATTAAATGAAACAAAAATCTTATGAGAGAATGGAATGGAAAAACTCTTTATATTTGTCTAAGTAATATGAGTACCTTGGAACTGATGCTGTGAAAAAAAAGTAATAAAATGATTAAAGGTAAAATAAATAAGTAAATAAATACATATTAAGCCCTTGTCAGATGTATCATTGGCAAATATGTTACCCATAAAGTGGGTTCCCTTTTCATTTTGTTGATGGTTTCTTTAGCTGTGCAGAAGCTTTTTAATTTGACATAGTCCCATTTGTTTATTTTCCCCTTTGTTTCCCTTGCCCTAGGAGATGTATCAACAAAAATATTGCTGCCCTGGCCCCATATAAATTTTTGGAATATTTGTTCTAGATCTGTGAAATATGACATTAGTATCTTAATAGGACTCTGTAGGTTGTTGTAGATAGTATGGACATTTAATGATGTTAATTCTTCCAATTCATGAACATGTATATACTTCCACTTATTTGTATCTTCTCAATTTCTTTCTTCAGTCCCTATAGTTTTCTGAGTATAGGTCTTTTACTTCCATGGTTAAATTTATTTCTAAGTACCTTGGGTTTGTTTTCTTAGTTTCTGTGTCTGATAGTTCATTACTGGTGTGTAAAAATGCCACCATTCCTTAATATTAAATTTCTATCTTACTGCTTTACCTAATTCATTTTAGATCTAGTGGCTTTTTGGTGGAGTCTTTAGGGTTTTCTATATACCATATGCAGTCATCTGCAACGCATGAAAATTTTACTTCTTCCTTTTAAATTCAGATGCCTTTTTTTCCTTGCCTGATTGCTGTAGTTTGGACTTCCAGTACTATGTTGAATAAAAGTGGTGAAAGTGGTCATCCCTGCCTTGTCCCAGCTCTTAAGGGAAACATTTTTAATTTTTGCCCATTGAGTATGATGTTGGCTGTGGGTTTGTCATTTATAACATTTATTACCTTGAAGTGTGTTACTTCTATTCCCATTTTGCTGAGAGCTTATTATCATATCTGGGTGTTGGATTTTATCAAGTACTTTTTCTTCATCTAGTGATATGATCATATGTTCTTTATTCTTAATTTTGTTTATATGTGGTATCACATTTATTGATTTGTGGGCAATGTGCCAACCTTGCATCCCAGGAATAAATCCTACTTGATCACGGTGTATGATATTTTTAATGTATTGCTAAATCTGGTTTGATAATATTTTGTTGAGGGTTTTAGCATCTTGTTCATCAGGAATTTTGGCCTATAATTTTCTTTCTTTGTAGTGTCTTTATCTACTTTCAGAATTAGGATAATGTTGGGTTCTTAAGGTATGCTTGGGAGTCCTCTCCCCTCTTGAATTTTTTGGGATAGTTTGAGAGAGATAGGTGTTAGTTCTTTGAATGTTTAGGAAAATTCGCCTGTGAAGCCATCCCATCCAGGACTTTTGTTTGTTGGGAGGTTTATATTTTTTTATTATTACATCTTCAATTTAACTAGTTTTAATCAGTCCATTCAGATTTTCTGATTCTTCCTGATTCAGTTTTGAAAGATTGTATGTTTCTAGGACTTCATCCATTTCTTCCAGGTAGTCTAATTTGTTGGTATATAGTTGTCATAATAGTTTCTTACAATCCTTTGTATTCCTCTGGTGTCAGTTGTTTCTTTTCCTTTTTCATTTCTGATTTTATTTGGCAATATTGGTAAAGTTCCCATTAAAGGGTATTTGGTTTGCTTACATTCATATAATAGTTCAGCTTTGTGACTGAGTTTGTTTATTTTAAAATGAAAGCAATGACAAAAATAAGCTGGTCACAAAAAGGGAATGTGAGTTATGATCAAGTCCCTCAAGGTGATTTCAGCTGGGTTAAATTCAGAGGGTTATGGCACCACTTGGCTATCAAACCTTTTATTTTATTAATAAGTTTTTTAGAATTAGTCAGTTGAGGACTTCAGAGTGGGGAATTCTTTTCTCTTTGGCTTTTAGGATTAATAATTGAAAGTGACAGAGGGCAGTTTTGTATTGTTTAAAAAGGTATAACATTTGAACAATTAGAGTTGCTCAGAGCCAAATGTGCTTTCCTGAGAGGAAGCAGACCTCATGTATGAGCTGGTCAGTTCACTCCTCAGGTTCCCTCTCACTGTAAGAGTTCATGAATCTCTAACTCCCAGCCCCAGCTTTTCTCCTTCTAATATATCCTTTGGATCCAGCACTTTGCATGGGAACTACAAGCCCTTTCTGCAGTCCCTTCCAGAAGGTTCTGGAGTCTGAGAAAGATCAATTTAATCCTAATTGTGTGTGTGTGTGTGTGTGTGTGTGTGTGTGTGTTTACCTTCAAATAATAAATGTCAGTCTTGCATGGGTCTGGGTTTTTTGCTTGTTCTTTAGGTGAAACCTTTGCAATGTGATAAAGTAGACGCATCCCAGTGGGTGCTATAACACAGCAGTAGCCACTACACAGATGTGGAGGGAAAAACTCCATTGCCGCTCCCAGGGTGAAACTGAGATCCACAAGTAACGTGTGCCATGGATTTTGTTTTCTCTCAGAGCTGACTGGTGAGCCTGTTCTCCTTTCAAACATCCTGTACCACAATGTACATTAAGTGATGCATTTTATATTCCAAATCAGTATTCACCAATATAAATAACTAAACAAAAGTTTATAAAATAATACTTTTATTTCTTACCATTTACTTTTTTAAAAGAAATATTTTATTTATTTATTTTTAGAGAGAGAGGAAGGGACGGAAAAAGAGAGGGAGAGAAATATCTCTGTAAGAGAGAAACGTCAATCAGTTGCCTCTCTTACAACCCCAACCAGGGACCTGGCCTGCAACCCAGGCATGAGCCCTGACTGGGAATCAAACCAGCAATCTTTTGGTGTGCAAGAAGACACCTAACCTACTGAGCCACACTGATCAGGGCTTATCACTTACTTTGATATTCCCAACCACATTTTCTGTTATGTGCAATTATTTTCTACCTTATTATAAAACAGCGTTGGTCCCAATACATTAATTTGATTTTGTGAGCCACAGATATTTGAAAACACTTTTTGTAGATTAAATTCCAAAGTAAATCTTAATTTTTAAGTACACTTTAGCTCCATTTTATGGATGAGAAAATTAGGACTCTGATATTAACCAGCTTACCAAAAGCTTTCAAGTTTGTCAACATTGCTTAGAGAAATGAGATCCAAAAAGCTGAGCTATATAAATGTAGGCATGTATTCTTTTGTGCAGCAAACATGTGTTGTACCATTTCTATGGTTTTCATGTGCTAGACACTGCTAGACTCTATGAATACAAACATTAGTTGCCCTTATTTTTTCACCTCAAGGGGCTTACAATCTGGGAGATGGAAACCAGTTCAAGATTAAACTTTTTCCCTAGAGTTCCCTGAGCATTACTTTGGGAAACCTGACTACCATTTGTAGAACATCAAGGATGGTCTTTGGTAAGTTAGTGTCTGGGCTTTGGCTGGGTTTTCACAAAATAAAGAACCTCCAATTCTGGGCCAGCACATTTAGAACTCCACCTCTCCCCTCTGGGACACAAGCATGGTGCAGGAAGTGGGGTGCCACCCCTTCCTTTGCCAAGGTGCTCCTCATTTTTGTCTCTTGTGCCCAGACAGAGGCCTGTGGCCATGAGGGATTCCCTGAGATGTACTAGGAAGGAGGTAGGCAGCCTCCTGCCATCTTTGGTGAGGGTGGCTGCCAGGCGGTGCTCACAGCTGGGACAGACAAGAAGAGTTAGTTCTTCAAGTTGTTTGATTTTCTTCTCCAATGAGCTTACTACATGAGAAGCTCAATCTGAAGTTTCAAAAAGTACAATAATAAAAATACCAGGCTCCAGGTTCTTTTGGTACTTTACTAATCCATACAACAATACTGGAGGATAGTGTGCTGGGTCCATTTGAAAGATGAAGTAAATACAGGCACGATGCCCAGGAAGTCACAGCTTCCTGTAAATGGCAGGATTCGAGCTCATATCTGTAGGATTCTGAGTTCTGTGGTTTTAGACCTGCCTATGACAGGCTGTGGGCTGCAACTGATCCCCAGAAAGGGAGGAGCATGAAGGGAAAATGATACTTGGTTGGAAGACTTGAAAAAGGGAGGCCTGCGACCTCCTCACCTCAGTCTTTGCATCCTCACCCTGAATTCTGCTGCTCTCTGCCCCTCCCACCAAGATGAGCCTGAGAGCCAGGGCTGGGTCAGTAAGCCTGGAGACCTGGAGCCAGCTCCACTTTGCACATCCTCCTGTGCACCTTGCAGATAAAGGGCACTTAGTCAGCTTTGGCTCTTGGCCTGAGTAGCTTTCTTCCCCTTTCCCAAGATCCTACCTTAATTTACAAAAATGCATTAGTGGGACCCTACAGGAGGATTAGGTCAGTAGTTCACAGAAAAGACTGCCCTTGTTTTCTAGAGACTCTGCCTCAGGCTCTGCTCTTACAAATGCCTCCTGGTGGAGTGAGGATGAGTTCGATCTATGGCAAGACTTCACTGCAAAAAGACTCACTGTCTGGGCTGATGTGGTGGGCTGCAGAAGTGTGGGCTGTGGGAAGAAGGCTGGGTTTTCTTTGGGGTCCCTTACCTGCTTCTGTTGTTCATTTCCACCCTTACTTGTAATGGTATCAAAGTTCAGGAATACCTGGACATATATTCCTTATGAAATCTTTTTTCTAAAGCATCAGTGATATATAGATACTCTTTTATTTGTACATCAAAGTGGAAGCAGACACAAAAGAAATATCTGTTCCTCAGGAGACTACAAAATTAAAAGCCAGGGCCCTTTCCCATCTCCCACAGGTAGTTAGCTTTGCCAGGGCCTTGCTTAGGAAAATGGGTCATTTCAGATTCTTAAGTCTGCATTTTTTGGCCCTTTATCAAACTAATATGTTTAACGTGAGAATCAAACCATTACTGCTGGGCAAGAACAACTGGTCTAAGTCCTAGACAAAGCCATATAGAATTTCACAGATGTGAGCCAGCCTTATTCAAAGTTGAACAACCCCTCCTTTAATTCAATTTATTTATTCAGCCGAGAACTTGGGGAATATACAATTTAAGTTGAAAAACAAGACTATAAAGGGTATTATATATCAATCTGGTTACCAAAAGAGGAGGCTATAGTCCAGCTTCTCCTTGACACCATGTGGCTTTCTCCAGAGTCCCGTATGTAAATCCAGAAGTCTTTGTGCTGACAAAGCTTTTTGATAAGATCAGCCTTAGAACTATGAAAAGTTTACTAAGAAAACTAGAAAAAGTTTTGTTGTGAATGTGCCATAAGTTTTGAATAGGCCTCTCCATCATTGAACAGAGGTCTGGAGAAGAAGTTCAGAAGCTTAAAACTTTGAAGAACTTAACTGGTATGCAGTTTGATACAATTAGATCTATATTTGTGTGAAGGGAAAGACTTTCAAGGTCCTGGATAAAGCTACCCCTCTCTTTGTGTTATGGGCTGAATTGTGTTCCTCCCCCCACCCCCCACCCCCCACATGTTGAAGTTCTAAACCCTGGTAACTCAGACATGGCTGTGTTTGGAAATAGGGTCTTTACGGAGGTAATTAAGTTAAAACAAGTTCTTCAGGGTGGACCTTAATCCAATATGACTGCTGTCATTGTAGGAAGAAGAGATTAGGTCACAGACACAGAGGGGAGACCATGTGAGGACACAGGGAGAAGATGGCCACCTACAAGCCAAGGAGGGAGGCCTCAGAAGAAACCAAACTTGCCAACAGAACTATGTACAATTAACTGAATTATTAAAAATTGATCTCAAACTTTTAGCCTTCAGAACTGTGAGAAAATAAATTTCTTTTGTTTAAGCCTCCCAGTCTGCAGTATTTTGTTATGGCAGCCCTAGCAAACTAGTACACTTTGTAACGAAGAATGACCTTTATTAATACATTCTAGTGATGACATTTTCAGTTGACCTAGAAAACAAATCATTCAACTTTCAGCTTAAAAAGAAATTATTACAGTGTATTGAATAAAAAATATATCCTTTCTCCCTTCCTGCCCCACTGGTTAGGAGTAGGGGTAAGAGTGGGTTCATATGGGATGAGGGTCCTGGGTAAAAAGGGATACAATATCAGGAATGTCTACTGGGCACTTTATTTGTATAACAAGTGTGAATCTAAAAACACAAACACAGATAGGAAAGAAATGTCACTTTTCTTTACTCCTTTCAAATCAAATCAAATATGACCCTGAACTCTTATCCTGCTGAATTGGTAGAAAATCCATGCCAGTCATTAATGGGGCTACAAACAAGGATTTTGCAAAGATGATAGCATTTTACAGGGCTCCAAAGCTTCAGGAAGACTGTTCTAGTCAGCACTGTGGCCCTGTCCCAAGTAGGCATGGGCTATGGGAGTCCAACAGCCCTGTTGCCACCAAAACATGGTACTCTCTCCAGGGGCTGATAGCACAGGGCCCAGGATCTGACCTCCTTAGATGAATCATGCAGTCACTCCATGAAGGCCTGACGCCATCTTGAAGCATGACCATGAAGAGGACAGGCCCTTTTGCAGTGTTGGTACACTCTCCTTCCCCTGCCCCTGCCCTTCCAGGCTTGGCACATAGTCTTCTCAATGAGTCTAACCCAGAAGCCACAAACTGGGCTCTGCAACTGGATGCAGTTCACAAACATGTTTTGGTTGGCTCACACAGAACTTAGCTCTTATAATTAAAACTTACCTTGAACCAGCAGCTGGATAAATGGACAGCTGAGCATCATGCATTGCCTCTTTCCTGATGGTCACCAGTTGGTTGGTTTGTGTTGGGTAGCCACTGAATTCCATGAACTGGGCCTTCTAGTTGCTTCCTTCTTTTTTTATGGACCAAACACCTGTAGGTGTTTGAATTTACCACCCAGAGTGGGTTTTCACAAAAGCAGAAAAAGAGGTAGTCTTCAGGTAACCTCATTCAATTCTGGGACATAAATTCATCCCATGTAAGAAGTACATGGACTTGATGACGTGCTTGCAATGTGGTCTTAATAAAAATACTGAGAGAGCAAACCATGAACTTCATTCTCTAGAATTTATATTGTCACATAGTAGTTCATAAACAAGCAAGCAAAATAGAACAACTTAACATTTCCTTGTCAAAATCTGTCATAATGGCATTGTTCCAAACTAGCTGTACTTTTTCTGGCTCCTACTAGTCAACTCACTGACAAGGAGAATGAAAGTCCAGCCTTGGAGCTAGGAAGAATTCTGGCATGGGTATGGGGAAAAAAGGTTTCAATGGCGGGCTATTCACAGGCCTTGATATTTCTTGAATTCTAAAGATAATGTATAGGTTTAGGTTGCCTGTTCATCTGTGGACTAAGTTGTTGTTATGAGCAATAATTGAAGATGTCAGAATGAAGACTAATCCTGAATAACAGCAACAATGGCTGCCATCATTGAGCACCTGCCTCTGTAGGTGAGATGAGTATAGCCACATACAATTCTGGTGACTACCATTCAGGAGCAGAATGACAGCACCAGGATTTTGGTATTTATTCCACCTGTCAAGTCTACTCTTTTATTTTATTTTTAAAAATTTAATGGACTTTATTTTTTAAGAGTAGTTTAGTAGTAGTTTTTAGAGTAGTTTTGCTCCATTTTCTTCATAGTAAAATTGAGCCAAAAGTAGAGAGATTTCCCACATTCCCCTTACCCTGTCTATAAACAGCATCTTTCATTACCAATATCCCTGCAATGTGGTATATTAGTTACAACTGATGAACCTATATTGGTACATCATCATTCAAAACCCAGAGTTTACATTAGGGGTTGCTTTTAGCATTGTGCATTTAATGGGTTTGGACAAATGTATAATGACATGTATCCATTATTATAGTATTACACAGAGTAGTGTCATGGTCTAAAAAATCCTCTGTGCTCTGCCTATTCATCCCTCCCTCTATACTAACCCCCTTTACTGTCTCCGTTGTTTTGCATTTTCTAGAGTGACATGTAGTTGGAAACATACAGCCTGCCATTTTATTTTAAAAGTAACATACTGGCACTATTGGGTTTTATAAAAATTAAATTATAGCTGACATAAATTATTATATAAGTTCCAGGTATACAACTTAAATATTAGTTGTCAATAAAAAGAATGAAATCTTGCCATTGGTGACTACATGGACACACCTAGAAGATATTATGCTAAGCCATTTACATCAGAGAAAATACATTGTATAGTTTCATTTATATGTGTAATCTAAAAGAACAAAATAAGTGAACAAACAAAACAAAACAAAACAAAACAAACAAAAACAGACCCATAGATGCAGAGAACAAACTGATGGTTACCAGCAGAGAGTGGTTGGGGGTACAGGTGAAAAAGGTGAAGGGGGATAGGAAGTACAAACTTCCAGTTATAAAGTAAATAAGTCACAGGGATGTAATGTACAACACAGGAACATATTTAATAATATTATGATTACTTTGTTGGTGACAGATGATTGCTAGACTTATTATGGTGATCATGTCATAAGATATATAAATGTCAAATCAATGTTTTTTTCTTTGTCCTTATATGCTCGTTCCATTTGAGAAAAGGTGAAGGATTCAACCTGAAGTTCCACTGTCTGTCATCCTCAAGTCTCTCCAACTAGAATGATTGAAGGGGGAAAATCTCGGTGAAAAAAAAAATCCTAAGGAAGGAGGTATCAAGCTTTAAGAGAGAATATTTAAGCCCTTTGGAAAAACTAATGGGAGAATGGCCCAGATAAAGGGCTGGGAATTGCTCTTGGAAACCTCATGGCTAGTTTTCTGCCTTCTTCTTTCCCTGTACTGCACCCACTTGATTTCTTGAATACCAACCATCCTAAGAAAACTTGATCAGGGATCCCTGCAATTAAATTTGACTAGCAGGGTGGGAAATATGAATGACTAACACATATCAAAAACACACCAAACACCCCAGGAGCATAAAAGTCTGAAAGATGAAAATAAACACAAGGAGGAAGGAGAAATAGATGCTGGATACCAAAATCGACAAAAACCCAAAGCCATGTGCGAATATCTCTAATGATGGCTAGGTAACCCATAAAACAAGAAAACAGGACTGGTTGGCTCTTACTATTTTCATCATCTCTGGAAGCTGAGACATCAAGATGAAGTTAAAACCACTTTAAGAATAGGCACTAGGGGATACTGGCAGAACTATGTGGAAGGTACATTCACCTCCTCCCAGTTTGAAACTGTAATTATAACTAAAATATAGAAGACTCAACCTAAATATTCAACTGAAGGCTACATGAACAGAAGTCTTATAACCAAGGGTTTACAGAAGAAGCTACATCAAGAATGGTAGGAAGGGCAGAGACCTGAAAACGGCTGGTCATGCTCCCACAAGCAGTAGCTGTGTTTCTGGAGAAATACCTAAGCTGCAAAGGCTACCCTTGAGGAGCATGGGGTCTCAACCCCATGCCAGGTTCCCCAGCCTAGGGCACCACAGGTGAGAAGAGACGCCCACATAATATCTGGTAGTGAAAATCAGCACGGATTTTGTCCACCATGGGAGATGGAGTCTGCTAGACATACAGGTGCCCTCTAAAAGGGCCAACATACATCTCGTTTGCATTAACTCATCTTGGGTTCCAGCAGAGGGAAAGCAAAGCAAACTAGAACTGTGTGAGGAGAGACTGGGATTTGCAGCTCTGGGAAAAGAGCCAAGGGACAGCTGCCAGGATTCCTGTGCTGAGCCCCTATCTACACTGAAGATGACATTTTTCTTGGGAGGAGCAATCCCCTCCTAAGGCATAAGCCTGGGAGAAAGCAATAGTCCTACCCTCTGGAGTTTGAGCCCTGCTGAAGAGCCAGGGCTTAAGCCCAGGCCAGGGTGTAGAGGTCTGGGTAGATTCAGGGGGTGTTAGTGACTGAGTTGTGTGATTTTGGGGTGGGGACCATTTCCTGCACTTTCCAATGAACCTGAATGGTGCCTTTCCTCACAGGTGATCTGATAGCCCCACCCTCTGGGTTCCCAGGTGCCCACCAACTCGAGTCCTGGTGACCCCACCATGCTGGGCCTGGGTTTCCTAGGAGGTCTGGGAAGAATTTGGGACAAACTGAGTTTTGTGGCTCTGGGGCAGGGGCCACTTTCCCTACTTTCCCCTAGGCCTAAATGGTGACTCCTCCTAATGGGAGATCCACTAACCCTATCCTCTCAACTCCTGGTGGCACTGCCCTGCTGAACTCAGGTTTTCATCAGAATCTGGAACAGACTGAGTCGTGAAACTCTAGGACGGGGGACATTTTTCCCTTGCATGTGTGACTGATGCAGAGCCTTCCATCAAAGGCCAGATCTTGGTCTGGTTGGGACTGAGAAACACTGCTGGCCCCATTATGATGACTCCCTGAAACCCCACCTCACCAAAAAGATCTGTAAGTACCTGGCAAGGGGCAGCTAAACTTTATATATGCTTGGAATTTTTCTGAGTGGTCTCAATTCCAGCAGTGGTTCCAAATTCGAACCTATATCAATCTGGTGAGTACCAGTCGTACCTACCTGATTACTCACTGAGAACCTATCTCATGCAACTTGAGTAACTCAAGAAGCTTTTTCAGTTACTGAACCTAACAGGAAGCCATCAGGTGGAAGCAGCCAGAGGTGGATCTTGAGTTGACTTAGGACTTTTGCTGACCTACCCATGATTTTGGTACTGATAAAAGTCAGCCTTGGTGTACAGATTGATCCTTCCTGTGTGCACCTATGCCCAGCAGCACGCATCCATAAACTGTTATTTGTAGCTCCAAATAGTTTTCTGAGGTCACTCACAGATAGCATCTTACATTGGCCCACACCAGAATCCCTAAGAAGCCCAGTAACAACACACCCAGTGGCCAGCTTTAGACAACATCAGAGCGGGATCCAATAAAGTTCATGAGCAACACTTCCAAAGGGAGATCTTGGAGAGTACTAATCCTTGCTGAGGTGAATTTTGTTTCATGTGGTCAGCACCTGGACAGCAGCTCACGTACTAGACAGGATTGACCCTCAGTAAACCAGACTGAGGGTCAATCCCATGAATAAATGGGTAAATAACAACCAAGACTCAGCTACAGCCAGGAGGTCCCACATAAACCACATAAGGGACATTCCTGGAGAACCCAGCTTGGGTAATCAAAGAGACTGAGATACAGGACACCTATTTCATCAGGCCATTTTACCAAGACTGGGAGTCATAACAGATCTACCTGTTACTCCAGGAACTAAGTGAGAACTACAACAGCATAAAAAAAGGGCATATGAACCATAAAAATGGACCATTCAGAAATGAATACAATATCTGACATCAAGAATGCACTAGAAGGAATAAACCGTTGGATACAGTGGAGGATTGAAACAGCAATTTGGAAAACAAGATAGAAAAAAAACCCACCCAATCAGAGCAGTAAAAAGAAAAAAGAATGAAAAACAATAAAAATAGTTTAAGGGACCTTTGGGACAACAGGAAGTGTAACAACATCCACATCATAGGGATACCAGAAGGAAAAGAGAGGAAAAGAGAGAGTGAGAGAGAGCAAAGGATCAAGAACCTATTTGAAGAAATAATGATTGAAACTTCCCTAACCTGGTGAAGGAAAAAGATACTCAAGTCCAGGAAGTGCAGATGGTCCCAAATAAGATGACCCTCAAATGGCCCACACCAAGACACATCATAAAATAAAATGGTAAATGTTATAAACAAAGAAAGAATCTTAAAAGCAGCAAGAGAAAGGCAGTTACTTACCTATGAGGCAGGAGCTCTCATAGGACTGTCAGTTGATTTCTCAACAGAAACATTTCGGTCCAGAAGGGACTGGCATGAAGTATTCAAAGTGCTGAAAAGCAAGGATCTACAACCAAGACTACTTTATCAAGCCTGGCTATCATTTAAAATTGAAAGAGATATAAAGAGCTTCCCAGACTAGGAGAAGCTAAAGGAGTTCATTACCACCAAATCAGCTTTACAAAAATTATTAAAAGTTCTTGAAATTCAAGATGGCTGTGGAGTAGGTGGGTATTACACTCACCTCCTCCCAGTACCAAACCAGATTTACAGCTAAAATATAGAGCAATCAATCTGAATAGCCAACTGAAGGACAGATGAACAGGAGGGTTATATCCGAGAATTTATAGAAGAAACTACACAGAGAATGGTGAGGGTAGAGGCATGGAGAAGGCTTGTCCCTGCACCCAAGTATGGTGACTGAAAAGCTAAAAGTCTATCTTAGCAGAAAAAGTCCCCACTTAGGAGTGCAAGTGTCAACCCCATGCTGGGATCCTCAAACCAGAGCACCAGTGCCAGGAAGAGGAACCTGCATAGCATCTGGCAGCAAAAATCAGCAGGGACCCTGTCCACTGAAAAGAGGAGTGTGTTTGTCAGAATTCCAGGTGCTTTTTTCCTAAAAGGTCCTGGCACAAAGCTCTCTCGGACATTCACCTAGGGCTCAGGTAGAGGAAAGGGAACTCTGGGCATTCAGAAGCCCTTAAGAGGAGATCTGGGTGAAGTGGCTCAAGAGAGGGAGCTGGACAGTTGGCTACTGAGGTCCCGGTTGAGACAACATCCCACACCACTCTCAGGTACCATTGTCCAGGGTTGGGCACTCCTATACTTACAGCACCAGCTGGGGAAAGTGCTCTAACCCAGTCCTCCAAATACTGGTGACACCACCATGCCAATTTCAAGTCCAGTAGAAAGGACTGTTGGCTTCACCTAAGAGTGACCTGAGGTAAACCCTTTTCCTGGAGAATCTATAGGCAGACATGATCATTGAATGGAGTGGCTTTAGAACAAGGGCCAATCTTTCACCCCTCCCACAGGTTAGGCAGGCACTGCCCCCCAACAAAAGACTCTCTTTTCAGGATCTCTGACAGCATGCAGCTGCAAAGCATGGGTGAAGTATGCAGCTTGCTTTGCTCCCACCAGCCTGTACCACCTCCAATGGAGGGGTGCTTTGATTTGCATTCTCAAATATCTATGGCTCCATTCTGCTAAGCTCAGATTTGTGGGGGGAAAGGGGCACAGCTCAGAGCTGGGACCTTTGGTGTCACCCCCTTGAAGCCTCCCCTTGGTCTCTCTGGTGGCATGCTGTGGAACTATAGGGAGACCAGCAGCTTGCTCCCCACCCAAGGGCTGGTGCCGTCCCCAGTGGAGGGCTGACTTGATTTGTGCCTCAAAATCCCACAGGTTCTGTCCTGCTGAGCACAGTTCTGCAGAGGGAAATGGAGCAAGGAGCACATTTCAGAGCCTGGACCTTTGGAATGTGGCTCTATCAAGGCCTCTGGTGGTGTAGCTATTGCGCAAGGGGGAAGTGCACAGTTTGCTCCCCTCGTACAGGCCAGTGCCACCCCCAATGAAAGATTGCTTTTTATAAGACCTACTGGCCCCATCCTTCTGGGTTCAGTTTTGCAGCAGGAAGGCAGCTTTACTCAGAGCTTGGGCAATCAGAATGCATCTACCTCAAAGGCTCTGGTCCAGGGCTCAAGCAGGTGTGGCTACGGAGCTAAGGAGAGGAGAACAGCCTGGCCCCCTTCTGCATCCCAGTGCCACCCCCAATAAAAGGCTTCCTTGATTGGTTTGTCCAAACCCCAGTGGCCCCATCCCGTTCTGTCCTGTCAAGCTTGCTCCTGCAGTGGGGATAGCTGGTTACACCCAAACTGAACCTATAGTGTACTCTTCTTGGAGGAGCTGGAGTTGAAGACTCTATCAAAGACTGAAGGGTATGACTCTGGAGTAGGGGCCACATTCTTCCCATTGAGTGTCTGACCACATTGCATCCAAGTAGGGGACCCAGTAGCCCCAACCTCCTGAACTTGTTGCTCCACCATACTGAGCTTGCACACTGTGGAAGGGTTCGTGGGACATAGACAGCTTGGGATCACTCTACAGCTTTTCTTCATAAGATACTGGAGGAGGCCCAGGCAACCTTAAGAAGGAAGGCAGACTAGCTGACAGGTGGACACCAACCTCAGGGAGTCTTGGACTTTTTTTTATCTGCACCCATCTCAGAGCCCCAGCAAACCAATCCTGGTACGTAGCCTGGCCCAGTACACACAGCCACTAACAGTGAATAGCATGGTAGCTCCAGATGGATATTTCAAGGCCAGGTACATAGAACACCTGACATTGATCTCCACCAGAGTCCTGGCCTTACGGGCCCCAAACCAACACAACCAATGGTAGAATTCAGACCATACCAGAGCTCAACCCAACAGGTCACACAAATGGCACAGCCAAAGGGGGACTTAGATAGACACCAGATCCTGCCAGGAACAACTCTGCTTTAGGGGGAAGCCACTGAACTGTGACTCATAAATGGTGAAAAAGTCTATTTTTATAGTCAGCCAGTCTGAGGGTGAATTCTATTTATGAATTGGTCAACAGAATTCAAGACTCAACTACAACAGAAGGGGAACATAATCTACACAAAAGTCATTTATAGAGTACCTAGCTCAGGTAATCTAGAAGACTGTATCACTGAGGCCCATAGGCATCTACATCAGAAAGCCCTTATAATAAGATTAGAAGTCATAGCAGATCTGTCTAATACACAGGGACAAATACAAAGAGTCAGAAAAAAAAATGAGGAGACAAAGATATATGCCCCAAATGAAAGAACAAAAGTACTCTCCAGAAAAAGAATTGAATGAAATAAAAGCAACCAAACTATCAGGTGCAGAGTTTAAAACTATGGTTATAAGGATGCACAGGACATTAGGAAAATAATGGGTTATCTTGAGGAGAACTTAAACAAAGAGCAAGTGAGCATTGAAAAGGACATAGAAACTATAGAAAAGAACCTGTCAGGAAAAAAAAAGCACACTAGAAAAATCAGCAGCAGGTTATATGAAGCAAAGAATCATATTTGTGAATTATAAGACAAGAAACGGTAAGCACTGAAGCAGAGAACCAAGAAGAGAATTAAAAGAAACACGGAAAGTCTAGGAAACCTCTGGGACAACATCAAGGATTACAACATCTGCATAATAAAGGTACAAGAAAGAGAAGAGAGTGAGCAATTGATAGAGGAATTATTTGAAGAAATAATGGCAGAAAACTTCCCTAACGTGGTGATAGAAAAAGTCACACAAGTTTAAAAAGCACAGAGAGGCCCAGTCAGGAACCAAAAGAGACCGCAGCAAGATACGTCATAATTAAAATGACAAAGGTTAAAGACAAAGAGAGAATTTTTAGGCAGCAAGAGAGGCAGTTAGTTACCTTCAAGGGAATTCCCACAATACTGTCCACAGGTTTCTCAACAGAAACACTTCAGACCAGAAGGGTCTGACATGAAGTATTCAAAGTGAAGAAAAGCAGGAGCCTGAAACAAACACTACTGTATTCAATGAAGCTATCATTTAAAATTGAAAGCAAAATGAAGAACTTCCCAGAAAAAAAAAAAGGCTAAAGGAATTCAATAACATCAAACCAGCATTGCAAGAGATGTTCAAGGGAGTGCTTTAAAAAGAAGAAATAGAGAGAGAAAGAGAGAGGAGTATAGGGATCAAGAATAAAATAACAATAAATAAGTACCAATCAGTAATAACATTAAATGTGAATGGATAAAATGCTCCAATCAAAAGACATAGGATAGTTGAATAGATAAGAAAACATGATATATATCTATCTATGTCTATATCTACATATATCTATATATCTATCTCTATCTATCTATTATCTATCTATCTATCTATCTATCTATCTATCTATATCTGTCTGTCTATCTATCTATCTATCTATCCATCTATCTACATTGTCTACAAGGGACCCACCTCAGAACAAAATATACACAGAGACTGAAAGTGAAGGGATGAAATAAACATTCCATGCAAATGGATACCAAAAAAAAAAAAAAAGCTGGAGTAGCAAAATTTATATCTGACAAAATAGCCTTGAAAACAAAGGCCATAACAAGAGACAAAGAAGGTCACTGCATAATACTAAAGGGATCAGTCCAACAAGAAAATGTAATTCTTGTAAACATATATGCACCAAACATAGGAGCACCTAAATATATAAATAAAATCTATATAAATAAATAAAATCATTTAGAATCGAAGGGTAAATAAAGTGTTTCCCAGGGAAGGTAAAGCTAAAGGAGTTCATCATCACCAAGACATTATTATATGAAATGTTAAGGGGATTTATTTAAGAAAAAAGAATACGATCAAAACTATGAACATTAAAATGGAAATAAGTTCACAAGTATCAACAGTTGAAACTAAAAAATAAACTAAGCAAACAATCAGATTCAGTAAGATGGCAGAGGAGTGAATGGAAGTCACACTGACTTCCTTCCAGGACTGGAATTACAACTAAATTGTGGAGAAATCACCTGGAACACACAACTGAACAATAGCAAGAGAGAAGCCTTGTAACCTCGGACAGACAGAAGAATCAGCTTCAGCACAACTTGACTGTTAAGGAGTGTGGTGGAGACTCAAGAAGGCT
This sequence comes from Mormoops blainvillei, assembly GCA_004026545.1. Taxonomy (NCBI): domain Eukaryota; kingdom Metazoa; phylum Chordata; class Mammalia; order Chiroptera; family Mormoopidae; genus Mormoops; species Mormoops blainvillei. The sequence goes on along the minus strand of PVJD01000024.1, from coordinate 46,971 downwards.
GGCTGGGCATCCCCAGGTGGCAGCACAGAAGGAATAATTAAGTAGCCTATTGGATCCACCTGGGAAGAGTAGGGTCTTAAACTCTAAGCTAGGATTCCCAGCCTAGAGACCCAAAGCCCCCAAAATACACAGATAACAACCAGCTGCAAAAAACAGCAGGGTTGCTTTCTGCCAGAGATGGACAGCTGGAGACCCAAAGAGTTGTTTAAGGGGCCAATGCACAAATAGTTATTTGTAGCCACTTACCCTGGGCTCCAGAAAATGTAGGGCAGGGTAGGCTAGAGACGTCTGAGGAGAGACAGTGTTCAGGAGCTTTGGGGAGAGAACAGAGAGAGCAGACACCGGGATCCCAGTGCTGGCATCCCCCATATGGCAGCAACTATCATGCTCAGGCAGGTCACTCCCCTCTGAGCAGCATCAGCCTCAGGGGAAACAACAGCCCTGACCCCAGAAGGACATTGCTCTGGTCCTGTGGTGCTTAAGGTTGACTGTGGAGTGCAGAGTGACTAGATTAACAACGGAAGGAGTCACCCACAAACAGTACATCCCTGGCAAAGGGTGGGGGGGCAGAGGGGAATAGAGATGCTTGTAGAGAGACAGGGGATGTGGAGGATTTGGGGAGAGAACTGAGAGTAGACACCAGGATCCCGGTGTCGAGTCATCTCACAAACGGCAACAGCCATCCATCTGAGGCAGACCACTCCCCTCAGAGTAGTCCCAGCCTGAGAGGAAACAATAGCCAAACCCCAGCTAGGATTCTGACATGCCATATGGTGCTTAAGCCAGACTTCTGAGTGTAGAGTGACTAGATTAACAACTGAAGAACACAGCCAGGCAGTAGATCCCTGGAAGTCATGAACAAGCTGCCTAAGTTCAGACAGGGTCAACGTCTGACATCACCAGAAGCAGACCCAGGAAGAAAAAAAAAGTAGTAACTACTAGAGGCTACTGAGACAAAATCTGCTGTGGCCTTTTCCATGATTTGAGATATTTCCTTACCTGCATAGCTTTTTAACATTCATTTCTTGTCCATCAAGTTTGTGTAAATTCCACCTTCTTCATTTCCTTTTTTATTCATGACTTAAATTTTACTCTCTCTCCTCACATTGCTCCAACTCCCAGCTCTTAGGAGTGCTTTTCCTTCTACCCTCTCAAAATCATTTTTCTCTCAGTAGGTCAGCTCATATTTGCTCTCCTTATAATAGTCTTAATCTCTTTACACCCTTATTAATACTAGTTCATTTGCTGTTGATAGTGGGATTGTGGGGTGGAGTTACTTTGGCAGGTGTGGGTTTGTTTCCTGGGCTTTGTGGTTTTCTTCTGGCAGCACCAGCACAAGAGCATACAAGACGTGGTGGGCAGAGTGACCCTCAGTCAACCAGCTGGAGGGAAGGACCCACTAAAAAATGACCCAACAACAATCAAAACCCAATTACATCCAGAAAGCCAACATAAATGGCATAAAGGGCATCCCAAGACCATCACGTTCAGGAGATTAAGGAGACTGCACCACTAAATCTCACAAATCTCCTACCATAAAAGTTCACACCACAAAGTCAGGGACTCAAAACAGATCAATTTAAGAAGCGGAAGAAAACAAGAAGAGTCTCAGAAATAATGGGAAGACAAAGAAAAAAAAACCCAATCAAGAGGAAAGGAGGATTCCTCAGAAAGAATGCTAAATGAAATGGAGACAAGTCAACTATCAGATATTGAGTTCAAAACTATGGTTATAAGGAAGCTCAATGAGCTCAGTGAGAATTACCAAAAGCTACAGGGAAGCCACAAGGAAATTACTGTCAATTATATCAGTATGAAAGAGGACATAGAAACTATCAACAAGAGACAAGAGGAAATGAAGAATACAATTTCTGAATTGAAGAACACAGTAGAAGGAATTTCATTGTTGTTTTACAATAATGCCTTCAATTCCTGAATATTGACTTTTATACTGCTGTTTTGCCAAATTCATTTATTAGGCTGAGTAGTTTTTTGGTGGAGCCTGTAGGGCTATCTATGTACACTATCATGTAATCTGCAAAAAAGGACTGTTTTGCTTCCTCCTTTCCAATTTGGATGACTTTATTTCTTTTTCTTGCCTGATCGCTGTGGTTAGGACTTCCAATATTATGTTGAGGAGAAGTGGTGAAAGTGGACATCTTTGTCTTGTTCCTGATCTTAGTGGGAAAGCTTTTAGTTTTAGTCCATTGAGTATGACACTGGTTGTAGGTTTTTCACACATGGCCTTTATTATATTGAGGTATGCCTTCTTCATTCCCACTTTGCTGAGTGTTTTTATCATAAATGAGTGCTGTACCTTATCAAATGCTTTTTCCATGTCTATTGTTATGATCATGTGGTTTTTGTCTTTCCCTTTTTTTTAATGTGAGGTATTACGTTTATTGATTAGCGAGTATTGTACCATCCTTGCATCCCTGGGATGAATCCCACTTGATCATGGTGTATGAGGTGTATGATCTTTTTAGTGTATTGCTGGATGCGGTTTGCCAATATTTTGTTGAGGATTTTAGTGTCTACATACATCAGTGATATTGGCTTGTAGTTTTCTTTCTTTGTTATGTCTTTATCTGGTTTTGAAATTAGGATGATGCTGGTCTCATAAAAAGAGTTTGAGAGTCTTTCCTCTTCTTGAATTTTTTGAAATATTCTGAAGGATAGGGGTTAGCTCTTCCTTAAATGTTTTCTAAAATTCTCCTGTGAAACCATCCTGTCCAGGGCTTTTGTGTGCCAGGAGTTTTTGATTAATACTTCAATTTCACCACATGTTATTAGTCTGTTCAGCCTATCTGCTTCTTCTTGATTCAGATTTGATATTTTTCTAAAAATTTATTAATTTCATCCAGGTTTTCAAATTTCTTGGAATATAGTTGTTCTTAGTAATCTCTTACAATCCTTTGTATTTTCATGGTATCAGTTGTAATCTCTCCTCTTTCATTTCTGATTTTATTTATTTGGGTCAGCCCCCTTTTTTTTTGGTTTTTAGTTTCAAGCCCCTGTGGCCTGAGAAAATACTTTATATGATTTCAATTGTGTTGAAATTGTTGAGCCTTGTTTTGTTTTCTATCATGTCGTCTATCTTTGAGAAAGTTCCATGTGCTGTTGAAATGAATGTGTAGTTTGCTTCTTTTGGATGAAAGGTTTTATATATATCAGTTAAGTCTATTTCATCTAATGTGTCCTTCAGTTCCAAAATATCCTAGTTGATATTTAGTTTGGAAGACCTATCCATTGTTGACAGTGGTGTGAAAAATCCCCTACTTTAAGTGTGTTGTTGTCTATATCTTTCTTGAAGTCCTCCAGGATTTTCCTTATATATTTGGGTCCTCCTATGTTGGGTGCACATAGGTTTACAACATTTATGTCTTGATGGATTCTTACTTTGAATATTATGAGTCTCCTTCTGTGTCTCTTTTTATGATCTCTGTTTTGAAGTCTATTTTGTCTGATATAAGTATTACTACCCCGGCTTTCTTTTTCCTGTCCATTTTCTAGGAATATTTTTTTCAAACACTTTACTTTCAGTTTCCATATATCTTTTGTTCTGAGGTGGGTCTCTCGTAGGTAGCATATGTGTGGATCATGTTTTCTTATCCATTCAGCTACTTTATATCTTTTGATTGGAGCATTTAATCCATTTACATTTAAAGTTATTATTGATAGATAAAGTATTATTGATAGATATTTATTCATTTTTTCCCTTTGTACTTGTGTTCCTCTCTCTCTCATATTTTTTTTCTTCATCTGCTTAAAGCAGTCCCTTTAGCATATCTTGCAATGTTGGTTTGGTAGTGGTATACTTTTCACCTTCTTTTGTCTGGGAAACTCCTTATTTTGCCTTCCATTTTAATGGAGAGCCTTGCTGGGTAGGGTAGGCTTGGTTGCAGGCCTTTGCTTTTCATTACTTATAATATTTCTTGACATTCCCTTCTGGCTTTAGTGTTTCTATGGAGTAGTCAGTTGATAGCTGAATTAGGGGTCCCTTATATGTCACTTCCTGTTCCTCCCTTGCTGCCTTTAAGGTTCTCTCTTTGTGTTTGATATCTGTCATTTTAATTATGATATGTTTTAGAGTAGACCTCTTTGCATTCCTCTTGATTAGGATGCTCTGTGCTTCCTGGATTTGTGTGACTTTTTCTTTCCTCAAATTAGAGATGTTTTCCATCATTACTTTTTCAAACAGGTTTTCTATCCCTTACTCCTCTTCTACTTTTGGTATTCCTATTATACGGATATTATTATGTTTCATGTTGTCCTACATTTCCCTTAACCCCTCTTCCTCTTTTTGAGTGTTTTTAAATTTTCTTGTTCTTTCTGGAAGTTTTTTTCTACCATGTCCTCCAGCTCGCTGATTTGATCCTCTGCTTCCTCTAGTCTGCTTTTGATTCCTTCTACTGTGTTCTTCAATTCAGAAGTTGTATTCTTCTTTTTCTCTTGGTTCTTATTGATAGTTTCTATGTCTTTTTTATGCTGATATAGTTTGCTGTAAGTTCCTCATAGTTGCCCTGTAGTTTTTTTGTAAATCCCACTGAGTTCATTGAGCTTCCTTATAAGTATTGTTTTGAACTCAATTTCTGATAGTTTACTTGCCCCTATTTCATTTAGTAGGCTTTCTGAGGATTTCTCCTTTCCTTTACATTGGGGGTTGTTTCTTTGTCTTCCCATTATTCAGCTGCCAGAGCAATACCACAAAGCCCAGGAAACAAACCCCATCTGCAAAAATAACTCCTCCCTGCAATCTCACTATCAACAGCAAATGAACCAGTATTAATAAGGCTGTAGAGATTAAGACTATTATAAGAAAGGAGATAAATAAGCTATAGTATGTAATCTGTATATACTATAGTTCGTGACTTAATATGCACACACTTGATAGACAAGAAATTAATATTAAAAGCTATGTAGTAAAGAAAATATTGCAAATCATGGAGAAGACCACGGTGGACTTTGTCTTGGTAACCTCTAGCATTTCCCACTGTTTTTTCTTTCTGGATCTGCCTCTGGTGATGGCAGATGTTGATCCCATCTGACTTTAGGCAGCCTGTTCTAGACTTCCTGGGATCTACTGTCCGTGGCTGTCTCCTTCAGTTTTTAATCTAGCCAGTCTGCTCTCAGCGACCAGGCTTAAGTACCATAGGGAAGGGCAGAATCCCTTCTGGGGTCAGGGCAAATGTTTCCCCTCATACTGCTGCTGCCAGAGAGAAGTGGTGTGTGTAAGCTTGGCAGCTGCTACCTGTACAGGGATGACTCAGCACTGGGATCCTTGAAGCTACTCTTTCAGTCCTTCCCCAGTCTCTCCTCAGGCATCCCTAGTCCACTCTGCCCCCGCCTTTGCCAGAGCCCAGAGTAAGTGGCTGCAAATGAAAATTTATGCTTTGGCCCTTTAAATGGCTCTTTCAGTCTCCAACCTCCCATCTCTGGAAGGGATCAATACTGCCGCTATTCGCAACTGGCTGTTATCTGTGTACTTTTGGGGCTCTGGTGCTGTAGGCTGGGTATCCCCACTTATGGTTTAGACCCCACTCTTTTCAGGGGAATGAAACTGGTCACTTAAATATCTCTCTGGTACTGCCTGAGGGGTGCCCAGCCAGCCTTCTTGATTCTCCACTTCACTCCTTACCAGTCAGGTTGTGCTGAAGGTGATTCTTCTGTCTGTTCAAGGTTATAAGGCTTCTCTCTCACTATTGCTCAGTTGTATTTTCCAGGTGATTTCTCCATAATTTAGTTGTAATTCCAGATTGGTCCTGGGAGGAGGTCAGTGTGAATTCCAGTCACTCTTCTGCCATCTTGCCCTCCTAGTTTCTCTTTCTGATAGTTCATTACTGCTATATAAAAATGCTACTGATCTGTGAATATGAATGCATATCTTGCTACTTTGCTGAATTCATTTATTAGATCTAGTAGTTTTTAGGTGGAATCACTAGGGTTGTCTATGCACAGTATCAAATCATCTGAGAATAATGATAATTTTACTTTTTCCTTTCCAATTTGGGTTTCTTTTATTTCTTCTTTTTGTCAGATCATAGTGGCTAGATCTTCCAGTACTATGTTGAATAAGAATGGTGGAAGCAGACATCCCTGCCTTGTTCCCGATCTTAAAAGAAACAATTTATTTTCTGTTCACTGAATATGATGTTGCCTGTAGGTTTTTCATATATGGTCTGTATTATGTTGACATCTGATCTCTCTATTTCCACTTTGCTGAGAGTTTTTAATCATAATTAGGTGCTGAATTTTATCAAATGCTTGTTCTGCCTCTATTAATATGGTCATGAGATTTTTATCTCTCATTTTGTTATGTGATGTATCACATTTATTTATTTATTTGCAAATATTGTCCCCATTTTGCATTCCCAGGATAAATACCACTTGGTCATGCTATATGACCTTTTTAATGCATTCCTGGATCCAAGTTGCTAATATTTTGTCAAAGAGTTTAGCATCCATGTTCATCAAAGATATTAGCCTATAATTTTGTTTCCTTGTAGTGTCTTTGTCTGGTTTTGATATTAGGATAACACTGGTCTTGTGAAAAGAGCTTGGAAGTCTTCCCTCCTCTTGAATATTTTGGAATAGTTAGAGGAGGATAGGAGTTAGTTCTTTGACTATTTGGTAAAATTTACTTGTGAAGCCATCCACTCCAGGCTTTTTATTTGCTTGGAGATTTTTGATAACTGCTGCTACTTCGTTAGTTTTAATTGGTCTATTCAGGTTTTCAGATTCTTCCTGATTTATTTTTGGAAGATTGTATGTTTCTAGGAATTTGTCCATTTAACCCAGGTTGTCCAGTTTGTTGGCATATAGTGGTTCATAGTATATTCTTCTGATCCTTTGTATTTCTCTGATGTCAGTTATTTCTCTTTCACTTCTGATTTTATTTATTTGGTTCCTCTCTTTTTTCTTGATGAGTGTCATTACAGGTTCATTAATCTTGTTTATCTTTTCTAAGAACAAAGTCTTGGTTTCCTTGATCTTTTGTATTTTTTAGTATCTATATAATTTATTTACATTCTGATTTTTATTAATTCCTTACTTCCACTTACTATGGATTTTGTTGTTCATTTTTTCAGTTATTATAGATGTAGGGTTAGATTGTTCATTTAAAATTTTTCTTGCTTTTTGAGGTAGGTCTGAAATGCTATGAATTTTCCTCTTAGGACTGCCTTCACTGTGTCCCACAGATTTTGAGTCGTTGTGTTATCATTTTCATTTGTTTCAAGGTATTTTTTATTTCTTCCTTGATCTCATTGTTAACCCACTCATTGTTTACTAACTTGTTATTTAGCCCCCATGGCTGTGTTTTTTCCAGGTTTTGTCTTGCTGTTGAGTTCTAGATTTATACTATTATGGTCAGAGAAGGTGCTTTATATGATTTCAATCTTCTTAAATTTATTGAGAGTTGTTTTGAGTCCTAACATGTGGTCTATCCAGGAACATGTTCTATGTGCATTTGGAAATAGTTTATATCTGCTGCTTTGGGGTGAAATACTCTGAAGATATTCATGTGCTTTTAAATATTTTAAAGTTTATGTTATTGCAGCTCTCCCAATTTTTCCTCCTTTGCCCCCTTCCACCTATAACACCCCTTTTTCCCACGGTCAATCCCCTCACCATTGTCTACGTCCTTGATTCATGCACATATGTTCTATAACCATTCACTACACCTTCTGTCAACTAGTCCCTACCTCCCCTGTCCCATCTTAGAGCTGTCATTCTGTTGCATGCCTCCATGCCTCTGATTTTATTTTGGTCATTAGTTTGTTTTGTTCACTAGATCCCATTATAGGTGAGATCATATAATATTTGTCTTTCATTGACTGGCTTATTTCACTTATCATAATAGACTGCAGTTCTGTCCTTGCTGTCACAAATGGTAAGAATTCCTACTTTTTTACTGCAACATAGTATTCCATTGTGTTAATGTACCACAGCTTTTTTTATCTAGTCATCTATTGATGGGTACTTACGCTTTTCCACATGTTGGCTATTGTAAATAATGTTGTTGTGAACATAGGGTGCTTATAATTGGTGTTTTGTGATTCTTAGAATATATTCTTAGAAGTGGATTTCCTGGGTCAAAAAGCATTTCCCTTTTTAAATTTTTGAGGAAATTCCATAGTGTTTTCCATAGTGGTTGCATCGATCTGCATTCCCACAAACAGCATAATAGGGCTCCCTTTTCTCCACATCCTCACCAGCATATGGTTGTGTGTTTTTTTTTTGATTCATTAATAACAGACATTTTAGCATGTGTGGGGTGATACCTCATTGTCGTTTTAATTTGCATTTCTCAGACGGCTAGTGATGCCGAGCATTTTTTTTTCATATGTCTATGGGCAATGTGTATGTCTTCCTTGGAGAAGTGTCTATTCAGGTCCTTTGCCCATTTTTAATTGCTTTGTTTGTCTTCCTGGTGTTGTCATATGGGTACTTTATATATTATGGAAATTAAACCCTTATCCAATGTATCATTGGTAAATGTATTTTCCCATACAATGGGTTCCCTTTTCATTTTGATGATGGTTTCTGTAGCTGTGCAGAAGGTTTTTGATTTGATGTAGTCCCATTTGTTTATTTTTTCCTTTGTTTCACTCTTAGAAGATATATTGGCAAAAATATTGTCTCATGAGATATCTAAAATTTTACTGTCTATGTTTTCTTCTTGGAGTTTTATGGTATCATGAGTTATATTTAAGTCTTTTATCCATTTTCAATTTATTTTGGTGTATGGTATAAGCTGGTGTTCTAGTTTCATTTTTTGATTTTGCGTGTTCCAGTCCAGTTCTTCCAACATCATTTATTGAAGAGACTATCTTTACTCCATTGTATGCTTGTGCCACTTGTGCTGAATATTAATTGACCATAAAGTCATGGGTTTATTTCTGGGTTTTCTGTTCTGTTCCATGATCTATGTGTCTGCTCTTAGGCCAGTACCAGACTGCTTTGATTACAGTGGCCTTATACTATAGTTTTATATCAGGTATTGTGATTCCTCCAATTTTATTCTTCTTTCTCAAGATTGCTGATGCTATATGGGGTCTTTTGTGGTTCCATATAAATTTTTGGAATATTTGTTCTAATTCTCTGAAATATCTCATTGGTATTTTAATAGGGATTGCGTTGCATCTATAGATTGCTTTAGGTAATATGGATATTTTAATGATGTTAATTCTTCCAATCCATGAATATGGTATATGCTTACATTTATTTGTATCTTCCTCCTTTCTCCAGTGTTCTACAGTTTTCTGAGTACAGGCCTTTTACCTCCTTGGTTAAGTTTATTCCACGTTACCTTATTTTTTGTTGTTGCAATAGTGAATGGGATTTTTTCCTTAGCTTCTCTTTCTGATAGTTCATTACTGGTGTATAAAAATGCCATCGATTTCTGAGTATTGATTTTGTATCCTGCTACTTTGCCAAATTTATTTTTTAGGTATAGTAGTTTTTTGGGGGAACCTATAGGGTTTTCTATATACAATATCATGTCATCTGCAAATAATGACAGTTTTACTTCCTGCTTTCCAATTTGGTTGTCTTTTATTTCTTCTTGTCTGATCACTATGGCTAGGACTTCCACTACTGTGCTGAGTAAGAATAGCGAAAGTGGACATCCCTCTCTTGTTCCTGATCTTAAGGGAAACGCTTTTAGTGTTTGCCCATGAAGTGTGATGTTGGCTGTAGGTTTTTTTGTATATGGCCTTTATCATGTTTAGGTATAAGCCATATATTCACAGTTGGCTGTGAGTTTTTATCATAAACTGGTGCTGGATAATTCAAATGCTTTTTCTGAATCTATTCATATGATCATGTGATTTTTATCTTTTATTTTGTTTATGTGATATATCATATTTATTGATTTGTGAATATTGTACCAACCTGCATCCCCAAGGTAAATCACACTTGATCATGGTGAATGATCTTCTTGATGTATTGAGGGATCTGGTTTGCTAATATTTTGCTGAGAATTTTAGCATCTATGTCCATCGGGTATATTGGTCCACAGTTTTATTTTCTTTGTTGTGTCTTTATCTGGGTTTGGAATTAGGATAATACTGACCTCATAAAATGAGATGGGAAGTCTTCCCTCTTCTTGAATTTTTTGAAATAGTTTGAGGATAGATGTTAGTTCTTTGAATGATTGGTAAAATTCACCCGTGGAGCCATCTGGTCCAGGACTCTTGTTTTTTGGGAGTTTTCTTAAATTGCTGCTTTAATTTCACTAATAGTTATTGGTCTATTTATGTTTCTACTTATTCCTGATTCAATTTTGGAAGATTATATATTTCTAGTAATTTGTCCATTTTACTCAGGTTGTCTAATTTCCTGGCTTATAGTTTATAGTATTTTCTTACAATTTTTCATATTTCTGTGGTAGCAGTTGCTACTTCTCTTCATTTCTGATTTTATTTATTTGGGTTCTTTCTTCTTTTTTCTTGATGACTCTGCTTAAAGGTTCATAATTTTTAAAAATCTATTCAAAGAACCAGCTTCTTGATTCATTGTTCTTTTGAGTTGGTTTTTAAAACTCAGTATCATTTATTTCCACTCTTGTCTTAATTACATCCTTCCTTCTACTCATGCTGAGCATTGTTTGTTGTTGTTTTTCTAGTTCTGTAGGTGTAAGGTTAGATTGATTTTTCTATCTTTTTTAGATAGGCTTGTAATGCTATGAGCTTCCCTCTCAAAACTGCTTTTGCTGTGTCCCATAGGTTTTGGTTTGTTCTGTGTTCATTTTCATTTTCCAGGTGCTTTTTGATTTCTTCCTTGATCTTATTGATAACCCATTCATTACTTAATAACATGCTATTTAGCCTCCATGTATTTGAATGTTTTTAGGGTTTTTTTAATTGAAGTTGATTTCTAGTTTCATTTCATTGTGATCCAAGGAAATACTTCATATAATTTCAATTTTCTTAAATTTGTTGAGACTTATTTTGTGTCCTACCATGTGGTCTATCTTTAAGAATGATCTATGTGCATTTGAGAAGAGTTTGTATTCTGCTGCTTTGAGATTAAACTTTCTGTAAATATCAATTAAATCCATTCAATTTGGTGTGTCATTTAAAGCTGCTCTTTTCTTGTTGATTCTTTGTCTGGAAAATCTCTCCATTGGTGACAGTGGGGTATAAAATCCCCTACAATGACTATATTGCTCTTCCTTAAAGTCCTCCAAGATTTTTTTTATGTATTTAGGTGTTCTTATATTGGTTACATATATGTTTGCAAGAGTTATATATTCTTGTTGGGTGGATACCTTAAGTATTATGTAGTGACCTTCTTTATCTCTTGTTATTAAGTCTAAGGTCTTTGTTTTTAAGTCTATTTTGTCAGATATAAGTATTGCTATCCCAGGGTTTTTTTTGTCCATTTGCACGGGATTTTTTTTTTTATCCCCTCACTTTCAGTCTTTATAAATCTTTTGTTCTGAGAAGGGTCTCTTATAGACAGCTTTTATATGGGTCACGTTTCCTTATCCATTGTACTACCCTATGTCATTTGATTCAAGCATTTAATCCATTTACAGTTAAGGTACTTATTCATTGACAGGTACTTATTGACAGGTACTTATTCATTACCACTTTATTCCTTTATACGTATGTTCCTCTCTGTCTCTATTTCTTCTTATTCTTAAGCATTCCCTTTAGCATCTCTTGCAGTGTTGGTTTGCTATTGATGAACTCCTAACCTCTTCCTCCCCCCTTTTTTTTTAATCTGGGAAACTCTTTATTTCACATTCACTTTTAAATGGTAGCTTTGCTGGATAGAGTAGTCTTGGTTGCATATCCTTGCTATTCATCAGTTTGAATACTTTATGCCAATCCCTTCAGGCCTACAATGTTTCTGTTGAGAAATCTGCTACATTTTCATTGGAACTCCCTTGTAGGTAACTGATTGGTTTTCTTTTGCTGTTTTTAAGATTCTTTATTTGTATTTAACCTTTGTGATTTTAATTATCATGTGTCTTGGTGTGGGCGTCTTTGGGTCATATTAGTTGGGACTGTCTGTGCGTCATAAAGCTGTGTGACTTTTTTCTTCACCAGATGAGGGAAGTTTTCTGTCATTATTTCTTTAAACAGGTTTTCTATCCCTTGTTCACTTCTTCTTCTTTGGGTATTCCTATGATACAGATATTGTTATTTTTCATGTTATTCCAAAGTTTCCTTAAACCTTCCTTGTCTTTTTGAGGTATTTTTTCTTTTTGTTGTTCTGATTAGGTGGGTTTTTTTCACATTGTCTTCCAAATTGCTGATTTGACCCTCTCTTTCATCTAGCCTGGTTTTAATTCCTTCTAGTGTATTCTTTATTTCAGATATTGCAACCATCATTTCTAACTGGTTCTTATTCATAGTTCCTATGTCCTTTTTCAAACTGATGTAGTTCCCACTAAGGTCCTTGAACATCCTTATAACCATTACTTTGAATTCTATATATGATAAATTGCTTGCCTCAATTTCATTTAGCTCTTTTTCTGGGAATTTTTCTTTCATTTGGGGATTGTTTATTTGTCTCCCTATTTTAGCTGACTCTTTTTGTTTGATTCTAAGTATTCGATTGGTCTGCTTTGTTTGACTCCCTGTCTTCGTGGGGTGGCCTTTTTCTTGGGTGTTCTTGAGGGGACAAGCTCTGAGGCAGAAGCCTGCCATTCTTTCAACATTGTGTAGCTTTTGTCTCTTATGTTGTTTTAGTTTGTAAACTAATCCTATAGAAAAAAGATAATTGAAAACTAATAAGGGGAATGATAGGGGAGCTCAGGAGTAAAGAGTTCAGCCCAGGCTTCAGTGATTAAATCTGTAACCAAAGAGTTAAAGACTTTAGCCTTATTTGATAGGCTTAACTGATTAAAGCAGTAACTAAAGAGTTAAAGAGTTTAGTCTTAATTGACAGGTTTAAGTGATTAAAGCTATAACTATGGAATTAAAGATTTTATCCTTCATTGATAGGTTTAAGTGACCAATGCAAGTGGAAAGCTGTTATTCCAAATTACGTAGCATTTGAATAAAGACCCCTTTCCTTTATCACCAAGCCTTTGCTTCTGGAATTTTGCCTAAAGGATGGCAGTGGGTAGCAGGACCCCACTTGCTGTTAGGTAACAGGTTGGGCCTCCAGAGCCCAGAGTTTTTATCTGCTGGAAATCAGGAAGGTGTTTCCAGGCCCTCCCCTAAGGGAAAAGTGTCTAAATGGTTCCTGAGAATGTGTATGGAATGGCTGTGCCCTAAATCCAATCCCAGACACCCCCTGCATTGCCTGTGTTTCGGCCTCCTCAGCAAAGGTTAAGATGTAGGGTACGGCAAAGTAAGGGAATAAAAAGAAAAGAAAAAAGGATATAGAATTCCAGAGGTTTTTGCCAACAGTACTCCAGAAGGTGAGGTGAGCAGTTTCCCACAGGGTGGGGTAATTGATTTTTTTTCCTTGGAGGAGCTTACCCTCCTCAAGAAAAATGGCTGTTGCAGTATTGAGATATGTCTCTACACTGGGAACCCAGCAGCTGTTCCCTTGTCTCTCTCCAAAGCTGCCCGCTCCATACTTTCCTCAGGTGAATTCAGTCCGCAACATCCTGCCTTTGCCCGAGCCCAAGGTGAGTGGCTATGAATGAGAAACCTGTGCTTTGGTCCTTTAGGAAACCACATACACACAAAAAAGTGGCTTTTTCTCCAGCAGGTTCCATCTCTCCCCAGCAGACAAAACCCCTACTACCTTTCAGCACTGGATGCTATATGGATGGCTGATCCCAGCACTGGCATTCTGTTCTTGGGAACCCAGTCTGGGGTCCAGGCTCCACTCTTCTCAAGTGGAAGCTCCCACAACCGTGCTGTACCTCAGGCTGCCACCCATGGGAGTGGAGCTGTCCCCCTTCATGTTCCCACCCATCCTACTGGTCTCAAGCTGGTTTCTGTCCATCCTTGCTTCTACATTAACTGCTGATTACACCTGATTGACCAGAAGTTAGCCAGAAGACTATACTTAGCTTCAGAAGGTGCTGGGAACTATAGTTTTTCAGCCAATTTCATTAAGTTTTGGAGGCTGGAAGTCCAAGATCAGGATGTTAGCATGGTCAAATTCAGGTGAAAACCTTTTTCCAGGTTGCAAACTACTGACTTCTCACTTGTCCTTACTTGCCAGAAGGTGAAGATATCATTTAAATCCATCTGATCTAGTGGGTCATTTAAGACTGTAATTTTCTTGCTGATTTTCTGTCTGGAGGATCTATTTATTGATTTCGATGGGTGATTAAAATCCTCTACTATGAGTGTATTACTTTCAATCTCTTTATACTTGCATCAAGATTTTCTTTACATATTTAGGTGCTTCTGTCTTGGGTGATGAATGTTTACAAGAATTATATCCTCTTGTTGGATTGCTCCTTTTATCATTATGTAGTGCCTTCTTTGCTTCTTAATACTGTCTTTCTTTTAAAGTCATTCTGTCTGATATAAGTATTGCTACTGTACGTTTTTATTTTTTCATTTTCATTTCGGTGAAATATCTTTTTCCATCCCTTTACTTTCAGTCTCTCTGTATCTTTCATTCTGAGGTTGGCCTGTTGTAGACAACAGATATACAAATCTCACTTTGAATCAATTCAGTTACTCAATGTCTTTGGATTTGTGCATTTTAGCCATTTGTGTTTAAAGTGATTATGAATAGGTACATATTTATTACCATTTTATTCTTTTAACTATGTCCCTCTGATTTTTTTCTCCTATTTCTTAAAGCAGACCCTTTGACATTTCTAGTAATACTGGTTTGGTGCTATTCCTTTAGCTGATTCTTGTCTGGGAAGTTCTTCATTTCTCCTTCAATTTTAAATGATAGCCTTGCTTGGTAAATTAGTCTTGGTTGTAGGTCCTTGCTTTTCATTTATTGGAATATTCATGGAAATCTCTTCTGGTCTGAAATGTTTCTATTGAGAAATAAGCTGACAGTTTTATGGGAGCTCCTTTGTACATAACTAACTGTCTTTCCTTTGCAGTTTTAGATTTTCTTTTTGTCTTTAACCTTTGCCATTTTAATTGTGATGTTTCTTGGTGTTGGACTCTATGGGTCTTTCTTGTTTGGGGCTCGCTACACTTCCTGGACTTTTGTGTCTTATTTACCACCAGGTTAGGGAACTTTTTGGCCATTATTTCTTCAAGTAGGTTCTCGATCTTTTCTCTCTTCTCCTTCTGGTGTCCCTATAATGTGGTTGTTTTTGTGTTTCATGTTGTCCCAAAGGTTCCTTAAACTATCCTCATTTTTCAAAAAAAATTTTTATACTGTGCTGCTTGGGTGTTTTTTTGCAACCTTGTCTTTCAATTTGCTGATTTGATCCTCTGTTTCATCCAACCTACTGTTTATTGCTTCCAGTGTATTGATGTTCGATATTGTAGTCTTCATTTCTGAGTGGGTCTTTTTTATGGTTCCTATGTTGTTCTTCATGCTGTTGTAATTCTTACTATCTTACTTGGGCATCCTTATAACCATCACTTTGAATTCTGTATTCGATAAATTGTTTTCTTCCTTTTCATTTAGCTATTTTTTCTGGAGAGTTCTCCAGTTCTTTTATTTGGTATCTGTTTTTTGACTTCCCATTTTGGGTGCCTCTTTGTGTTTTTCTATGTGTTAAATAGATCTGCTACGAATTCCAGTCTTGGTAGGGTAACCTTATGTAGTAGGCATTATGCAGGACCAGTGCCACAATCTCCTTGATCACCTGAGGGGGCTGCTCCAGGAATGTCCATTGTGTGGGTTATGTGGGCCCTCCTGTTGTTGTTGAGTCCTGATTGCTACTGGTCTGTTTTTGTGTGAGGTCAACCCTCAGGCTGGCTGGCTGCGAGGATGAACCTCGAACATGATGTATGAGCTGCTGGGCCAGTGCTGACCACATGAAGTTGAATTTGGTCTGGCAGGTTTTGATGCCTTCTGTGAGCTCCCTTTGGATGTGCCAGTTGTGATGCTTATTGGATCTGGTTCTCTTCAGTTCTAGGTGGGTGAGGGGAGGTGGCTAAGTGTCTGTTGCTCTGTTTTGTGCATGGTAATGGTGGTTGTCAGAACACAACTGTCTGCCTCTGCCCCGTCACTGGCTTTAGCTGCAGTGTATGCTGACTACTCAGGCAGGAATGTTGATTCTACCCCTCTGTTCCTTCGGGCTGCAGTGTGTTATGACTGCTATAACCCAACACCTACCTGTTACCAAGTGTGCCGTGGCCACAGTGAGATCTGGGCCATGTCTGTGGCACCCACCTCTGTCCTTCCCTTTTCCCTCCTGCTCTGTTTGCTCAGATACACCCATCTTCAGATGTTTCAATGTGAGGATCCCTCAGGCGTGTTTGTGTGTTGAACAGGGAATCCTTTATTGAATTACGCTGTCCAACTTGAAACTTCAACAGGAGAGACCTGGAGGTACTCTGATGTTGCCATGCTGCTGATGTCCCCACCTATTGGAAGATTCTTGACTTCAGAAATTAATCATAGTGTTACCATATGATCCAGCAATTCCGCTTTTAAGAACTGAGTGCAGGGTCTCTAACAGATATTTGCACATGGTTATACCACCATTATTCACAATAGGAAAGGTAGAAACAACCCAAATGTTCACCGATAGATGAATAAATAAACAAAATGTATTTTCCTAAAATGGAATATTATTCAACCTTAAAAAGGAAGGAAACTCTGATGTATACTACAACATGGATGAACCCTGAGGTCATTATGCCATGTGAAACAAGCCAGTAACAAAAGGACAAATATTGTATGATTCCACTTATATAATGTACCAAGAGTAGTTAAACTCACAGAGACAAAAATAGAACGGTGGTTGCCAGGGGGCCGGGTAGAAGGAATGAGAAATTATTGTTTCATGGGTGTAGAGTTTCGGTTTGGGGTTATGGAAAAAGTACTAGAGATGGATGATGGTGATGGTTGTACAACAATGTGAATTACTTAATGTCTCAGAACTGTATATTTTAAAAAGGTTAAAATGGTCAATTTTATATGACGTACATTTTACCACAATAATTTAAAAAAGAAAAACTTCTTAGGAGCTGAGACCATGGCTATGTTTCATTGAGATGCCCCAGAGTGGGGCATGTGCAGGCGCTCAGTGAGTAGGAATATTGGATTATTTGGAAATAAGTTCTTACCGTTAGGGAGCTTACTTTCTATGGTAGCTTTCTCTGGCATACAAAGCTATCCAGGAAACTAGTCATTCCAAGACTAGACATAGCAAGTGTGCGATAGTGTGAAAAAGGCTTTATATTAAGGGTAAGGCAATCTGAGTAAGAGAAAACAACTTTTCAAAGTGGAACAGTGTAGGAAGGCTTCGTGGAATAAATACCTTTGAACCTTAAAGGAAACATAAGATATTTTCGTGGTTGGAGTAGAAATTGTCTACCTTCAGGGTGGATGGAAGAGGGGAAGGAAAGATCTGGAAGCCCTCGAGTTTGGGGTAGGGATACCAGGACAGAGTGGGCCAACGTGGGCTAGAGGGGATTTTGGATGGACAAGTGGTGAGAGATGGCACAGGATAGGAAAAATCTGACCAAACAAGGGCCTAGAAGGCAAGAATGAGAGTTTGTTTGTCTGTCTTAAAACTGTGGTAAAATACGTATAACATAAAATTTACCATATTAACTATATCTTTGTGTATCATTTAGTGGCATTAACTACAGTCACACTGTTGTGCAACCATTATCACCATCCATCTCTCAAACGCTTATCTCACTAAACCGAAGCTCTGAACGCCTTTAACAATAACCCTGCAAACACGGCTTCCTCCTCCCCTCAGTTGTTGTCAAAAGAAGTTTAGCTTTGAACTAATAATTGAGAATAAGTCCTCCTTCTGGGTTCTGGAAGGCTGGAATAAGTGTCTTAAGGTGTTCAGGTTGCAAGGAACAAACTCTTTGTTTGGTTCAAATAAAGGGCCTTTAGGATGAAGAGGCACAAAGATCTGGATTCACACTGGCCCTGGAGACTTAAGAAGCATTCAGGAATCCCTCTCCCAGTGCTCTTAGTGACTTAGATCCCTTCAGTGTGTCTGGTCAACTAACAATGACTCTATTCAGGTTCTGGAATAGTCGCTCAAAGGCTGTGCAGTGGAATGGGGGATGGTGCTGAGGCATAAAACATGGTCCAGAGTAGCTGACAACAGGTTAAGCAGGTCAAGTAGTCTAATAGGAGGAAAAGGGGATGCAAATGATATTCAGAGAATATCTGTTTGCCCAGCTGGCTTTTAAAAGGACCCGGAAGCCAGGAAGACCTTTTTATGGTTATCACAGTAACCAATGTGTAAGAGAGCAAGGCCTGTGCTGGCAGAGAGGTAGTAAAGAGAGGCTGAATCCCAGAGATGTGGTGAGAGATGGGAAACTGAGAGGTGTGGCCATGAAGGCTGAAGAGGGGGCCAAACCGGAGGGGGGGCAAAGTGGAGGTTGAGATGTGAACTTGGAGAATTTTGCCTGTTACCTGTAGAGAATGACTGTATTCTCTAGTGAGCCCTGGCCATATAATTACTCCATTTCACCCTGGTAGCAACTCTCTTAAATAAGGCATACCACCCAAGGTAACCTTTGGGGAGGATAGACTTGAATTTGAACCCTGGCACTTCCATCGCAGCACAACCCTGGGAAGTTATCAAGTCCTTGGAATCTCAATTTCCTCACTTGTAAAATGGACAAATAACAGGGTCTACCCCATAAGGTTGTGGTCAGGGTCAGCAGTAGGAGTGTTAGGTGATCAGTAAGGCACTCGACATAGGGTAGATGCATAACAAATGGCAGTTGTGGTGTTAGGTGTCAATGGGGTATTCGATTGGCTTTTTCCAAACCTGACAATCCCTCTTTGACTAGGTAGAGTTCTAAGATGGCCCTGCAAGGTTCTGCCCCCTGTCACACACCCTGATGGCTCCTTTGAGTGTAGGTGGTACTGTGAATATGGTGAGATTTTACTCTTATAATTGGGTCATTAATCCATTGACTTTGAGTTAATCAAAAGGTGAGATTATTCAGAGTAGACCTGGCCTAATCAGAGGGATCCATAGAAAGAGGTGGGCCCTTCCTGAAGTCAGAGATTCAAAGCCAGTGATTTCTCTTGCTGATTTAGAAGAAGCTAATTGCCATGTTGTAGAGAAGGCAACTCAACAGGGAGAGGTGAGTGACCTCTAGCAGCTGAAAGCCTCAAATATAGAATTATAAACAATGGAATTCTGCCAATAACCACTGATCTTGGAAGAGCATCCAAGCCTTTGGTGAGATCAAAGCCCCAGCCAACACCTGATCACAGCCAAGTAAGACCCTGGGCAAAGGACCCAGACAGCCTGTGCATAGACTCCTGACTTCTGAAAACTATGAGATAATAAATATACGTTGTTTTAAGCTGATCAATCTGTGGTGACTTGTTACACAGCAAGAGCTAACTGATATACTGCTAAACTCTTTCCAATTTGTCTTTCTCCCCTGTGATTCTGCTGAGCCCATACCTGTAAAGGTGTGCAATTGTCTCCCATTTTGTCCTCCAGTCATAGGTCACTTCTGTTTCCCCACCTGACTCCATCTCTGAGTAACACTTAACCAGATACCGACTTTTTTCCTTTGAAACGTTTTCTCTTTTTCATTTGTGTCCCATGCATCTTTCATTTTCTTTCTAAGACACTACTCACTATCTCTCTGTCTTTTCCTGACTTCTCCTCCTCCTCTTTTTAGTCTCAGAATGTTGGAGTCCTAAGGCTTAGTCTTCAATCAGCTCCTCTTTCCTATCTCCATTTCTCCTTGGGTGATCTCATTCAGTCCCATGGATTTGAAAATCACCTGTGTGTCGGTTACTTGCATGATTGTATTTAGAACCTTGATTTGCTCTGTGGACTCCCCAGGCACATATCTACAAATGACATTTCTTCTGGGTTGTAACATGTCCAACAGAGAATTCTTGATTCCATCCCTGCCTCCAGGTCTGTACTTCCTTTGCTTAGTGGCAGCATTGTTCATCCCATGACTGGAGCCAATCACCAAAATCTGAGTTAGTCAAGATTAATCACCTCAGCAAGGACAATAACTCCCTTCTTTACCTATTGAATGAGAGGCATGAGGAGCTCAAGTGGTCAGGTGGCAATCTAAATGCCCAGTTCAATGAAATCATCATTGTGTCTCCTGATGGAAGCATTCCGCCCCCGGAACTAAAACCCCTAGGCTTTAGAATAAAGTCACAAGAACAGGAAGAAAATATTTTGCTAGTAGGTCATTAGGGTATTGTAACAGAGAGTAGGTGCCGCTTCCATTTCCACCACTTGATTCCTAGACTTGTGAAACCTTATTATGGGAGAACCAGTACCATATAGTGGACACTGATTCAGAATATATACAGCATTCCGGAGGACATGGCTCAAGCCCTGCAAGTTATTGGCACCTAGCTGGTACTCTAACTGAGTCTTAAAAATGCCATTCTACTCTTATGCGAAGCCAGCTGCTTCAAGATGGTGGGGAATATGCAGAATTTAGTGAATCCCCTGAGCATTGACCCACTGCTGCACTTCTTTTGCTGTGAAGTGAGCTCCTTGATCAGAAGCAATGTTGTGTGTAATACTCAGACAGTGGGTGAGACATTCTGTAGTTTTGGCAAAAACGTTGCATTCAGGGAAGGCAAATCTGTTTCCACAGTAAAGGAACACTGTCCACAGGGACAGTAAAGAGAAAACACTGTCCCTTCCATGATGGAATTGGTCCAATGTAATTAACCTGCCACAGATAGCTGGCGGATCACTCCAGGAATAGTGTTATACTAGTGTTGGTCTTGGCTGCTGGTAGATTGGACACTCAGTAATGGCTGTAGCCAGGTCAACCTTTGAAAGGGAAAGTCCATACCGCCAAGCCCATGCATAACCCCTACCCACCAAGGCCACTTTGCTCATGAGTCCACTGGTCAATGACAGGGTGGCTGAGGAAAGGAGCTGACTGTATCCACAGAATTGGTCATCCTATCTCTTCGTTATTAATATTCTCCTGTGCTTTGGTGAGTGTTCACACGGGACACAAATATCTTCATGTTTTTGTCCATTCAGAGAGATCTATCCACATACCTCTTCTCCAAATTTCTGTATCATCAATTTTCCAATTATGCTACTTCCAAGTTCCTTCCTTTTTTCCCCCTTTTAAATCAAGTTCTCCTATCTCCAAAATTGTCGAAAATTAATCTACTTCTCCTTATACCCCCTACGACCACTATTCCTAAGCTAATCATCTTTTCTCTTTTCTCTTGCAGTAATATTATAATTCATCAGCTTCCAATTTTTACAATGATAACTTATTCTCTACACAGCACCTTCCAAAGACTGCTTTCTAAGCTTGTAGAAAAGAAATCCAGATTCCTTGCCTGAAGACTGCAATGCCCCTCCTGCTTTCACCTCATTTTATCACCCTTTCCCTTGCTCACTCTACATGCCTTTTTAACATTTTTCAAACTTTTCAACTTTTATTCCCACATTAAGGCCATCATATATGGGAATAAAATGATAATTTCCCTACCTTACCCTTCATGGTGGTCAAATAAGGTTTTTCTCTTTACGAACATTCTGCTGTTTATCTTCTTGGTTATGCTTTCTTATCTCAATACTTATTTTGATCATTTCCACTCAGAGCAAAAAAAAATAATGTTGAAAATGGGATAGCGTAAGTTGGTGTCAATAGGAATTTTATTCAGCAAATAGGAAGTGATAAAGCACCGTGGCTGGTGTGGCTCAGTGGATTGAGCACCAGTTTGCAAGCCAAAGGGTCTTCGGTTCGATTACCAATCAGGGCACATGCCTGGGTTGCAGGCCAGGTCCCCGGTAGGGGACACATGGGAGGCAACCACACATTGATATTTTTCTTCCTCTCTTTCTCCCTCCCTCCCCTTCTGTCTAAAAATAAATAAATAAAATCTTTAAAAGAAAAAGAACTGATAAAGGTTTAGGGAAGGGGACATACTTGTTACTTTAAGTAGAATTAGGATGAAATTGTTTTATTAGCAACATTTGAGATGGGCTTAGAAGACTCTGGAGCCTGGGGGTGGGGGGGAGAAGGACATCCCAGGATTAGAATCAGGTAAGAAAAAACCCTGTTACTGAGCTGCAGCTTGCTAGTGATGAGTTCAAATTAATGTGTGAACAGTACCTTCCCCTTATCCACAGGGGATACATTCCAGGGTCCCTAGTGGATGCCCGAAACCATGGATAGTACCGAATCCTCTATCTACTATGTTTTTCTCTATATATTCATACCTTTTCACTTAAGGGAAACACTTTAGGGCTGCTCTTTGGTATGTGCTAATTGCCAGCATTACTACTCTTTTGCTTTGGGGACATTATTAAGCAAAATAAGGGTCACCTGAGCACAAACATTATGATTCCTAAGAGACAACCTGATAACCAAGACAGGCAGTGTGCATATACATTGGAGACACTGAACAAAGAAATGAGTCACATCCACATGGGACAGAGGGAGACTGCACAAGATTTCATCATGCTACTCAGAATGGCATGCAATTTAAACCTTGAATGTTTACTTCCGGAGTTTCCCATTTACTACTTTTAGGCCGTGGTTGAGCGTGGGTAACTGAAACTAGAAAGCAAAACCATGGAAGATGGAGGACTATTGTACAGTGAATCTAGTTTCATAAAAACAATCTTTATATTTATACAGATATTTATTTTGTTTATTTGTACTTGTTTATAGGAAAGAAAAAAGTGTGGACATACATTTTTCCGGTTTTTAAGTTGAGCACTTTAGTTTTTCCTTAATAATACCTTTGTCCTCTGAAGCTTCTCAGAAGCCTTTTGAGATACATGAAAAAGTCCTGCTCACTTTCTGATCACCCTGTCCTGAAAGAAGTCGTGGCACAAGGTCCTAAAGTTTGAAGATAAAACATTTACTAGACATTAATTAAAGAGGGTTTTGTGGTGACGATCTTTTTTTTGAATGAAATCCCCTCTCTTGCCAAGACTGTGGAACAGTCCACAAGTGATTGTGAAATTCATAGTACAGGCAGTGATATCTAATAAACTAGGTTTCAGGATAAACAAATATTTAGAGTGCTGGTCTCAGCCTTTTAAACTTGCCCTGATGAATTTGTTAAGACTTGTTCTCCATTTGTTAACCATATCCGTGTCCTATCAACTGGCAGTTAAGCTGTGGTTCATCAGAGCTGGTCCTGGAATCAGCTAGTGTTTCATAGACATCTGGAGAGTCAGGTTTCTTGGAGGGCTGACTTTTTTGTTGGATTGGAATAGAAGGATGAGGATCATGGTAAGCCCTTGGGAAATACTTTCCCTGGTTGTTGTGTGGGGTTGCAGATGGCCTTCTCAGCGTCTCTATTCTTCCAGCTCTCACTCTTTTGAATATACCATTTACTCTCCTTGTTGATGACAGTGAGGACGGTAATTGTTACCTCAATGTGTAACTGAATTTTTAAGTCTATTCTGCATTAACCAGGCAATGCAGAAAACTGGAAACCTGTGTCTGGTCTTCACCACATGGTAAAAGGGAGAAATGTGTGCAGTGAGCTGATTTACTTTCACATTCTATGAGTATGTTATGAGGCTTTTAGTTCCCTGCACTGGACAATCTGAATATGATGGTTGGGGCAATTAGGATAAACAGACTTTTAAGGAAAGCGTTCCTGCTGTGGTAGAGCTACCTAGCTGTCCACTCATCATGACTCACATTCTGTGCCCTAGTTGGGAGGTGCTGGGGTGTTGCCGCCAAGCATAGGGCACACTTCCCAGCCTCCCTTGAATCTTGGTGGTGCTGGGTATTGGATTTGGCCAGTGACTTTGACCCAGACCACTTCTTAGTCTAATGTGATTCAAAATGTGCTATGGGCTGAACTGTATTCTCCCCAAAATTCACATGTGAAGTCCTGATGCCCAGTATCTCAGAATATGACTGTATTTGGAGATAGAATCTTTAAAGACATAATTAATGTTAATAAGGTAATGTGGGTGCCCCCCTAATAAGAATGACTGGTGTCTTTATAAAAAGGGGAAATAAGTCACAGACACAGAGGGAAGACCATGTGAGGACACAGGGAGAAGACAACTATCTACAGGCCAAGGAGAGAGGCCTCAGAAGGAGCCAACCCTGCCCACACCTTGATCTTGGACCTCCAGCCTCCAGAGCCAACAAAATAAATTTTTGTTTAAGCAACACAGTTGAAGTCCTTTCTCTACTTGCTTTCTTCCTGTCTGTGCTTGGTGAGATGTGGGAGCCTAGGGCAAACTTGGAAACATTGTTGAAGATGGCGGATCCTCTATTAGCCTGACCTCTGAATAACTCTGTGGTTTGAGGTCTGCTCTTGGCAACAATTGGAAATATCCATTCGAGATTTTCAGTAACTGAGAAATAAACTAGTATTATCTAAAACCATGCATATTTTGAGATTATCTATTACAATAGCTAGAGTTACCCTCCCCAAATGGAGAAGGAATCAATGTAGATAAAGGGAGACAGGTGGTCACACCTGGAAAAAGAGCAGTAGCAATGCTAGTGTGAAGGTGTTGTCCTCTTCAACACTGAACACTCTGGGATAGCCCAGAAAAGATGGAATAAAGTCACCAAAATATCTCATTAATTACCATATGGTCCTAAGGGTGAGAGGAAGCTCATGACGCCACAAGAAAGATATCATAATCTGGGACCAGAGACCTTGAGCGAATGATTCTCAGTTAAAAAAAACTGTGGGTCCCATGCTGATAAACAACAGCTGTGGTAGAAAATACAGAAATTTCGTGTTTATGTTGGCCTCCACTGCGAGGACTTTTCATGTTGAGTGCATTGTGTGTAACTTTTTCTAAGTTATTTAATAAGTCACCAAAGCACCCAAGTAATTAAGAGGTGGGTGGTCTATGTTGACGAGTAAACAATATAATTTATCTGTGGTCCTTTTAGTTCCTTCTGTCAGAATGAGTTCCAAGTTCACAAAGTTCACTCAGAGCTGAAACTGAAAACTGTTCTTGGTTGTAAATGAGTTAACCCGCTGTCATCCAAACCTGGGAACCCACTGGCACAGTGTGGCAGGCTGGGATGTGAGCCCACGTTTGGGGCCATCAGCAGGCACGAAACTGCCCCTCAGCCTCCTCAGGACTGCTCTGCTGCACTATGGCTAACTTGAAGCCCCTCATGATATCAAAGACACAGTGTTGCCTGACCATTCTTTTGACTCTCTCCTCCTTCCCAGTTCATAGGGGTGTTGTGCTTTCCTGCTCCCTGGAAGCTAGATGTGGTCATATGACTAATGCCGGTGTGTGAAATCTGAGCTGGCGTGCTCAGACTGGGTGCCCCTTCTAAACCAATGCACTCAAGAGCCAGTGCCTGCTTCTCCTGCAAACTCTTCCCCTGGTAATGTGATGATGGTCCATGTGCAGCAGCTTGGAATACTGAACCGCTTCTAGGAAAGCCAGTGTCAGAGGAGGTGACCTAGACCTGAAATGAACTTTGCAAGAGCTTATCTTTTGTTCAGTTAGTCACAGAGATTTCGGGGTTCTTTTGTTACTGCATAATCTTTTCCACCCTGACTGAAGCTTAGGATAGCCCTGTAAGATGTCTCTTAATGCTTACTAGGGCAAAGGCTGCTACTCTACCTGTTCATCAATGTCCATTCTCCTCTTCTTTCTCACTCTAATAGAGGATTTTTAGTTGGGTACATAGATGCATAAAATAAAGGTGATATTTCCCAACCTCCCTCATAGCTAAGATGTGACTCGGTAACTAAGTCCTGGCTGTGGTGTCCTGCTGTGTCTTAGATAATCCTGGTTTCTTCATTGCTTTATCTGACCAAAAAGCAACTCACCAGGAGAACCTGAGTTGTCCCTGTCTGTGCCCTGTCTTGCGTTAGAACTAAAAATAACCCAAATCTCCAAGATTAAGTTACAAAAAGACTGTGTCTTCCATCTTGGGTACTCGCTCTTGTTCCCTCACTTCCTTCCTCTGAAAACCTTCATATTGTAAGTTGCCCTCTGGAGAGAGGCCTATGTGGCAAGGGACTGAGGGCTGCCTCTGGGCAACAGCCAGCAAAGGTTTGGGGCCCTTAGTCCAAAATCCCACAAGGAACTCAGCCTTTCCCACTGCCACGTGAGTGAGCTGGGAAGAGGATCCTCCCCCAGTCAAAGGTTCGCATAAGACTGCAGCCCAGCTGGCAGTTCAGAGACAACTTCAGGAGAGGACTTGAGCTACAAGCACCCAGCGGAGCCATATGCAAATTCCTGATCGATAAGAATTGTGAAATAATACATTTTTGTTGTTTTAAATGCCTAAGTTTTGGGAGCAATTTGGCGGCCATTAATATACTCTCTGAAGGGATATTCATGGAAGTGGCATGTTCAATCTCTGATTAATGCCTTTAAAAGGAAGGGGCATGGCCTCCCCTTCCCCTTTTCTGTCTGCCTCATGAGTGGAATGTTGTAGAGTGCCGCTGGACCGTGAATGTAAGAGGCACACCCGAAGCATGACAGAGCAGTAAGGCAGGAGCCTGGATGTCCGACAACTTCATGGAGCTGAACTGTCATGCCAGATCATACTTTTGCCTAAGACAGAAATAAGCTTCTTTTTTATTTAAGCCATTGTGATTTGGAGTCCCTTGTAAGGAAACTGAACCTATATCATGACTAAAATGCTTACTTGAATTTTGTAGGATGGAAAACTCCAGGAAGCAAAATAAATGGGACCAAGCTTCTTTATAGAAGCTGGGAATGCTAATATTATTAAAAAAGTTTAAGGGGTTTTAATTCTCTTGAAAATGAAGCAAAGGCTAGACTTGGTAAGGTCAGGAAGAAAAACCTGGAAATGGAGCTGATCACTTTGATCAATTAATCACTAAGAAGGAGAGTTCAGGCAGCTTGGCAGTCAAGCTGATGAACTGCCTTCTTATAAGAATTCTTTCCTATATCAAACTAAATAGCTCTTTTAAAAAGTGTTCACATGGGCTTATGTTTATTCTAAAAAGTAAGAAAGTGGCATTTTTAATGTGTCAAAAATGCGTAGCTACAGATGAGTGGCTGTAATACGCAGTGGCAATGTAGATTCCTTTGAATGCCTTTGTGACAGGTCAGTTCTCCTTGGGGGGAAGGAAAGAACTGAAAGAGTTTTCATTCACGGTAAAGAGTTACGGGCTGCACAAAAAGATGGAGACTTAACTGTAACTGGGGTTATTTGCTTTCTAATCCTCAGATTTAATGCTGTAAGTTTTACAAATAGCTCAAATAAGACAGATGTAAAGAACATCACTGTTATAGTTCAGTCCCAAGCCTATGCAATTTGGGACTGAATGAGAGTTCTGCCCAAAAGTGTCCTGTGTCCTGTTTTCATTTCTGATTTTATCCCTGATGCTGCTGCGTGCTGAATATGAGTATGAAAACAGACTAAATACAAATATCTGAAAAAATATCAACCCATAAGACACAAATAATGATTCTAATAAACAGAAAGACATGTCTGGGGGCAATTTGGTGGCCATTAATATATTGAATTGGAAGGTGGAATTATAAAGGATCATTTTTTCTAAATAATTTAACTAATTCATTATAATTTCAGGTAAATATCTAAACAGAATTTGGGAAGAACATGAACAAAATTATTCTGAAGTAAATCTGGCAATAAATGAAAATAAGTGAGAATATTTTGAAAAAGTAATAAAAGAGGAGCTGTCTTATATGAATGAAATACATTCTCACTGTAATAAAACAGTTACAGTAATAAAAACAGTGTGGTTCTGGCCCAGGAATAGACAGGTAGATTAATGGACTGAAACAGAGGATCCATAAATAGACCCACATAAATACGAAAATACTGTGCATAAGAAAGTTACCATGTCAACTCGAAAATAAGAAAACAAACAACCTAATAAAAAACCTGGCACAAGATTTGAAAAGTCACTTCACCAAAGAAGATATACAAATGCTTAATAAACACATGAAAAAACACACTCAGCGTCATTAACCATTAGGAAATGTAAATTAACATCACCATGAGATTACCATTACACGAGTATTAGAATGGATTAAAAAAACTGAACATACCAAGTGCCGATGAGAATGTGGAGCAGTGGGGACTCTCATACCCTGCTGGTGGGAATGTAAAAACGGTGCAGCTATTTGAAAATCAGTGAGGCAGTCTCTTGCAAAGTTAAAAATGCTTGTGATCCAGTGATTCCCACTCCTAGGAATTTATCCAAGAGAAATGAAAATGTATGTTCTCTCAAAAACTTATAGGTAAGTGTTCATAACAATTGTCTTAGTCATTCAGGCTCCTATGACAGAGTGCCACGGTCTGGATGGCTTAAACAACAGACATTAATTTCTCACCATTCTGAAGGTTGATACTTCATAGCCATCTTCTCACTGTGTCCTTTCATGGAGGAAGGGTGAGAGAGCGCTCTGTGGTCTTTTTTATAAAGTCGCTAATCTCACTCATGAGATCTCCACCCTCATGACCTAATCACCTCCCAAAGTTTCCACCTCCTAGTACCAACACATTGGGAGTTCCACATGTGCATTTTGGAGGGACACAACCATTCAGTCCATATAATAACTTTATTTATAATCACAAAATCCAGAAAACATTCCACATGTCCTCAACTAGTGAATAGATAAACAAACTGGTACAATGGAATACTACTAACCAAAACTAAATTATTGACATACACGACAACAGGAACAGAGTTCAAATGCGTTATGCTAAGTAAAAGAAGCCATACTCAGAGGTGCTCTGTGTCATTGTATCTACAGGACATTGTAGAAATGACCACGCTATAGGGAATGAGAAAAGATCAGTGCGTTGCCATGATAAGGGATGGGGTGGGTTTGGAATATAAATGAACAGTGAGAGGGGACCTGAGGGGCATAATAAGACAGTTCTGTACCTTGTTTATGATAGCAGTTACATAACTCTACACATTTGTCAATACTCATGCAACCATACACCAAAAATTAATGTTACTGAATGTGAAATATAAAATAAATATTTATAGACTCATGTCATCTTTAAGTGAAAAATTAATTATCTAATGTATGGGGTATGATAACAAGTTAGTGATTAGTCCAGATGGATTGAAGATTTAATTGTAAATACAGAAATTATAAAATATTATAAGAAAACAGAGGTTATATTTTTATAATTTTAATTAGGGAAAGTCTTTCAAATAAGCATGTTGGAAATGCCCAGTGGATATAAAGATGTACAAACTTAAAACTACTGGATAACCAAATAAAATAAACATGTTGAAACTAAATTCATGAAGATATTTGCAACCCACATGGTAAATGATTAATTTTTTTATTGGACAGGGAAACTGAAAAAAAAGAAAGAAACCCAAATAAAAATGTGGAGGGATTCCTTCTGCATCAATCTCCTAGTCGAGCCTTCATGGAGCTTCTGCTGAGATCTTCAAATCATTGTCAAAATAACCACCCTGAGATATTTACTTTAAATTCACTGGAGGGCCACATTTACCAAGTAAGGGCTCCTTTCCTCTCATCATCCCCACCCCACTATGCCACTTTTACACATCCCTTTCTCTGCTTACTGGAGTCACCCTTGGAGGAGGCCACGCCAGGTGTGCATAACTCTGGGCAACAGTGATGAGACCTCTCGAAAGTGCATGGAAGCTGCATCTCACTATGTTTCCACGTTGTGATTTCTCTGAGAAATGCTGTAAGAAAGAGGATCATGGGACAACATCACTAACTGTCAGAGTAATACAAATTAAAACCACCATGAGATGTCACCTCACACCTGTCAGAATGGCTACCATCAATAAATCCACAAATGACAGGTGTTGGTGAGGATGTGGGGGGAATCCTTGTGCAGTGTTGGTGGGAATGCAGATTGCTGTAGCCACCATGGAAAACAGTATGGAATTCCTAAAAAAAAGAAAAATGAATCTGCCTATGACCCAGCAACTCCACTTCTAGGGATTTACCTGAAGAAACCCAAAACACTAATTCAAAAGAACATATGCACCCTTATGTTCATTGCAGCATTATTTACAATAGTCAAGTTATGAAAGCAACCCAGGTGCCCATCAATAGACTAGTAGATATAAAAGTGATGGTACATATACAACAGGTTATTATTCGGCCATTAAAAAAAAAGAATGAAATCTTACCATTTGCTATAGCATGGATGGACCTAGAGATTGTTATGCTCAGTGAAATAAGTCAATCAGAGAAAGATGAATGCCATGTTATTTCACTTATATGGGGAATCCAAAGAACAAAATAAATGAACAAACAAAACTGAAACAGACTCATAGATACAGAATGCATTGGTGGTTGCCAGAAGGGAGGAGCCTGAAGGACTGGGTAAAGAGATGAAGGGGTAAGAAGTAGAAATTAGTAGTTACAAAGAAGTCTTGGTAATGTAAGTACACCATAGGGAATATAGTTAATAACCACCTATGGTGCCAGATGGGATACTGGAAATATCGAGGGGAGTACTACGTAAAGTATGATTGTGTAACCACTGAAGCTATACACCTGAAACTAATACAAAATAAAAATGAAAGAAAAAAAAAAGAAAGAAAGAGGAGCATGGGAGATTAGTGTTAGTGTGTTACTGAGAATGTTCTTCTAATATGATAGCAATCTACATGAGGACCTGCAGGGAAGATGCTCTCAGGGTGTCTCTTTAGGTCTACCCATTTTTTAGATTGTGCTGTTTTGTTTTTGTTGTTGAGTTGTAGGGGTTCTTTGTATATTTTGGATATTAGTCCCTTATCAGAGGTATTGTTTGAAAATATATTCTCCCATTTGGTTACTTTCCCTTTTGTTTGTTTGGCTAATGCTTTATTTTGTTGTGCAGAAGTTTTTAAATTTGATATAGTCCCATTTATTTATTTTTGCTTTTACTTCCCTTACTTTTGGGGTCAATTTCACAAAGTTCTCTCTGAGACCAAGGTCCATAAGTTTAATACCCATGTTTTCTTCTTTGTATAGTATTGTTTTAGGTCTGATACTTAGGTCTTTGATCCATTTTGAGTAAACTTTTGCATGTGGTGTCAAATACCAGTCTAGTTTAATTCTTTTTCACATGGTCTTTCAATTTTGCCAACACCTTGCATTAAAAAGGCTTTCATTTCTCCATTGTATGTTTTGGCTCCTTTGTTGAAAATTAGTTGCCCATATACATGTGGATTAATTTCTGTACTTTCAATTCTGTTACACTGATCTGCATGTCTGTTTTTCTGCCAATATTATACTGTATTATTTACTGTAGCTTTTTAGAATAATTTGATGTCAGAGAGTGTGATACATCTGGCTTGTCCTTTTTTTCTCAGAATTGCTTTAACTTCAGGGTCTTTTGTGGTTCCTTACAAATTTGCTAAATTTTTGTTCTATTTCTTTGAAAATGCCATTGGGATTTTTATAAGGATTGTATTCAATTTGTATATTGGTTTAGGTGTTATGACCACTTTATGCCGATTCTTTCAATTCACGAATACAGAATATCTTTCCACTTCTTTGTGTCTTCTTCAATTTCTTTCAATAATGTCTTTTAGTTTTCAGTGTACAATTCCTTCAAATCCTTTGTTAAGTTTATTCCTAGATATTTTATTCTTTTGGTTGCAATTTCAAATATACCTAATTGTTTTTCTCATTTCTCTTTCTGAAATTTCATTGCTAGTATGTAGAAATGAAATGGATTTTTATACATTGATTTTCATCCTGGAACTTTATTTTTTTATTGTTTGTAATAGTTTTTTGGTGGAGTCTTCAGGATTTTCTATATAAAAAACCATGTAATCTGCAAAAAATGATAATTTTTCTTCCTTATTCACACAATTTGGATGTATTTTTTTTCTCTTGCGTGATTGCTCTGACTAGGACTTCCGATACTGTGTTGAAAACAGTGATTAGAGTAAGCACCCTTGTCTTGGTCCTGCTTTTAGAGGAAAAACTTTTAGTGCTTCATCATTGAGTGTGATATTAACTGAGGGATTGTCATATATGGCTTAATTAAGTTGAGATGCTTTCCTTCTATACCCATTTTATTGAGTGTTTTAATCACAAATAGAGATGATAATGTTTTTAAGAGCAGAAGTTCTTAAAGTTTGATAAAATCAAATGATTAATTTGCTCTTTTATGGATTGTGTATTTTGGTGTTGTGTCTTAGAAATCTTTGACCAATAAAGACCATATCCAAAGTTCAGCCCCGTATCTTGGCTCCAAAGCCCACGTGCTTTTCATTACCCCATGTTACATACATTATTTGTCAGCAGATATTGAGTGGGTCTCCACCAGGGATAGACCCTGCCTGTCATAGGAGAGACAGCAGTGAACGAGAGTAACATAGGTGTCTTCCTTGATAGAGCATATTGCATTCCAACAGGAGAGAATGGCACTAAAATAAAAACATAGCATGGAATACCTGCTAGGGAAAAGGATCAAGGAGAGAAAGGGTGGGAAGTAGGTGGTCAGGGAAAGCTCTGCAAGGACCTGGAGTTAGTGAGGGCATGAGCTGGGCACATAATAGGACAAGCGTGCCTCAGCTGGAGGATTGCCAAGATGTGTGGAGGAATAGCACAGAAGCAAATGGGGCCAGGGGAGGAGATGGTTGGAGGAAAGAAGGCTACAATGACAGAAAGGTGATATAGGGAGAACCAAAAGGTGGTGCTAGGGAACATCTCATGTAAGACCTTGCAGGTAGAGCAAGGGCTCTGGATTTTCCTGCATGAGAAGAGGAACCATTGGAGGGTTTGAACAGAGAAGTGATATGATCTGGCAGCAGTACATTGTAAAGGAGTTGGGAGACCAGGAGGAGAGCCTGGGTGAGAATCCAGGTGAGAGATCATGGTCTCTTGGGCCAGGGTGGTGATGGTGTAAGCAGTTGGATTCAGATCTGTTTAGAAAATAAAGTCGAAAGAGTTTTTTTGTGGAATAGATGTGATGTTGGAGAGAGAGACATTGAAGCTGACTGAGGCTTTTGACCCGGGCAGGTGGGAGTGAGGAGTTGCTGAACTCTGAGGAAGAGGCTGTGGGAGGAGCAGGCTTTACAGGCAAGACCAGGAGTTTGATTTTCATCATTCTTTATTTTGGGTTGTCTGTTAGACAGACCAATAGAGGCTCTGGAGGCAGTTGGTGTTTAGGAGAGAGGTGTTGGGTGCCATTAGCACATGGATTGTATGAAAGGCCTGGGACTGGGTGAGATGGGGGAAGCCTGATCCCTGATGCTCTCCAGTACTCACTGGTTAGGGAGATAAAAGGAGACCCCAAAGGAGGAGTGACTGAGGTGGGAAGAAAACCAGGAATGGATGGATCCCTGGAGTCCAGTGAGAAAAGGGTTTCTAGAAGGGAGTGAGCTGATTGTCTGTGTCAGGTGCTGCTAAGGCACTGGGACCTTAGTGGGTGGTGGAGGAGGAACAGTCACCTACTAGAGTGAGTTCAAAAGAGGAAGAAGGACAGAGATTATAAATAGCTCTGCCAAAAATTCTGCTGCAGAGATGAGCAGAGAATTGGGACAGGTGATAAGAAAATGGGAAGAGGGGAGAGAGAGAGTGAGAGAGAGAGAGATGCCTTTTTTTTTTTTAAAAGAGGGAAATGATAGTATGTTTGTTTATTGATAGGAGTGATCCCACAAAGAGGGAGGATTGATTATCTTACAGGAAATCCTGATGTGGGAGCTTTCACTATTTCAGTCACTGGAAAGGCAGAAATCAGAAGACTCTTTCCCACCTATATTTGCTTCTCTAAACTCAACAAGCCAGGGAAACAGAGGTTAGATACAAAACCAGTTAGAATAAGAGAATCACTGAAGTAATTCAGAGGCACAAGTGACCCTCTAATACGTTACATAATTTTCTTCCTGTCTTCCTGAAACCCCCACCTAAAAAACCAGGCCTTTACAAGACACTATAGTTCCACCCAGGCTATTTCTTGTAATTTAAGGAGAAAAGTATTGTGAGCCAGATTTAGGTGGTGGAAGAAATCTTCCACATCCTGTTCCTAAGGGCAGGAACCAGGTCTTTGTTTTTATTACTTCCATTTGTATTCCTAGGAGTTTGCAGTGTGGCTGCTACATAACAGGTGTGTGACAATGTTCGTTGAATGAATACCAAGACTCACTTTAAAAATTTACTTTTCCCACTGCAGATCCAAACTACAAGGAGATACCACCTCACACCTGCCAGGATGGTTATCAAAAAGATAAAAGAGAACAAATGTTGAGGAGGATGTAGAGAAAGGGGAACCCTGGTGCAGTTTTGGTAGGAAACAACCATTCTGGAAAACTTCAAAAAATTAAAAATAAAATTACTTTATTATTCAACAACCTGTTAGATAGGACAAGGGTCTCAAGGTCTGGGCAGTTCTAAATGTTATTTCTTGCTAAATGTTAAAATGAAACATAGTATTCTGCAAATGCAGCTGTAAACAGGATGAACTGACAAGAACTCAACCAGATGAAAGTATCCAGCTGCCAAAAAACAAGTCAACATGTAATTGGCCAAATAACATATATAAGCAATGGCTAAGCCTCCCTTCTGGGAGATAGAGCTTTGGATATGAATCCTCTGTCTTCCTTACTGAAACAAGGAAACAAAACTACCTTGAGACACCACGTCTCATTTCAAGTAGAGCACCCCAAGTGGCGAACCCCTTGAGTTTAGAAACAATCCCACCTCTCTGTATATGTCTAACGGAAATGAAATCAGTACCTTGAAGATATAATCTGCACTCCCATGTTCACTGAAGCATCATTAAGAACCAGTACATGAAAACAATGCCTATGGATGAACGGATAATTAAAAAAATTCACACACACACACACACACACACACACACACACACACACTAAGCTTCAGGAAGGAGAGAAATCCTGCCATTTGCAACAATGTGGATGAACCCGGAGGACATTATGGTAAATGAAATGAACCAGACATAGAAAGAAAAAACTGCGTGATCTCACTTTTATGTGGAATCTAACATAGTCAAAGTCATAGAAGCAAAGAGTGAAACAGTGATCACCAAGGACAGAGAGGTGAGGAAATGGAGAGATATGGGTTAAAGGCACAAAGTGACAGTTATGTAGGATGAACAAGTCTAGAAATTTAATGTACAACATGGGACTGTAGTTACTAGCACTGTGTCAAATGCTGGAAGTTTGCTCAGAGCAGATTTCAGGTGCTCTCACCACACACTAATGCACAAAAATAATTATGTGAGGAGAGAGATATGTTAATTGGCTTGATTGTAGTAATTGTTGTACACCTTAAGTATATATAAATTTTATTTAAAAATACATTCCCCATTTAAGCCTTGACTTGCATAAACACATCCAACATACCCCTCATTTCCAAAATAAGTTTGTACCGCATTATTTTTTAAACAAGCACTGAACAACGACAGCATAGAGACACACTAGAGATTGCTGGAAATATTCTAATAAAATTCAAAATTAGAAAATGAGAGAACTCAAATTTGACTTGTAAGGATGACGAGGATGGAGGAGTATTTTTCTTTGCAGACTGCTTCATCTTGCTGACTGTGGTGCAGTTTACCTTCATCTGAAATTCAAATTCCAAAAAAGACTTTTTAATCTTGAGAACAAAGTGCAGGCATCAGAATATTCAGATTTTTGCCTTAAACACTTGACTTTAAAAATGGAATAGTTTTCTTTGGAGCACTTTTGAATATACTGTATGTTAAAGGTACAGAGTTGGACTGTTTGGGTCAATGCCAACTGCTCCTGGCAGAGGCTTTTAGGGAAAGTTCACTTTAGAGAAACTTTGCATCGTCTAAGTTTTGTCCATGAGATGGCGATGTTGTGCTATAAAAGAAAATTTCCCTTTTAACCTATTGCTTGGCAAATCAAAGAACAATTTTTAAAAAGGGGATACCAGTTATAATATGAATAGTTTTTTGGATTCCATATACAGCATGGTGATTACAGTTAAGGAGACTATATTATATACTTCAATGTTGCTAAGAAAGTAAATCTTAAATGTTCTTATCATGAAAAAGGAACAGTGATTATATAAGGTGATGGAGGTATTTACTAATGATATTGTGCTAATCATTTCATAATATATATAAATATAAATATATATATACATATCAAATAAGCACATTGTACACATTCAACTTATACAATGTTGTATGTCAGTTATATCTCAATAAAGCTGGAAAAAAAGGGGATCATTTGCCGCATCCCATGCTACCCTAATTTTTCCATAAAACCAGAAGGCTACTTCCATCCTCTTCTAACCTCATGTTTGGAGTAGGCAGATGGTTTTCTTCCAATGATTACACTGCACACGTTCTCTTGAATCCAGTTGTTTGCAAAATATGTGTTCCTATCATTTTCTCAATGTCTTATCTGTTCTTGTTTTATTTCTGAGGTTAATCTTGGCTATCTACCCTCAAGAAAACAATTCTGGAGTGATGGGCGGGGATGGAGGGCTGCGCCATGGTATCTAGAGCTTTAAACTTCCCCGACACCTCAGTGAGTACCTGGCCAAGCAGTCCCAGCTGAAAGCACCGTTATCCTCATGTCCATGGCCAGAGCCAAGAACTGGCCTTTTTATGGCATGGTTCTGAGAAGCAGGCATTTCCTCTTCTGCACCACAGATCATTGTCTTTTATTGTGGTAAAATACACTTAAAATTTATTATTTTAACTATTTTTCAAGTGCATAGTACTATGGCATTAAGTGCATTCAAATTGTGCTACCATTACCTCCATCCCAAATGGAAACTCTGTGCCCATTAATTGCTAACTCCTCATAACTTCTCCATCTCCAGGCACACATCCACCATTTTGCTATCTGTTTGTATGAATGTGGTTGCTCTAAAAGCTTTATGTAAGTGAAATAATACAATATACAATTTTTGGTGATTGGTTTATTTCACTTGGCATAATGTTTTCAAGATTCATCCATGTTGTAAAATATGTCAGAATTTCCTTCCTTTTTAAGGCTGAATAATATTCCATTGTATGTATATACCACATTTTGTTTATTCATTCATCTGTTGATGGACACAGGATGTTTCCACATTTTGGCTATTGTGTATAATGCTGCTGTGAACATGGGTGTACAAATATATCTCTTTTAGATCCTGCTTTCAATTCTTTTGGGTATATACTGTGGATCCTGATAAAGAAGATAACCTACCAAGGAGGGCTCCTAGTGCCTAGCTGGGTCCAAATTTAAAACAGAGCTTAGCATCCTTCTCTAAACAGGAATCTTTCACACAAATTATGCTTTAGGGAAAAGCCCGAACTAAACTGCTAACCACCCACACTGAACTACCTACCTGCACTCAGATGGTATTCCTACCATCTGAGTCAGCCATTATAAAGGAGTTTCTGGAATCGTTATTTCAACCAATAGGGGTCATATTCCAACCAGTCATATGCCCATCCAATCAGAAGTGTACTGTTATATCTATATTAGCATCTTCACTGACTAGAGTGGATCTACTCCAACCAATCAGGATGGTGCTTTTTTGACCAATCAAACTGGGAGGATTTGGAGTCTTATTTACATAAGGACAGACCAATCAGGGACCAGGGTGGGGACTTCACTCTGTAAGTTAGCTCCCCTCTAGCTCAGAAAACACACTTTCCCTTTCGGCTAAAGAGAGAAGACTGGGATTCCCGTGCTTGGGCTTGATTGAGCTAGAACACTGAAGAAGTCCCACCAGACCAGAGCAAAGTAGCATGGAACAGAGCAGGGCAGAGCGGAGCCGAACTGCAGCAGGTGGGGCAGACCAGAATACAACAGGGCTGCCACACCTAAGGGCCACCCCACAGCCTTGCTGTTCCACACCTGTGCTGCTTCATAATTGTGCTGTAACACCAGTTAGCTATTCTCATAGCTGTGCTATATAATAATTGAGCTATTTGCACTGAGTAAAGATACCTTCTTTATTACACCTCAATTTGGGGATTCCCACTGGCATTGAATTGGCACCAACAACCATCAGTTGACAATATCCAGAAGTGAAATTACCAGATCACGTGTTAATTCTATTTCTAATTTTCTGAGCAATCATCATGTAGTTTTCCATAGCAGATGTACCGTTTTACATTCCCTCAGGCAATAGACAAAGATTGCAATTTCTTCACATCCTCACCAGCTCTTGTTCAGATCACTCTTTTAAGCATTGTTGGCCATGTACACCTAACCTAATGTAGAAAATTAGTTTCCCAACAGTTCTTCACTCAGAACTATTGGCAGGCAATTCTCTTTTTTTAAATTCTGATATAATGACATATAACATTGCACTAGTTTTGTGTGTATAACATGATTCAATATTTGTATATATTGCAAAATCCTCTCCACAATGGGTCTCGTTAACATCCATCACCATGCATAGTAGTTACAATATTTGCTTGTGATGATGTATGTTACTTGTGATGACATGTATTTCTTAATAGGACACTTGCCTTATGTTTTCCAGACATTTGGTAGATTATTTCTTTTAATCAATTCTTCCACCTCCCTCTTTACGAGATACCCATTTTAAATAAAACTACACTAACCTTTTTTTTTGTCAGGAAAGCATTGCAGAGTTGTTCAGATTTATTGTTGAAAACAGATAAGATGTATGAGAGGAATAACCTGACAATGTTATTTTATGGATTCTCTGTCCAAATGGTGAGGTATCATAGCTCTGATTGTTCCAGTGAGGAGAAGGAAGTCCAGAGAGGTTAGAGCTCATGGTCTCACAATACCCAGCTAGAGGCAGCAGAGTAGGATTGGAACTCAGGCTGGCTGATTCCAAGGCTCCACCCAGTATTCATGGATTGACCTTTAAGCTACAGGTAGTTATACTAAACTTCTGTGTCTTAAGTTTTAGTAAGTACACAATAGGAATCATGGAAGATTCACATAGATAGTGGTTCATCTACATTATCAAAAAAAGCCAGGCTCTGAATTTTACTTTAGCTTTGTCATTTCCCCCCCATTACAAGAATTCCATTGGGGAAGAAATAACATTTCTTACTGAAACAACGCTTTTTGCTGTCATCACCTGCAGAGTTTGCCAGCTGCTCACTTTAAGATCCATGAAGGTCCTCCTATGTGGGTGACTATGTGTTTTCAGCCTGAGTGCTTGGCTGGGTCCACCTTCCCATGCCACCTGCTTATGGCACAGTCACTTGCTCTCAGGGGACTCTGTCTCTTGGCATTTGATTCTTTACATATGAGTACCCAGAGTTGGCATCAAGGGACACATTCTTTAAAAATAAGAGGTAGCCCTGGGCAGTGCACCCCTGTTAGCCGGAGCGGCATTCCATAACTGAAAGGTTGTGGGTTTGATTCCTGGTCAGGGCACATTTGGGAGGCAATCCGTCAATATTTCTCTCTCTCCCTTCCTCTCTCTCTAAAAAGCAATGAAAAAAAATGTCATCAGGTGAGGATAGAAAATAATAAAAATAAAAATAAAATACATGCTGACATAAACTCTGCTTGTTTTATCCATAAGAATAAAATACTAAGTCTTGAGTATTACAGCATTTTTTAAAGAACATCTCTTATCTGTGTAACATATATAAATGATTTTTCAGTGAATTATTGTGACTTTTCAGAGGTTGTTGGGAATTTTTTATTCTAATAAATAGTTGTGGTCTTCAGTTTCTTCATTTCTCACTCTGGAAATGTGGTGTTTTCAAAATAAGACTGTGCACTCTGGTAAAGACATGCTGAGAAAGGCAAAGCCAACAAGAGTATAAGCCCTTTCTACACTTGGTAAATAATAGCAAAGGAGAAGGAAATATTTTCACATAAGAGGTTAATGTCTGAGCTGCTTTTTTCTAAAGTTTTCTACACAGACTTTTTCTAAAGCTTAGATAGCTTAGAATTCTGTCCTTCCATGCATCAACTGTGAAATTTTAGATTTGCCTAAACTATGTGGTCTCTAAGCAAAAATATGTGAAGATTACATGAAACATTGTTTGCAAAGTCTTTGGTGATACTTAATATTCTACGTAGAGGTCGGGCAGTACTATTATCCAGAGAGAACAGGGCAATAACAGTAGTGTTATTATTGTCCATGGTCGTCAGGAAGAGCTGGGTTTGAGAATTAATTCCTTAATTCCCAATGTGTATTACTCAGGTGGAAAAGAAATGGATAGCTTTTCTTGTTTACCTAAAATTAGCAGTTTTCAAAGGGGCCCTCCCTAGAGAATTGTCAGGGACTATTTCTTGGGGACAGGTAGAGGCCTGAGAGGCATTCTCCCCACTGTCTCACCAGCAGCAAATTTATTTTGGGGTAGGTTCCATGCAAGGAACCACAGTCTGTTATATATTGAGATTAAGGCAAGCAAGTACCTTTTGTTTTTGGCCAAGTGGACACAGAACAGCACATCATTAGGATAATCTCTAGCAGACATTTGTAGAGATAGGTAAGAGCGATTTGAGCCAAATTTTCCACAGATTTATTCTGTAGGCATTTAAAATGTAGAGACAGCCCTAGCCAGTGAGGCTCAGTGAGTTGGGCATTGTCCTGCAAAGCAAAAGACCACTGGTTCAATTCCCAGTCAGAGCACATGCCTGAGCTATGGCCCGGTCCCCATTTGGAAGCCTGTGAGGGGCAGCCAATTGATGTTTCTCTTGCACATCAGTGTTTCTCTCCCTCTCTTTCTCCCTCCTTTCCCCTCTCCCTAAAAATAAATGAATCACATCTGGTTTTATTTTTTAAGTAGAGACAGATGAAACAATTAAATCAGAGATAGCCAGGTACTTCAGATGAATGTGCTCTAAAGAGTGAGGTTGGCTAATAGAAACAACGGTGGAGTTGTCTTATTTCTATTTTAGAAGGCTCTTCTGCTTTAATTGTGTAGTAGAACTACTATTCTGGCCCAAAAGAGAAAAACCGATCTTCTATCTACTTCCTTTTGAAGAAACATAGTCCTAAAAACAGTAACAGCAACAACAACTCATAAACAATTGAAACTATTCCACCTTTTTTGTTTAAGTAGACATTCAAGCAGGTAGAGAGGATTGGGGAAATGAGATGGGTTAGCAGGTGCCAACTCTGTTTAGTTTCAAGGATTCATCGGGTCTTCCCTGAAAACACAGGGTTCGTGGCCACAAGATTCCTAACAATTCAATACACTCATACATCCATTATAATTCACAAAGGCATTAGTTCACACACAATAATTCCACAGGGAAGGGAAGATACCCAGGACATGGATATCCCTTCAACTCAGATCTTCCTGCATCAAAAGCCTCTTCTCTTTTTCCTCCTTGTCACTAATGCTGATAATGTAGGTAACAGAACTTTTGAAGACTGTAAGCATAAAAATATGGCTTGTAATCATCCTGTGTGATTCCACTGTCTTTGTTTTCCTCCTTGCCTCCCTAACTGAGGGACCCGATTCCTGCTATTACCAGCAAAATGCCATGAGCACACATTCCTTGTGCACCACGCCCTGCTGATTCAGGGTCTCTGGAGTATGCCAGCCAAAGGTTTGTATTTTGCCCAGAAACTCTACCTGGACTTTCAAAACAATTAACAATAATAGCCATCATTCTTTCAGCACTATGTGCACACAATGTTCTAAGCGCTTCAGTGTGTACTAAGTCCCTAATGTGCATGGCTACCCATGGAGCAGGTATTGCTTAGCAACCCATTTCATAAATGAGAGCACTGAGGCACAGTGAGGTTAAGTTATATCCAAGATCACACAGCTCTTAAACGACAGAAGTGGGACTCAAACTCAGGAGTTAGATTCAAGGGCCCATGTTCTCAACCACTATTGTTTACCGCCTGTAAATTAAAACTAAATTTAAATTCTGAACCCAATTTCCATGTTCTTTTTAAATTACATTTATTGGGGTAAAACTGGTTAATAACATCATATAAGTTTCAAGTGCACAAATCCATAATATGCTGTCTTTATATTTCATTGTGTGCTCACCCCTCAAAGTTTAGTCTTCTTCCATCACCACGTATTTGACCCCCTTTACCCTCTTCATCCTTCTGGACCCTTTTTCCCTCAAGTAACCACCATACTGTGCCTGTGTCTGTTGTTTGTTTTTCTTGTTTGCTCATTTGTTGCTGTCTGTTTTATTTCCCATATATGAGTGAAATCATGTGGTTCTTGTCCTTCTCTGTCTGACATTTCACTTCGCATGATACCCTGAAGATCCATCCATATTGTACAAATGACAGTGTTTCATTTTTATGGCTAATATTCCATTGCGTGTGTACCACATTTTCTTTATCCAATTATCTATTGAAGAACACAGGTTGCTTCCACATCACACCTGTTAGAACTGCTTTTATCAATAAGACAAGTAATGGCAAGTGTTTCAGAGGATGAGGAGAAAAGAGAGCCCTTGTACACTGCTGGTGGAAGTATAAATTGGTTCAGCCACTATAGAAAAATAGTATGGGAGTTCCTCAGAAAATTAAGAATAGGGCTATCAGCAATCCCCCTTGTATCCACCTGAAAAATTTGAAAATACTTATTTTTAAAGTATATTCTTTATGTTATTGCAGTATTATTCACAATAACCAAATCATGGAAACGACCAGTTCCCGTATTCTATTTTGGATTATACTAACCTAAATGTAATCCGGCCACCTAAGGGCACTACCACTAGATGGCAGTCAAGACACCAGACCTGTTTTCCTCCCTTTCAGGCTGCACAGAAGCCCAACAAACAGAAGTCTCAGCAAGCCCTTGAGTTAGGAAGCAGCAAAGACCCTTCGGGAAATCACACAGCCCCAGTGTCTGTCTTAGCAGCGAGGATTTCTCCAGACTTCCAACTCAAACATTCAGAATCACTTCCGTGGCAGAGAATAGACCACCGCCATCCTCAGGGGAAAAACAGCAAAATGCAAGATGTCAAAACCTCAAAAGGAAAGAGTAGGTTTAGGAAAACAGTGGCTCCTCAAGGAACCCCTGGAAAAGAGTGCCTCTTTGATCCATGAAAGGCTGGAAAAAAATGTCCTGGGCAGAATTTGCCATAAGATGTCTAGGTGAAAAAGAGACCTGACTTTCAGGTCACATCTAAGCTAACTCCAAGGAGGCTGCAGGCTGCTCTTAAAGGTTTCTACAATAGACTTTGAACCAGCAACCATCTGATGTCTGGTACATCTCCTGTGGTAGATGGAAAATGTGGCCACAGTGCTTTGCAGCAGATCCCACTTTCCCATTTCCTGAATCTGGGCTGGCCCTGTGACTTGCTTTGATGATGGA
Source organism: Mormoops blainvillei (assembly GCA_004026545.1). NCBI lineage: Eukaryota > Metazoa > Chordata > Mammalia > Chiroptera > Mormoopidae > Mormoops > Mormoops blainvillei. The sequence continues at coordinate 3,808 of PVJD01000024.1, read as the reverse complement.
CTGCAGAGTAAGTGATGCTTGAATTTTAAAGCCTGGGCCTTCGGGGGCTTGCCCTTCTGCCATTACCCTTCTGGAATGCTCCTGATGCCCTGTAAGGAAGTACCAGCTTAGACAAACTGAGTCCTGAGAGCTCCTATGCAGATATTTAAGTAGCCAATAAGCACATGAAAAGATGTTCAACATCATTAGCCATTAAAGAAACTCAAACAAAAAGCACAATGAGATACCATCCTCTACCTGGTAAGATAGCTAAAAATAAAAAGCAAACACTAACAAGTGTTGACAAAGACGTGGAGAAATTGGAACTCTCATGCATTGCTGGTGGGAATGTAAAATGGTAAATAGGTGCCCCTATTGAAAACTTTTTGGCAGTTTCTCAAAAAATTAAACATAGAGTAAAATATGACCCAGCAATTCCACTGTTAGGCATTTACCCAAGAGAAAGAAAAATATATGTCCAAAAATCCTGCACACGAATATTCATAACAGCATTGTTCATAATAGTTAATAAGTGGAAATAGCCCAAATGTCCAACAGCTAATGAGTGGATATGTAAAATATAATATATCCATACAATAAAGTATTATTTAGCAATAAAAGAAACAAAGTATTTATACACATTACAACATGCATAAATCTTAAAAGCATGTTCAATGAAAGAAGACAGTCATAAGAGTTCATATATTGTATGATTCCATTCTCATGAAATGGCCCAGAATAGATAAGATAAATCCAAGGAGACAGAAAGTAGATTAGTGGTTACCTAGGGCTGGGTTGGGGCTATTGGGGTGGAATGGTAAGTGACTGCTAATGGGTACAGGGTTTCTACTTGGGGTAATGACAGTGTTCTAAAATTGATTATGGTGATGGTTTCTTAACTCTGTGAATATACTAAAAGCCATTGAGGTTACTGAGAGATCCAAGATGGCAGCAGAGTAGGTGGAAGTTATATTCACCTCCTCCCAGGACCAAAATAGAATTACAACTAAAATATACAGCAAGGTATCCCTAAAAATGAAATGAAGACTAGCTGAAGAGGAGTCTTAAAACCAAGGATTATCAAAAGAAGTCACATCAAGACTGGTAGGAAAAGTGGATACCTAAAAAGGGCTGGTCCTGTTACCATGGGCAACAGCTGAGATTTCAGAGGGATATTTCAGATGCAAGGTTTCCCCCTGAGAAGTGTGGGGTCTCAAACCCAAACTAGGAGGCTTAGCCCAGACCACTAGCGCTGGAAAGAGGTACCTACATAACATCTGGCAGTGAAAGTCAGTGGGGATTCTGTCTGCTAGGGACAGATGGGGTCTGCTAGAGACTGCAGGAAACCTCTTAAAGGGTCAATGCACAAAATCTTGTTTACAGCCACTCACCCTGGTCTCTGGCAGAGTGAGGGTTAAGTAGATGAGAGTTGTGTGAAAAGACTGGGGTTTGTGGCTCTGGGGAAAGAGCTGGGTGAAGAAGAAGAAGAAGTAGGAGAAGGAATGGAAGGGGAAGGAGGAGAAGGAAAAGAAGAAGTAGGGGAAGAAGGAGAAGAAGAGGAAGAAGAAGGAGGAGGAGAATAAAGGAGGAGGAAGAAGAGGGGAGGGAGAAAAACAGGGGAACATAGTTAAAAGAATAAAATGGCAATAGACACCTATCAATATTTACTTTAAATGTATAAATGTAAATGGCTTAAATGCTGCAATCAAAGACATTGGCTCAATGAACAGATAAGAAAACAAGACCCATATAAATGCTGTCTAGAAGAGACAAAAAAAAGGCATTCCACGCAAATAGCAATGAAAAAAATCTTTGGTAGAAACACATATCAGACAAAATAGACTTTAAAACAAAGGTTATAGTAAAAGACAAAGAAGAACACTATATCATAATAAAGGGAGCAATTTATCAAGAGGACACAACCCTTGTAAACTTTTATGTACCCAACATAGGAGCACCTAAATATATATAAGGTAAATTTGATGGACGTAATTGACCCCTTATTGACATCAATGGATAAATCTACCAGATAGAAAATCAACAAGGAAATGGTGGTCTTAAATGACACACTACATCAGACGGATTTAATTGTTACCTAAGAACATTTAACCCCAAAGCAGCAGAATATACATTCCTTTCAAGTGCACATGGAACATTTTCTAGGCTAGGTCACATATTAGGACACAAAATAAATCTCAATAAATTTAAAAAGTTTGAAATCATATCAACCATCTTCTTTGATCATAATGGTATAAAACTAGAACTCAATCACAAGAAGAAAACTGAAAAACACACAAAGATATGGAAGCTAAATAACGTGTTACTAAACAATAAATAGGTTAACAATAATATCAAGAAAGAAATAAAAAATTCCCTGGAAATAAATGAGAGAACACACATACTAAAATCTATGAGACATGACAAAAGTATTTCTAAGAGGGAAATGCATGGCATTAGAGGACCTCAAGACAGAAGAAAATTTTTAAATAAGCAATTTAACTTCATTCTTAAAAGAACTAGAAGAAAAAAGATAAGTAAAGCACAAAGTGAGTAGAAGAAAGGTTATAATAAAGATTAGTACAGAAATGAACAAAATATAGTCTAAAAAAACACAAAAGATCAGTGAAACCAAGAGCTGGCTCTTCAAGAAGACAAGCAAGATTGACAAACCTTTAACCAGACTAATCAAGAAAAAAAAAGAGAGAGGATCCAAATAAAGAAAATCAGAAAGGAAAGAGAAGTAACAACTGACATCAGTGAAATACAAGGGATTGTAAGGAAAATATTACAAACAACTGTATGCCAACAAATAGGATACTGTGGATGAAATGAATAAATTCCTAGAAACATACAATCTTCAAAAACTGAATCAGGAAGAATCAGAAAATCTGAATAGACAGATTACAAGGAATGAAATTGAAGCAATAATAAAAAAATTTCAGTAGAAAACAAAATCCACCCAAGATGATGGCAGAGTAGTAGGCAGCTCCATTCACATGTTCTCAGACATGGACTGGATTTGAAGTCAGAACACAGAGTTGAGAGTGAGTGAAAGTGTCTGTGGGTGAGAGCGTATGGGGAGGAGAGCTTGGCAAGTATGCAGAAGTATAAGAAACTGGCCTGCCTTCGGAGTGCCCAGGGTTGACGGCCCACCGCCCAGGCTTTCAAGGTGAACTACAAACGCTGCCCAGTCCAGCACTGCTGACTGCACAGAGTCAAGGTGGCTACTGTAGATCAGCTCAGGACCCGCCACCCGGGCGGGGAGAGAAGGCCTGGGAAGTACCGGCTCCAGAACGAGCACAGCGGGAACAGGCAGGCCCAGGGCTGAAGTCCTCTGGAGGGAGCAGGGACAGGATACCATCACCGCCCTGTGTTATAGTGGAGCTGAGGGCATCTTCCCAACGCCATCCGGGGAAGATTCCGGGAGAAACTTTACCTGAAATTGTCAGAGGCCATGTAAGGAGGTGGCAAGCCCTGACCTTGAGAGACTGATTTTTGGGAAGAGGGAGACTGTGGAGAACAGGACCCCCACGGACCCCGCACTACAGCATGGGGGCAATAGAGAAACTCTTTCAAAAGCGGAGCTGAGACATACCCGAGGCTTGGCAGAGACCTGGGCTCACAGGCTTGTGCACACAGGCAGGACGCAGCAGCTTTGCTAACCAAAAAACTGAGAGGCAGCGAATACACTGAAGGAATGGGAGGACCTGACTTAACACAGCTAGCAAGCAGAGGGCAGAGCAGAGTGGAGAAATCAGGCCGAACCCCCTGTGAGAGAGCGGCAGGCCAGGGCCTGGAAGGCAGGAGCTGACTGCCTGAGATTTGCCCC